>JAPQVY010000012.1:43215538-44415538 GCA_028535165.1 Quercus tomentella | reverse complement strand
CATCGGGTAGATTAGGCTTGGAGGGTCTATTGCTGTTCATGTATCCCAACTACATTTTCTAATGGATTATTGACCGCTTGGAGGGCGGCGGAGAGGTTTTACGCCGAGGGCTTCGGTTTCCTCTTCGATAACATATCGTGTGTTGTCCTTGTGTTTGCATCTCTCTTCCCTTTATCTTTGCCTTTTATTTTCTGCTGTGGATGTGATTTATAATTGGCTTAGATTGATTTTCAATTCTGTTTATAACTTATGTTCATTTTCCGCACACTAGTTGTTTGACATAAAGCTTGAATTGGTTAAGTTGTAATTTGGGGGTCTAAACGTTCAAGGGTGTTTTTACACATATTTGAACTTTCATTTGGTATCAGAGCGGGTACACTTGTTGTGGTTTAATTCCCTAAGTGTGATCCTTGACCCCTTGTGTTTATTTGTCATGGATTGTGCTTTGTATGACTCTTTGTATGATTTGGTTGGTGATGAATGTAACATACCACGTGTTTGTGAAAATGCCTCTATGAGTGTTAATCCTCATAAGTGTGATGACATGTTATTTGAATCTATGGGTGTTGTTGACAAACTCTTGAAGAAAAATGCTAAGAAGTTTCAAAAGAATCTAAGCAAGTTATTTTGTGAAAAGGATGATTTGATTGCTAAGCTCAATGAATCCAACAAATTGGTTGTGAAACATAAAAAACTTGCTGAAGATTCTCTTGAAAAGCTAAAAGAGTTTGAATGTTTGAATACGGACTTGGATGCTAAACTTGTTTTGTCTAACAAACTTGTTGATGAGTTAAAATGTGAAAATGAATCTCTTAAGATGCATGCCAAGTGTTTGATTGCTGAACCCATTGATAAAATGGATGATAATTTGTGTTGCAATCATGTTGTGGTACCCGATCTTGTGCCTAATGTGTATTCTACCTCTAAGGACAAATCGGTGTACGTTCCTCCACACAAAAGAAATCAAAATGTGGAGAGAAAGGTTGTTAAGTCAAAGCTTTCGTTTAGGTCTCAACCTAAGGTTTTGAATGGATCTAAGTTTGTTCCAACTTGCCACCATTGCGGTGTGATTGGTCATATAAGACCTCAATGTCATAAGTTGAATAGGGAACAAAACCATGTTGCTAGATCCCTTTCCAAAAAGCCTAGTGGACCTAAACACATTGTTTGTCACCATTGTGGTGCTTTTAGTCATCTAAGACCTCAATGCTCTAAGTTTCATGCTTTTAAAAGAATCAAAAGAAAAGAAAAACTTGAGCTTTTTGGAAGTTGTGCTAAAAAGAGTAAACCGGTTTTGAGTGAAAATAGCATGTTGTTAAAGAAAATGTTTAATGCTCTTAACTCCTTGACTATGTGCATCTCCGGTTCTCATTCTTCCAACCCTCGTCTCACTTCTCTTGAGACACTCATTCCAAACAATCGTTCTGTTTGGATGAGGAAGGGTTCCTATGGTTGAGCTTTTACTCTTTTGGTCCTTGATCTAATTCTTTCGATCTTTGTTGGACCCTTCATGCATTAAATGTCATATCTTCATGCATTTTGTGCATCTTGCATTCATTTTTATGCATTGTTTTGTTTTTTATCTTACTTTTATATTTCTGTTTTGTGTGAGTAAAAAATCCAAAACCACATAAAAAGTGAAAAATTCAAAAAGTTTGATCGTATATGTTTGAGCACATATCACATGTGAGTTTGGCCTTGTACCTTTGTACAAATAGTTTTGTGCATTTACGAGCTTAGCTTGTTATTTTTTCACTTATATCTTTGTGGGAAAAATCTTGACATCTTTGTGTGATTGTTGTAAATCGATCTTCAAGCTTGTCATGAATGATTAGTCAATAGTCATGTTGGTTTTGATACATGCGTAGACTTGTGCTTATATCTCTTCCCACTCTTTTATTTTTATTGTTTAAAGAGCTCAATAAATGTAAATCTCAAAATGAAAAGAGATAATGAGCTGCAAAAGCCGTCGCACATACTAGTATTCGACTAGGAAAAAGTGAAAGCGACTTATATGAAAATGTATGATGTCTAAAAAGCCAAAGGCTTGTTCATCAAATTGAAATATCACAAATTTCAGGCATCAATCTCAAAATGAGATGTTTTGATTCAAAATGATCAAATGTTATGAATTGTAAAGAAGCCAAATGAAAAGCTTCAATCTTATGTAATCATTTTCTTGTGGGAGGTCATATATGTTCATTTCTATAATTGAGATAGACCGCTTGACTTAGTACTAATTATGTATGACTTGATTGAATTGATCATTGAAGCTTCACTCTAGACTAAGGACTATTCCACATTTGATACACACACAACACACTTGCCTAATGTTCAATGAATGTCTTATTCATTTGTTAGATTGTACTTGTCTAAATGTGATGTGCGTGTGCTCAATCTTATATGGATTAATCCAAAAATATTTTTGATCATTTTATATGATTTTGGAAGTGATTTTTATCACTTTTTGTGTTTATGTTTAGTGCTTACTTTGTTTTTCAATGTTTAAACATGTTCTGTTTTGAAAAAACAAGTGTCAGAATTTTTGGCCACTCATTTTGGCTACTTGAGTGAGCTGCCAGTTTTGGCTACTTGGTTTGGCGGCTTGCAAGCCGCGAGTTTAAGCTGCGAGTTCATACAGAGAGGTTTCGCGGCTCACTCGCGACTCGCCAGTCGCGAGACGCCCAGAATCAGCTTTTTAAAGAGCTTTTTCGTGGGAAACTTGTTTTAAACCTCTCCCATCCTCTCTAAAACCCCTCTTTCAATATTTTTACATCTAAACCCAACCAATTTGAATGGTTTTTCAATCCATTAACATCTCTAAGGTAATTATAAACTCTTTTCATTGTTTTTGATCCTTAGATTATGTTTTGGAGAGTTTTGTGCTCTTGGTTGGGATTTTTATCATAGGGGTTGGGAAAACTTAATTTTTGTCAAATTTCTTCATGGGATTGGTTTCTTTTGTTGATTTGCATTGGTTGTTGGCCCCTTGTGGCAGAAAGAACATGTATTAAGGGTGATTTTCATGATGTTCATGCATTGTTTCACATTATTGTTCATAGTGTGCATGCTAGGTGTTTGATAAAATGCTTCTTAGACATTTTCTCGCTTGTTTGGACTCCGATGAGTACCAAACTTTGGGGTTTCTCATGTTTCCTCATTAGGAACACGTTTGGTTCGTTGGTTGTGTATTTAGTACACTTTGCCCCACATGTGCATTTTTCATGCATTGGTCATGCATTGCACTTAGCCATCTCTTGCACACACCTTTGCTACCTTTGTCATGCATTGGTCTTTACCTTATTTCTTCATCCTTGCATGTCATGTTTACCTTATGCTTTGTAGCATGTTACTTTGTCTTAGGATTGAGCTTCATTTTCTCATTCATCTCGCACCCCTCATGCATCATTAGCATTGTTCGTACATTCATCTCTTGCCCTCTTTTCTCCTTGACCCTTTGTTTATTCCTGACAAAAAGGGGGAGAGTATACTCTAGAGATCATAACTCTTGTGCACATCCTTAGGGGGAGAAATTCTATTTCTCGTGCACATTTGTAGGGGGAGAGATTTTCCATAGTAGAGATGCATATACCAAGGGGGAGAAGACACTGTGTTAACTAGAAAACTTTGTTCTGTTTGTTTTCTTATTTGCTTTATGGTGTTTTGAGTTATGCTTTGTGGTTCTCATCGCATCATGTTTTTGTTTTGGACATGCATATATCCCTATGTTATTGTGCTACATGGAATGCATGTTCGGATGATCATTTGCTTTACTATGTGATCATTGTAGTCATTTCTATATGACTGTTTTGGTGTATGATCAAGTTGCTCACATGTTTCACATCATGTTTACTTGATCGCAATTTACTTGTTACATTATACTTGTCCTTTTATTACTTGCTTTACCTTGAAGGTCTAATGTGTTTTGTGCAAGTGTTTCAGGTTACAAGTATATATGTTCCAAGTGCATCACAGCTTCTCATCATTTTGAAGGGGAGAAACTTTAAGCACTTTTAGTTTATATTGTTTAAGTTTTTATTCAATATAATGTGGTTTGTACCCATGTGCTTTTGTAAGCTTTTAGGGTTAATGTTTTTATGCATAGTTTGTAGGCTTTATGGTATGTACCTTGCTTTATGCAGCCTTTATGCTATGTTGAAATCAGTACTTTAATCTAAATGTCTTGCATTTTGATCTATGTACTGTCACTCTTGTGCCCTTGTAGGATTGTTCCTAGATGCATATACCTTGTGTACTATGCATTGGTTGAGTGTTGAACATACAAGTGTCTTGCCTTGTGCTTGTTAACTTGTATGTCCTTGTATTCATTCCAAGTGTGAATGAGCACTGTGATCACTACTTTGTGGTGTTCACTTGGTTGATCAAGCCATGGTTTGTTTCTTAACTCCATCCATTTTTGCTTGATCACATATTGCCTGTTTCATATGCATTTCATGCTTTTCTGCATACAATGATCATGGTGTATTGTTGTGTTTCAGGAGATTCATGTTCATATGATTCAAGTGCTTCACAGCTTCTAGATTTAGGTGTGAGTGAGTTTTGCCATTGTTCCTAAACTCACGTTTAAGTCTAGAGTCTGTTTTAGGGTGTTTTGTCACGGAATAGCCAAAGGGGGAGATTGTAAGGTTGAATTTAATCAACCATGTGTTAGCTTTATTCCATGACAAATTTGCTTGTAATACAGCACTTAGAAACCTTGTATTTAGGTGGGAATCATGTAAGGGTAGTGTGTGAGAGAGTGTGAAGAAATGCTCAAGACAGTGCAGTGAAGCAGAGACTCGCGGCTAGGACTCGCGGGTGGCTCGCGGCTTGCAAGCCGCCAAAAGTTGCACACGTGCAAAGCATGCAGGGGAGCTGAACAGTCATGCCAGCTGGAGCACTACAGGACAAAAATCCAGACTGGCCATTTAGCTAGCTCGCGACTTGAACTCGCGACTCAGTTAAGTCGCGAGGTCAAGTAGCCAGCCAACCCTGTTTTTGGAAAAACTGACTCTTTACATTCTTTTCTCACACCAGTATAAATACCCCTCATTCCCACAAAATATGTGTGGCCATTCAGAAAGAAAAACCCTAAGAGAGATTTCTTCAAAACACCCACCCAAGTAGAGAGAGCTACTCATTCTTAGAGAGAAATCTTTGTAATCTCTTCTCATTCCCTCTCTCATTGTCATACCTATTGAGAGGAGATTTCTATCCAAACACTACCCACACCCATTTAGAGTGTTGAGAGTTTTTGGAGCTTTGGGAAGCATTGGAAGATGTCAAGGATGGCGGATGCTATGGTCTAGTAGCGGAATCCGGTAAGCTAGAAAAGAAAAAGGTTCGGAGTAACCTCGTTGGAGCAAGAAGCTTGGAGGGCTTAGGTACATCGGGTAGATTAGGCTTGGAGGGTCTATTGCTATTCATGTATCCCAACTACATTTTCTAGTGGATTATTGACCACTTGGAGGGCGGCGGAGAGGTTTTACGCCGAGGGCTTCGGTTTCCTCTTCGATAACACATCGTGTGTTGTCCTTGTGTTTGCATCTCTCTTCCCTTTATCTTTGCCTTTTATTTTCTGCTGTGGATGTGATTTATAATTGGCTTAGATTGATTTCCAATTCTGTTTATAGCTTATGTTCATTTTCTGCACACTAGTTGTTTGACATAAAGCTTGAATTGGTTAAGTTGTAATTTGGAGGTCTAAACGTTCAAGGATGTTTTTACACATATTTGAACTTTCAGTGCACAAAGTCTGAATAGCAATTGCTTCCTTGAAGCATGAGAAGAATTTGGCACACTGCTTATACTACTGCCCATTTAACTCATGTTAAATTGTCTGAATAGCAATTGCTTCCTAGTCTAGCTTCTTCTTCAATTTAGAGCTCATATAACACATGTTTAATATGGGAATAGCCATTTATAACATATTCATATTTAGAAAATGAACAACCAATAGGATTGGAGCAAGTTCTTGTATAAATACTCAACTTGTAACTCTAATCTCTTTAGTGAATTGTGATGCATTTGCTTGGATATTTCTCTTGTAGAATTCTATATAATTCTCTTGTATAATTCTCTCCCTAAATCCCTCTCAATTTCAATTATCTCTCTATTTGTCTCTATCTTTTACTTCTTGAATAATTCCTTATTCTATATATCTCATTCTCCCATAATCTCACAACTAAACCCTACACTAGTTTTTTCATCAAGTTTATTTCTCTAATCTCTAAACAATGAAACACCTAAACCGCAAGTTTGATCTTAACAATAACCCTCTTGTACCTTACAGATGCTCTAGATACAACTATCTATATATGCCCCATTGCCACCCTTCTTTCCTCAACAAATTGTAAAAGGAATTTGTAGATTTATAAGGAAAGTGCTGACTATTCTAGATTGAATAATATCTTGACTGTGGCCGTATCACAACAAATGGTCTTAGAAGTTCATTTTATAAGTTCCCTTCTTTTTAATTATATCAGGGGAGAAAGTTGTTGGAAAGACTAGAAAACCTCCCCATTACAATGTGGCACATTCCACTGGATTGTTCCCTACTTCATGATCCAGGGAAGTAATTTTTCACTTGGTAATGGAAGAGGTGGAGAATCAATCTATGGCTAGAAGCTTGCTGACAAGAACATCGGGATGAAGCATACTGGACCAGGTAGGACATTGTTTTATATATAAAAATATATCTTTTGCACAGGGCTTTTGTCAATGGAAAATGCTTGGCCTGAAACAAATGGTTCACAAATGTCATTTCTTAGAAAATGTTTCTGAAAGGATGACACTTTTTTTTGGTTTTTGCTTATTGTTATTGATTATTTTCATTGTTGCTGTAGGGTTGGCTGTAGGGTTGGTTGGTGTTTTGTTCAAGATTATTGGACATATCACTTTCTTCTTTGTTGGTAATAATTCACTGTAGCTTTCACTTAATTTTCTTGAAGTTACTTATTACATAATAAATTTTCATATCATGTACTCATTTTACCCAAAATTTTATTTTCCTGTATGGCTGTTCATTGCAGTTATACGCTCCCAATTTTTCAGTTGCTGCCCCTATAGCAGAGACTTCAGTACAAATGAAGTATATCTCTGAACTTGTAAGTGATCTTCCAATTGTTTCTAGTTTCTGGGCATGTGATCGTAATGTTAGAGGAACACCTCCCATCTCTTCCATTCCTCTCTCTGCATTGGGAGTTTTGGATAGAGATGGACATTATGTTCCTCTTCTGTGAAATAAAGTTTTCATATTCAATAATAATAAATAAATAAATAAAAAGAATATAAAACAATCAGTGAATTTTCACAAAAGAAGTCCAATTATTTCTAAGCGATAATTTTTCTTACTTTTCAATTGAAACAGAAGTGTGGAATATAAATTTTATTATATTGTAATACTTGTTAGTACTATGGTAATGTTGGCATTTTATATAATTTCTCTTATGTTGAGTCACTAGATTCAATGAAAAGCTAAGGGGGTATTTGGATTTCATGTTTCTATAACTCATAACTCTATTTCCATCACCCATAACTCAAAAATGGTAGGACCCATGACTGAGAGGCTTGTTTGGATTTTGTTTCCAGTTATTGTTTCCATCACTCAATTCTCTGATTTTTTAGTGATGAGTTATGGAAACTGAAAACACATTTTAGGTGTTTTTAGTTTTCATAACTTTGTTTTCAATGGTATTTCCATAATTAAATATACACTGGGGGACCCACTAGTCAGGTCAGCTGCAACTTTTTTTTTTTTCATTGGGTTCGATGAGGTGGTCTTCTTCTTCTCCTTTTTTTTTTATTTTTTTATTTTTCCTTTCACATGGGTCTTCTTCTTCTTCCATTTTTCTTTTCCCTTTCACGTTGTTGGTATGGTCTTCTTCATCTTCCTCTTTCTTTCTTTTTTTTTTTTTCTTTTTTTTTTTTTCTTTTTTTTTTTTTCTTTTTCTTGTTCTTTCTTTCTTTCTTCACTTCTCACGATCTTTTCTCTAACACACTAACATACAAACACAAACTCACAAACATGTGCATCCACACAAAAAAACTAGCTGATTTCAAAAAAAACCCACCCTATCACATCGCTGTACACGTTGGAGAGATGGGTGTTGTTCACCGGTGACGATTCTGACGAGGTGAGGGAGCTTCTAAAATTTTTATGGGTTCAAGTTTGTGTTTTGGGAGAGATGGGTGTTGTTGCTGTTGTTATTGTTGTTGTTGCTGTTGTTGTTGTTACTATTTTTGTTTTGTGGTTGAAGCTGATTTTGTTAACAGAAGGGTCTAACCACTTGTTGAGGGCCAAAATTTCACAAGAAAGTGTATTCCATGAAAAGTAAGGAAAAACCATGGGCCTTAACAAAAGAAGACCCAATTCATGAAATTCAGAAGGACTATGAAGGCCCAAAGTCCCAAAAAGAAGGAAAAAGAAAAAAATAATAAAGAAAAAAGAAGAGGATCTCGGGCAAGACCAGAAGAAATGTAGCAAAGATCTTGGGCAAGACTAGAGGATGTGCTGCAAGGATCTCGGCTAGGCCAGAGGATATGCAGCAAGAAGAATCAATATCAAGGCCCTATGTATGTTCAGATTTCTAGCAAAAAGGCCATTAAAAATCTAGCAAAATCCAGTGAAAGAACTGGGCTGGGATACCCAGAGGCTGCCACAGAGGGGTATCACGAAATACAAGAAATGAAGAACATATATGTCCTTCTCAAGCACCTAGTGGTGCAGCAAAGAACCAGAGAGTTTAGAGAGTGACAATTCATGAACAAAAGGCTGATACCTCAGGAAGCCCAAAATGAAGAACTATAAGGGGAAGTGGTTGGGAAAACCTTCAATCCAGCAGAAATAGATTCCGTTCACCTGGGAAAAATGACAGCAAGGAAAGACAACCAAAAGTTGAATCTAAAAAGTAAGAAGCCTTGAAAGAAGAGAGATTGAAGGTTAGCTGCCCAAGGATGCCCCAGAATGGAAAGTCAGCAAGTGACTTTTAGAGAAATAGCACTAAAAGATGAAAACTATCAGAAACAAGGAAAGAACCAGCCATTAAAGTGGCTGACATAACAATGGCTTTGGTACCTAGGGAGCCAAGGGGGGAGAATCAGTGGTATCTGAACCCTAGAATGACACTATAAAAGGGGAAGACAGCCAACATTGAAAAGAGGATGGAGTAATAGAAAATCACAACAAAATCATTAAGAAAACTCTGTCAAATTCAAGGGAAAACAGTGAAAGATCTCCCAATATCCTAGAAACAACCACTATAGCACATACTTGGATTCAAAAGGATTCAAACTTTGCAAATCTTAGAGGTTTGGATAGCCATCAAAGTCTGTAATTTTTGAGCTTATTTAAACCTTGTATCATGTCTTAGTGAGCATATTGTAACCATAATTAAGAAAAACTAATGAAGTATTTCTTATTAATTTGAGGATCCCTAACAATTGTTTTATGTATTTCCTAATTACCTTGCATTCCTTTTGTTGTTTTCATTGTTATTCAATACAAATATTCTCATTTGCTAGTTTATGTGTATTGTAGGAAGCTTGCTTTGTGCATCACTTGGTTCTTAAACAGTCCCTTTAGTTACGGTGAACCAAGCCCAGTCTACCAAACTACAACTATTTGGCTCAAGATCCTTTGACCTGTATGCTAAAGAAAAAGGCACTCTCACACCACTTTACAGGAATGGGTCCCACAAAAAAATAGAAAAATTGAGTGATGAGAAGGTGAGTGAAGTATGCCAAACGGGTGGGTATAGAAAATTGGGGTATTTTAAGTGATTAGTGATGAGTGACGAAAATTGAGTAAGAAGTGATGAGCGATGAAAAAAAAAATCCAAATAAGGCCTAAACTTCTACTTTTACTATCGTATTTGGTCATTCTACTTCGTTTAATTTTCTGGTCCTCTAGAATATTCAACACTTATCAACTATCAATGAATCTCTATTACGGAATTTATCAATTTTTAGTATTTTTTTTTCATTGTTGTCAACGCAAAAAAAGTAACTTGTCAGGTCCTTGCACCCAATATGCTTTTTCCATGGGAAAATGTGGCTTGTAGAGCTCTTGAGGGAATTTTAACATGAACGACCCTCAAATGCACCACTCTTTGTTGGTCTCCACAAAACTTAATTTTCAATATTAGAGAAGGGGAAAGATGATCCTTTTCCAACTTTAGATCTCCAATTCACCATTTTTCAGTGTAGAGCAAACCACTATCTAATCCACCAAGTGTGATTTTTTGGTGTCCCCAATTCCTCATAGAAAGTGCTTTTGAAGTATCTCCAGCTTCTTGGTTACACGAGTATGCATCATAAACGATGACTAAAATAAATAGGAATAGAAGATGAAGTGTTTTCTTGTCAAAGTGATCCTCCCTCTTTTGGACATTAATTTCTAGCTTCTTCTATCATGCAAACCTTCTCTCCACATTTTCTATAATTTTTTGTACTATGCTTGTAATATGGATTATAATTTTCATTCTCCTATGCATTTTTTAGAGTTGTGCGTGGCATAAAGTTTCAAAAAGTTTGTTATGATTAATTCTATTGTCCCATGCTTTATTCTTTGGCCAAAATGCAAAATTAACCCTCTAAGTTTTAATTTTTGTCATTTCAATCTTCAGGTTTTGAGTTTTGTCATTTTAGTCTTTTAAATTTCAAGTATTGTTAATTCAATTCTCCCTTAGTCTTTTGTTAAGTGTTGCTATTAACTTACCAAAATGCCGTTTTGGATTTTTTTATTTTTTTATTTCAAAAAACTGAAGAACGTTATTAAAAAAAAATAAATAAAGGGCTCAGGGAACGACGTTGTTCCACTAGCCCACTGAATACAAAAAAATCATCTCCACCCCCACCGTACCCTAGCAACCCTTGACCTGAGAAATTTGAGGGACAGAGGGGGAAAGAGAGAAAAAGAGAAATCGAGAGGGAGAAGAGAGCACAGATGTGCAGGTCATCCAAGCCATAGGAAACAGACAAGAAAATCCAGCCTCCAAAGAATAAAACTCAGTTTTGCTTATGTCATTTCATATCTGTTATCTTCTCCGTAATTTTCTTGCTGCTCTGCTGAGTCAACATTCCACCAACTCTTTTTTCTTCTGTGTTTCTTTGCTGTTCCTTCTTTTAGTTGGCATTATTATCAATGTATCAATTGAAGATGCTAAATGTCTCTGTATGCACTATGCAGCAAATTAATTTTCTTGGGAAAGAATATTGCTGCTATATTTTAGGGCCTAAAAATAGATCAAAATTGAAATTTGTGAAAACTATGTACATTGACTTCAACCATAAGTATGGACATTCAAGGTGGGGGTGGGGATGATTTTTATATTCAGTGGGCTAGGGGAACGACGGCGTTCCCCTTAGCCCTTTAGTTTTAGTTTAGTTTTTTATTTTTTATTTATTTATAAATTTAAAATAACGTTTTTCAGTTTTTTTTTTTTTTAAATTAAAAAAAATCCAAAACGGCTTTGTTTTAGTAAGTTAATGGCAACATTTAACAGAAGATTAACGGAAGACTAAATTGGCTATATTTGAAATTTAGAAGATTTAAATGACAAAACTCAAACTTAAAGGACTAAAATGACAAAATGTGAAATTTAAAGGGTCAGTTTTGTATTTTAGCCTTATTCTTTTAATTGTTAAACAAGGAATTGTCAATGATTTTTAGGTCAATTTTCTTTTCTTAATGTTTTCAACAGATACCTTTATTTTGAACCTCCCATTCCCCATGTAAAAAATATTTATAAAAAAAATTGTTGAACAATGAATAATTTTTGAATAATTAATGTGTGAAATCTCATATGGTTCTTTTGGATAGAGTATTAAAAAGGAAGGATTTGGATTTCACTTTTTAATTTAAATGTGAGGGTAAAATGTTTTCTGTTGATGAAATTTTATTTGAAATAATTATAAAAGTAAAATGTTAAATTTGTAACTTTACAAGTTTTTTTGTTTGAACAAAATTTTGAATCAACTTAATAAATAGTCCTGTGTTGTTAAATTCATATCAACCAATGTATAGTATTAATTATTGTTTAAAATCCTTGATTTTAAATCTTTATATCCAGACTCAACCTTTGTTTGTCCGATGTTTTAAAATAATTTGGTTGTTAAAAGTTAGAAGAAGTAAAGAATGTGCGTGGGGTACCCATCATTAAGGTTGGGGGACAAGCTAAGCCTAAAAGGTGCATGTGTTCTTGTGGAACATATTATAATGTATTTTGTTTTATTTTTTTTATTATAATATAGGGTTATGTTAACGAGTACCTTTAGGGCACTCATTAATAATCCATTTTAAAAAAATTTTGATACTACTTTTATGAAAAATGAAAAAAACTGTCAAAATATTAATTATTATTATTTTTTTCATTTCTCATAAAAACTTTCTTTAAGTGGATTATTAATCAGTACTTAAGGTCATTAGTTAGCATTAGGTATTAAAAAATTGTCTCTTTCCACACGTACCTTGCTATCACGTGCAACCGATCAATTCTTGTCGCATTCAAACATTAAAGACAAGCCGGCATGAATTTTCTTTTAAAGGCATAATGACAAGTCAGTGCGTAACTTTTCAGACCCTGCCTATATGATTATATACTTATATTCTATCACCAAATTCCTTGACTTTGTAACACTTAGATACCAACATAGATCTTCCTCAAAAGTTGTAATAATTAATAACACTCTTGTTATGTTCACAGATTATTTCGTAATTATTTTTGTCACTTTTAAATGAAATTATCATTTTTTATTTGTCAATTATGCTATGTCATGTTACAATTATAATAAAAAGTTGGAAAAAATTTTGTAATTCTAAATTTTTTTATAAAATTAAAAAAGACAATTTTTTTTTTTAACAAATATTGGTCGTAAATTGTTAATTGTAGATAAAAAAGTAATAATAATAGTTGCAAATAAAAAAGTGATAATAATGGTTAGCTTAAAAATTATAGGACTTTTATAAACCTGTTTTACCTCATTATATATATTTTTGATTTTTTGGTTGGTGTTGTTATTAGATTTCGATTTGCTGATGGATTTTATCATAAAACTATTATGCGGTAATGGGTTTGATAGTTTGTGGTGTTTATTCTACTGAGAGACGGTGCTTGAATGGTTTCGGGATTTAATGGTAAGTGTGAGGCTGGTGGGTTAGCTTTTTGGTACTATGTTCTATTCATCAGCTTGGCCATTAGAGACATAAGATTCTCGAACCGCCTGGAAAGTAAAAATAAAGACCACCAAAGAAAGTTTGCCTAAGAAAAAACCATACGTACAACATAGTCTCAAAGCACATACATATATATCCATCATCAGAGATTCAGAGAATCAAAGATAAACTCAAACATACACACATACATACATAGAGGCTCAGAAGCACATGCATCATCTGAGAATCAAAGATAAACTCAAACACACACATACATAGAGTCTCAGAAGCACATGCATAATCTGAGAATCAAAGATAAACCCAAACAAACATACATACATAATCCGTACTCAACAAAATTCATCTTGGTGCTAGGGGATGGAGGTGCCTTTGTAAGGCATAAGGGGAGGAGGAGGGCTCTTCTGCAGTGAGCCTAGCATTGGTGCAGGGTTGTTACTCTCCAAAGTGCTTGCTGAAGATGGGATATGGGTGCCCGGATTTGGAGACGATGGCGTGACAGGACCTTTAAGTAGCTGTCGGCGTAGCAAAGGATCATTGGCAAAGGCCTTATGGCTGATCCATGAAGGAGGGGTGTCGCCAGTGGTGGTGGGAGGATTGGACATGGACAGAGATATTGGAGGGACTTGGCCTTGCACCAGCAATGACCCTAACAACTGGTTTTTCTTCATTAGATTTGGCTCTTCTCCATGGGTTGTCCTCCTAGCTTCATATGAAGCAGGCATGTTCACAAGAGAAAGAGCCAGTATGGCTAGGAGGAGAAGCATTTTTGGAGAAAGAGATGGAACCATATTGAATCAAAGAGGGTTAAGAAATGGTTGATGAAGAATTATGAAGGACCATATGGTGTATTTATAACGAGAATCGGGTAGCAACATTCAAACTTTGTTTTCAAACTAAAGACGATAAACAGAAAAAAAATAATGCACGTTTTTAAGAATGATGGTGACTGGAACTAGAATAGTGGAGAATGAAGTATTAAAAATATATATATATATATATATATATATATATATATATATATATATGTCTACAATATTTTTACAATAAATTCTACAAAAGAAAGAGCCAGTATGGTTAGGAGGAGAAGCATTTTTGGAGAAAGAGATGGAACCATATTGAATCAAAGAGGGTTAAGAAATGGTTGATGAAGAATTATGAAGGACCATATGGTGTATTTATAATGAGAATCGGGTAGCAACATTCAAACTTTGTTTTCAAACTAAAGACGATAAACAGAAAAAAAATAATAATGCACGTTTTAAAGAATGATGGTGACTGGAACTAGAATAGTGGAGAATGAAGTATTAAATATATATATATATATATAAATATGTCTATAATATTTTTATAACAAATTCTAATTGGTATGTTATTATTAGTTGTTATTGTTAGGGTAAAAAAATAATCTTAATGTTAATTTCAAATTTAAATCAATAATAATTAACTACTTATAATTTATTTTAAAAATATTATAGACGTAACATCCTCTTAAAAAGAGAAATAATTATTAAATGAAAAATAGTCAGTTTTAAAAGTTTGACTATTATTCTTCAAAAAAGAAGGTCTGGCTTTATTGCCATATTGGGGTCTAACCTACTCTACTGGTAACCGGTCCAAAAGGACAAATCCTAAGATTAGCAAAGAGCCGCTGAAACGTGACTGATTGAACCCATGAGAAGCTAAATACATGTATCTATACGATAAATTTTCTTTCTTCCTCAGCGCTGTCAAACCACCTAATTAACGTTCATCATTGCAGAGTGCCAAAGGAACACTTTCTAATTATTGCATTCGGCAACAAAGGTAATATTACCTTTCCACTTATAGATTTGTGTACAACAGCTAAAAAGGTGTAAGTCCAATTACTGCTATTGGCATCTTTTTCTGGTCCATGTGAACCACAAAGATTTTTATTGTATGTCTTGAAAGAAACATCACTAACTTTAAAAAAGATAGTGATACGGTGCTCTTCATTGTTAATCCTTCCGTGAATGGTAGATTCAATCATAAAAATTGAGTTATTAATATCAAAGATTCAACATACACTAATGGTATACCCACTCCTTTCATACGATATTTGCTCTTATTAATTAAAATTAGATGAAATTAATCATTTATATGAGATAAAAGAATACCATGTCATAATATTTTAAAGAATTTTGTTAATGTGTGCCCTAAGGGCACACACTAATTCTCATTTTTGAAAAAAAAATTTCTCGGAAATTGAAAAAGTATTAACAGCTTTTTCAATTCCCGAGAAAATATTTTCAAAAATAGATAGTTTAGGCCACACATTAACCAGTCCTTATTTTAAAAGCATATAATAATTTTCTTTGAAAATTATCATTACCTATATGTATACCCAAACTAAATAAATTAGTCACCTTAAATAAAAGTACATTAACTATACATTACTAACTTCCATTCACTATGTCTCAATAATAATCTATAATCTATAAAAAATAGTACTTGATTTTTAATTGACCTCATAATATTTTATCACATAAGTTTTGGGGTCACACAAATTTACATGTCATAATATACACACCACAATTTGGAAATTTCATATTTAGGCAAAAAAATAATAATAAATAAATAAATCACATTTTGTTAAACTTTCTTGCATTGCACATGTAACTAACTAGATATTTTGTATTCCAAGAATCAAGTGAGGTGGTACTCTCTCTTCACACATGATAATAGATCATTTTAATTAAATTTATTGGTGAAATTTGTATCATTCAATGAAAGAAATGAGTACCACATCACTGTACTCCATAAATTCCTAATAATTAGTCACACATGTCAATGTTGTTCATGTGTCAAGCTTGGACCCTCATACTCTTTCATTAAATATTTTAATTTTTTTATGTTCTCCAAAATTTTATAGTAAAAAAAAAAAAAAAAAAAAAGGAAAAGGGGTGATTTTTTGTTAAGTTACTTAAGTAGGCATTGTATTGTTTAGGTAACAAATATATTGGGATAATAGAAAATAAATAAATAAATAAAAGTAAAAGATGGCTGATTGCTCATGCTTTAATTTGATTCTCCTTATTTTCTACTCATCATGGTGATGCACTTGTATTGGTGTGCATAAATACAATAAAAAGATATTCAGTATTGATAAATAATTAAAAATGATTTCTTCTTCTTATCTATTAAATTGAGAAGACCGGTAGTTACTAACGTGAAGAGAAAGAAAAGGACTGGTAGTTATTTACTTGGAGATAAAGAAGAAAAGAACAAAAGAGAAAATATAATAATATAAAACCAAAGCCTGGTAGTTATTTACTGGGAGAGAAAAAAGAAAAGAAAAGAGATAAGATAAGATAGAATAAATAGAATGGGTATCGGGGAAAAAAAATAAATAAAGTAAAACTTTTATTTTTCTGCCGAAATACCCCTCGCACGCTCACTCTCATAGTTCACTGTGCAAAATATAATGTTCTTGCTTCTTAGCAATTCCTTTCAAGTAATATAATGGCTTTATTTTTATTTTTTATTTTTAAAAAGAAGATAAAAAAGTAATATAATGACTAGAAGTAGAGTTCTATCTATTTCAAATCCTAGTAATATTCCCTTCTACTTATTCGAGGTTTTCCTTGTAGTAAAAACATGTTTCACACAACTGCTCAAAACAATTAAAAACATGAATTTAAGTCACAGTTTTAAGTTGAAAATCGTGACTTAAAGTCACTTTTCTGGGCAGTGTCAAGTGTGTTTTTGCAGCAATAAACACAGTCCTTCCTTGAAATATTGTGTTCTTCGTGTCATTGCTTTCCTTTAATACTCTTTTTTCTTTTGAGAAAGGCTTTCCATTAGTACTTAACTATATCCCAACAGTTTCTAATTACAGAAAAGTTTTCCTTGTATGATCATTAAAAAATAACAAAAAGAAAAAGTTTGACATTCAATGTCAATAACTTATGCTACCAACCATCATGGTACGTGACCTATACAAAAAAATGTCATTATCTAAAGTTCTTTATCACATAAATAACTAGATAAGATTGACTGGACAATCTAGACTATTAAGAGTATTATTCCATTATAAAAGGATATTTGAATGTTCTAATCTTAATGTCTTGGACGGTATGCCAAATTTGTCTAGTCGTCTATGGTGAGGTATGTTTTATTCTTTTTTTAATTATTAATAAGACAAAATTTTAACTTATGATATTTGTTTCATAATAATTACTCTTTATCATCATATCAAGACACTAATTGATTTTTGATATAAAAAATATTTATCCACCAAATTTCTTTTATCCATACTTAAGTGTTTATAAACCATATGGTAGTTTTTTTTAGTGCTCTTTTAAGTGTTTATAGACCATGTAGTAGTTTTTTAGTGCTCTTTTATGTTGATTTCTATCTTATTATAAAAATAAAAGGATGCCACTATCCCAATGGGATCAGAATATTTTAAGGGTTGGTAGAGCCACATGGGGTCAGAGGCCATGAAACCCAAATATTTAAAATAAAAAATTAAAGATTAGTTAAACCCAAATATATGGAAGACTTGGAAGTTCTATATAAGCATATATCAAATTGCTTTGGAACAAATAAAATGGCCCTCTACTTTACAAAGGAAAAAAACGTGTCAAATTCAAACACTCCTGAAGTGACTTCATTCACTAAAAACAAAAGTTTTAAAAGATTCTTCCAATTTTTCATTCATTAGAGAGAAAAGTTATTGACTTTTGCAAATACAACTTTATTTAAAATACAAGTTTTAAGGCTACCCACAAAGTTGGATGTGATTGTGGACAAAATATATGTCTAGAATCTGAGTAATTAACCGGTCTACTATTGCGTCTTTTAATAATAATAATAATAATAATAATAATAATAATGCTTGACTCAGTGGTATAAACTGACAGATGCAGATGCCACCCAATTGCTTCTTGTTCTTGGATCTGCATGTGTTCACTTGATTCTTTCTCTTTAGCGATTCTTCATGTAAAGTCCAACTCATTTTTTGCCAAAATTTGCCGGCCGCAAGCTTCTAGGAGTTTTTTTGAGTCATTTATAGCAATATTCTGAAGTGAAATAAGAGTCCGTGGGGGATGTTGTAATGGTGGTTAGTTCTTGCATGTACATAACTCAATTGAGATACTTCACTTGATTTCAAACACCTTGCACTTCCAAATTACAATAGACACTTACTTTGCTACCTTCTTTTCTTCTTCTTCTTCACAAGTTATGCTTTGGTACTTTTTTTTTTACGTCACCAATTAGTTTACTTATTGATTGAACTAACAGTCTTTACGAGCCTAATCGTTTGTCCAACTATCAGCTTGTGTGCGTGTGTATTGTCCCATATCAGATGAAGCCTAATATATGTGATGATGATATAGCCTTTTAATTGAATATTCCGTCCAAATTTCAATTGAGAAAATTTTTAAGATTTTAAATATTAATTACATAATTTTTATTTAGATTTTTCAGACAAGTTTTTGACTCTGTCATTGATTCTTAGACACCATTTGCACGAATAATAGAATTTGAAATATTTTGATTAGAGAAATGATATTTGAACACTGTATATATATATATATATATATATATATATATTTTTTTTAAATATCATTTGACATCATATGTTTTTTAAATGATAAAATCTACAAAAATAAAATCTTATTATATCTTATATGATTATGCGAAGCATACAAAATGAGTAGAGACAAAGAAATAGCGATCAAAAGATGCCGATTTTCTATTATGTTTTTCTGTTATATGATTATGTGAAGTATACTGATTTTCTACATGTTCACAACTCACAAGATCTTAACCCATGTTGAAGAGATGTTTCAAATTTGTTTTACTTATTTTCTTCTTGCGAACATCATCAAAAAAAACCTAATTCATCATTTGTCTCTAAATTAAATTTTTTTTACTAACTAAGAAATTATTATTTTTTGTGTGTGGAGAAACTACTAAATATTAAGTAATTATAATACTTCAAACATATAGGTTTCTATTTGTCTCTTAAATTTCATGACAACATCAATTATAATTAATTATTACAACTACATTAACTAAACAGATATTATGCTAATGAACTTTGGGTGAAGGGGCGTGTTCAAAATTTTAAATCCCTCACCCTCAGGGGCATGAATTTTCACTTTTCACCTACCCAAAATACAAGTAAAAAACACCCAAAAAAAAAAAAAAAAAATTAACAACCACTATCATTGTCAATGCTCCACACATTTCAACTAAGAATTAAAGAGAAATTTGGGTCGATTAAAAAAAAAAAGTTCATAAAATGTTAAACCAAAGGCCCCAAAAAAATTAAAAACAAAAACCCTTATGTGTTGAGGTGCACGGCACCTAGAAGTCCAACTCACATGGAATCCTATCACATATAGGATTAGGTGTACCAATTGCACAACAAGTCAAAGGCTTCTATTCCTAATTGAATTAGGAGTGTCAGGTGGGAAAGCTATTATATGAAGCTTGTGCATGTGGGTTTCATGAATAGTGAGAGAGGTTCAGAGAGACTAAAGAGTGAAACACAGATTCGAAGTCGACTGAAGGAAAAAGAATAGTGCTTTTGTGCGGCACTGAGGGAGAAAAGAAAGGGTGATTTTTCTTTTGTTCATGACATACAAGGAAGATAAATTGGAGTTTTTTCTAGGACGATTATTTGGGTGCTACAATCACAAAGAATTGAAACATTCAATGTGGAAGATATTGAGTATTATCCCAATTTATTGTGAACTCAGGTTTTGGGTGTAATTTGAGTATTGTAATCTCTATTTTATTATAGCGGATTGATCGGATTTGCCCCGTGATTTTTCCCTCTACACTAGAGGGTTTTCCATGTAATTTCTTAGTGTTCTTGTTGGTTGATTTTTTTATCGCTTCCGTAAATTTCTGTTTTCTTTATTGCTTGGGTTATATTTAATTTAATTCACACATAGATAGAGATTTATTCCAACAAGTAGTATAAGAGCTTTGGTTGTTGGATGTGATTGTCTTGTGTTGAATTAAATGGAAAATATGAATATAAATATGAGCACTATGATTAAACTCTCGGCATCAAATTATTCAATTTGGAAGCCAATGATGGAGGACATCCTTTACTGTAAGGTTTTGAATGACCCTATTGAGGGTGATAGTGCTAAGCCAAGCGAGATGTCTGATAAAGACTGAGAGAAGTTAAATAGAAAAACCATTGGATGTATTAGACAATGCATCGATGTGAGTGTTTTTCATCATGTATCTTAAGAGACTAATGCAGAAGCTCCTTGGGGAAAATTGAAGGGTTTCTATGAAAGAAAAACAACTCAAAATAAAGCTTATGTGGCTAGAAAGCTTGTGAATTTGAAGCTTAAGGAAGGGAGATCTATTGCCGAGCATTTTAGTGAGTTCCAAGACTTGGTGAATTAGATGGTTACAATGAAA
Source organism: Quercus tomentella (assembly GCA_028535165.1). Taxonomy (NCBI): domain Eukaryota; kingdom Viridiplantae; phylum Streptophyta; class Magnoliopsida; order Fagales; family Fagaceae; genus Quercus; species Quercus tomentella. The sequence goes on along the minus strand of JAPQVY010000012.1, from coordinate 44,394,951 downwards.
CTGATAATTGATGATGAGCTTCAAGCTTTATTACTTCTGAGTTCTTTACCTGACAGTTGGGAGACTTTAGTGGTGTCACTTAGTAACTCTGCTCCAAATGGTGTGCTACAATTTGCAATGGTTAAGGATAGCCTGTTCAAAAAAACAAGAAGAAAAGACATGGGCAAGGATAATGCATAGGCTCTTGTCATAGAGAACAGGGGGAGGAGTAAGACTAGAAATTCTAAGGGGCGTGGTAAATCCAGAAGTCAGTCAGAATCGAAAGGAAAATTCAAGTGTTTCTACTGTGACAAAGAAGGTCACATAAGAAGAAATTGCAAGGCTCGGAAGAATAAATAGAAAGATGAGAAAAATCAGAATAAAGCAGAAGAACAAAATACCACTACTATCTCGATAAAATTGAAGAGGTGGTGCTCTTTATAGGAGAAGATGAATGTTGCAATGTTTCACATCTTTATGTTGAATGAGTGATTGACTCAGCCTCTTCCTGCTATGTCACTTCAAAAAAGGAGCCCTTTACTTCATACAAAGCAAGAGACTTTGGGAGAGTGAAGATGGGTGATAACATTTATGCTGACATTGTGGGAATTGAAGATATTTTTGTTGAGACTAACACTGGATACACCTTGGAATTGAAGAATGTGTGACATGTGCCTAATATGCACTTGAATATGATTTTTACTCATATTCTAAATAAAGAAGGCTATGGCAACTATTTTGGAGATGGTAAATGGAGACTCTTTAAAGGATCATTGGTGTTTGCTGGATGGAAGATTTGTTGTACACTTTACAAGACACAAGTAAAGGTGTGCAAAGATGTTGTTAGTGCAACTTAGGAAGATTCTACGCCTAAGTTGTGGCATAGGCGGCTGGCTCACATGAGTGAAAAGGGGTTGTAGATTTTGGCAAAGAAGTCTCTCATTCCTTTTGCCAAAAGTATGTCACTTAAACCTTGTGATTATTGTTTATTTGGAAAAAAACATAGAGTATCTTTTTGTATTCCCTTTACTAGAAAGCCCAATGTGTTAAATCTTGTTTATTCTGATGTATGTGGTCCCATTGATGTGGAGTCCTTAGGTGGCAATAAGTATGTTGTTACTTTTATTGATGATGCTTCACAAAAGGTGTGGGTGTATTTTTTGAAAACTAAAGACCAAGTATTTGAGCACATCAAAAAATTCCATGCCATGGTGGAAAGAGAGAAAGGGAAGCTTTTGAAGTGTCTTCGTACTGACAACGGAGGTAAATATACGTCTAATGAGTTCAAGAGTTATTGCTCTGAGAAAGGTATTAGACATGAGAAGATAGTTCCTAGTACCCAACAGCAATATGGTGTGGCAAAGAGGCTGAACCGCACTATTGTTGAGAAGGTCAGATATATGTTGAGAATGGCTAATTTGCCCAAGTCATTCTAATGTGAAGCTATTCAAACTGCATGCTACCTAATTAATCGGTCTCCATCAGTTCCATTGGAGTTTGATATTCTAGAGAAAGTTTGGACTAGGAAAAATGTTTCATACTCTCACTTGAAGGTATTTGGGTGCAAGGCATTTGCACATGTGCTTAAGGAACAAAGATTGAAGTTTGATAGAAAAGTCACTCCTTGTATATTTGTTGGATATGGAGATGCAGAATTTGGCTACAAGTTATGGGATCTTGAGAAAAAGAAGATGATCAAAAGTCATGATGTGGTTTTTCATGAGAATGAAAATTTGGTAGACCTTGAGAAAACTAAAAAGACAAAGGATGCTATTGTAGGTGTTTCCGACCTTACACCTACCTTTTCTTCCTCCAATCATGCCATAAAGAGGGAAGAAGTGCAAGATGAGAATCTTGGTGATGAACCAATAGCAATTGATGGTGTTGAGCCAGTAGGAGTTGATGGTGATGATGCTTAAGGATGTTGAATAGGGGGAACATCCTATTCCACCCGAGATTGAAGAACTCAAGTGAAAAGGTCTACTAGGGAGTGTCATCTATTGACTAGACATCCCTCTTTTGAGTATATTTTGCTTATTGATGAGGGATAGGCAGAATGCTTTCAAGAAGTAGAGTATCATAAGGACAAGTAGAGCTGGATAAAGGCTATGCAAGAAGAGATGAACTCTTTGCACAAGAATAAGACTTATGGTTGTGACCAAAGAGAAGCTTGGGCTTTGTATCGGAACAGCCGGCATGAATTCTAACTGAAGAGTTGGGATGAAGATCTCTTTCCTCGATGAGCTAGAGGGGGAAGATTGTTGAGGTGCACGACACCTAGAAGTCCAACCCACATGGAATCCTATTACATATAGAAAAAGGTGTACCAATTGCACAACAAGTCAAAGACTTCTATTCCTAATTGAATTAGGAGTGTCTGGTGGCAAAGCTTTTATATAAAGCTTGTGCGTGTGGGTTTCAAGAATAGTGAGAGAGATTTAGAGAGACTGAAGAGTGAAACATAGATTTGAAGCCGACTAAAGGAAAAAGAATAGTGTTTTGTGCGACACTGAGGGAAAAAAGAAAAGGTGATTTTTCTTTTGCTCAAGACACACAAGGAAGATAAATTGGAGTTTTTTCTAGGACAATTATTTGGGTGCTACAATCACAGAGAATTGAAATATTTAGTGCGGAAGATCTTACTCTCGGCTTTTGTAGTGAGGTTGTATTTTTTCTTAGAGGTATTATTGTATTTTCTCAATTTATTGTGAACTTGGGTTTTGGGTATAACTTGAGTATTGTAATCTCTATTTTATTATAGTGGATTAATCGGATTTGCCCCGTGGTTTTTCCCTCTACACTCTTGGTGTTCTTGTCGGTTGATTTATTTGTCGCTTCCGTAGATTTCTATTTTCTTTATTGCTTGGGTTATATTTAATTTAATTCACACATAGACAGGGATTTATCCCAACATTATATACATTTAATTTTTGGGACTTAGTATGTAAAAGGTGGGCAGTTCAACTAGCTAAGCAAGAAGTAACTCAGCAAGCTCTATCGTGCTTAGAGAGACTAGCCCAAACAAGTTGGTGTTTGCAATAAACAAAGATTTTTCATATAACTTGGTCTGGGACCAGATATATATGGTGATGATGAGTTTGGGAATTGGGCTTTGAGGTCTACTTTTGTGGTCTATATGGGCTGAATAGAGCCCTAAGAGCATTACCATCAAGTGTGCCAAATGCCATATATTTGGCATTTGGCACACCAAACACTAAAAAAACCCTTTCATGAGATGTTTCAAATGTTATAATTTTTACCACACATGAATAGTACCATTCCATCTTTGGAACAATACCGTTCCATCTTTGGAATGGTACAAATGAAAATGCTAAATTTTTTTTTATTCATTTCCTCTCTCTTCCTTTTTGACTTTCTTTCTTCTCTCTCTTCCTTTATCACTTTCTTTCTTCTCTCTCTTTCTTTTTCTTCTTTCTTTCTCTGCCACTCCCTTCTTCTTGGTCAACTCTCTTCCTTTTTTCTTCTTCTTTCTTCTCCAATCTCCAGAATCTTCACCTCTCCTTTTTTTTTTTTTTTCTTTTCTTTTTTTTTTCCTTTTTTCTGTCACTCAGTGCCTCTGTGTCTTTTTTTTTTTTTTTCCTGTCACACTCTCTCTTTCTTCTTTTTTCTCCACCTAGACCGTTGCCATTGAGATTGGCCGTTGCCGTGGAGTTCGACCTCACTGATAAGGTCAATTGGTGGAGATCGCATGTAAGTTTGGGTTGCCCTTTTTTTTTTTTTGGTTGTGGATTCCATGTGATTGTGGGTGGTGGTGGAGTTGGGTTGATTCCATGTGATTTGGGTTGTATAAATGGAGTTGATTCATCTCTTCAGTTTTTTTGAGAGTTTTGTGGGTTTGTTTGATTTGGGATGGGTTTTGAGGTTTGTGAATGTGGTCAGTTGTTGTGGAAAATTTTTTTTAATATTATTTTTTAAGGTGGCGTTGCTGGATTGGGTTTGTGCTAGTGGTGGCTATCGATGTTGTTGCAGCAATGGTTGTTGGTGACCGTTGTTGCGGCAATGGTGGTTGTGCCACTATATGTACCCGAACTTTTTCATCACTATATGTACCCGAAAATAGTTTTAGTGACGAAATTATTCGTCACTAAATATGATTTAATAAACTAAAATGTTTTTAGTGACGGAATATTTTCGTCACTGAATGGTGTTTTTAGCGAGGAAAATATTTAGTGACGAAATGTATTCGTCACTAAAAGTTAAAAAAAAAAAAAAAATCAAATCGGACTTTTAGTGATGAAATTTTTCGTCACCGGGACTTTTAGTGACGGGGTTTCAGCGACAAAATGAGTTTCGTCGCTAAAAGTCTGATTTCGTCACTAAAGGTCCTTAGTGATGAAAAACTGGACTTTTAGTGACGAATGTTTTCGTCATTGAAAATATATTTTGTTGTAGTGGTTTTTGTTGTTGTTGTTGATGATGATGGGGAGAAATTAATATATTATTTTAATGTGTTGTAGATATTATTTTAATGTATAGAATTGAATAATAAAACATGTGATGAATGAGATATTATAAAATGATGTAGTAAAATAATAAAGTAAGTTTTGGTGTGTCAAAATGACATTTTTTATAGAAGAGCTGATGGTAATGCTCTAAGGAAAGCCTTATCTAGGATATTAGAATTTTAGTATCCTGTTGTCTTCTTCTCCTATGCTATGTCAAATTCTCCATAGAGAGGCTAATATTTTACCCAATAATTTGCCAATGAACTAGTTTTTTTAGTGCTCTATTATGTTTATTTCTATCATAATTATTCGAAAAAGATGCCATTATCTCTATGGTATCAGAAATATTCTTAGACATCATTTGCGTCAATAATAAAATTTGTAAAGATTTTAATTAAAAATGATATTTAAACACTACTTTTATATCATTTCACATCATAGGTTTTTAACATAATAAATTTTACCATAAATCTTATTATGTGCCCGTTTGATATAATTTTTTTTTTTCTTTTGACATTTTCAGTTTTTGTTTTTTTTTTGTTTTTTTTTTTTTGTTTTTTTTGTTTTTTTTGTTTTTTTTCCTTTGAAAACTATTAGCCATTTGAAAAAATTGTACCTTAAAAAAAAAAAATTATACTTTGATAATGTACGTGAAAGTGAAAGGCACAGTACTGAAAGCATTCAAAATGAGTGGAGACATAGAATTATTATTATTTTTTTTTGGGGGGACGTAGAACTACCTTTTTGGTGATCAGAAGATACTAATTTTTTTCTGTGTTAATCTCTTTGAACATTGTTGGGCACAGGGGATGTTGTGGGATATATCATATGGGTCCCTAAGTCCCACCTATGTGTAGCAGTGGCACTAAAGAGTTAAATGTCACAAGATCTTAAACGGTTAAACCACGTTCAAAGAGATAACCAAGAAAAGATATAAAAATAGTTGAGAACAATTAGGTTGATTTTCTACATAAATTACTTTATCAATAAATATGACTCACTAAAACTTAAAAAATTTTGGAAAATCAAACTTGTTTTGTTTTTTGTTTTTTTATTCATTATGTAAATACTAAAATTCTAATCATGCATTACCATGATAATCAACAAATTAGATTGTGAGGTTTCAATTCTAATCATGCTCATAACATGTTATAAAATAAAAGAAATAGTAAGACAATGTAAAGATACGTGAAGATGAGAAAATTTATCAATTTCTTTCTAAGCGGTCATCCACACAATACTATGAATCCTTGAATGCATGTGTATCCATTTATAATTAGATCACATATTTATAAGGCTTAAAAGTCGAATGGATGGAATTTTAATTTAAGAATTCAATCGCATGTATGAAACAATATAATTCCATCTCTTTATGAAAGTAACACTACTACCGCATATTCTTGGTACGATGGTCACTTCACAAGTATAAATGCTTGTTGGTGTAGGGGTAAGGGTCGGAGTTTAAGTCTCTAAGAGGGAGTTTCACACATATATACACTTAGATTAGGCTAGAGTAGAAATTCTATCTTATATAAAAAAAGAAAAAGAAAAAAAAAAGTAACACTATCCATTTGTGTAACTTCATGCATTTGTAATAGGGTAAAACTTAGATACAATACCTTGGATATTGTTTCTTAGGTTCTTATTTTAAACTTCTACCACCTATCTAGTCTAACAACTCAGACAAAATGTGTGTTAAGATACTTTTCTTTTGTTGGACTTCGGGACTTGATCTTTTCCTTCTGTTGGAAAATAAATTTATGCATCAATATTATCAAAGGCCAACAAAATCAATGACCTCAAATTATTATTGCGAAAATTACCAAGACAAGATATCAATTACACAAGATGACAATAACATACAGATTTATGTGAAAAACTATTTCTTCTTGAAGAGAAAAATCATAGAACAAACTTTGAATAAATCCACTGTTATAAAATTAATTACAATATTTTATCAACTTTATGCCTAACTTCAGATCTGAAGCACCTAAAAACTTCTAATTAAACACCCCCCCCCCCCCCCCCCCCCCAAATTTATATTAGGGTTGTGTAAAATATCGACACAATGAATAGAAAGACTGGAACCAACCAAAAAAGATGGTCACATTCGTCATTGCTCATCTCTTCGATATATGTGTCCCACCTCCTTGATCTCTAGGTTTTTTCACTTTCGTGTCCCCCTCTTCAAAGCATGTAAGATTTAGATTTGTCTCTCTTTTATTTTTTAAATTTGTTTTCCAGGTTCTGATTCTCTGATAAAGCATTGTTGGTATTGTTGAATTTGAGTTGTAACAATTCATTGATACCAATTTTTTTTAGTTTTATTTATTTTTGACATTCCATTGTAATCAACGTAATGATATGGTTTTCCCCCACCAAAAAAAAAAAAAAAAAAAAAAAACCCGTAATGATATGGTGTGATTATTGAAAGTATTTTATTTTTGTTTGTGACTATAGTTGAACCTTTTCTTTCATATATATATAAGTTCGAGTTTCTGATCTATTTCTCATCAAATAAAAGTTTGATGCATAGATAAAAAAAAAAAAAAAATGTTGCAAAAATATCCTTGATTTTTTTTTCATATAATATTATATAGTTTTACTGATCAACCCAAACCGAACCTAACACCCCAAATCTCAGGTTTGGTGGGTTCACAGATTTGGTCAGTTTGGATACCGGTGTGCCTGAAATCAATGTTATATTTCTTAATTTATATTTCCTTATATATGTCTTAGAAATATGATGACTTCAATGTAATACACATATTTAACCTTATTTTTGTACTCACTGTGCTCACTCGATCGACGACACTATCTTTTTCTTTCACTCTCTCCTATAAAACACGAACACAACTTTTTTTTTTGATAATCACGAACACGAACACAACTTTATAAACATAGAAGCACGAACTCTCATACTCCTCCTAGTCGCACACGACTCCCAAAGTTGAATTAGGAGGATTTACCCGAGGCTTGTTGGCCAAGATCAGACTCTTTTTCAAGCTCGTTAGAGAGCTTTGAATTCCAGTGGGCTCGACTTTGGTTCCATGCACGTGCATGAAAGCATACAAAAGGAATCAGCTTTAAAAGGCGCAGCTTGTGCGTACTTTCTATCTGACGATTCTGACACAACGTATCCATGTAAATATACGTGTATGATTATATATTCTAATCCCGATCCCTTGTCTTTGGACACTCTCAGATACGTAAAAAACACATTTGATAATAAATTTCACATTCGGATGATGTGCTAGATTGTTTGTAGTGAGTAAAAGAGTGATGTTAATGATGAATACAAATTATAATTAGTAAAAGTTTAATTATATATCAACTAAACAAACTGTTGTTAAAAATATTGTGAAACATTTTGTGTCTATATCATTACTCTTTTAATAATTATACTTGTTCCTTGCCTAACTAAATCTGAGTTGCATATGGGTTTTATGGTCTTGCTGTGGATATGTATCCTTTAAAAGTTCCACTTTCTATTTTAATTAAAATTGTTTGGTTAATTGATCATGCTGATTGATTTATTGATGGAAAGGATTTCAAGGTGTTATAATGGAATGGAAATTCTAAGGCTCAGTGGTTGGATTTGGGTAGTATTTGTTACATATACATTATTACGCACCTGTTTTTGAACTAAAATTGAGAGTTGAAGACACAATTTCAATTCAAAAAATGTGTAATAGTTTTCATCTATAGGATTTTGGTTGGCGAACTTTTTGAGATTCTGTGTCACAGCTCGTCTCTTTAGAAATAGAAAAAGAAGATTCTTAAACCACTTGACTATAAGTCTAATATTATAACTTTTTCTACAACTTTATCATAACTTGTTAACGTATTGACTCGTGAGTCATGAAATTATGGACTCACATGGGTTTACTATTTTTTTCACTACTTACAACTTGTCACATATATGTATATTTTTCTGTGAGTTGTTTCTTAAATTCTTAGGTGATCGAGCTTTTGGTGTTTTTTCACTGACACTGTACAGTGTCAGTGAAAAAACACCAAAAGCTAAAAATTGTGATCGGTGATGCGGCACATACAATTTCAAAGCACATAGACCCATCAGCTAAAAATTCAAGTTAAACGCAAACTCACATTATCAGTGACGTAAATATGTAGTCCATACAACATATTAATTCAATTACTTAACAGAATTCTTTATATATATATATATATATATAGCTTTGACTCGTTGATCATTAGCGAAGGTCTTTGGGCTGAAAGTTGAAGGAGGGTGTCGCCGACAGTTGGAGGATTGGGCACAGATATTTGTAGGGACTTGGCCATGCACTTGCCGTGACCCTAACAACAACTTGTTTTTCGTATGCAGATTTTGTTCTTCTCGATGGAGGATTCTCCTAGCCTCATATGCATTAGGCATATATGCTCATAAGAAAAAGCGCCACTGTGGATAGGAGAAGCATTTTTAGAGAAATAGATGGTAGCATATTTGGAAGCAAAGAGGGTTCAGATATTTTGATGATGAACAATATGAGAGAGCATCTGGTTTATTTAATAATGAGAATTGTGTAACCATTTGCAACGTGACTGTTAGAACACCATCTTGTGTGTTTGACTTGTTGGCCTCGGCTTGTCTCTTTAGAAACAGAGAGAAGATTGTTGAACCGCTGGGTGTTTCTTTCACTGACATGTGATGGGTTATGCGGCTAACCATACATATGTAATGCACTTTCTTGAACTTTGTCGAATCTAAGCCTATTCTATGTCTAGATGCAGTTTAAGTGTCTGATCAGCTATCTAGAATGACTATAATTGTCTAAAGGAGACTATAAATATGTGATTTGTATTGCTTCCTGTGTAATTAAGCAAAACTGAACAATATTCTCATGGTGAATTATCACTCATCAGCATTTCCAATTATTGTGCACTGCAGCAGCAACACAACCAAAAATTAATATATTAACATATTTTTCCTAAAGCTTATCTAAACCAACTCCAAAGAATAACCATTTCTCTAAACCAACAATACAAACATATAATTTCAAAGCATATAAATATTCATTAGCTGAGAATCAGTGAAAAACTCAAATTCACATTATCAAAGGAATACAAATATAATCCATACAACATATTTGTTGAGCCAACAAAATTCTGTTACGAACCAGCTTGTTGAAGTGGATTTGGACAGCAGCTGAGATCAGATTATGCAGCACAGTTGTTACTATCTCTTGGCTGCTCTGGATGAGTGTTATCTGCTGCACAAGATTGGTTCTAACTTGTTGAAGTTATCGGATTGTTTAGGATTTTTTTAGGAGTTATTAATGATTATCTTATTTATGTTTATAGGGTTGCTTTTCAAATAATGACTCTGCTTGGGATGTGTCCAACAGAGATAGGAGTTGGAAATAGGATAGGACTTGCTGTTATTTTATCTTTATCATTAGGAACGCATTGTATGCTCAATTGGAGGCTATTTATAGTCTACGTTTATTAATAAAAAGTCATCTAAATATTCCAGTAAAACAATCAAGCTTTTGCTTGTTAAGAAGGTCCCGGTTATCAATCAAAGCATAACCAGAAATTTATCCTTCTTTTCTGTTAAATTCCAGAATTTCCTCAATCTAACCATAGCCCCACGCAGGAAAAGAGGTGCTACACGCGGCCGAGGCGGGGGTCGTATCAAATTCTTATTGATAAAGATAAGAAGGAACACACATACACACACGCATATATATATATATATATATATATTTCTTCATTTATTGGGACTAGGGGATGTAGTTTCCTTCTTGGGGCATGGGAATATGAGGAAGACTGTTCTGCAGTGCAGCGTTTTCACTCGCCAAAGTGCTTGTTGGAGATGGGATATAGGTGCCCGGATTTGGAGCAGACGGCGTGATAGGACCCTTAAAAAGCTGTTGGTGTAGCAAAGGAAGGGCTTCAACATGATCATTGGTGAAGGCCTTTTGGCTGGTCTTCGAAGGAGGAGGGTCGCTGGGGGTGGTGGCAGTGGCGGATGATCAAAGGGACTAGAGGGGGCCTAGGCCCCCCCAAATATTTTGAAAAATATCTATTTTAATATATGATGTAATTATATCTACAAGTAGCTAATTGGGAAAATACAACTTGGCCCCCTTTATTTATTATTAAATTTCTAAATATTTTTTAGTGTAAGCATAGTCAACAAATAATTAAGTAATAATCTTCTCATAATATATGTCAAGAGTGATGATATATATATGTGTGTGTGTGTATTAGGTTGTGAATAGCATTAGTGTTTTTTTTTTTTTTTTTTTTTTGGTGTGTAAAATGTAATAATATCTTTCCAAATGTAATTTTTTTTTTATTCCATGTAATTTTTAATCGTTTTAACCACATATCCTATAATTTATAATTGATTTAATTACAATACTTGGCTGCTAGCAAATTGTTAAAAAAAACTGTGTAATATTCAGATAAGTTATAAATTATAGGGTAAACAATATACAATGACATAGTATTCTTTTACATCTAAATAAATAAATAAATAGAAACATAAAATATAAAATGAATTCTTCAAAGCATTTTAAATATAATGATAATGATACAAATTTTTTTCTTCTTCTTGAGTTTTTTGTTGTTTAGATATATGGTTTATGTTAATTGTGGCCCCCCCAAATAAAACTTCTTGGCTCCGCCACTGGGTGGTGGGAGGATTGGACATGATCACAGATATTGGAGTTACTTGGAAGCCTTGCATTTGCAGTGGCCCTAACAACTTATTTTTCTCTGGAAGCCTCCTAGCCTCATATGCAGTAGGCATGTTCATAAGTACCGCCATGGCTAGGAGGAGAAGCATCTTTAGAAAAAGAGATGGTAGCATATTTAGGAGCAAAGATGGTTCTAAGATTTTTGATGAAGAATATGGCGAGCATTTGTTTGCTTATATAGGAAACTTTTACTGCTCAAATTTACAATAGACAAGAGACACCTTTTTTATCAAACCAAGTATCTAGAAGCTGCTAAGTTAGGACTAAAGATATTCATGAGATTTTGGGTTGAAAACCTCTCATCAACATTTTAGAGCCACCCCCATGGGCCACGAGATTCTTCCTTACAATAATCTGGTGCGTATAAGACAAGGAGACTATATATATTTGAGAGAGTAGTAAATACTCAAAAAGGTCTGAATAACTTTGTTAGTCAAAAAAAAAAAAAAAAAAAAAAGTATGGAGAAGCTACATACAGCACTAACACAGTTTAATTAACATAAGAAGAGGAATTCACTCCAACTATTGCCTAGAGGAACTATTGAGTCCACCGGTTTTTATGCCAGACTTTGCCAACTCTTATGGCATATTATATTCAGCCATACCAAACGAGAAACTAGTCTATCAATAGGTCATGTTTGGTTCAATATAAATTTTTATGAAAACCATTTTCTATGCTGAGAATTTAGAAAATCGAAAACATTCTAATGTTAACTATTTTCTACCATTCGTCTACTCAGCATCGGTTATACTCACAATCTGATCTACATAAGGTACCGTGGGTACTGAAAAAAGTGCAGAAATCAGAATTATTGTCTTTACGAATTAAAATATTTGGAGACAAAATTGCTTTTCATTTTAAACAGAAACCCCTCCTTTATACAATAAATAAAATGCAGATTGAGATATTGCAATATTAGGTCTAAGAGGGATAATTTTGTACCTAATGACCTAATTACCATATAATTTGATGTCATGTATCTTTAGATTTTAAACGCATGCACTTCACTTTTCATACCAAGTGTCATTTAAATTATATTCTAATTTTGTATCAATTATATTTATATGAAATTTATTATACTTCTATTAGATAAAAATATCATATTTATATATGTGTGTGTAATTTTTTTTTTGAGAAAAATGTAATTTTTTTAATTGTAATTGTTCTTAATTGAACATATGTATACGCAAGGGCTATAAGCTAGTTTTTAAAATTTTTTAATTAAATTTAAATTTTATTATATATTTAAACCTTACATTATACTCTTGGCTTATTAGATTTTCTTTAAATGATAGAATAACTAGTTTTTTTATTTTTATTTTTATATTTATTTTTTTACTAGTTTATATAAAAATAAAATTATAGTAAATACCTATTAAATATGAATAACTACCATAATTATCAATTTTCATATTTATACCAAAAAAAGACAAAAAATATGGGCAAATTACAGATTACTGTCATGTGGTTTGACCCGAATTTAAATAAGTTGCTTACATGTGGTTTAAAAGTTGACACTTTACCCACTTGAATTTAGTTCCATTAGACTTTCGTAACCCACATTTCTATTTTCGGTTAAAAAACACATTTTAATTTGAAAACATAACAACATATGGATAAAAAAACTAGGGTTATGAACATTGTGAAATTGCATACCAATCCCACCCCACTTCCAAACCCAAACTGAAGTAGTATCCCTCTTTCCCTTTTTCTGTAAAAGAATTAAAAATCACTTTAATAATAAAAATAGAAGTATACAAAATGAAAGATAAAGTTTATAGTAAGTTTATTTATTTCTTTCAAGCAATCCATGGCCCCTCTCCCAATGTATCTCTCTTTCTCATTCTCTGTACATTACTAAAGGCAACATGGGGAGCCTCTTTATTAGTCCCCACTTTTCTCAGCTCTCACTCAAACTTAAGTACTTAATTACCAATTACACCAACGGCAATACAGACAATACAACGACAACATAGCGAATTTAGAACAAATTTTCATTGAGATAGTTACCGCAGCACACACAAGAAGCCGTTGTTGTTTCTCTCTCTCTATCACTCGTTCTTTTGACTAATTCTATATGGCCTTATCTTCTAAAAGTCTTGGAATTTCTGGGTTTTTTTTTTTTTTTAGATAAAAGATAGTTTTGGGCTCATTGATGTTAATCCTTCTTGATCTTTGAAAAATTTCCAACCTATATCTAACATTGGAATTCTCTTACCATAGGTACTTTGGGTTCATATGTGCTATTATGCCTTTGAAATTTCATAATGTTCATAACCCTATCCTTTTAATTTATTTTATGCTATGTTGAATTAAAATGTGTTTTTAACGATAAATGGAGAGGTGGTTTATGGAAGTCTAATAGAGCAAAGCTCAAGTAGATAAAGTGTCAACTTTTAAACCACAGATAAACAACTTAAATTCAAGACAAATCACTGGTGAATATTTTGTAATTAATCCAAAAAATAATATTTATTAAATTTTATTGGTCTATAAGTGAATGATGTGAATCTGTGTCCCCATGTGTAACCTTGATACCATAATATTACTACAACTATTTTTCGAATATAACAGGGTGTGAAATTAAGAAAACCAATGGAAATTTTTTTAAAGATCTAATGCGTTTTATCATTTTAATTTTCCTTTTTTTGATGAAATCAGTTATCATTCTTTGAAATATGTATTACAAACAAGGTCCAATATTTTCGACCCCAAGACCAATGAACTTCTACAAACAAAATTTACTAATTGTCTATAACAATATGCAAGTCACTATGACGCTGCTGGAAGCCAATTTTTGGTATTGTGGGCTGTGGCCACATTATTCAATACTAAAAAAATTTCAATAGTATGATAGCAGGACCTAGATTGTGCATTATGTTTATTATTAATATTTTTTTAATATTTTGACAGTTGGGAGGAAGAATTTAAACCTTGAATTTTTATGTTAGAAATACTAAGAGGTATTAATCAGTTGAACTACAATCCTCTTTACATGCATTATTTTTATTTGTTTTGAAGAAAAATGTTCTAATATTTGTAAATTTCTATTAATGATAAAGTTATGGATACAACAAAAATTCACAAATTTTTTATAATATTCCTAAATTAACTTACCACCTCATGTATGGGCTTATCACAGATTCACAATATAAAATTTAAGATTTTTTTTTTTTTTTTTTGGGTATTAAAAGGAAAAGATTTAAAAGACGAACAACCAAATCTAATGCAGTCCTCCCCTCCCTTGTGAAATTGTTGCGTTTATAAAAAGACTATTGTATATTGTATACTAAAGAGCAAAAATATAAAAGACAATTAGACAAACGACCAAATCTAATGCCGCTTTTTAATTTTTGTTGAGAATATTAAGAGTATGTTTAGTAACTGTTTTTTCCCCTTATTTTTTGTTTCTAAAAACAATTTTCTATTTTTGAAACTGAAAAACTTGTTTGGCAACTCAAAAAGCTGTTTTCAGTTTCTAGTTTTCAAAAATTAATGAAAACATGCATCTGATTTAATGAATATGTCTCATTTAAGGATTCAAATCCTTTAGATTTCCTAGAATACTCTATCAAATAGATTTCTTTAAATCTTAATCATTCTTTAATGATTTAATGTTCTAAATTTTGTTATGTCAGCATTCTACTAACAATAATCTTAATTGTTTTGTTTGCAACATTACTTTAACATTTTAAGAATATTGTTAGTGGAATGCTAATATGAGAAATTCTAAACTATTAAATCATTAAATTGTGGTTAGGATTTAAGTAAATCTATTGATAGAGTATCCTGTGAAATCTAGAAGATCTGAATCTCTCATTTAATGAGTTAGCACTAGAGTTCAAAACCTAGTAACAACATATTTTTGTATTTTTTATTTTTTCTTCAAAAAACTATTTTTTTTTTTTTTTTTAATTTCAACTAACCAAACATGTTTTTTATTTCAAAAATACAAGAAAATTATTTTTGAAACATTTTAATGTGAGATTACAAACTTTAAACATTTTTAGCTCATACTCATTTTTCAATGTGAGATTAACCTACTATTTTTACTTTTGAAGATACGGGCACTTTTCACTTTTATTCCCTTTTCTTATATATATATATATATATATATATATATATATATATATATATATATGTTGGTCCTTGGAAGCATTAGCACGCAACTTCTTATTTAGTAGTGTTAAAAAAAGAAAAATTCATATTTAGCATTAGCTAGGAATATTTAATAATTGATACAGTTTATGGGTGTCCTTTAATTCAGCTGCGTGTATCACGGAGGGATTGAACATTCTTTTTTAAAGAGACAATGGAGGGAATGAACATAGATCATGGAACTACAACCAATAATATATATATATATATATATATATATATATATATATATATATATATATATATATATATATATTAGACAAGGAACTACAACCAATATAAAAAAAAAAAAAAATGATACAAACCACGAGTATAGTGTTCTTGCCAAGGTATATACATGGCGCGAGTACTTTTTATTCCCACACGACTTTGAGTCTCTGACTCATATATATGGTTCTACATGAAACTGCTATACCCATAACCCACCTCTTTAATTCCATTGAGTAAGAGAGAGAATCTTGCATGTTAGTTAAACCTTGAAATATATATATATTTATATATATATAGAGGGTAAAGTGTTTCACCTTAAATAGCATACGATATCTTTTGATAGGGTGCACAGTGAGATACATATTGGGTTTAAGACCCTATCCAATTCAAAAAATCAAAATCCTAGCTAAAATAGCCAGAATCACTGAAAGCCTAATAATGGTCACAACATTTTAAAATTTCAGATCTTCGGTTGGCCTTTCATTCGGATTTAGATATAGTAATTATTGCGCAATTATGTGATATAAAAGTTTGAGAAGTTTATGGTCAAAAAAAGAAAAAAAAAAAGTTTGAGAAGTTTATTCATTTAAGTTGGAGTTTAAAAAAAATATATTAAAAATAAATTTTTAACTTTCTGATCTGATCGACGATGAGACAGATTCTCTCCTTCATTCTTTCCCTATTTTCCCCTACTTTAGCTCTGTTTTAGATAGCGTACTTTGTATTCAAATTTCCACAAATCACATCACTATCTTAATCCAGTACAAGATTATTAAAAAAAAAAAAAATCTTAATCCGGTACGACGTTGGGATCCGGCTAGACTGATCTTTAGACGAAACGAGATCTCTCTCTTTTTCTCTTTTACTGGATGCTGTCACACGAGACATGACCCACTGCTCCCACTCTCTCGACATACGATCAAAATTAAAGAATGGAAACAGCACAATGTTACATCTTCTTTTACATTCATTTCTTCCTTGGAGATAAACAAACAAAGCTTTAATTTGGCGAAAGCGCAGAAATTCTTGGCTGTGATCATAGAAGAGGACAGTGTTGGCTCTATTGCGGAATTTTGGATTATTCCGGTGAGTTTCGGCCAATACCAACTAAAATGGAAGATTCGGTCGGAATGGAGTTCTGGGTATTCTTCTTCTTAAACTTAAAACAACATAGGATTTCAAAGTACAAGGAAAAGATGAACCTTACATGCTTTACTTTGTTGATATTTGTAGAAGGAAAAAAGTAGATCAGATTTACTGTGAAAAAAAGAAAAAGAAAAAGAAAAAAAGGGAGAAAGATGAGAACGGAGAGTCGCT
Source organism: Quercus tomentella (assembly GCA_028535165.1). NCBI lineage: Eukaryota > Viridiplantae > Streptophyta > Magnoliopsida > Fagales > Fagaceae > Quercus > Quercus tomentella. The sequence continues at coordinate 44,378,095 of JAPQVY010000012.1, read as the reverse complement.
AAGAAGACTCTGAGAGAAAAATAGAAAGAAGATGAAGATGAAAGTAATTTTTTTTATTGAGAAGTGGACTCACAGGTTATTAAGGAATGGTAAAAGTAAAACTAATCAATGCTCCATGGAAAAGATGATATATATTCACTTTTTTATTGAGAAGTGGACTCACATGTTATTGAGGAGTGGTAAAAATAAAACTAATCAATGCTGCATGGAAAAGATGATATACATTCACGTGGGCTAAGGAGACTTTTGCAAGTAAAGTGGGAAGCTTCTTTCATCTTTAATGTGGTTTTTTATTTTTTTATTATTATTTTTTTCAACAATCTTGTATTTGCACATTTGTTTAACAATTTGAATATTTAGATTAATGATCATAAAAATAACTTTTATTCTTATTTTTATTCTTTTTATTCTTTTTTAAGAATCCCCAAACACCCTCAAATGGTATGCTGAAATAAGTTGGTATCGAAATATTCTGTTCCACTGAACAAAATGAAATAGCATCCGAAACGGTATTCATAACATTTATTATAACAATTATTTCATATTCCCAACATACTAATTTGGTTCCTAATCCTTATAAAAAGTTTGTTTTTTTATCCCTAATCTTTTAAGAGTTCATTTTTCATGCTTAAATTATTGAAAAGTTCATTTTATGTCCCTAAACTATTGAAAAGTTCATCTTTTGTTCTTAAATTATTAAAAATGTTTACTTTTTTTCCTTAAATTTTAAAAAATTATCCATAAACTATTGAAAAAAACTATTTTTTTTCATCTCTATTCTATTTCTAAACTATTAAGAAAACTCTTTATAAAGTTTAAAGATGAAAAAAGAACCTTTTAAAGTTTAAAAATGAAAAAAACACTTTTGGTAAAATTTAAGGATCAAAATGGTATTTTATATAAAAAAAAACTTACAAATACTTAGAAAAAAAAATACTAAACTAATTTTTTTTGACCATCCTAAAAAAAAAAAAAGATTGAACACCTTGATTTGATAATAACAAGAATTTAGATTCAACAAATATAAGAATAATGCTACATTCACAATAATTAGATAATTACAACCACATCAACCATAATTAATTATTTCCCATCTCTTAATTTTTATGATATCCATAATAATTAATTACAACCACATTAACCAAATATCAATTAAACCAATGAACTATGGGTCAGAATGTCACTAAGGCCCTCTGTAGATTTTTGTTGGTCTCATCGTGCTTATGGAATATGCACTGATTAATTGTTTTTGTTTTGGTGTCACTAAGGCGCCCTGTAAACTTGTTTTTTGCTCTCGTAATAAAGGATTGGGACCATCTCCATGTGTTTAAGACATAGAGAAAGGGTAGTTCCTTCCATGCATGCACTTGCACGTACGTAACATCTCACGGTGCTTATGGACAAATTAATTAGTTAAATGATTAGCCTCGTTAAAGTTTACTGACTTCAATATGGATTGTGTTTGTGCTTTACACTTGATTGAATGATGAGTATGAGTGTGATTTGGTGGTAAGATTTTTCATATCGCTTCACATAATCTTTGGCGGAAGTTGAGCGTTTCAATAGGGTATTTCAATGAATATGCTGTGCTCACTAGTAGCAGAGCCACGTTGGGATTGAAGGGGGCCTGGGCCTCTCAAAATTTTTTAAAAAGACTCAGTTGGTATATATTGAATAAGTGTTATCCATACCATTTGAAAATTTTAAAAGAAAAGATAAATTTTGCACCCATTACAGTTAAATGTTTATACACATTTATAAATAGTATTAATTTGATTTTATAAGAAAGTATTTACATTCATAAATAGGATTACAATCGTATTAGTGGTTATCCAAAAAAAACCTGTGACTAATGATAAATTGTGTATATATAACAAGCTAATGATAAACACAAGATTATTTTAACAACAATCACAAAAGAAAAGAAGAAAAAAATTCTAATTTTTGCTCCACCCTCGTTGAAAAACCTCTCTGACTTACTTTGGAGTTTACGGTGGGAAAGTCTCTTCTCCATCCTCAATAAATTACACCACCGCTTTGCAAATGAGTCTCCAACAGATTTGCATCTTGGCAATTGGCAAATAGGCAACACACTGGCGCCAACCACATCACAGTGTCATAGATGAGTTTTTGACACACTCTCTCTCCCCTCTCAATTCTTTGGTCTGGTTTGCTATTATATTTTTTCCTACTTTATTCTTCATCCCACAGTCCCAATATGCAAGATTTGAAGTCCACTATCCAAGTTCCAAGAAAAGATTTTTTTTTTAAACAGTTTTTTAGTTTATTAATAATTTTGTTGTACCGTAGTCATTATATAGATGAGTTAAAATTTAATTTTAAAATCTAGGTTTATGAGTGCGTTAAAAATTATTGATCCATTCTTCAAAATAAAAAAAAGATAGTACTGTTACTAATTTAACTATTGTACATAGGCTCTGTTTGTTTCGCTGGAAAACCTTCTATAAAGATAGTTTTTCACATTTTCCAGTGTTTGGTAGCACACAAAAAACATGGTCAATGAAAAACTATTTTTGATCAACAGAAAACTCTAATAAAAATAAGGCTTATTTTTTATAGGTTGTTTTCCAAAAAAAATTTTTGGAAAACAATCTCTCTCTCACGCGTTGCATCTCCTATAAATATTATCTTCGTCTATAGCCTTGGGAAACATAATTTTTTGGCGCCTTCTCTCTCTCATGGTAAGTTTTCTCACTTTTTCTCTCTTCCCTTTACTTTTTCTCTCCTCACACCCTCACTGTCACTAACTCTGGTCTCTCCTCTTCCCATAGATCTCTCTCTCTGTCTCTCTTCTCTCTTTTCTCCATGTTTCTCTTCCCCTCTATAACGTAATTCTCTGATTAGATTTTTTTTTTTTCCTTCACTGATTGGTCAATAGCTCCAACTTGCAAAGGAGAACAAATTTGCAGTGGTAATTATTTCATTCCTCTCTACCAAAATCCCAATTCTTTGCTTTGAATTTCAAGCTCAATTTTCTTTTTTCTCTAAGAAATTTTCGATTTGATGGATTCCAGGCAAAAGTTAATTCTTTTTCGTACATAAAGTGCAAAAAAATAAAAAATAAAATAAAAAGAAGAAGAAAAAGAAAGAAAGAATGAAGTAAAAGATGAAAATTTTAAACATAGTACCTATATTGCTCTAAATTGCCTTTACATGGGACAATCTTTACTGTGGACTAATAATATTGTTATATAATGAATGATAATTGTTTAGGAGAATTGCATTTGTTGGCAAATACTTTTTTTGTTGGCAGATACTATGCAGTGATGATATATTATATAGTACATTATGTAAATACATAATTTATAATAATATTGGAGACTTGTGGTTGACCATAATAGACAATTAGTATATCAACAAAAAGAGTAGACAATTAAAAGTTATTGTTATTTATACTTATTGAAAATGTATTCCCCTATCAAATTTATATAAATATATATATATATATATATATATATATATATATTTATATATATATATATATATATACAAATGGTTGATATATGTGTGTGTGTGTGTGTACGTACGTTACTGTCTATATATATGAGCAAGATGAGTGGTAGAGATCATAAAAATTTGACAATTAATTAATTTTGATTATATCTATTGTCAAAATTTTAGTATGAAAACCAAATTCATTCTTGGTTTTTTATTTATAATGATTACATTAGTTAGTTTACATAATATACATGTTTTAAATTATAAAAGAAATAATTTTTGAAAAATTGCATACCAAACACTAAAAAACATTCTCAAGCTCATTTTCAAGGTTGTTACCAAACACTGGAAAATGAGACAGTTTTCTAGAAAATGCTCTTTAGAAAATGAGTAATTTTCCAGAAAATGTTAATGCTGAAACAAACAGAGCGTTAATCATTTTTTTTTTTTTGTCCGGCCCCCCTAAGTCAAATTCCTGACTTTGCCATTGATGCTCACAATGATATATAACCCCATCAACAGCTTGGTAATTTAACTATTGTACCCATTGCCACATATTGCCATCACATAACGTGGACTTGATGAGTTCATGCGGGAAAGCTATTTTTTTTATTAAGCAAATAAATAAATTGAAAGGTGAGTGTAAATTTTGGTGGGTCACAGATTGAGTGATAAAGGAAGTTGCATTGGTTAAGTATTGGATCACATGACCTTTCCTGGCAGTCTTCTTCTTCTTCTTCTTCTTTTCTTTTTCACCTTTTGCCTTTTTTTGGGATTCAATTGGCTTGAGTCTGGGATTGTGAAACACTATATAACCTATCTCATCATTAATTTGAGATTTAATGATTAGTAAAACACTATAACCTATCTCATCATTAATTTGAGAGAATATTATATTATGTTATTTATTTTCTTTTCTACTTTACTTCTCTAGCCTAATTAATTAATCCCTAAACTTGGATAAGTGCCTATTCCTGATGTGGACGAGTTGCAGATTTTCTTTCTCATGGGCTTACTCTTCTCAAGTATTTAGATATTGGTTATTTGTTATGTGAGGTTTAGCAAATGATTGTTTGAATATAGATTTAGAGTTCTTTATTTTGGATTTCATCCATGGTTCTAGGTAGTAAATTAGTAATTGATAATTAGGCAGAGAGTGTCTCGGTCATGAAAGCACCTATCCTAAACTAATGCTTTGTTTTGAAAATACAAACAGAGAATAATTATTCAAAAATAAAACCTATCAACTAATACATTCTGATCCCTTGAGTTGATTTTATTCATTTTGAATTCTGTCAAGAGATACACTACCAAATTTCCAATTTCTTTGGAGCTACTACCACTACCAAAGTTCTGGCTTGCCATAAGAAAACGCTCAATTGTGTCATTTCTTTTTTATTCATTTCTGAATAGTTGAGTGCTATTTGTTGCTACTCTGAAATCCCTTCAAGGATTTGTTTCTCATTATCCTAGAAACTTAGTTGATTTAATTGTATGAGTTCCTTTGATAAGTGTGCCATTGTAGATGATGTATTGTCCATTTAATAATGGAGAGTAGCAAACAATATATAATATATAAAATATTTTTAATGTGAGAGGATTTGGTTAAAATGTTATGTATTTCCTATTCTGCTAACTTGTTATCTCATTTGTTTATGATCTTGTGATTTTCTACAACTATTTTTGTTTCTTTAGATCACAAACTAGACCAAACTAATGAGCCATAATGGATTGAGGAATGCTAGTGAATTTGTTAAGTGGGCTGGTAGGTTCATCATACATTAATTTCCAAGATTTTTGGTGATTTAGTAAATTGCATGTGCCTTGGTGATTAAACTTATATCCCACCAACTTGGAGAGTTGGAGGAGTTCTTGCTTTCTTGTGCATTTGGTGATAGACTCTTAGCATAATATGTTTCTGCTGATCTAGAATTTTAGGTGCAGGTGATTCTTAACATTGACTTTTGATGCTTACTATGTAAAGGAAGTTTTACTTTCTTACTATGGTAAATGGTGATTCAAATGAAAAATTAAGATCGCCTTTGTTTATTTATTATTATTAAGAAGAAAAACAAATGAAGTTGCTGATATTATAATACCTGCATCGTAATTATCTTTGTGTGTGCAAGAATAATTATAGGTGCTAATAATCTTTTTTAATTTGAAAATGTAATTTATGCTGGCATTTCTCAATGTACCTACATATGTGAATTAGCTTTCTGCTAGAGAAATATTGTTTATTGACAGCTGTCAATATTAGTACAAGTTCCTCTTTAAGAGAGCTTTCGTTGATGCATTTAGTCTGGTTAAAACTGCCCCTTTTATGCTTCTCATTTTTAGTTTTTTGTGAATAATTAGATACTAACATCCTTATAAAACTTGTAGGAGGAAAAGATTGACGCTTCCCTTGAGATTCTTATCTTATCCTAATGACAAATTGTGGGATGCTGTCACATATAAGGTTTGTCTTGCTTTTTGATTTTGTAATTATTATTGTTGTTGTTTTTAAGTTTTCCTGTCTTATTACTGTTCATTGCACTCTACCTCATTACTAACACAATGGAGATTAATCTAGCATTTTTATCATTTACAGGGGAAAAATGATATTTCTTATTTTATCAATTTTTGAATGGGTATCAAGTGTTTGCTTGACTTTTGAATTAATCAAACGTGCTATTACTCTTGCTATTACTCTTAACCTTTAAAGCTTCAACTCTCTAGTTCTTTCCCCCTTTCTTGGTTGTCGCTTTGGTTAAAATCAATCTAGGAGCTGGAATAGGTAGCAAAGAGGTTGATGTATGAAGCATACCAAAGAGGTTGTGCAGGATCAAGGAGAGTCCTGTCACATTAGATGTGGAAGCACCCTTCCTTGGCTTGATACTAGGCTTGGTTTTCTACAAGAGTGGAAGATGAAGTGCAATAAAATCAAGTGGTTCACAATAATAGAAAATGATAGTGTTGTGCTATTGAAGGTTAGAGATGTAAACAAACTCATTTGAATGTGAATATGTACTACATACTATCACCTTCTAACATAAAGCTATATCTGAAAGTTTAGTTTCTACAATGGTTGAATTTAGCTTGAAAGCATGCCTTGTTTGATTTTGTAAAGAACCATTGGCTAAAGTCAACTATGATTACAAGGTAGACATAGTGCTTGGTAGTGGATGTGTCTAACTATATTTGGTAGTGATACTTTGTCAAGGTGTTTTAAATTTCATCAATGATCAGCCAGAATCCTGTTTTCTTCTTCTTTTATGGGGTCTTATGGGTTTACAACATAGATTATTATGGGATTTTAAGGACTTGTTTTTACTAAATGTATTGTTAATACAATTGGATCAAAGTGCTATTTTGGATTGGTTAGTCATCCATTACACTTTTAAAATTTTAAACTAATATAGACAATGGGATGGAAATTGAAAATTTAACACTAAAATAAGGTGTAAACTTTAAATTTTAAAGTTCGGAATATATTTACAAATAACCCACACTAGTATTAATATAATTATGCTTTAAGTAAGAGACAAAACAACTTTCACAAAAATAAAAATAAAATAAAGAAAAGACAAAACAAACACTATATTAATTATTTAACACCGGCTCAGTCACTCTAGCACCACACAACAGCACTATAAGCCATTCAAAATGTCTCCACTTTATTAACTATTAGTTTCTCAACAACAACCAAAAAAAAAAAAAACTTTATTAACTATTAACAAATAAAAAATTAAATAGATTTTAGAGAGGATTAGTCATAGTGAAAGTCTATGAAAGCAATATTTGTCACATACCACTCTAACTATTCAACTTCACCAATTTTTTGACTCTTTTTTTTTTTTTTGGTGAAAATGCACTTTTGGTCCCTAAATTGATTTAGCTCCTAGGTCAATCCGTGATTTTTAAAAATCATTTTTAAAATAATCTCTACTGTCAACCCAGTGACAGAAAATACTGAGGTGGCAAACGGCATGTCCTACTTGTTGACATGGTGCTGACATGGATATTAAAATATTATTAAAAAAACTTATTTAGCATTTTTGAAATACCACGTCAAATTTAAATTAATAAAAAATTAAAACAAAAATCTAGGTCAGAAATTTTAAAATAAATAAATAAACAAACATTAATTTAATTAAATTAAGAAAAAAAAAACTTTTTCAGTTTAAAAAATTGAGTTTAAAAAATGGGTTTGCTTTTCATTATTTTTTGAAAGAACATTGTTCTTCTTCTTCCCTAGGACATGAACTTCATGCTTCATGTTCTTCCCCAAATCAAACCCAATAAATCCAAGAAATAATTATACAAATCCACATCAAAAAAAAAAAAAATACAAACACGAAACCAAACTCACCGAGACAACACCATCTCCGAAATACAAACATGGCCACACCGATCTCCACGGCCACACCAATCTCCATCTCCACTACCGACCACCCACTCCTACAGAAACCCAGAAAAAAGCGGCGACGTTAGCGTCACTAGTATCCTCAGACACCAACAAATCACCGAAGGGCATGTTGGACACTCCCATCCTCCCTCTCATCAACACCCTCAACAACCACCCTTGCTACTTCACCACTAGCTCCTGCTCTGGCTGTATCTCTATCCTCTCCCAACCCATACACCAAACTCAACCCAATAAAAAATCCAAAGGCGACTCCTGGCTCTTTGTCTCCCACGACCCGGCCAATCTCAACTCGGTCATCTCCCTCCTCTTCCCCGACTCACCAACTCGCTCCGAACTCGTCCTCCGCTTTGAATCGCTCATCATCGCCGTGGAGTGCAAAGACCTCGCCTCGGCTCAATCGCTGGTCTCCACGGCGAGGTCAGCTGGGTTCAGAGAATTTGACATAACCAACACGAACAACAAGCGCGTGATTGTCGCGATCCACTACTCGATCCGGCTGGAGGTTCCTTTGGGGACCACCGAGTCTGTCATGGTCTTGCCGGAGTTCGTTCCGTACCTTGTTCGCATGGCCAACGAGAAAATGGAAGAGACAGAGAAAGAGAGGATCTAGAAAAAAAAAAAAAAGAAAAAAAGAAAAAGAAAAAGAAAAAAAGATACAGACACAATCACAGAGAAAGAGAGAATCTGAAAAAGTTTTTTCTTTTTTTGTTTTTGATTTTGAAATTTTTTAGTTTAATTTTTTTAAAATCATTATCTTTTATTAATTAAAATGTTGACTTGTCATTAAAACGCTGACATGGATGCTGATGTGGTATTTTTAATAATATTTTAATATCCACATCAGCGCCATGTCAACAAGTAAGACACGTAGTTTGCCACATCAGCATTTTCTGTCACTGGGTTGACGGTAGGGACTATTTTAAAAACGATTTTTAAAAATCAAGGACTGACCTAAGAGTTAAATCAATTTAGGGACCAAATTGAGAATAGGCCCAAACTGTAGGAACCAAAAGTGCATTTTCGCCTTTTTAAAAAAAAAAAAAAAAAAAAAAAAACACTTTACCAATTTCCTATCATTAACTTTACTCTCTATTTCTTCTAAAAGAAAAAAAAAAAAAAAAAATTACTTTCTAATCTTATTTGATTGAAACTAAAAATTTTTTGCCGAAATATTGTATATAAAACTAAAAAGTAGCTAAAATGTACAATAAAACTAATAAACAGTATTAAAAAGTGCAATAAAACATATAAATAATAACAAAAATTAACTAAATAATAAAAAAAATTAATTTTTTAAGCTAATACCTAACGCATTCTTCAATCTTCCTATCTGAAAGTACTAACAGACTTTAAGAGAACTAGTCAGATTTAGAGAGGGAGAGACAAGGTGAAAGTCTCCTCCACTAGTCAGAGACGCAAATGGGAGAACAAATATATGCAATGCGAGAGAGAGAAGAAGTGAAATATCATACCGCCAGATTAAGCGGCGAGAGATGGCGTGATGATCTGCAGGTCTGATGCAGAACGACCGATGGAGCTGTGGCATTTGAGAAGATCAGCCATTGTCGTGTTGTCCGGTGTGTGGCACCGCGCCGTGCCCATGGAGTCCACTAAGTCCTGAGCGAAAGTATAGAATAGAGACGAATACAAACAACTCTCTCGGTAAATTTTAGAGTTTTTTGTTTTTTTAATTCAATAGAGAGCTTTTTCTTTTGTTTTTTTAGTTGTTTGTTGGGGAAGGATTTTGTAAGGGGTCCAATATTATTGGACTTAGATTCTAAACTTAGCCTACATATATAGTAGTATTTTTTTTCTCCCAAGGTACATGAATGGTTCCGTCCACATATAATCTCAAAACACATGCACCCATCAGAGATTTTTTTGCCATTTAACACTATTTTAGGAACAATTTTGTTAGTTAGCAGACTCGAAACTATTTAGGAAACTAGCATCTCGAATCTGAAAGACTCGAGCTCATTGTAAAAATCAAACATTAAACACTCAAGTTCTAAGTTGAAGTGGAGCAAATTATCCACATGGAACTCAAATCTCTAACACTTGAGTTCCATAGAGTTGTAAGAAAAAATGTACATGCAGGCTACAAAGTGAAGAAGAAACGTACAAGCTACTAAAGGAGTGAAGAAGAAGAAGAATCTGACAAAAGAAGAAGAAGAACCTCAACACCCAAACCCATTTCTCAAAAATGCAAACCCCAAAAAAAAAAAAAAAAAAAAAAAAAAAAAAAAAAAAAAAAACCCATTCCTCCAAACACAAATCAAAACACAACCCCATGGTAGTTTTGATCTCGGAGCATGTGTTGCTGGGTTGAGATGGAGCATGCATTATTGGGTTTTGATGATGTACTTAAGCAAAGTTGATCTTCCTCTCTGTCCATGCGTGGCTGGGTTTTTCTTTGCTCTATTTGTTGTCTTTCTTTGCTGCTCTGTTTGTTGTGTTTATCAAACTCGAGCTTTAAAGATTTGAGTTCCATGTGAATAATTTTTCCACCTCAGTATTGCTAGCATATGGAACTCGAGTCTTTAAAACTCGAGTTGCTTTAGTGAATGTCTAATAGACTCGAGATGCTAGTTTTCTAAATAGTTTGGAAATATTGCTAACTAACGAAATTGTTAGCAAAATAATGTTATTTTTTTTAAAAAATCCCACCCATCAGCTGATAATCCACGATAAACCCAAATTCAATATTATCAAAGACGTAAAAATATAATATAATCCTTGTATATTTATTGAACTAGGTATCAAAATTATCATATAAATATATATGCTAGAAAGAAAAGAAGGCTGCACACATTCATCGGGGCTAGGGGATGGAGGTGTCCCCGTTGGGTATAGAGGGAGACGGAGGACTCTTTGGCAGTGAGCAGGGCCGGCTCTATGGTGGAGCAAAAAATGCAACCGCCTAAGGCCCCAAGTAAAAAAAAGGCCCCTAAATTTTAACCAATAGGATTATTTATAATCAATAAATAAAATAATTTTTTTTATTAGATGAAAAACAAATAAAAAAATAGAGAAAAATGCAACGTCGTCCACAATATTTTTCACAACACTTTTACAACTAATGCTAAGTAACAAGTTGTTACAGCCTATTGTTGATGGCAAAAAAATAATTATAGTGATATTTTCAAATAAAAAACAAAAAGCAGTTTAAAATCTAGGATTTGTTGTAAAAAATATTGTGAATGTTGCACTTCTAAAAAAAAAAGAATAATAATAAGAGTTTAATTAGCAAACTTTTACTAGTTTTCATCTAAATCTACCGCTAACACCACCGTTTTACTTACCACTATCAATCTACCACATCAACAAGTATGAAAAATTTTGTCAAAATTTTTTTGTCTTAAAAATTTTTTTTAAAAAAAAATTCTATGTAGTTCATGTTAATTAGTAGTAATTTTGCATCTAAATAAGATGATCAATTTTCGCCTTAGGCCCCCAAATGCATCAAGCCGCCCCTGGCAGTGAGCCTTGTAGTTGTAGCGATGTCACGGTGTCATGCATCGTTTCAGCTGGTGGTGGGATTTCGGTTTCCGTATTTGAAGCAGATGGAGGAACGCGACCCCTACCCAGCTGTCGGCGTAGTGCAGGAGATGGAATTATGTGATCACTAGCAATGACCTTTTGGTTGATCCTCCAAGTATTGGGCGCAGATATTGTAGGGACTTGGCCTTGCACCAGCAGTGACCTTTTCTTCGTCAGATTTTGTTCTACTCCATGGAGGATTCTCCTCGCCTCATATGCAGCAGGCATGATCATAAGAAAAAGCGCCACTGTGGCTACTAGAAGCAAGTTTAGGAAAAGAGATGGTCTCATATTTAGATTGAGAAATGGTACAGAAGTTTTTTTCTTGAAGACTAAGGAAGAGTATAGGGTGCTTATAAAGGATATATTTTAGTGCTCCAAGCGTGCTTAGAGAAAGACACATCACAGTTTAATAAGAAGGATTTTGTTTAGGGCACACATTAAACCTTCCATTTTTAGAAATATTTTTTGGGAAATTGAAAAAGTATTGACAACCTTTTCAATTTTTAAGAAAATATTTTCAAAAATAAATAACTTAATGTGTGTTATTAGGCGTATATTAACCAGACCCATATAAAAAATGTAACTGGTTACATCGTGAGCACAAGCCTGCTCAATAGGACCAATAATGGAGTAGCTCGGTATGTTAGCACTAACACGAAGAGGCTTTTTATTTATTTTTGAGAATAACACACAAAAAGAGGTTAAGTAACGACACAAATTTGTGAGTATACAGCGAAAGCAACTTTTGAATTACCTTAATTTAAGCCCTAAAAACGAGCAATAAAAAAAACAAAAAAGAACCTTGTGTGCCCATTTCCTAATTTTAATGGACTAATCATCCGATTAAATTGATTAATCCTAATCCGTGAAGAATCAACCAACCCATTATTAAAATTACGTCGGTGAAGAACTCAATTCAAACATGAACTCCTCATTCTCTATTTCTTCCTCTAAAGAAAGGAAACCGACAATTAATTCTTTATGAAGATCAAATGGTTCAATATAAAGTTCTCTTACAGTAGTAGTATGTGATTTGTTGGTAAGTTGATTATAAAAAAATTAATGTTAAACCTTATTTTCTATCCCATGCATTGAATTATTTTATCTTTTCCGACCTCTGGTCAGCTTCATGTTCATTCTATAACCTATACCAAGTCACCACCATAGCCAGCACTCACAAGGGTGGGTCCATGATGCGATGACATAAAATCTCTTCCCTTCTCGAGATCCATGTCAGTGCGATGACAGGAAAATAATCACTAGTTTAAGAGAAAGTCGAAGAGTCCACTTCACTGTGTAGCAACTAAATTATTTAGTCGTCCACTTTAGAAAATATTTTATGAGAATTTGGAAAATGGAGAGGACTTTTTGCAACTTCGTATGCAGCTATTGTTGTATATAGAATAAGGTGGTAGTCCAAAGGAAGTGATAAGTGTCCAAGGATCATGTGCAATGCATATGACCAGCTTAACCCATGCTTTGCTTTACTTCTCTTTGGCTACCATGTTACCCTATATGCAGCAAATTCTCTCTCTTGAAAATATTGTTAAAAAAGTTAAATAACTTTTTTATTTTTCAATACAATTTTTTTCTTAAATTGTTTATTAAAATATGTTGTAAGAGCATACGTTAGTAAAAACTAACTATCGATTCATGATAGAAACGCCAATACCGTTCAAGTGGTGGAGATTTTTGGCATGGACGATATTCTATTGCCACTCTTTTTATGCTAATCAAACATGGGCTTTAAATTTTAAGGATCAAGATTCCTAAGATAAAAAGTCAGTTTATATGTTATAAGTAAAATCCGACATTTGATCATTTTTTATTGATAAAAAAAAATACTATAGCAAAATCATTTTTTATTTATATAAAAAAAAAAAGGGTAAATTTCACTAACTACCCCTGAGGTTTGGGGTATTACCAAGCAGGTCCACAACTTCTCAAAACTAGCCAACATAGTCCCTAAGCACAACTTAGTCCCTAACGGCGTTAGTAACAGTGGTTTTTCACTTTCTCTCACTGTTTCTTCTCTCGTCTCTCTTTCATTCTATCTCAGACCTCTTCTTCTCTCTCAAACCATCACCGTGACCACCAAAAACTCAGACGGCAAAGACACACAACTACGAAACCACAACACCGCAGTTCCATAACCCACAGACGCCCCGATTCACAACACAACCCATAGTCCAAACTCAAATCACACCCAAAAAAACCCACCACCCAAACAACTAAACCCATGCACCATCACCGATGAACCCAAATTCGTCATCATCAATTCCATGAGATAGCCCCACCACAAGATCGGTGTCATCATCCCTTCAAGCAAATCAGAGAAGTATAAAAAAAAAATGAGAGATCGGATTTGAATTCATATCCACAAACAACGGTTCACATACACAGAAAATACACAACACCCAAACAGCTCAAGGATCACAAACCCCACCCAAAAACACCAGAAAATTCAACAAAACCCACCTCTTCTCAAACCCAAACCCATCATCAACAAGACCCACAAACAGAAAACCACCACCACCAATTCAAAAAAAAAAAAAAAAAAACCCACAGAGAAAATACCAAATCAAACCTTCAATCTTGATCCACACCAAAACCCACGAATCACCACTTACCCACACCACGACGCCGCCGCAAAGACCACGAGAGAGAGAGAGAAGGGATAGACTCCAACGCCGATCCACACCAAAATCCACACGTCGTCTAGAACCCTCTGGCTTATAGATCGAAGAGTGGGTTTGAGGTTTTGAGGGAACGAAAATCAGATAGGGAGATGTTTGTTGGTCTCGGGTTTTAGAGAGGAAAGTGAGATGAGAGATGAGATGCCATCTTTGTGGTGGTGTTGGCTCAGGTTCACCATGGAGGCTCTACTCTGTTTAGATCGGTGAGATCGAAGAGAGAAGAGAGTGATTTTCAGTGAGAAGAGTTGATGGTTAAGGGGGCTTAGACTTAGGCTGATCGAATATAGAGTCATGGAGGCTCGGCCGTGCTTGGTGTTTGGTTTCTGGAGAAAGCACAAGATCGGACAGACACAGAGAAGGGAGAGCTCGGCGTGAAGGGTGAGAAGAAGAAAAGAAAAAAAAAATTGTTTAATTAAACGGTGCACAGACGGTGTTAGTGACTAAGGACCAAATTGGTCACTTTTTAAAACCTTTGGATTTGCTTGGTAATACCCCAAACCTCAGGGGTAGTTAGTGAAATTTACCCAAAAAAAAAAAATACCATAGAATATTTTTATGGTTCATGATAATTACTCTTATCATCAAGTTAAAATATTAATTGATTTTTGGTATAAGCTGGTTTAAACTTGAGATATCTCTTAATTAACAATAAAAAATTTTATCCGTTGAACTAATTAGAATTCATAATTTTTAAGAGATTTAATGATCAGTAAAACACTATAACCTATCCCATCATTAATTTGAGAGAATATTATATTATTTATTGATTTTCTTTTCTGCTTTCCTTCTCTCTCTTAAGTATATAATCCCTAAACTTAGATAAGTGCCTATTCCTGATATGGTTGATCGAGTTGCAGATTTCTTTCTCATAGGCTTACTCTTCTCAAGTATTTACGTATTGGTTATTTGGTATATGAGGTTTAGCAAATGATTGTTTGAATATAGATTAAGAGTTTTTTATTTTGGATTTCATCCATGGTTCTAGGTAGTAAATTAGTAATTGATAATTAGGCATAGAGTGTCTCGTTGATGAAAGCACCTATCCTAAACTAATGCTCTGTTTTGAAAACACAAACAGAGAATAATTATTCAAAAATAAAACCTATCAACTAATAAACACGTTTGTAGCAATTGTCCCCAATACCCACGTAACATATATTGTAGGGACTTGGCCTTACATGCAGTGACCCTAACAACAACTGGTTTTTGTTCATGAGATTTTGTTATTCTCCATGGAAGATTCTCCTAGCCTCATATGCAGCAGGCATGCTCATAATAAAAAGCGTCAATGTGGCTACAAGAAGCATTTTTAGGGGAAAAAAAAAAAAAAAGCGATGGTTGCATAATTATAAGCAAAGATGATGGAGAAATCTTTGATAAACAATATGAGGGAGCATATGGATATATGGTATTACTATAACATAATGACATCGTGTACGTCATTGGTAGAATTTCGTGAGCGGAAAGATACTAAAAAAGATGATGGAGTCTGATTTTTTTTTTTTAAATGACTATCAAAGGAAGAAGGAAACTATTTAAAAAAAAAAAAAAAATTATTTGAGAGTCGGAAAAAGGAAAATATAGTCATCATGCAGGCTCGGACTATTACAAAAAAATAAATAAATAAATAAAGGCCGCCCTTCTTTTGAATTCAACATTCCAACTTATATCTCTCAGGGAAAAAAAAAATTCCAACTAATTAAAATATTAATATTTAAGATAAAAATCATTTAAAAGATTAAAAGAGTAAAATATATACCTCTATTAAAGAGGTGCTTAATATGCCTTTATATAAACACTCCAATTGTTGTTAAAAAAATTTAATATACACACTCCAATTAGATAAGCTCACATATACAGCCGACTAAACAAATCATGTCAAAACAGAAAAGCTTGGAAATTTAAATTGATGTAAGGTGGACAGTTAAACCTAAGGCATCTCTAATACCATGTTATATTAACGATTTTTTCAAAAGTTTAAACTATTAGGAAATGATGAAATTTTCCTTAGTCATGTTCTTTTGAGGTTCAATACATTATACAAAAGGTAGTGTTTATTATACACACTACGTTATTCACACTATTACATATCCATTTTTTGAATTGGAAATTGTAAATTGAAAGTATGATGTTAGTTTAGTTCAAAAAATTGGTATAATACTTTTTATCCTTATATAAATTGTCAAGATTCCTGTAACTCTATTGATATATTTTAGTGTTTGAATGAAAACATGAGATTCAAATCTTCTATACGATCGAATTATTAAGTACTCAAATTGGGCCAAATTGGTGGCACCTTCATTCGATGGCTTTTAGGCCTTCCTCGGTTCGTCCATTCAATTTCAAGGAAAGTGTCTCGGCCGATCCTACACAAATCAAGGCAGCATCTTCTTCATTTTGAGGTTCTAGAGCAAAGAACTTTCCAACACAAAACATGATGCTGCATCAATTCGTGAAATAGCCTAGCTCATTATTCACTAATTAATGCTTAAGTTGCTACAGTCTAGCAGTGTAATATGCTACGATCCAACAGCCTTATTTATTCGATCTATCAACTTCAGTTGTTAAAACCCAGCAACGAAACCTACTACATACAATCCAACAATATTATCTGTTATAATCCATTAGCTATATCATTTACTGTAATATGTTATATCCACTACAGTGATCAGTAGATTGCTACATCTGCTGCAGTTTAGTGAATCTGCAATCATACTTCTCCAACAACAGTGCAAGCACTGAAGAAAACAAGTCACATTGTCAATCAACATGATATATGAGCCCACAAATTCTTTATGTTGAATTTTCAAACCGTTTGGTATCAATTAGTAACACATATTGTATTGCCTAATAGTTATAGGATATAAAAAGTGGGCAGTTCTGATGGCTAAGCAAGAAGTAATGCAGCAAGTTCTAATTGAACAAAGATTTTAAGATGTGTCCAATAAAAAAATAAAAAATTTGAAGATGTTCAATATTGAAGCTCTATCATGCTCAGAGACTAAACCAAACAAGTCGGTGATTGCAATAATCAAAGATTATTAATATACTTGGGCCGGGACGGGATAAATATGGTGCTGATGAATTTGGAAAGTGGGCTTTGAGGTCTATTTTTTAGGCTGTGGGCTGAATAATAAAGCCCTAAGGGAAGACTGTTTAATTTCGAGCTCACGTCCCTGATCAAAAAGCTTGGTAGTTAGTACCAAATTACCAATTTAATTCCATCCGGTTAAAGACGATTTTTTTTTTTTTTTTTGGGGGGATAGGAATCCGGTAAAAGACTTATGTATGTACCGTTGGAATATTTTTATAAAGATTTTAAATATTTTTTAAATGTTGATTTAAGTGATTTAATAGAAATCAGTTTATTTCTCAAATGCTATAAACAATATATATATATATATATATATATATATATATATATTTCTGAGAAAGTATAAACAATATGTTGTTCTTTCCTTATCAAATATTTTGTATTTATGATATTATAAAGGAAAAGATTTTGGTGGAAAACACAACCGGCATATGTAATTGTTATAGCCGTTGGTTTCATAACAATGAGGCTTTATATGTATGATACTAATAATGAGGCTTTATATGTATGTTACTAGTATGGAATAATTTCTATAAATTTTTTTTTGAGAAGGAATAATTTCTATAATTGATTTGCAACAATAGGCAAAGTAAATTAGACTTTTGTGATAATATTAATTTTCATCAAAATTATTTGAAGGTTTTTTTTTTTTACCATAAGAGCATTCAGACCAATCTCTTCAAAATTTTAGCTAAACTAAACTCAAAAACACCTTTTTTTTAACTATTTTATCAAAGAGACACAATAGACACATGCATCAGCCTCAATATTTATTTCTCTATTCTAATTAAATTTTTTTTTTCTTTCTTTGATAATAATAATTTTTTATTTTATTTATTTATTTTTTATTTTTATATTCTCCATCCCAAAAACCATCAAGAGCCACCTTCAACACCATGACTACCAATCACCATACTACCGATCACAACAAACAAAATCACAATCCTAGGCAACTCATACAACCAACCCCATCGGCCACCACCAAATATTATCACCAATCACAAGCGAAACCTATTGGCACCGCCAAAGCCAAACCATTCAACCATGAAACCCATTCGCACCACCAACCCCACCGGCCAAACCCACTTGCACCATAGAACCAACCAATCACCGGCCAAACCCACTTGCACCACCGAAGCCACCAATCACCGGCCAAACCCAAAAAGTCAAGACCCCAAAATACAAAGAAATTTCATAGCAAACCCACCATAAACCAAACCCATAACAAACCTCAATTTCTTTCTCAAATTCGAAATCAACAATGGAGAAACCAAGATTCGACGCCGTTTGTAGTGGTGGTGGTCAACGGCGATGGACTAAGACTGTGGTTTTGGCCTTGGATGCCTCACAGTGAAAAAAAAAAGAGAGGAGAGAGATATAAAGCCAGTGGTGCACAATAGTGAACTCCAAAGATGGTGAATGGTGGTCTGAGGAAGGAGCAGCACGGCTTAAGTTTGTCCATGGAGGTTCAAGCCGAGCGAGAGAGAGAGAGAGAGAGAGAGACACTCGTATGAATTATGACATAAAAAATTAATTTATTAAGTTTCTTTTTCCTTTTTTATTTTCTAGCGAAGACCAATCATCGCGGCGAGTACCTCTCCAATTATTAAAATTGTAGAACAAAATATTTAGATTGATGCATGAATTTTTAGGTATATATTTGCTGAAATATTAAAATAGTTAATATTGATGTGAATGCTCTAAGCCTCTATATATACAGACCACCAAGAATGGCAAAAAGAGGGATGTACAAAAAAACAAGTGTAGTTTTGTCACTTTTACACGCAGCAACATATTTCTAAAAACACTTGTATGGTTTTTTCCTCTTCTTGTAATTAAAAATATATATCTCTACTACTCTATATTTTGGGGTAAAAGAAAGTAATATTTTTTGAGTTTTAGATCCTACGAGTTGTGTAGGTTTGTAAGGACAATCAATAAAGGAGGTTGTGTTATTGTATCCGGGGGGCGGTACGCATAATGTTATTAGTTTACTACACCGGAAATCCCGCATATAGCGTATATCGTCTCAAGACAGTGACATGGTCCACACCTTAACTCCGCCATCTAAAAACTTATGAATTGACGTTAAATTATTATTCTCATGTTATGAGACTACTTTAAAGCATCATTGAGATAATATCTTTCTACTGTTCTCTAATTTTATGGTAAATTCTAATTTATGTGATATGTTATTATTTAAATGTTAATTTGAATATTATTTATTTATCAATTATTGTTCTTAGAAACAACATGTGCAAATCTAATTTGATTCGATCAAGGGAAAGACTTCACCCTACACAATTTGTTTCTACTTTCGAGGCATGTGAATACAATGTTAAAGGAACGCCTTGCATCTCTTCCATCCCTCTCTCTGCATTGGGAGTTTTGGATGGAGATGGACTATGTTCCTCTTTTGTGAAATAAAGTTTTGTTATTCAATTAAAAAATAAAATATAAAATGATCAATGAATTTTCACAAAAGAAGTCGAATTATTTTTATACGATAACTTTTCTTAATTTTCAATTGAAATGAATGTGTGGAATAGGAATTTTATTATGTTGTAATACTTGTTAGTACTCGTTGTGAGGATGAGGATCCCTAATCCTATTTAAATGGACTGCCAAGATTATTTCTGAGGATACACCTTGAACCTTGGGGACGAGCATTAGTTAACCACGGGGACGAGCATCAATTGTGGGAGGTGTGTTAAGGACATATTTTATGTAATTGGCTAATCTTTTGACAAAACGCACTTTACTTGTAATTGGGTAGATCTAGGATGTGTTTAATACTTCAAGAAACATGTTGTTCAAGCCAAGTATTAAAGCCATGAAAATTGGACCAAGAAACATGTGAAGAAGGGCTGTTCATTAAAGCTGGACAGATCCCCTATAACTCTCAACAGATAGCTATCTATCGACATTTAATGAGTCTCGACAGCTCTTGACAGATTCTATCGAGAATTACGAAAATCAGTTTTTCAGATCTAATTTTCGGCCCATGCTTATGTATTTGTGTAGGGTTTCTTTTCTCACAACCCTAGACATATATAAGACTTATTTTAAAGGCTGTCACATAAGAGAATACAAGGAGAACACATGCAAAAGGTGACTGGGTGCCTTATTCTCTCTGAAAGAAGCTACTGTGTCTTTTGCGCCTTAGGGTTTTGTAACCAAGTGCTTCTTGATCTTCATTGTTGATGAAGTGAAAAACTTTGCAGCCAACATCTTCTTCAAGTTGGTGTGTTAGTCATGTACTAGGAGCCGTGCATCATCGGTTAGTCACGTACTAGGATCCATGCAAAAGGATGGCGTTCATATTTTGAAGAGTTCAGAAGTTCTAAAGCAGTAGAAGGTTTCTACTGTAAGTTCATCTATGAGGATTGTAGAGTCTAGGGACAAAGGTTTTGTACTAGATCTAAAACTTCTCTTTATTATAGTGGATTGTTTTTTGGGAAGGTTTCCCCCCAGATTTTTTACTGTGAAACTAGTTTGTTTAATTGATTTTCCTGGGTCATCATATCTTGTCTTATTTACTTTTCCGCTGTGCATGATATTGACATGATATTGATGGTTGTTTGTTTTAACAAGGTTTGTTCATAATAAATATAATTAATAACTTGGGTTTAAAACTTATTAATTCTATCAACCGGGGTCTAAATTTCCCAACAAGTGGTATCAGAGCGGGTACACTTTAATTGGATTAATTTCCTGAGTGTGATCCTTAACCCCCATTGTCATGGATCATGGACAATCTCTTTTGATTCCTCCTTTATTTGATGGCACTAATTATATATACCAGAAAGTTCGTATGAAATTTTTTTTGCAGGCTCTAGTTGAATAGGTATGGCAAGCTGTGGAGATAGGCTGGACCAAGCTGAAGGAAGTGTCTGCCGATTAGGATGATGCTAAGATCAAGCGGCAAATTTCAACAGCAGGGTATTGAATGCTTTATTCAATGCGGTCATGAATGAGGAGTTCAAGAAGATATCCTTTACTGAAACTACTAAGGAAGCATGGACTCACTACAACAAAATGTAGTTTCAGTGACGAATTTTAGTGAGGAAAATTTTTTCCTCACAAAAAAGTACTATATAGCGACGAAATATATATTTCGTCGCTATTTATAAAAAAATAAGTAATATTTAGCGACAAAAATTAGATTTTGTCGCTATGTGTTGTGTTGAACTCAGGCGCCATGCAAAAAATGCTAGCGCGAAACTAAATTTAGCTATAGCGACGAAATTTTTCGTCACTAAAAGATTAAGTTTTTTGTGACGAAAAATTTCGTTGCTAAAGGTGTTAGTGAGAACACTGTTAGTGACGACAACTATTTCGTTGCTGAATATAACATATAGTGATGAAAAAAAGTCGTCGCTAAAAACAAAAACATAAATATCAGTATATTATCAGCGACGAATCCATGTTTGTCGCTAAAGCCAGCCAATAGCGACGAAGTTTAGTTCCTCACTAAAAGTCTTATACTAATATGGACTCAGGCGCCAAGCAGAAAATTTTGGTGCCAAACTAAATTTAGCTACAGCGACGAACTGGTTCGTCACTAAAGGTGTTAATGAGAACACTATTAGTGACGAAAATTATTTTGTCGCTAATAGTAGTCAATAGCGACGAATTCGAGTTCCTCACTAAAGCTCTTATACTAATATGAACTCAGGCGCCAAGCGAAAAATTTTGGTGCCAAACGAAATTCAACTACAGCGACGAACCAGTTCGTCGCTAAAAGTTTAAGTTTTTTGTGACGAAATATTTCGTCGCTAAAGGTGTTAAAGAGAACACTATTAGTGACGAAAATTATTTCGTCGCTAATAGTAGTCAATATTGACGAATTGGAGTTCCTCACGAAAGCTCTTATACTAATATGACCTTCAGCCCTTTCTTTTTTTTTTTTTTTTTTTTTTTTTTTTTTTTTTTTTTTTTTTTGTGTTTCACTTCTCTCTTTCGCTCACTCTCTCCCTCACAGCCCATTCACAACATCCCAACGCCATTGGCAACATCCAAACGATCCCAACACCGAATCGGTTTGCGACAATCCCATTCACAACGATCCCCATTCGTGACGATCTCGCCAAATCGTTCGCCGTCGCAGCCAAATTGTTCGCCGTACTTGTTGCTTTTGCTTGCTCATCGTCACTTTTGCTTGCCGTTGTCGCATTTGCTCGCCGTCGTCGCATTTGCTCGCCGTCGTCGTTGAAGCTTGCCGTCGTCGCTGAAGCTTGCAGTCGTCACTTCAGCTTCCTTTCGCCGATTCAGCTCCCATGGCCCTTCGACTTCCACCCACATCGACTGTTCACCTTCCCTTCGCCGCTTCAAACCCCAGCGACCCTTCGACTTCCACTTCAAACGGTGACCCTTCGCCTTCCCTTCAAACTTTTTTTTTTCCTAACTACTTCAAGTATGAGACTCCTAAAATTATATTTATTTATTGCTTTTCTACAGTCTGCAATACTTCACACACACACATACAGGAATGCATATATTTCTTTGATTGTGTTTATTTGTCTAAATTGTTGTTTTTGCAAAAGGGTAAGGTGGGTTTGTGTTGTGTTTGTTTGTGGGCAAGTGTTAGATGGTGTGTTGAGTTATGATGATGACAATCATTTTTATGAGGAGGAATGTGTACTGGTTTGGAGATGGGGAGTTCTATTAATGTTTGAGAGGAGAAGTGGGGGGTGGTTGTGATATATATTTTTTGGTTGCTAATTTGTTGTTGTTGTGATATTGGGGATTCTGGTGGGTTGGATTTTTGTATGACAGTGCTTTTGAGGGGCCTGAGTTAGTTTTAAGGAAAATTTGTTTTGTTTCTGAATTTTTTTTATAGGATTGCATTTTCTTCTTTATTGAAATTTAATGGAGGGAATTAGTAGAATGACCTTTTTTTTTTTCAATGGATGGAATATTTGTCAAAATTAATGGTAGTGTATATTAGGGTTTTAACTTTCAAGTGGCACTTTTCTTTTTCTATTTTTCTATAGTGCTGATTTTTTGTTTTTGGATGTTTTTTATTTTATTAATTTGAAGGCTATTAAGGACAAGGTGAAGGAAAAAGAAGAACTCGCAGAGAGGCCGGGCCAGTTGGAATGCAAGGTTCTTATTATTGTTATTATGGTTCTCACAAACATCTTTACGAGTTGATTTTAACAAGAATTTTTTTAATATGCATCATATCTTCCATGACTTCTTTTTAGAATTGTTTCAAATATTTGTGTACTAATTTTATGGCCCAAGATAGACTTCATTGATGGATTTTTACTATTGTATTTATGATTCTTTGCATTTGACCCTAGATAGTTAGAATATTCCTGATTCAATAAATTTGGCATTGCCAATAGGTCAATAGGGTCCTACCATAGTGAGTAAAAACTTAAGGCATCTACAAGGGAGGGGTGGGTACTTCAGTTTGAATTTTTACTTTGGAAAAACTAATTGGGCTGCTTGGAATTTTTTTTATACTTGAGAATTCCTAACATACTAAGCAGTGAGATGTTCATATACATTTGAATCTTATGGTATTTAATACTAATGGTCAAATAAAATCATAAATATGCAAAATGAGCTGTCATGTGGACAAGCTGGTATATTTGGAGCTTGAAGTCTTGAACTTGTGAAATGTCAATCCCTTTAGGGAATGTTGTATGGTGAATAGATATTGTATTGGCTTTGTGTGTTTGCTGCCATGAGTATGGGCATAGTAGTTACTGTTGTTTTTGGTCTTTGGTAGTGTGCTCTAATTGTGTGGCCTTTGGCCTTATTTCTAGTTTTCCAACTTGTTTATGATAAAATTCTCTTGATTATCAAAAAATGAGTAGAAATGTTGGGCATTCCTTGTAATAATTAATAGTTTAATTCCATGTTGATACCCATGTATTCCTTACAGTCATCAACTAAGCTCCTAACTCATCTTCATTAATTTTCACAGGTATATAATTTTTTCTTTTTTATTGTTTCTAGTAGTTGTATCATTTTCAAGACTAAAGGACTTATAAATTTAAGTTTTCTTTTGCAGGCTAAATACACATTATTTACAATAATTTTGGATTTTTTTTTTTTCCTGAAAGTTGTAAGCTTGGCTTGAGCAAAGTAAGTAAATTCTAGTTAAAAACTTATAAAATTTTATTCTCGTGATGTTGGAAATTGGATTTGTGGTGGTATGTTGTGTTGGAGAAAGCGGGTGGCTTGCATGATATTATAAGGTGGTTTAAATACATATTGGGAGTGTTTTACATTCTTTTGAATTATGATTGGGTATTGTTGATTAGATGTGATGAATAGTAGATTTCAATACTTGTAAGCATTATAGTTGTGATGTTTGTATTTGATTTTCTTGTGGATTGTTGGTTTGAATGAGTATTGTTGATTAGATGTGATGAATAGTATTTTATATGATTTAAATTCTTGTAAGACTCTATATTTGTGATGTTGGAAATTGGTTTTGTGGTGGGTTGTTGTGTTGGAGCAAGCGGGTGGCTTGCATGGTGTTATAAGGTGGTTTAAATTCATATTGGGAGTATTTGGGTGTGCAATTGTGAATGAGTATTGTTGATTAGATGTGATGAATAGTATTTTATATGATTTAAATTCTTGTAAAACTTTATATTTGTGATGTTGGAAATTGATTTTGTGGTGGGTTGTTATATTGGAGCAAGCGGGTGGTTTGCATGGTGTTATAAGGTGATTTAAATTCATATTGGGAGTGTTTGATTGTGCAATGTACATTTGTTTAAGTATTAATATAGGCTTGTGCATTCATGAATGGGATATTGTGCATGAGTTGTCCTTATTTTACCTAAGTAGCTTATAGACTTAGATGTTAGAATACTTTATGCATAAGTTGTCCTTATTTTGCTAAAATAGCATTTACCTTGCAATTGTAGTTAAACATGGATAAAAGTTGCATGACAATGGGTAAGACACCTGACGGTAGATTAAGTCATCCATATATTGAAGGGGTCAATGCATTTATTAATTCCGCAAGAGCGGTTGTGGACTTGAGTGGTAATATTCTGTGCCCATGTATTCATTGTGTGAATTGTTATCGACAATCTCCTCAAACTATATTATGTTGTCAAATGATTAGATTAATACTTAGATGAAGTAAATGTATATTGTTTTATTCATGATCTAATAAATATCTTGAATGTTCTTTATTAGGAAAAATCAAGAATTAACTCTGAAAATAGGAGCAAAACTTCAGGCAAACATAGATGCGGGACAAAGGCACTTGCTTTTAGGGTTGATGAGAAGGTGCGTGCTTTTTCATTTTCTTAAACCTTAGTGTATTACATGTTGTGATTAATTAACTATAAATAACTAACACTCGAATGTTAATTAATTAGACAAATAATAATGACGGTCAAGTTCCTGAATTGGCAAAAATCTGCAAAGATGTTCATTTCAATCCAAATACAAATAAATGGATACACCATGAGGATGAAGCGACATATGTATATGTATTATTCCATCCCTATTATTCCATCATTATCATATTTGTAAAGCTATAACATATGTATTATTAATGTTGTGATTGCTTGTTTTTTTCTCTTTCAAATGGTAGGAAACTATTCTCAAAGTGCAAGAGGATCATTGTCAAGATCCTAATGCAATTCCCCTTACACAAGAGGAGATCTCAAACTTGGTTTTTAAGAAGAAATCTGGTATTGTAAAAGGACTTGGCATGAGACCTTCCTCTTCTCTAGTAACCACTGCCTCATCTACTTCCTCGGTGGAGTATATTCATCGATTAGAAAGTGAGATAATTGAGCTCAAAGAGGCAAGAGCTAGGGATGAAGAGGAGCGAGCTAAGGAGCAAGAGGCGCGTGCTAAGCAAGATGAGGTCCAAAAGAATATTCTTAATTTTTTGAGGAGTAAGGGTTATGATGACGCTTTTACCTATGGGGGTGGTTCATCTTCAAGTTAAATCACTTATTGGTTAGTACTTTATCTTCAAGTTAATTTTTTATGTATCATTTAAAACTAATTGTATTATATTACACTTGAAAATTTATATTTGCTTTCTACAACTTATACATTAGGAGTTGTGATTTTAATTTATTGGTGTGGTTACTCTTAATTCATTATCAGAAATATTTCTTATAACATAGTTAATATTTTTACTTTACGATTTTAATGTTGTAGTGTTTTTATATTTGTGCAGATTTCTTATTGGTGGCTTTAGGGGATTTCCTTTAGGCATTATTTGAAGACATATGAGGACATCTTCCGTTAGTTCTAATTATATTATGCTACATTTTTTGTATTTCTATAAAACATCTTAAGTTATTGTATGTGTTGCAAACAATTATTGTATGGAAGGAGTTTGAATTGGATACTTGTTTTAATTTTAACTTGTGGAATGTATGGATAGATTTTTTATAAATGTGTTGTTGATATAAATGTGTTAATCAAATGTGAGGTTTTAATAATGTGATGACAGGTTACAGATTAATATCAACGTCATGAAAATAATAAAAAGAAAAAATTGTTTTAGTGACGAATTTTTTCGTGACGAATTTTTTCGTCACAAATATGGCAACAAAAAATTGTTTTAGTGACGAAATATTTCGTCACTAAATGCAGCGAAATTTTGTAAGAAATAGTTTTAGTGACGAAAATTTTCGTCGCTATATGTGCCTGGATTTTCTTGAAAAAAGTTTTAGTGACGAAATTTTTCGTCACTATATGTACCAGAAAATAGTTTTAGTGACGAAAAATTTCGTCACTAAATATGATTTAATAAACTGAAATGGTTTTAGTGACGAAATATTTTCATCACTAAATACTGTTTTTAGCGAGGAAAACTTTTAGCGACGAAACATTTTCGTCGCTAAAAGTTAAAAAAAAAAAAAAACAAATTGGACTTTTAGTGACGAAATTTTTCGTCGCCAGGACTTTTAGCGACGGGGCTACAGCGACGAAACGAATTTCATCACTAAAAGTCCAATTTCGTCACTAAAGGTTCTTAGTGACGAAAAACTGGACTTTTAGTGACGAATTTTTTCATTACTAAAAATACATTTTCTTGTAGTGACTATCCTCTAGACAGCCTATGAAGAAACTAAGGCTGTCAAGGATTCAAAACTTTAGAGGCTTAATACAAGCTTTGAAGAGATTAAGATGGAGGACGATGAGTCATTTGATGAGTTCTATGCCAAGCTTAAGGACATAGTGAACTTAACCTTTAATCTTGGGGAAACCATTTCCGAATCCAAAATTGTTAGAAAGGTGCTCAGATCTCTACCCAAGAGATTTCATGCTAAGATCACTGCGATTGAGGAATCAAAGGATATTGATAAAATTCCTTTGACAGAGCTTGTAGGGAACCTTCAAACCTATGAGATGGGATTAGGTTTAATGGGAAAATGTGGAAAAAGTAGAAACTTGGCTCTTAAGGGTATAGAGGAAGAGATTGAGGACTCTGAAGATGAAGATGAAAGTGAAGATGAAGATGAAGATGATGATGAGGATGAGGATCTAACCTTCATAACTGATGAGATTATCAAGCTTCTTCAATTTAGGAAAAAGGATAAGGGCAAACCTCCTAGGAAATCTAAATCCTTAAGGAAGGTCAAGAATGAGAAACCTCTCATCCAATGCCATGAGTGCAAGGGTTTTGGTCATATGAGAATAGAGTGCTCAAACTACCTTATGAAGGAAAAGACCAAAAAGTCAAAAGATAAAAGGGTTGGTTGCTACTTGGAGTGATATTGAGAATGACTCTTCTAATGAGCATGTGGATGAATGTGGTCACGTTATGGCCTTTGCTGCCTTAACCGATAAAGTGATTGTGGAGAGTGCTAGTGACAGTGAGGATTCTTCTAATGATGAAGTACCCAAGAAGTTGACCCTTCAGGAAGCCTATGATAAGCTATACACTGAATTTATAAAATCTGAAAAGACTTCTCATCTTTGTAAAAAAGAGCTTAATGAGGTTAAAACTGAAAAAGCTGATATGTTAGTCAAACTAGATGAGACTACAAGGTTAGTTGAGACATTTGTTGTGGAGAACACCTCATTAGAAGAGAAGGTCAAGAATCTCGAGGTTGAGCTTAGTCTAGCTAGAACTCAAATAGAGAGAATGTCTAGTGCAAAACTTGATAAGGTATTGAGTGCTCAAAAGCCCAGTTTTGATAAGACTGGCTTAGGATATGATGTCTCCTCCAGCCCCTCCTCTTCCAGGGCTTCTGGATCAAAGATTGTCTTCGTGCCCCAATTTGAGAAGGGTGTTAAAGGTATGAAATCCAAAACTGATTTGACTAATTCTTAATCCTTTGTTAGACCTCATGTTTATCACCATTGTGATGTTTCTGGACACATTCGTCCAAATTGCTTTAAGTTGTATCCTCAAAAGCAAGTGTCCAAACGGTCACAGGTTTCCTCTCAAGGACCTACACCTTTATTTGGAGAGTTATTAAAAACTTTGAGTTTTTTAACTCAATTTCAGGAGAATCTTAATTCTTCTATGTCTTTTAACAGACATACTAGGACACATGCCTTTTCATCTTCACGGCCAAAGACTCATGCCGTGTGGGTGAGAAAGGAGCCTAAGACTTAATTGTCTTTTCTATTTGTCATCTGCTTTAATTCTTTCTATTTATAGTAGGACGCTATTTGCTTGATTTCTTATTTGCTTTTGGAATCATGCTTTTATGCATATGCATCTTTCTTTCATGTTTTCATGTTGTTTTTTTGTTTTTGTTTGGTTGTTTAGTCTTTATTTTGTTTGTTTTTCAAAATAAAAGGAGAAATATCAAAATAAAAAAAATATACAAAAACAATGTGTGTTTTGTGTTCATTGGTACTTGTGTACCTTGGATGGCCATTGAAACAAAATTTTCTAAACTCTGTATCTTTTTTACCTTAGATGAGCATCTCTATGCACAAATAAGCAAGTAAGCTCTGTGGCTTGTGTTTGTAATGAGTAAGATTAAGTAGTCTCTTGTACTTAACACTCGTATCACTCTTTTTGATGAGAAGGACTAGAAAATCTTAAGAGAAAGGCATAAATAACCATCTCACCACTGTTGCCCGCCAATCATGAAATGACATCTGTATGCTTCAGCATAGCAAAAGTGCAATGTCAAAAGCTTAACATCATTGGATATTTCTTTTCTCTCCCTTATATGCCCATGCATGGTTTGCTTAGAAGAAAAATATGCAAAGAAAAATAAAAGCAAAAAGAATCAAAATGCTTTATATATAATTGCAAGCGTGTCTTCTAGTAGATATGGAAGTTATAGGATGTACCTCGACCCTTTCTTGAACCAGAACTGTGGGGAGTGAGAGGGGAAGGAAGAAGGGGAATGGCACACTACAACAAAATGTATTTTCAATGAAGAAAAAATTTGTCACTAAAAGTCTAGTTTTTCGTCGCTAAGAACCTTTAGCGATGAAATCTACTAATTAGTGACGAAACTCATTTTGTCGCTGAAACCCCGTTACTAAAAGTCCTGGCGATGAAAAATTTTGTTACTTAAAGTCTAATTTGTTTAAAAAAAAAAAAAAACTTTTAGCAACGAAAACGTTTTGTCGCTAAATGTTTTCCTTGTTAAAAACATTATTCAGTGACGAAAATATTTCATCACTAAAAACACTTTAGTTTATTAAATCATATTTAGTGACGAATAATTTCGTCACTAAAACTATGTTTGGGTACATATAGTGATGAAAAAGTTCGTCACTAAAACTATTTTTAAGAAAATCCAGGCACATATAGCGACGAAAATTTTCGACACTAAAACCATTTCTTACAAAATTTTGCTACATTTAGCGATGAAATATTTCGTCACTAAAACAATTTTTTGTTGCTATATTTGTGACGAAAAAATTCGTCACTAAAACTTATTTTCTGTTTTTATTTTTTTCATGGCTTTGATATTAACTTGTATCCTGTCATTACATTATTAAAACCTCACATTTGAATAACACATTTATTTCAACAACATATTTATTAAAAAAAATCCATACATTCCACAAGTAAAAAATAAAACAAGTATCAAATTCAAACTCCTTCCATACAATAATTGTTTGCAACACACAATAACTCAAGATGTTTTATAACAATACAAAAAGTGTAGCATAATATAATTAAAACTAATGGAAGATGTTCTCATATGTCTTCAAGTAATGACAAAAGTAAATCCCCTAAAAGCCACCAATAAGAAAGCTGCACAAATATAAAAACAATGCTACATTAAAATCGTAAAGTAAAAACATTAACTATGTTATAAGAAACATTTCTAACAATGCATTAAGAGTAGCCACACCAATGAATTAAAATCACAACTCCTAATGTATAAGTTGTAGAAAGCAAATATAGATTTTCAAGTGTAATATAATACAATTAGTTTCAAATAATGCATCAAAAAAAGTAGTGATACCATGTAGTGTGGGTCAATTGCTAAAATAAAGTACTAACCAAAAAATGTTTTAACTTGAAGTTGAACCACCCCCATAGGTAAGAGCGTCATCATAGCCCTTACTCCTCAAAAAGTTAAGAATATTTTTTTGGACCTCTTTTTACTTAGCTCATGCCTCTTGGTCCCTAGCTCGCTCCTCTTGGTCCTTAGCTCTTGCCTCTTTGAGCTCAATTATCTCATTTTCTAGCCGTTGGATATACTTCACCGAGGAATTAGATAAGGTGATGGTTACTAGAAAAGAGGAAGGTCTCATGCAAAGTCCTTTTACAATATCGGACTTCTTCTTAAAAATCAAGTTTGAGATCTCCTCTTGTGTAAGGGGAATTGCATTAGGATCTTGACAATGATCCTCTTGCACTTTGAAAATATTTTCCTATCATTTGAAAGAGAGAAAGAAACAAACAATCACAACATTAATAATACATATGTTATAGCTTTACAAACATGATAAGGATGGAATGATACACATATACATGTCGCTTCATCCTCATGGTGTGAATGATACACATATATATGTCGCTTCATCCTCATGGTGTATCAACATATTTTTATTTGGATTGAAATGAACATCTTTGAAGATTTTTGTCAATTCAGGAACTTGACTGTCGTTATTATTTGTCTGATTAATTAACATTCAAGCGTTAGATAGATACAATTAATTAATCACAACATGTAATATACTAAGGTTTAAGAAAATGAAAAAACACGCACCTCCTCATCAACCCTAACAGCAAGTGCCTTTGTCTCGTATCTATATTTGCCTGAAGTTTTCTTCCTATTTTCAGAGTTCTTTCTTGGTTTTTTCTAATAAACAACATTCAAGATATTTATTAGACCATACAAGCCACCCACTTGCTCCAACACAACAACTCATCACAAAACCAATCACAAATATCACAAGTATAGAGTGTTTACAAGTATTGAAATCAATTAAAGTACTATTCATCACATCTAATCAACAAGGTCCATTCACATTTGCAAGAAATTAAAAACACTCCCAATATGAATTTAAACCACCTTATAACACCATGTAAGCCACCCGCTTGTTCCAACATAATAACTCACCACAAAATCAATCACAAACATTACAAGTATAGAGTTTTACAGGTAATTAAACAGAGTTTACTTACCATGACCAAGCTAAGCGTACAAGTCTGATTTGTTGGCTAAGCTTTGGTCTTTGACTTTCACAGATCTAAGCCTCTTTCTATTCCCCCACAACAACCTAAACAATCACTAACTTTGTCATCACATTCAACCAAAAACCTTGTCACCAATACTAAAAAAAAAGAAAGCCCTCAATATAGCCAACAATACTAATAATATCAACAAAGTGCATAGACAGATAAACTCCAAAAACAATTCAATTATGTCACCATGTCCATTCCTAAAGTATTAAGCATTAATTTGACTTACAAAAGGTTCCTATCAGAAAGGCATTTCCTGTAAAATGAAAAGAAGAAGAAGAAAGCAGTTAGTATAAGTCAAACATTAAAAAATTTTCAACACGCATATTGCCGAAGCAAGTGCCGAACATGATTTGCTAATGAATTCTTATTTACAAAAAAATAAAGATAACCATAGCCATTCAGATATCACAAAAACTCAACCTTTGTTTTAAACCAAGTAGCCATATAATGAGTAACTGGTATTTCTTTTCTTGGGAGCAACCAACTAGAGAATATATATAAGGAAAAAATTCATCTCTCTCTTTTCCTTTCCAGCATTTAATTGATCAAACAGTTGGTGATCACAAAAAAACATTACAGATGCATAATTTTCAAATATCAAGGCAAACATGTATCCTAGCTGATTGCTTAGTTGTGGTAACCAACACATCAAAAATCACATAAAAGTAGCAGTAAAAGCAACAAACAAACTACTAAAAAAAACCCATAAATTTAGCATCTTTAACACTATATAAGTAGTAGCAAGCTAACATTTCTCATTTCTTCAATAGCAATATCAAAAATAGGCATGAAGCATGTGAATAATTACTCACAGTATTTACTAATGAACTTTTGAGTGGCTGATTCAGAAAGAGAAATGGAGCAAAGAAATAGTAGAAAAAGGGTGAGTGACTTACATCGGCAACTGAATGGGTTTGTAATGGCTCAAATCGGCGACAGAATGCTCAAATCGGCGACGATTGGGTTTCTTTTGGCATATCGGCGATGGAATGCTCATCGGCGACAATTGGCTTGGGTTATCGGCGATGGAATGCTCATCAGCAACGGTAGGCTTGGGTTATCGGCGACAGAATGGTCATCGGCGACATTGGCTTCGGCGACGGCTAGTTCTTTTGGATTATCGGCGATGAAGACAATGAAGACGGCATGCTGTTTGGTGTTTCAGACTTGGGAGTTAAATGAAATAATAAGAAGGGAAAGTTTAATAAAAGTGTATTTATAGTCATGGCTATAGCAACGCAATATTTCCGTTGCTAATGCCTATTTTTGTTGCAATAGGTATTATGTTTTTATGCTTTTAGCAACAAAGGTAAATTTCGTCACTAAAAAATCCAAATTTTGTTAAGATTTTTAGAGATGAAATTAATATTTCGTCGCTATAGCATACTTTTAGTGACGAATTGTGATTTCGTTGCTAAAACAATGGAATGAAAAATTATGACTATTTTTAGCGACGAATATTTTTCGTCGCTACTTCTTCCTTATAGAGACGAAAGGAGTTTCATTACTAATACTATCCACAGCAATACCTACAGTGACGAAATATTTCATCACTAAAAATGTCAAATTTTAGCGACAAAATATTTCGTTGCTATAGATAAATTAAGTTCGCGCTAAAGCGTCCACTTTAATTTTTTAATCTTTGTGCCAAGTGAGTTAATAAGTGCAAAATACTAAGAGTCTAACATTAATGAACTATAAAGAATAAAAAATAAAAAATAAAAATGAAAAACCAATCATATCTACTTAATAAAAATCACCACACAACCTAGATCACCACAAGCTATCTTATAAAAAATTAGAAAAAAAAATACTCGTAAGTAGTATTAAATTTAGGGAAGAATTTTAACATGTAACTAAGGCTGTGTTTGGCTCTATGTAAATAGAATTCCAAGTGTAAAATGAATGCAGGGGCGAATGAATTCCTGTAAGGAAAATGAAATTCGGGTGTTTGGTTCCGCAATAGAAAATAGTCTGGAAAACGATTTCTAGTGTTTGGTAACATTCTGAAAATGCTATTTTTCTACAAATTTTATACGTTTTCTTAGCCATTTTCTCAGCTTCCAAACAAATTTTATAACAAAAAATTTCAAAATATAAACTTTAACACAACCAAAAAATCAAAATAAAAACATTTATTCACAACATATACATGATATACTCAGTGATAGGAGGAAGAAAGAGTGACAGATTGAGGGAAAGAGAGATAGATCGGGAAAGAGAGAGACCAGAGTGGATGGAAGACGACAACGGCCAGATTGGGTAGGTTTGGGGGTGGAGTGGAATGGGTTGGTGGCCAGATTGACGACATTGAGCAAGAGGGAGAAGGAAAACGACGGAAAGGTGCGTTGGAGAGCCTGGTGGAGCACGGCTTACGGTCGGTTGTCAAGATCGGATCTCAACCTGTACTCGTTGGTGCATGGCTAGCGATCAGAGGGGTGGGTCTTGGGTATTTGTGGATCAGTGATGAGGGAGGGTGGGCCGAGATCTTCAAGTGTGTGATGTCTGTGAGTGCGTGTGAGGAGCATGTGAGGATTGTGTGAGAAGTGTAAAACATTTGAAGGTAAAATAAGAAGTGAAATGGTTTTATGGGTGAGAAGGGGTTTTTACAATCAAAGTGTAAAAAAATTTTAGGTTGACCATATTTTCTGTTGGTACCAAATACACACAAGAGTGTAAAATAATTTCCTAAAAGGGTTTTCACCCGAAACAAACGCAACCTAATTAATTACATTTACTTTTTCTAATAATTTGAATAATTATTATATTTTTATAATAAAAAAAGTATTTAATTTTAAATGAATCCATGCATACGCATGGGTTACAAGCTAGTTGTAGTTATGGCTAACTCAATACAACTTGAGATTAAGATGAAAATTTTATATAACTTAAAATATTAAATAAATTTAAAATTAATTATATAATATTTATTTAGCTTCTTCAGAAAAATTCATGATTTCTACGATCATTTTTAAGAAACCATTTATGCCGTAACACCAACAATAAAATTTGAAAGATTTTGATAGAGAAATGAAATTTTTTTTAGAGAGTTTCAACTTATGGCGCTCACTTCCAATGATATATTTATCATCCGATTAAGACATCAATCAGTTTTCGATATAAGTGGAGATCTCTTATTCAACCAACAGAGATTTTACCAATTGAGTTAACTGAAACCCATAATAGAGAAATGATATCTAAACATTATATACTGTGGTAATGTGGCGGACCACGTTTTGACAAACCCCAATTTTTTTTTGGTAATATACATACTTATCCCAAAATATTAAAAAAAAAAAAAAATCTAAGTAGATATCCTTTTGGCCCCTTTCCTTTCGCCAGTAGCGGAAAGGAACCCGAAAGTTTCTCATAATAAAACCTACAAGAAAAAAAAAATCCTAGTATATCTTATATGATAATCTGAAGCATATAATCTAAATGAGTAAAGGCATTGAAATATACAGTGATCAAAAGATACTAATTTTCGATTGTGTTTTTCTCTTTGAAAATTGTTGGAAATGGAGGATGTGGCTGGATATATGTTCCTAAGTCCGCCTAATTTGTGGCAATAACTAAAAGTATAGTCACGACTCACAAGATCTTAAACCATGTTCGAAATGATGATTCAAGCTTTTTCTACTTATTTTCTTATGAGCATTTAAAAAAAAAAAAAATCATTTGTCTCTAGATTAAAATTTGTTCACTAATTTTAATACTTCAAGCAAATAGGTTTCTATATATCTCTTGAATTTTATGACAATATCAATAATGTAATTATTAACTACAATTACATTAACCAAATAGAAATTATGTCAATAAACTTTGGATCAAGTGGCACCTTCACCCTCGGAAGTATGAGATGATGGACGTGTTGAGAATTTCAAATCCCCATAGGTGCATGAGTTTTCACCTACCAAAAACACAAGGAAAAAACCAAAAAAAAAAAAATAAAAAATAAAAAAAATAAAAAAATAACAACCACTATCTGAGGAGTGAGGAACACAAAGTCAAATTTTCAAGGGCCGTTTGGTTAGAAATTTCTAGTATCATTACTTAAGTCTTGTGGAAATATGTGTAGGTTAAAAAATATTGTAAAAATACGTATTTCAATATTTAAACACTAAAAAGTATTGTTTAAACACCCCTATTAAACACCCCCAAACCTCTAGACCAAACTAGTTGGTGATTTCAATAATCAAAGATTCTATATTCATATACTTGGGCCAGGACGGGATAAATATGGTGCTGATGAGTTTGCGAATTGGGCTTTCAGGTCTACTTTTGTTGTCTATGGGCTGAATTAATAAAGCCCTAAGGGAAGACTTCAATTTCAAGCTCACGTCCGTACAATCCAATTTGTTTCATTCTAGGAAAAGACTTCACCCTGCACAATCTGCTAATTCTATCTAGTATCTATCAAAAGAATGAATATATACGCCGAAGATTCCCACAATTGCAAGTACAGAGAATTTAAACAAAAATACAATAGATTTGGCCATACAAATAAAACGAGTGCTATGGATTTTTTTATTATTTAAATCCCAGCATTAAAATATAAAATATCACTACAAAAATAAGATAATATTCTTAGCTACTCCAGTAATATCATTTAGTCCTAAGCCCTAATAATTAACACAAAATATTAAAGTGGACATATAGAGTAAAAGGATGATAGGAAACTAATCAGAGCCGAGGCATGAAAATTAACCTGCTGTCCTAAGAAGTGATTTCACCCCTTTGGATGTACTTTATCTTTAGTGCAATATGACTTTGGCAATCACTCGTAGGATTTTACGACAAGTTCAAGTTATGTGTACTCACAAACAAAACTTCGAATTTGTATTAATGCCCAAAATAAAACAACAAAAGTTGAAAAACATTTATTCAAAAGTGGGAGGAGAATTTTATATTTTTATGCTCAATCATTTAGAAACCCATTGCCTCTGATGTTGCGGAAGTTACAAGAAAACAAAACAGTTTAACTTCTAAATGAAAACCTCGAATCTACAAGGTGATAGGTTTCTAGAATCCAACAGAGAAAAATGATATACAAAAATCTAAATTTTTGTTAATTTGAAAATTGAATTGCCTAGAGGCTACAATACATTAAATAGTAAAAAAAAAAAATAATAAAAAAAAAAACCCTAGGAATACTAGGAAAATGGCCATAAAAATCCTAATTTGCACTATTTACAAGATTAGGTGGCTAAATACCGACTTTGCCAAAAACAGAAAAATTGAGTTATATACTTATATGTAGAATCATAAATTACAAACATTAAGAGTTGTCTCAAAGTAAGTGAAATTTTATTCTGACTTTTGAGTAAAGAGTTATTAAACAAGCGAGATTGATTATGTTTTTGAACTTTCTATGATAGCATAAATTATATAATAAATAAAAGTTTTTTTACTATAAATATTAAATGATTTTTTAGTAATTATTAGTAATAATTGTATATAAATATAACCACCCACTATTAGCGTTTAGTAATAATTATATATAATAATAATAATAATAATAATATAACTGCCGCCCTTTATTAGACCGCCTTTATTAGTTTTCCTATATGGTTATATATATATAAAAGTAGATATTCTAACTTAATTCTTAGTTTGAGACCATTGCGCACCCTTGACGTGATAGTCATTCTATAAGTATAAGTGTTTGTTAAGTGTAGGGGGTGGAGGCTTTCAGGGGCAAGGGCCGAGGTTCAAGTCTCTAGGAGTGAGCTAAAATTCTTAGTTTGAGATTTCTTATATTCACAAAAAGTTTGAAACTTCCTGTGCAAGGTAAGGGAGGAAAGGGAAAGAAGTTTTTCTGTATTTTGAAATGGGTGTGGGTTTTCGATTTGATCCTACGAATGAGGAGTTCATAAAGATTCTGATGAAGACGATGCTGAACACCCTCCTCCACATATAAATCATTTTGTTGTGAATGATTGTGAGGTGTATGGCAAAATTCCTCCATGGGAAATATATGATTCTCATACCCGTTATCATTTACACACCTTCCACCGCAAGCTCTACGTCTTCACTGATCTCAAAACAACCACCAGAAATCGTGTGTGTGGGTTGCCTCTTGTGGAACTTGGCTTCAAAAAAGCAAGCCCAAAAAAATCCTTGATTCTTAGGGAAATCTTATTGGGATCGACAAGATCATGGGCGGAGCTGTTATTGGCAATGCCCCCCCTAAATTTTTTTTAAAAAATATTACTATATTAATAGGTATTAAATTTAGTAATTTTGTTCAAAAAAATTACACTTTGCCCCCCCTTAATAATGCCATCAATTCTTCTGAGAGTAATATTATAGCCACAAACGTTTATACAACGTTCATACACTTGTGTCATTTTTTACTTATCAATAACCACTCACAACATTAGTAATTTGTAAAAAATTTGTAGTTTTAGCATTTTTCACCTTTTAAAGAACATAAAAAATTAATAGATTAAATCTAAAATAAAATACACAAGCCCAAAAAAATTAGTCCAACAACAAAAATTACCAATTATAAAAATAAAAAAATTAAGTCCAATTAGTTTATTTTACCCAAAACAAACAACTTGGCCATTTAAAAAATTTTAAGTAAAAATCCTTAGTAGTAAAATAGTAGACTCAAAGGTCGGAAATGCCGTACACAGCTAGCAGCAGAATCACCCCCCCTAATTTCAAGTCTTGGCTTTGTCCCTGGACAAGATGCTCTCTTTTAAAGCCAAGGATCTTCATTCTGGCAAATTCAATAAGTCTAATTGGATAATGCATGAGTTCTCCCTGGCAAATCAAGAATTTGCAAGAATCAACACAGTCCTCTGTGCCATCTACAAACAAAATAAAGGGTCGGGGTCAGTTTGTGAGGAGGCCAATGGAAGAGGTCTCAAAAGAGCTTTTTATTCTACTGCTGTTGCTGAAGAGTTCTCAAACTTCAATACAGCTACTGCTATGATGTCACTTGAACACAGAAAAAGGCTGCACCTTGAGCCTGAACGTGAGCCTGATATGCCTAGTGCTAATGATGAAGAGTTTGCTGCACGGGTCGCTGGATGTTTTTCTTCCACTGCTGCTGCCGCTGAAGAGGCCTCAACCTTCAATTCAGCTGCTGTGAAGTCACATGGACAAGAAGATGCCCAAACCCAAGAACACAGAAAAAGACGGTTGGA
Organism: Quercus tomentella; assembly: GCA_028535165.1. Lineage (NCBI taxonomy): Eukaryota > Viridiplantae > Streptophyta > Magnoliopsida > Fagales > Fagaceae > Quercus > Quercus tomentella. The sequence continues at coordinate 44,339,109 of JAPQVY010000012.1, read as the reverse complement.
TGCTGGTGCTGATGCTAATGCTTATACGGATGAAGAGTTTGCTGCATGGATAGCTGATCCCATGCACATTCCTAGATGAAGCATTGAGTCAAATCTTTTCTGATCTACCACCCGTGGTTGAAGTATGCAGTCAATCCAAATCTAACCTTGTTGCTGATGTTGATACTGATGGAGATATTGTTGCATTAATTATTTAATTTCTGATCCCACACAATCGGATGAAGCATGGAGTAAAATCTTTTGTCTATGAGATTGTTCTGGTCTTGGACAGATTCTTTTTCTTCTCTTTTATAGTCTTGCATAGATTCTTTGTTCTTCTCTTTGTAGTTCTTTATTTAATTATTTATTTTTACCTGAATCAATGATGTAACCAAATGACCAATTTTTGGATCTCTGACAAATGGGTTGTTAGCAATGTAGCTTAAGAATTGAAGGATTGTACTAAAACTTGTTTTGATGGTGAAGGAGCTATATATTTGTCAACTCAAAGATATATAAACTTATGATTTCTTCTCTTATTTCCAATTTCTAGGTTTTGATATATGAATGTGTTATGAAGATTTAGATATAGTGTGACTCTATTATGTTATAAACGAGACTTTCTTGGTTTCATTTGTCACATTTTTTTTTTTCTTTCTCTTAGTATAATTCTCATTCTCTTAAAAAACGAACAAGACAAAAAGGTATAAAAATGGGAATTAGCTTTAAAAAGTGCGCCGCGACAAGTGTATAACTTCCTACGCGGTTGCACTAAAAATGTGATATCGCATGAATTTATATTGTATGTGCCAATTTTGTTAAAACAGAAAAATAGAGACGTAATAATGAATCCGTTTCTGTGCTTCAATAGCAGTATGATGCAGTTTAATTAGTTCACTTTTGGAATAATATAGTGTTAACGTTAAACGGATTTACGAATTCCAACTCGATATCTACCCTGAAAAAATGAACACAAGTTACAACTAAACTAATAAAAAAAAAAAAAACTATATAGTTTTGAATGCACACGTGCACTAATAAAGTTCTCAGCACTAAACATAAAGTATTCCCAAGTAAAAAAAAAAAAAAAAACAAAACAATAACAACGACGACATAATCGTATAAGATTCATGAATCTAAAAAGCTTGAAGATTATCATCCATAATAAAGTCACATTAATCATAAACTATCAACGGAAAAGCAATTCTATGTACATTTGAAATTCACTTAAATTAATAAATAAAGTAACTTATTCAACAATCTAGCTCGCAAGTTGCAAGCGAAATTTCTTAGCCTTTGTTAACCCTAAACGTACTACAATCCCTCTTGACCTCCATATTTTAATTTTCTACTTCTTTTTATGCTTTACAAATTACAATGTTTCTTCTAATGAAAATTAAAATAATAAAAGAAAAAAAAAAAGATTAACAATGTATCTTAAATTATGATGGGACATGATAGTGCAATACACAATCGGAAGAATTATTGAAAAATAGTCAGATGTTTAAAAAACTTTGTAAGCACCCGTCTTTTAATTTGACATTTGTTAAAACCTGATAAGGGATGGAGGATCTTGATCCCCTTGGGCATAGAGGAAGATGGAGTACTTTTTTGCTTTGAGCTTAGCAAAGGAGGAGCACGGTGATTCATTGAAGGATGAATATTGGTGCCCGGATTAGGAACGGATGGAATGAAAGGAGAACTAAGAAGCCGGCGTAGCGACGGAGAGACATTAATGTGATCAGTGACAAATAACTGAAATAAAGAAATAAGGCCATTTGGCTGATCATTGAAGAATTCGAAGGGATATCTCCGGTCGTTTTTGTTGGAATATTGGGCACATTTGGAGGGGCTTCACATTGTTGGATTGTCCTAGCCTCTTGTGCTGGAAAGCACAGGAGAAGAAATACCAGCACTGCTGTGACTTTGAGAAGTATAGTTAGAAGCGCCATCTATTTCTGCAAGTTAAAGAGAGAGTTTAAGATCAATGCCTAGGAATAAGATCATGTGTATATCAGTGTATGGTTAAATAATAGGGGACTATAAAACAGAAACGCGGACCGTGCTGTGGACGTTTCAAACATACTGAGAAACTTCGTGAGTGAATTATCATGGAAATTGTTTCGAAACAAAATTGTAGGTGCTATGCAATTCGAACTCAATTTCCATGGATATTAAGGAGGGATTGGCATGAACAAGAGTTGCAACTTGCAACAGATGAGAGTCAACATTTGCGGCATAATGCCGAGAAAGTATCCAAGTTGGTTAATGTGCAAACTGGTGCAAAAGTGCTTGAAATTTCAGTTGCAAAAGACGATCATGCATGCATGCCTGCAAGTTTCTTTGTTGACAAGTTTTAATTTTCAATTTTTAAACAATGTGCTTGGGTTACCCATCAGAAAAGCACTTTCTCAGAAATACTTTTGTGGGACAAGTTAAGATGTACTTGTTCTCTATGAAATATATTATAATTTATTTTGCTTTCTTATGCGTAGCTTCTTTATTTATTTTTGGGAAATAAGGGAATTGATTTATGAATTATTTTTAAAAATATTTTATGAAAAAAATTTTAAAGCAATTATTTTTATAGTCTATTATTTTTTTTTTATAAAAGTGATATTAAAACCTTTTAAATTTAATTTATTAACAATTTATCTTAAGAATACCGGTTAACGTAACATTTTATTTTTTTATTATAAAAGAGACAAAAAGTAGAAATGAAAGAAGCTTCTTTGGACGAATAAGTCACGTACCGAGCAAGTGCAACACATATAATCGCATTTAAACCTTGAAGACAATCAGGCAGGAATTGACTTTTAAAAGGCGACAGGCAACAAGTTTAGTGCTTATTGCTTAACTTTCTGTGCTTCCCTGCCTGGAGTATGAATTTTTTTTTTTTTTTTCTCTTTCTCTCTAATCACCGATTCCTTGTCGTTGTGCATTAGAAACCAACAGAAACTAATAAAAAAGTTGCACTAATTATAAGAGGTAAAATGTTGTTACACCATCATTATCGTTGACCAGTATCGATACTCCCTTTATTCCAATTGGTTTATCTTCTATTCCATTTTGGGATGTCCCAAAATATTGTCTTATTTTTAAAAGTGAAAGTTATTAACTTACTAATATTCCTATTATACTCCTACTTTATTTTCAAAACCATTTGAAAAGAAAACTAACAAATATTTAAAAAATTAATCTAATTGGGGCACTTTTTTAGTTACCTCATTAAGAATAACTCTTTAAAAAAAAAAGCTAATAAATTTATTTAAGAGTAATTTTGTAAACTTATACATTTTTATAAAATAGACAAGATAATAAATTATGTTCCTTTAAAAAGTTTGACTTTTCAAACAGGATAAAGAAATTGAGATGGAAGGAGTAATTATTATTCATAATAGAAATATATTAAACGTTGATAAATGTGTGATAATTATTAATCTTAATAGAAATATGTTAATGAGTGGATAAAACTCATTAAAGAACACTTATGGAAAGACTAGGTTATTAGAAAAAGAAAAAGAAAAAAGAACACTTATGAAAAGTAATATAAAAAAAAAAAACTCATTTAATTGAACTTTTTGCAATTCCCGAAAAAAAAAAAAAAAAAAAAAAAATTGGCTGATTAAATTCCTTATGTTTCAAATTTTTGGTCAAAATTAAAAATTTTAACTTTTTAAAGGAATATCATTTAATAGGTTGTCATTTAGTAAAAAATGTACTAGGTTTTAAAACTGCTCACATTATTTTAAATCTAGAGAAAGAATACTATTGAATTTTTAAATAAGGAAAGGGTCAATTTAGGGATTTTATTTATTAACTCTTCAAAGAAGATTAAATTTTGGGTTACCCCAAAATGCAATAAAAAACCAAGAATTTGAGACAACCTAGAGTGATCAAAAACTAAAACTTAATCATAATCAATGAAGACCTATAATTATAATACTTTTGTGGTTGTTGCTATGGCTAAAAGAATTATAAAGCTTTTGTATGTATATCATCTCTACACATCACCATTTTATGTTTTAAATGTGAATATCAATAAAAAAAATGTATATATCGCACATAAAAAATTATAGATATTGTATATATGAAATATACAATAACAGGTATGAAAAAATATTTTCCATTTTGGTAAGTAGTACTCGTTCTATATAATTAGATATTTGTGTGCGTGTTCGTGTGTTATAGCCTGTTACATAACTTCGATATGTAGATGATGAATTTTATGTGGTAACGGGTTTGATGGTTTTGTTATGTTTATTTTGCTGTCAAGCGATGCTTTATGGCTTTGTTTTCTTGAAAATTTTTAGTTTTTTATTTTCGATAAAAATGTTTGGTTAATTCATGTCGATTAATCTATTGATAAAGAGGTTTCAACATTGTTGAGATGGGCTTATTGGTATATTGATAAAAATGTTTGGTTAACTCTTCGGATCCGATGCAATTATTGAATTATGTAATTACCATGTATTATGAGATATAAAAGTTAAAATAGGGGGGAAAATAGAAATGTTAAAAAGTGAAAAATTAAAAAGTTTTCGGATCCGAAGAGTAAGTTTTACACTATGTTTGGCAAAACAATGGAGATAAAAGGGAAAGGAAATGACGGAAGAGAGGGGAGAGGAAAGGGAAGAGAATGGATAAAAATTTTCTTTTCACTTGTTTGGTTTGTAAGATAGTGATGGAAGGAAATCTAGCATATTGGTATATTCAACATTTTCCTTTTCTTCACCCTAACCCATCTTAACTAAATAAAGGATTTTTATTTCCTCTTTCTCCTCTTCTTTTCTTTTTCTTCCCCATTCTCTTCTACCAAACATAAATTTAAAGTATATTTTTAAATTTTTAATCTCAAACATTGATTTACCATTGCACCTTGGATATGGATCCGGTATGGAATGACAACGTGCTTAGCAATTGGTTGATTGATCTATTGATTAAGAGGTTGGTGGATCTAGTACTACGGGACATACATAAGCTCCTAAGGTTTTGCTTATATGCCAATTTTTTTTTTTTTCCTTTTTTTTTTTTTTTTTTTTTTTTTTTTTTTTTTTTTTTTCTAGAAACAAACTAGCTTTAAGTTTTTTGTCACACATTTAACATAAAAATTATATCTTTTCATAAATACTATACAAATAAGTTATCGAAAATAAGCTACACCCCATCCGGCACTTATTGATGCTACTGTTGATGATACAAAGCTAGAGGCCACCAATTTTGGCTTGTATGTCATCTCTTAAGCAAGGTATACATTATGTATATTGCCACTAATGGGTGAAACATTTTACCAAGCAAGACCAAACTTTAACATATACACATACGTTCTACAAGATGCATTTACACCCAGAATCCAAGGTAAACCCAAATTCATATTTTCAAAAACATACATATATTATCCATACAATATATATATATATATATATATATATATATATATATATATATATATATATATATATATATATATATCACCACAAAAAACACAAGCTATAGCCGTGTTTTTTTTTTTTTTAGCCGTGTTTACAAAAAACGCAGCTATAGGTTAAGTCTATATCCGCATTTGTAGGTGTTTTTAGCTGCATTTTTTTATAGGGCCTATAATCGCGTTAAAAAAATGTGGCTATAGATCCAGTTGAATAAATTTTTATTTTTTAAAGGAGGACCTATAGCCGCGTTAAAAAAATGTAGCTATAGGTCCAACCGAATATATATATATATATATATATATATATATATATATATATATATATATTAAGGAGAACCTATAGCCGCATTCAAAAAATGTAGCTGAATGCGGCTATAGGTCCATCGGAAATTTTTTTTATTTTTGTTGGTGGTTTTGGGCTTTAGTGGCATTTTGAAACGCTACTATAGCCAATTTATATATATATATATATATATATATATATATATAGAAGGGTCTTTAGCCGCGTTTAAAAAAACGCAGCTATAGACCTGTTGGACCTATAGTCGCGATGAATAGGCCGCACGTGTAAACGTGGCTATAGAAAACGTAGCTATAGACCAAATGGGGCTATAGTTGCATTTTTAGGGTCTATAGCCACGTTTTAGAAATGCGGCTATAGCCCTTGTTTTTTGTAGTGTATACTAATTGATCTTGATGAGGAACAATTCAACCTGGACGACTGTCATCCATCCAAAGAGCATCACTTGCATGGAATAGGCCCTCTCATTTGTCCAGACCTCCTCTTGTCCTTAGATGTCTTCCCCATCCAAATATCAAGAACAATTCCCCTACAATTTCCCTCCTCTTGTCTAGAGCACCATGCTTGAAAATTTTTCCACCAACCCATATCTTCCGAGTATGGAAGTGAACTTTAAGGATCTTGTTGCCATTAACCCCACACCCCTATTATGCCCCCAATGGTCATAGAGGGAAGAAGAGGCGTTTGCTGTACTAACCCTAACAACTGGTTTTTCATCGTAAAATTTTGTTATTCTCTATAGAGGATTCTCCTAGTCTGATATGCTGGCATGCTTATCATCAAAAAAAGCACCACTGTGGCTGAGAGAAGCATATTTTTAAGATGGTTTAGAAAATTTTGATGAAGAATATACTGAACATAATCACTTATTTATAGAAAATCGTGTATAGAAGAATTTCCTGAGCATATACCATTTAAAACTTGGGTGTATCGATCATAGTGGACAAAATTATGAGATTCATGACATTAGTGTTGGTGCATGAAGCTTCTGTTAGGACATATGTGTTTCACATGTTAGGATCATATGTCACTATTTTATGTTATTGGCTAATCCTTTGACAAAACGCACTTTACTTGTAATTGGGTAGTTCTAGGATGTGTTCAAATACTTCAAGAAACAAGGTTACAAGATCAAGTGTTGAAGTCATCAAGTCTGTCTAAGAAACAAGCTGAGAAGTACAAATTCATTAAGTCTCGACAGCTGGCTCGACAGCTATATCTATCGAGGTTTAAGAAAGTTGCTCAAGTCTGTATGCTCGACAGCTTATCTGTCGAGATTTAAGAAGTTCAGAATTCTGATTTGATTTCTTGGAATCTGTGATTATGTGTTTAGGTCTTCTTTTCTCCTAACCCTAAATATATAAAAGGATTATTTTAAAGGTTGTCAAGCAGTTCATAAGTTGCACAAGTATTGAGCAAACTCTGTTAAAGCAAATTGTGACTGGAGACGAAGTTTTTGCCCTAGGTCATCTCTTTCTCTTGAAGAAGTTGTTGTATACGTGCACCGTAAGGTTTTGTAACCAAACATCTTCTTGATCTTCATCGTGTGGATGAACTGAAGAACTTTGAAGCCAACAACCTTCTTAGTTGGTGATTGAAGTCGTGTATTGGGATCTGCGCAATTGGTTAGTCACGTACTTGGGAGCTGCGCATCAAAAAGGGGAACTGTTATTATAGAACAAGTCCAATTAGGTATTGGGGTAAGGGTTCAACTGTAGGTTGGTAAGGTACTTGAGATTCTTTTACTTGTAACTGCTTGTTGTGATAATAGTGAAGTTTTGGGAGTGGTGACCTGAAAATCATTCGGTGGGGTTTTTACCGTTAGGTTTTTCTCATTCGTAAACAAATCACCGTATCATTTATTTCCGTTGCATACTTAGTTTATTAGTGATTTGTTTGTGCTACCACACGCTTTGCATGTTAATTTCATTAATTAATAACTTGGCTAATTAATCAATTATTTTAATCACAAGGGGTCAATTCGTTTTTGGCCGATCAAGTTCTATTAGAGCAGACACACTCTGATTAGGTTTTAATCTTTGTTGTGTTGATCCATTGACCCCTGTTGTCATGGCTGTAACCGACTTGAAGAGATCTTTGTTTTCAAATACATCTTGTTTTTCTAATCTCTACTTGGTTGAGTGTCTCAGAAAATACAAGTCTAAAAGTTATTTGAATTCTCTTATGATGACTATTGAAAAAGATCTCAGTTTGGCTAAGAAAAAACTAGACTGTCTTAGAATGAAAATGTGCAAAGGAGTTCGTCTAAGAAGAGTGAAAGTTAAAGGTTTAGCTCGAAAAAGGCAGATGAGAGAAAGCACCATTCCCACTAATCTATCATCTAAACATGAAGTGTGTTTTATGATGAAGTCCACATTTAAAGCTATGGACACATGTTTGTGGTACCTCGACAGCGGTTGCTCAAGACACATGACTGGAGACCGATCTCTCTTCAAGGTTTTCAAGTCTAAAAAGGGTGACAATGTCACTTTTGGTGATGGGAGCAAATCATAGATTAAAGGAAAGAGAATTATCTCTCTACCTAGACTGCCAGATATTGCAAATGTTCTATATGTAGAAGGTCTAAGGGTGAACCTGTTAAGCATAAGTCAGATATGTGATCAAAATTTCATGGTACTATTCTTAAAGGGAAAATGTCTTGTTATGGATGAGTCTGGAAAGAAACTCATAAGTGGTGTTCGCACTTTAGACAACTATTATGGATTGGTTCTTGATGCTGATATTGTGTGCAATAGTATTCGTTTGCCAAATGAAGATTTATGGCATCAACGGATGGGACATGCTAGTTACAAACATCTTTCTATTTTATCTAAGCATGAATCAGTCTTGGGGATACCAAAACTTAGTAGAATGAGTAATGTGGTGTGTGGACCATGTCAGCTTGGGAAACAAACAAAAGCTAATCATCCAAGCACTCAGACATCAGCTACATCTAGGCCATTGGAGTTTTTACATTTGGATCTTATGGGTCCAACTAGAATCGAGTCTCTTGGTGATAAGAGATACATCATGGTTGTGGTAGACGACTTCACTAGGTACACTTAGGTCATTCTCTTACGATCCAAGTCTGATGCTCCTGAGCACATTGAAGCTTTATGCACAAGATTGTAGAATGAGAAGAACCTGAAGATTGATCGAATTCGAAGTGACCATGGTAAAGAATTCGAGAACTCATATATGGAGTCCTTTTGCACAAGATTAGGTATATCTTAAGAATTCTCTGCTCCTATTACTCCTCAGCAGAATGGTGTAGTAGAAAGGAAGAACAAGGTTATTCAGAAGATGGCCAAAGCCATGTTATACAACAAGGATGTGGCTAGAAACTTGTGGGGAGAAGCCATTAACACTACTTATCATTCGGTTAATAGGGTGTACTTCAGACCCGGTACTAAGAAGACTCCATATGAGTTATGGAAAGGAAGGAAGCCGAATGTGAAGTACTTCAGAATCTTTGGAAGCACTTGTTTCATCCTCAAGGATAGAGAGACTATGGGAAAGTTTAACTCTCGGAATGACGAATGTATATTTTTGGGCTACTCCTCCACAAGCAAGGCTTATCGGGTATACAACAAAAGAACTATGAAGGTAATGGAGACAGTGAATGTTGTTATTGATGAGTCTTCAGATTCCAGTTTTGAGAAAGGTATTGAGGAGTTACCCAAAGAAATTCTTCCTCCTAAGCCTAAGGAAGTTCAAGAACTTATTGAACAAGAACCTGCATCTTCAAGTACTCCTAGTACTCCCAGTGTTCTGGAAGATTCTATAGATATACCCATTTCACCAGATTCTGAATCTCATGAAGAGAAAAGACCTTCATTCAGGGTTAAATTAAATCATCCTCCAGAAGTTATTGTGGGAAATATGAATGAACTCACATTAAGGAAACGGACTGTTGATAAATGTGTTGCTAACTTTGTGTCTTATTCTTGTTATCTGTCATAGGTTGAACTCACGAGAGTTGAGGAAGCTCTTCAGGATGAAAGTTGGGTCGAAGCAATGCATGATGAACTCCTTTAGTTTCAGAGGAATGATGTCTGGACCTTGGTACCTAGACCGGAGGGTGAACACATCATCAGTACAAAGTGGATGTTCCACAATAAGACTAATGAGGAGGGCAATGTGATCCGCAATAAGGCTTGACTTGTAGCTCAAGGATACTCACAAATGGAAGGAGTAGACTATGATGAAACATTTGCTCCGGTTACCCATATGGAGTCCATCAGAATTCTCTTTGCTTTGGCTTGCCAATTGAAGTTCAAGCTTTATCAGATGGATGTAAAGACTCTTTTCTTAAATGGACTGCTTAAAGAAGATGTCTATGTGGCTCAACCAAAAGGATTCATTGATCCACACTTTCCGGATCATATACAGTACCTTAAGAAGGCACTTTATGGGTTAAAGCAAGCCCCCAAAACTTGGAATGATCAGCTTACACAATACTTGGTGTCACATGGGTTCACAAGAGGAAAGACTGATCAGATTCTTCATCAAAAGAGAAGATGGCGAACTGATAGTTGCTCAAGTCTATGTTGATGACATCATCTTTGGATCGATTAAGGATGACCTTGCTCATGGTTTCTCAAAACTCATGCAGGCCGAGTTCGAGATGAGCATGATTGGAGTGCTGACTCACTTCCTTAGGTTGCAGATTTGTCAACAAGATTCAGGTATATTCCTATCTTAATCTAAATATGCTAAGAATCTTGTGAAAAAGTTTGGTTTAGAATCTGTTAGTTTTGTCAGAACCCCTATGAGCCCAAATGTTAAACTCACTGTTGACTTGTTAGGTAAAAGTGTTGATCCATCTCTATATAGAAGTATGATAGGTAGTCTTCTTTACCTTATTGTTAGTAGACCTGACATTAGTTACAGTGTTGGAGTGTGTGCTAGATATCAAGCTAATCCCAAAGAGTTCCATATGACTGCTTTTAAAAAGAATCATAAAGTATGTCAAAACCACTGCTAAGTTTGGTGTGTGGTACAGCAAGGACACAAGTGATGTCTTAGCTGGGTACTCTGACGCTGATTGGGCTGGGAATGTTAATGATAAAAAGAGTACTTCAGGGGGTTGTTTCTATGTGGGTAATAATCTTGTCTCTTGGATGAGTAAAAAGCAGAACTCCATCTCATTATCCACTGCAGAAGCTGAGTACATTGCTGCCGGTAGCTGTTGCACCCAACTCCTATGAATGCAAAAACTCCTCCATGATTATGGTATTTGTCAAGAACATCTCACTATCTATTGTGACAATACCAGTGCCATTAACATCTCTAAGAATTCGGTTTAACATTCTAGAACCAAACACATAGAGATTCGACATCACTTCATTAGAGAGCTTGTCGAAGAAACACCTAAACCACAAGTTTGATCTTAACAATAACCCTCCTGTACCTAACATATGCTCTAGATACAACTATCTATATACGCCCCATTGCCACCCTTCTTTCCTCAACAAATTGTAAAGGAATTGTAGATTTATAAGGAAAGTGCTAACTGTTCTGGATTGAATAATATCTTGACTGTGGCTGTATCACAACAAATGGTCTTAGAAGTTTATCTTATAAGTTCCTTTCTTTTTAATTATTTCAGGGGATAAAGTTGTTGGAAAATGTGGAAAACCTCTCCTAGAAGCTTGTAGTAAAACATATTGTTATTATTAACTAATAGAGCCTAAATCATGCTAATCCTATTTTGAAATAATTTTATAGTCCTAATTTCTTCATGCTTCACATTGAAAAACACTTCATTATAATATTATAATACACTAGGTATAAATGATTTAAGTTCTATATGTATAATAATATATTAAGAATTTGGCGCCTTACTTTACTCGGGCTAGCGCCTTTTTGTCGCCTCATGCCTAGGGCAATACAAGACCTTGGCGCCTTAAGGTTGCCTTTCGCCTTTGACTACCTTGCTTTTACTACCGTATTTGATCATTCTACTTCATTTAATTTTTTGGTCCTCTAGTACATTCAACACTTATCAACTATCAATGAATCTCTCTTAATGGAAATGATCAATTGTCAGCATTTTTTTTCATTGTTGTCAATGCAAAAAATGTAACTATTTGTTGGGTCCTTGCACCCTATATGCTTTTTCCATGGAAAAATATGGCTTTTAGAGCTCTTGAGGGCATTTTAACATGAACGACCCTCAAATGCACCACTCTTCGTTGGTCTCCACAAAACTTGATTTTCACTATTAGAGAAGGGGAAAGACGATCCTTTTCCAACTTTAGATCACCAATTCACCATTTTTCAGTGGAAAGCAAACCACCATCTAATCCACCAAGTGTGATTTTTTGGTGTCCCCAATTCCTCATAGGAAGTGCTTTTGAAGTATCTCCAGCTTCTTGGTTGCATGAGTATGCATCATAAACAACGAAATAAAATAAATAGGAATAGAAGATGAAGTGTTCTTGTCAAAGTGATCCTCACTCTTTTGGACATGTAAACCTTCTCTCCAGATTTTCTATAATTGTTTGTACTATGCTTGTAATATGGATTATAATTTTCATTCTCCTATGTATTTTAGAACTGTGCATGGCATAAAATTAGAAGACGGGATGGCATAAAACATATGTATTCTGAATCAACAACCATTTGATGGATTATTTCCCTTCCATAGAGTGCTCCATCCAACATCTAACATCGAAGACGGGATGATGGTTGCTGATTTTATGGATCCGGAGACTCGAGGGTGGGACCATGAAGCCATTTGGCAGAATTTCCACCGTGAAGATGCTGAAGCCATTTTGCGTATACCTTTGAGCTACAGAGATATAGTTGATACAGTTGTTTGGAGTGGTGAGAAATCAGGTGTGTATTCAGTAAAGTCGAGGTATCGTGGGGCATAAAAAGCATGGAAGGAGTTGAACTGGGCTGAATGTTCTAAGGGAGTTGTGGGAGGAGAGGTGTGGAAAATTCTATGGAAGCTAAAGGTACCAAACAAGATTAAGGTCTTTGGCTGGTGAGCTTGCCGTGGCATTCTACCAACTCGGGTAAACCTGGCCAAGAAGCGGATCATTACAGATAACTGGTGTGAAACCTACAAGACGGAACTGGAAACTGAAATCCATGCATTATGGAACTATGGTGTGGCGCAGGACATATGGGCTAGTTGTTCAGTTAGATTGCAGAAGTGCCATGTGGGTCCGGAGGATATGTTTCAACTTTGGGAGGAGATGATGGCTAGGCTCACCATTGAAGAGCTAGAATTTTTTCTAGTGCAGGCTTGGATAATTTGGAATCAAAGAAACGCATTGATCCATGGGAAATAGATGCAGGCACCTGGAGTTCTAAATAAAAGAGCAGAAGATTATATAGATGAATTTTGGCATGCTCAATCCCGCTTAGTCACAAGATCACCAAGCTTGAACCCGATTAGCTGGAGACCACCACCTCCGAACCGGTTCAAACTAAATTTTGATGCGGCGATATTCAAGGATGAAGACGCTTCAGGTTTTGGAGCTATTATTCGGAATGATCGAGGCGAGGTTATGGTTGCATTTTCAAGCAAGGGACCACCGGTGTCATGTAGTGAGGAAGCTGAAATCCTCGCTTGTAGGCATGCAATGGAGTTTGCGTTGGAGTGTGGCTTTAGGGAGATGGTGGTTGAAGGAGACAATCAATCGGTCATGACTGCACTAGAGAGGAAGAGAAGTCTATCATCTCGGGTTGGCCATATTTTGCAGGACGTGCTCTGTTTGCTCAATGGTTTTGGATGGTCACAAGTTCAGTTTGCTAAAAGGAGCGCCAATACAGTAGCCCACTTATTAGCTAGGCATGCAAAATTTGGGTCACATGATGTAATCTGGATGGAGGAACCCCCTCCACCTATAGTGCAAGTCGTGTATCTTGACTCCATTTCTATTTAATGAATCATGAGGAAGTTTCCCTCTTCAAAAAAAAGTTAGAAGAAAGGCGAAAAATCCATTTTCATCCCTACATTTTTACGTGATTCCCACTTTGATCCCTAATGACGTGCATGAAATTTATATAATAAGTACCCTCATATTTGCATATTTTACCTCATTTTTATGATTAATTTGTGACTAATTATAATCTATCTTTGTTTTATAGGTTATAAAGGCTTTGCATGTTTACAAGAATTAGTGGAAGACAAGAAAAATGAAGAAGCAGAGAAAGTGAAGTGTAATTGGCTATGCTGAAACAATAAGGTGGGGCCAATTGATTCAAGAAGCCAACTTGTAGAGAATTGTAATTTGCAAGGCTGGAAGGCGCGAAGTGTCAGATAAGGAAGAGTAAAGACAAGAAGTTTGTATGTTTGTGGGTTTTCTCCAGTCCAACAATTCCCTATAACTTCACCGACATACAAGAATCAAACAAGGAATTTCTATTGGGCCACTTCGGTTTTGGTCTTTGTAAAGAAAAGCCTTAGGTCAGCCGCATGTGTTATGTGATTATAAATAAGCAAATTAACACAAGAGAAAGGGAGGCTAGTCCGAATTGTATTAGGAGTGATTTATCTTATATAATGCTTTAGGTTAGTTTGTTTAAGATGGCGGCTAGGATTGGAGTGCAAGCAGCAGCACGTAGTTTCTTTCATGACTCTTCTCTAGCACTGTGACTATTTCTTTCTCTATTTTATTTGTCTAGTTTAATGTTTAGTATTTTGTTCTTGTGTTTTCTTTCAATTACCATGAGTAGCTAAATTTATAATTAGGGTTAAGGATGAAGCCTTGTTAAGGATTATCAGTAATATTTATGTGATTTGATTTTTTCCACAATAGTTGTTCTTTAATGATTTAAATTGTTCTTGCTTCATATCAATTAACTAAGATGAGATTCTACATATGAATTCAATCATGTTTTTCTCATGATTTAGGATTTGTCTTAATTAGTTGAATGCTCGTGTGGGGCCCAATATTTTATGGGCCAGGCCCATTTGCTCGTGGAGAGTCCGAAGGCCCAAGCCGAGGAGAGCTATGGACCAAGCCCGATAGTAGAGAGCACCAAACAGTTTTGGAATACAGCCGAGGACGGTTCAGTCCTCGGCAAATCCAAAATCCCACCAAAGAAAAGAAAGGGTAAAACTGGTATAGGATTAAAACTCGAAAGAAGATCTAAAATATCTTGGGAAAGTTATCCTTACTAGCCTTCCCAGCTAAGGCTCTGCACCTACCAGAGCCGTATTCTTCAGCTTTATCAACCATCCCCAACAATGCTGAGATTAGACTGATGGGACAAATATCAGACTTGTAAAGGTTGACCCTACACGTGGACGAAGGACAGCGAACGCAGGCTAGTATAAAAGAAAAAGTAAGTGAGCCAAGGAAGGGGGGGCTCTCTCCATCCCACCTGAGGAAGAGACTCCAGGGGGGAAACACCGGAACGACTCATGCTGATCAGAAAGAAAGCCACCATTGGGGAAACGGAGTAGGACCTTAATGCTCCTCGGATCAAGTCCGAGGAGTCCAACCCCATGGGATGCGACACTATAATGCTTGAATGTTCAAACTCAACTCCCTTCTCTATATGAATTCCTCTAAAACCAAGACCGGAATATCGCCCCGCGTCCAACGGCTAGCTTTTCAAGCCCACTCTCTACAAATCATATTGTGAGGGATCTTTCATGTACGAGCCCAACATCCTTATTGGGCCTCAACAGAATCGTGCCCTTACAGCTCGGTTTATTAATTCTTGATTATAAAATTGGATATCGCTTGTAATTTGTCTGTCAATGGATACAATTTATGATTTGATTTTTAGAATTGGATATATCTTGTGATTTGTTTGGCTACGGATACAATTGATTATTTGATTTTATACTTAAAAAGCGAAGAAGAACATGCTTTAGATATTTAAATAGAAGTTTTAATGATATTATTTTCCATGATAGCAAGATTGATTTCTAGATTATCATGTAGTGGTTGGGAAAAATTAATGATCATAAATATATGCTGATATGAATTAACAAGGCGGATTCCAAAACCTTAATTCCTTTCCCTTGATTGTTTACATTTTTTTATTACTTTATATCTTTTGCTTAGTTTAACTATTTGCTTAATTTTATTATTTGCTTAGTTTATTTAATCTCAGAAAAACCAATTTTATTAAACTAGATTAGGATTAATTTGGTTAAGATTTAATTAATTTTCCTACATTCATTCAAGTCTCTGTGGGTTCAACCTCGTTCTTGTCAAACTATACTTCGATACGATTTGTACACTTGCGAGTACTTTAAAATTTCACAACACCTAAACTTTATTTTCACCGCTTTTAGCCCCTAAAATAAAAATAAAAAAATATCTCATTTTTGTCCCAACCGTCATCTCACGAATGGACATAGTCTATGTGGCAAACAGAGTACATCATTGGCACACTAAATGCTGACATCAACACTAAAATAATAATATAATATTTTATTTAACATTTTAAAAATGCCATGTCATCTTTTAAAAACAAAAAATTAATTTATGAATTTTAACTAAATGAAAAAAAGGAAAAAAGGAAAATAAAAACCAAAAATCATATAAATTGAGATTTAGCTTTACCTTGAGGAAGACTACACAAGAACAAAAATCCAAAAAATTCAAAACCCAAAAACATCTAGTGGACTTTAGAATCGTTTGATCTTATTCAATTATTTGTTAATCTGATTGAAGAACACAAAAGTAAGAAAAGAAGAAAAAAAAAAACAGTAGCTAAATTCTAAAACACATAGATTCAAACACACCCAGAAATACCATAGATTGGTTAAAAAAAAGATTTAAAAAAAATCTAATGTGAGATGAGAGAAAAAACCCAGATTGAGCAGAAAAATAAAAACCAAATCAGTATTTTAAACAAACCCACTTTTGAACAACAAACTTTGCAACCGGAACAACAAAATTCTTCCTACTCTCCATCCCTCTAGCTAAACTTTGAGCACCCAAAATTTTCAAAACCCAAAGAATACAAACCCAGAATATTAACACAAACCCAAAAAATTTTATCTCTCTCTCTCTCTCTCTCTCTCTCTCTCTCTCTCTCTCTCTCTCATCGTTACCTAAATTGATGTTCCAGAGCTTAGCCATGTCATCTATGACGATGAGATCAGAATCGAAGTAGATGATTGGGCGAACGGCGGAGGGAACTAGATCCGCTAGGTAGATGCGGGCATAGTTGAAAGGTTGATCAAGAGTGCGTCGAATGGAGTAGGAGATCTTGCCTTTGACTAAGTTGGAGTCGAAGAGGTAGAGGTGGAAACTCAGGTACGAAAACGTTGAAGTGATGACGTGGCAGAGGTTGTTGTTGTGGCTGTATAGGCAAGAGGCAATGAAGTGGAAGATAATGTTTTCCAAACAGGAGGCGTGTTGGAGGACGAAGAATACTCCGACAATGGAGCCACGTAGGTAGGTCTCGTCTAGCGTCATCACGATGTGGATCATCGACGGGTTGTCCAGCGAGGGAGCTCTCCGGCGAATATGGCGGTGGTGATGAGAAAGAGTAGTAGAAGAAAGAGCAGCTGCCTGGTTGAATTTGATGATGAAGAAGTGTGTTAGATCTGGGTTTGATGATGAAGAAGTGTGTTTGAATCTGTGTTTTAGAATTTAACTACCGTTTTTTTTTTTCTTCTTTTCTTACTTTTGTGTTCTTCAATCAGATTAACAAATAATTGAATAAGATCAAACAAATAATTGAATAAGATCAAACGATTCTAAAATCCACTAGATGTTTTTGGATTTTGAATTTTTTGGGTTTTTGTTCTTGTCTGTTGTCCCTCGAGATAAAGCTAGATCTCAATTTATATGATTTTTTGTTTTTATTTCCATTTTTTCCTTTTTTTCTTTTAGTTAAAATTCATAAATTAATTTTTTATTTTAAAAGATGACGTGGCATTTTTAAAATGTTAAATAAAATATTATATTATTATTTTAGTATTGACGTCAGCATTTAGTGTACCAGTGATACACTTCGTTTGCCACGTAGACTATTTCCATTAGTGAAATGATAATAAAGACAAAAACAAGATTGTTTTTTTTGATATTATTAACTTAAAGCAGTGAAAATAAAGTTTATAAACTAAAGTGGAAGTCGCATAAAAATATAAGGAAGAAAATTGTTTTTTCTCCTATGAGAAATAAAGAATGTGTGTGGGGGTACCCATCATTAAGTTTGTGGGACAAGCTAAGCCTGAAAGATGCATGTGTTCTCTGTGGAACATATTATAAGGTATTTTGCTTTATTTTTTTATTATTATAATGTATTAAAAAATTGTATCTTTCCACACGTACCTTGCTAGCACGTGCAACCGATCAATTCTAGTCGCATTCAAACATTAAAGACAAGCCGGCATGAATTTGCTTTTAAAGGCGTAATGACAAGTCAGTGCGTAACTTTGTAGACCCGGTCTATATGATTATATACTTATATTCTATCACCAAACTCCTTGACTTGGTCACACTCAGATACCAACATGGATCTTCCTCAAAAGTTGTACTAATTATAAGACTTTTGTGGTTGCAATTATAATTGGAGCATCTGATACCAAATTATTTCATAATTATTTTTATCACAATTACCAGGTTATGGATAGTTAATCATCACTTTTATATGGAGTTATCATTTTTTATTTGTCAATCATACTCTATCATGTTATAATTGTAGTAAAAAGTCAAGAAAAATTTTGTGATTCTAAACCTTTCATAGAATTGAAAAAGACAATTTATTTTTAACAAATATTGGTTGCAAATTGTTAATTGTAGATAAAAAAAATAAAAAGAAAAAAAGGAAAAAAGAAGGTGATAATAATAATTGTAGGTAAAAAAGTGATAATAATGGTGAACCTAAGAATTATAGGACTTTTATAAACCTGTTTTACATCATTATATTTATTTATTATTTTTTGGTTGGTGTTGTTTTTAGATTTCGATTTGCTGATGGATTTTATCATAAAACTTTTATGCGGTAATGGGTTTGATAGTTTGTGGTGTTTATTCTACTGAGAGACGGTGCTTGAAGGGTTTTGGGATTTAATGGTAAGTGTGAGGCTGGTTGGTTAGCTTTTTGGTACTATGTTCTATTCATCAGCTTGGCCATTAGAGACATAAGATTCTTGAACCGCCTGGAAAGTAAAAATAAAGACCACAAAGAAAGTTTGCCTAAGAAAAAACCATACATACAACATAGTCTCAAAGCACATACGTATATATCCATCATTATTGATTCAGAGAATCAAAGATAAACTCAAATACACACATACATATATAGAGTCTCAGAAGCACATGCATCACCTGAGAATCAAAGATAAACTCAAACACACACATACATAGAGTCTCAGAAGCACATGCATAATCTGAGAATCAAAGATAAACCCAAACAAACATACATACATAATCCATACTCAACAAAATTCATCTTGGTGCTAGGGGATGGAGGTGCCTTTGTAAGGCATAAGGGGAGGAGGAGGGCTCTTCTGCAGTGAGCCTAGCATTGGTGCAGGGTTGTTACTCTCCAAAGTGCTTGCTGAAGATGGGATATGGGTGCCCGGATTTGGAGACGATGGCGTGACAGGACCCTTAAGAAGAGTTGTTAAGGGGGCACGTTAACGCAACCCTTATTTAATAATCTCTAGGTGGGCCCTCATCCATTCTATCTGTTAGTCTTTTTCAGATCCATGTGTAAGTCCAATTACTGCTATTGGCATCTTTTTCTGGTCCATGTGAACCACAAAGATTTTCATAGTATATCTTGAAAAATAAACATCACTAACTTTAAAAAAGATAGTGATATGGTGCTATTTTTTTTGTTAATCTTTCCGTGAATGGTAGATTCAATCATAAAAAATGAGTTATTAATATCAAAGATTCAAAATACACTAATGTTATACCCGCTCATTTCAAATGATATTTGCTCTTATTAATTAAAATTAGATGAAATTAATTATTCATATAAGATAAAAAGATTACCACGTCATTATATTTTAAAAGTACATAATCGTTTTCTCTGAAAATTATCATTGCTTATATGTATACCCAAACTAAATAAATTAGTCACCTTAAATAAAGTACACTAACTATACATTACTAACTTCCATTCACTATGTCTCAATAATAATCTATAATCTTTTCAAAAAAAAAATAATAATCTATAATCTATAAAAGATAGTATTTGATTTTTGATTGACCTCATAATATTTTATCACATAAGTTTTGGGTCACACAAAGTTACATGTCATAATACACACACCACAATTTGGAAATTTCATATTTAGGCAAAAAAATAAAAATAAATAAATAAAAAATCACATTTTGTTAAACTTTCTTGCATTGCACAGGTAACTAACTAGATATTTTGTATTCCAAGAATCAAGTGAGGTGGTACTCTCTCCTCACACATGATAATGTATCATTTTAATTAAATTTATTGGTGAAATTTGTATCATTTAATGAAAGAAATGAGTACCATATCACTTTACTCCATAAATTCCTAATAATTAGTCACACATGTCAATGTTGTTCATGTGTCAAGCTTGGATCCTCATACCTTTTCATTAAATATTTTAATTTTTTGATGTTCTCCAAAATTTTATAGTAATAAAAAAAATAAAAAAAATAAAAAATAAAAAAAAAAAGAGGAAAAGGGGTGATTATTTGTTAATTTACTTAAGTAGGCATTGTATTGTTTAGGTAACAAATATGATAATAGAAAATAAATAAATAAAAGTAAAAGATGGCTGATTGCTCATGCTCTAATTTAATTCTCCTTTTCTTCTACTCATCATGGTGATGCACTTGTATTGGTGTGCATAAATACAATAAAAAGATATTCAGTATTGATAAATAATTAAAAATGGTTTCTTCTTCTTATCTATTAAATTGAGAAGACCGGTAGTTACTAACTTGAAGAGAAAGCAAAAGACTGGTAGTTATTTACTTGGAGATAAAGAAGAAAAGAACAAAAGAGAAAATATAATAATAATATAAAACCAAAGACTGGTAGTTATTTACTGGGAGAGAGAGAGAGAGAGAGAGAGAGAGAGAGAGAGAGAGATAAGATAAGATAGAATAAATAGAAAGGGTATCGGGGCAAAAAAATAAATAAAGTAAAACTTTTATTTTTCTGCCGAAATACCCCTCGCACACTCACTCTCATAGTTCACTGTGCACAATATAATGTTCTTGCTTCTTAGCAATTCCTTCAAGCAATATAATGACCTTATTAAAAAAAAAAAAAAATGAAGATAAAAAAGTAAAATAATGACTAGAAGTAGAGTTCTATCTATTTCAAATCCTAGTAATATTCCCTTCTACTTATTCGAGGTTTTCCTTGTAGTAAAAACATGTTTCACACAACTGCTCAAAACAATTAAAAACATGAATTTAAGTCACAGTTTTAAGTTGAAAATCGTGACTTAAAGTCATGTTTCTGGGCAGTGTCAAGTGTGTTTTTGCGGCAATAAACACAGTCCTTCCTTGTAATATTGTGTTCTTTGTGTCATTGCTTTCCATTAATACTTTTTTTTTTTTTTTTTTTTTTTTTTTTTTTTTGTTGAGAAAAGCTTTCCATTAGTACTTAACTATCCCAACAGTTTCTAATTACAGAAAATTTTTCCTTGTAAGATCATAGGCTACCATAAAAAAATCATACAAATAAAAGTTTTCCTTGTAAGATCATTAAAAAATAACAAAAAGAAAAAAGTTTGACATTCAATGTCAATAACTTATGCTACCAACCATCATGGTTCGTGACCTATACAAA
Source organism: Quercus tomentella (assembly GCA_028535165.1). Classification (NCBI taxonomy): domain Eukaryota; kingdom Viridiplantae; phylum Streptophyta; class Magnoliopsida; order Fagales; family Fagaceae; genus Quercus; species Quercus tomentella. The sequence continues at coordinate 44,317,672 of JAPQVY010000012.1, read as the reverse complement.
AAAAATGTCATTATCTAAAGTTCTTTATCACATAAATAACTAGATAAGATTGACTGGACAATCTAGACTATTAAGAGTATTATACCATCGATTCTCAAAAAAAAAAAAAAAAAAAAGAGTATTATACCATTATAAAAGGATATTTGAATGTTCTTATCTTACTGTCTTGGATGGTATGCCAAATTTGTCTAGTTGTCTATGGTGAGGTATGTTTTATTCTTTTTTAATTATATATTAATAAGATAAAATTTTAACTTATGATATTTGTTTCATAATAATTACTCTTTATCATCATGTTAAGACATTAATTAATTATTTGTGTAAAAAATATTTATCCATCAAATTTCTTTTATCCATACTTAAGTGTTTATAAACCATATAGTAGTTTTTTTTAGTGCTCTTTTAAGTGTTATAGACCATGTAGTAGTTTTTTAGTGCTCTTTTATGTTGATTTCTATCTTATTATAAAAATAAAAGGATGCCACTATCCCAGTGGGATCAGAATATTTTAAGGGTTGGTAGAGCCACATGGGGTCAGAGGCCATGAAACCCAAATATTTAAAATAAAAAATTAAAGATTAGTTAAACCCAAATATATGGAAGACTTGGAAGTTCTATATAAGCATATATCAAATTGCTTTGGAACAAATAAAATGGCCCTCTACTTTACAAAGGAAAAAAAACGTGTCAAATTCAAACATTCCTAAGTGACTTCATTCACTAAAAACAAAAGTTTTAAAAGATTCTTCCAATTTTTCATTCATTAGAGAGAAAAGTTATTGACTTTTGCAGATACAACTTTATTTAAAATACAAGTTTTAAGGCTACCCACAAAGTTGGATGTGATCGTGGACAAAATATATGTCTAGAATCTGAGTAACCGGTCTACTATTGCGTCTTTTAATAATAATAATTATTATTATTATTATTGTTGCGACAGATGGATTCAGCTGCTCCCACCCATCCGACTCCATCTCGATCTGCTTGATCCACATCCGCTCCCTCCTCTTTCACGAGCAATGTGTCACTAGGAGACATCATGGCGCAGCTTCAGCGCATGGATGCTCGTCTAGATACACTCACTACAGAGTTGTATCAAGTGAACGTCTGTGTTGGTTGCATTGCTAGACGGTAGGTGATCATGGGTGGTTTTGCTACTGAGACTTCTCCTCCACCTCCTCTAGTGGCTTCTGATTCTGATTCTGAGGATGAGGATGATGATGATGGTGATGACGATGATGCTTCTGATGATGATGATGGAGATGCTAGCTCTACCGATGAGATGTCTACTTGACACTCTTACCCTTTGTCACTCGTGACAAAAAGGGGAAGTAGTTTTGGTATATCAAAGTAGTCATACTTAGGGGGAGAGTTAGTACAAGATACTTTTGTTAGGGGGAGTGTTCATATCTTATGGGATGTAGTGAGGATTTTATGTATCTTTTATTTTCTTTCTTTTATAGATACATTGTTCTTGTATCTTAGGTCTTGTGACCATTTATTGACATACATTGTACTTATTCTTTTCTATATATGGATGTATGTTTTTCTTTCACCTACCCCTTACATGTGTTGTTTCTTTTCTCTCTTTATGCACATGCTTCTTATTACTTGTATGCAATCTATTATTTATGTTTCACACAAAGATGCCTTGATGAGTTTTGTTTAAAGTGTTTCAGAAATACAAGGTGTCAAAGTCTTCTTACCATAAACTCTCTTCTTACAAAAATTTTCAAGAGTTTGTGTTATGATAGATTTTATTGTATTCAACAAGTGAATATGAGTTGAGTGATTTATGACTTCTCTCATATGTTCATTTGTTTATTGTGGTTTTTCATTTGTTTATTGTGGTTTTGTCATGGATTGCCAAAGGGAGAGATTGTTAGGACATATGTGGTTTACTTGTTAGGAACATATGTCATTATTTTATGTAATTGGCTAATCCTTTGACAAAATGCACTTTACTTGTAATTGGGTAGATCTAGGTGTTTTTAATACTTCAAGAAACAAAGTTTCAAGATCAAGTATTAAAGTCATTCAAGTCTATCCAAGAAACAAGCTGAATAGTGCAAATTCATTAAATCTCGACATCTGCATCTATTGAGCTTAAGAAAGCTGTTTCAACTCGTGTGCTTGACACCTGCTCGACACTTCCTATTTGTCGAGGTTTAAGAAAGAAATAGAAATTCTGATCTGTTTTCTTGGAATCCGTGAATGTGTCTTTGGGTCTTCTTTTCTCCTAACCCTAGACATATAAAAGGATTATTTTAAGGGCCGTCAAAGTGTTCACAAGTTGCACAAGTGCTGAACAAAGTTTGTTCAAGCAAATTGTGACCGGAGATAGAATTCGCTTTTAGTTCATCGTTCTTGAAGAAGTTGCTGTGTATGTGCACCGTAGGGTTTTGTGACCAAAAATCTTCTTGATCTTTATCGTTGGGATGAATTGGAGAACTTTGCAGCCAACAACCTTCTCTAGTTGGTGATTGAAGTCGCGTACTAGGATCTGTGCAATTGTTTAGTCACATACTTGGGAGCCGTGCATTGAAAGGAGAAATTGTCACTACAGAACAAGTCCAATTGGGTATTGGGATAAGGGTTCAACTGTAAGTTGGTATAAGGTACTGAGATTCCTTTACTTGTAACCGCTTATTGTGATAATAGTGGAATTTCGAGAGTGGTGACCTGAAAATCACCCGGTGAGGTTTTTGCCGTTAAGTTTTTCCTATTCGTAAACAAATCACCGTGTTATTTATTTTCCACTGCATACTTAGTTTATTGGTGATTTGTTTGTGCTACCACGCATTTGCATGTTAATTAACTTAATTAATTTACTTGGCTAAATTAATTAGTTAATTTATTACAAGGGGTTAATTTGTTTTTGGCCTATTAAGTGGTATTAGAGCAGACACACTCTGCTTAGGGTTTATCTTTGTTGTGTTGATCCATTGACCCTTATTTGTCATGGATAGAGGACAATCTTTAATCATACCTCCTTTATTTGATAGCACTAACTATGCATACTGGAAAGTACGTATGTGAGCTTTTTTGCGGTCCTTAGATGAAAAAGTGTGGCAAGCAGTTGAGATAGGCTAGACTAAGTCGAAGGAAGCACCGGCTGATTGGGATGATGCCAAGATCATGGCTGCAAACTTTAACAGCAAAGCGATGAATGCCTTATTTAGTGCGGTCACGAATGAGGAGTTTAAAAAGATATCCTCCACTGAAACTGCTAAGGAAGCTTGGACCATTCTCCAGACAACCTATGAAGGAACAAAGGTTGTCAAGGATTCAAAACTACAGAGGCTTACTACAAGCTTCGAAGAGATTAAGATGGAGGAGGATGAGTCGTTCAATGAGTTCTATGCCAAACTCAAAGACATAGTGAACTCAGAGTTTAATCTTGGGGAAACCATTCCTGAACCCAAGATTGTGAGAAAGGTGCTCAGATCTCTGCCTGAGAGATTCTATGCCAAGATCACGATGATAGAAGAATCAAAGGATATTGACAAGATTCCTTTGATTGAGCTTGTTGGTAATCTACAGACCTACGAGCTCGGGTTGACTAGGATTGGCAAGACTGGTAAAGGCAAGAGCATGGCACTGAAGGCCAAGAGCAGTGAGACAGATGAGTCTTCAGATGATGAAGATTCTAAGATGAAGTCCTACATCACCAGGTAGTTCAAAAAGTTTATGAAGAATGCCAATAGAAAGGGCTTTGACAAAGACCGTATGCAATCCAGTTCCTCTCAGTTCAAGAGTTAAGACAAAGGAATGAAGGATGTAAGGGATGGCGATTAGTACACTGTTCCCGCAGGACCTAAGTGCTTTGGGTGTCAAGGCTTTGGTCACATGAAGCAGGAGTGTCCTACATATCTCAAGAGCATTGGGAAGAGCAAGGCACTTGCTGCTACTTTGAGCGACACTGAGCTTAATGATGATTCCGACAATGAGGATGACGAAATCCTAAATGCCTTCACTGCCACTATCAATCCTACTAATGGGATTGTTGAAGATGTGGAGGAAGAAGAGGAATTGGTGGAGTCCAAGTTTGAGAAGATGGATGATCAAAATGATATCCATACAACCTATGAGAAATTATATAAGATTTCTGAGAAACATGAGAAACTTTATAGACTGACCACCAAGAAGCTCAGTAATGTGGAACTTGATTGTGAAGAGCTTTCCACAAAGTTTGATGAGGCTAATCAAACTATTGGAGCACTCAGGCTCGAGAACAATTTCTTGGCTGAGAAGACCAAGAAGCTTAAAGTGGAGCTGTTTCAAGTCAGAACTCAATTGGAGAGGACTTCAAGTGCAAATCTTGATGAGATGCTCAGTGTTTAGAAATCTACTTCTGATCGAACAGGTTTAGGGTATGGTTTCTCTTCCTCTAATATTGCTTCTACTAGTACTATTGTTTTTTTTTTTCCTCCTAGTAATAATGTTGAAATTAAGAACAATGATGTTAAAACTGATTTAGCTAGTGAGAATATAGACAAGGGTAAATCTATCTTAGGAGCACCCCCCTAAGCAAGATAAGAAGGAAGCTAAGAACCCTAGGGCTAAGAAGGCTAACTCTTAAAAGCCTAAATAGAAGCAGCAGCATTTCTGTCATCATTGTGGAGTTGCCGGTCATATTCGACCAAATTACTATAAGTGGCTAGTCACTCAATAGAGTAACGGCATGATAGCATCTGGGAATCAAAATTAGTTTCAATCCTCTCTTGCTCCCCTTGGAGATCTTCTCAAAGCCCTTATGTTCCTTTCGAACTTGAACGGTTTCAATTCTTCCCTCTCACCGTTGGTTCAAGGGTTTATTCAAAGGAAATGTTATTTCAAGGTGTGGAAGAAAAAGGACTCCAAGTGATTCTATCACTTTTCTTTTCTCTCTTCTTTTTTTGTTTTTGCATAACTTGTGTGTTTTGCTTTTGTTTTGAGTCAATCTAGTTTTTATGCTTTGCTTTGTTTAACATGTTTTTGTTTGATTATTTTTTAGTTTTGCTTTGTTTTGTTTTTCATATAAATTTTTTTTTGAAAAATCAGAAAAATACAAAAACAGTGTGTGTTTGTGTACATTGGCACTTGTGTACCTTGAATGGCCATTGAAAAAAAGTTTTCTAAACTTTATATCTCTTGTAGCTTAGATGAACATCTCTATGCACAACTAAGCAAGTGAGCTTTGTAGCTCTTGTTTGTGATGAGTAAGATTAAGTTATCTCTTATACTTGACACTCGTATCACTCTTTTTGACGAAAATGACTAGAAAATCCTAAGAAAAAGGCATAAATAACCATCACACCACTATTGCCTGCCAATCATGAAATGACATTTGTATGCTTCGACATAGCAAAAGTGCAATGTCAATGACATTTGTGTGCTTTGGCATAGCAAAATTAGAATATCAAAAGCTTAACATAATTGCGTTTTTCTTCTCTATCTCTTATATGCCCATGCATGATTTACTTAAAAGAAAAGTATGCAAAGAAAATAAAAAGTGAAAAGATCAAAAATGCTTTCAAATATGATTGCAAGCGTGTATTCTAGGAGATGTAGGAGTTATAGGATGTACCTCAAAGGTGATAGTCCCCATAAAACAGTTATAATTGTGTTTGAGTTAAAGTGATTTTCTCATATCTCAAATCGTCATAACATGTATACACTTATGCAATCTTACGATATTTTTCACATACAACTTGCAATATTCTTTGCTACTCTTGATACATGTGCAAGTACAATGTGATTTAGTCATCACAAGGTTTTACACGTGTTAATGTATGCTCACTAAACTGTCTTGACTTATTTTTGAAATATAAAATTGGTTAGACTTGTTTAGTGTGTGTGTGTGTGTGTGTTTTGAGATCCATGTACTTAAAATTTCTGTTGAGAGATGATTTTGAGAGGTTAATATGGTGTTTGGATCATTGGTTGAGTTGCATGCTTGATTGCATTCATGTCTGTGTTTTTCTCTTCTTGAAAAGCTATTTTTAAAAACTAGCTCGACACCTTCTCGACACCTTCTCGATACCTGGCTATTTGTTGAGCTTCTAAGCTTTTTCTTATATCGCAATCTCGACACCTGGTGGATCGATTGAGAAAGTTCCTGTCCACTCGATAGCTTCTCGACACCTGGTGGATCGATCGAGCCTCATCTCTTGTGTCTGATGTTTTGTACCTCGACACCTTCTTGACACCTGTATTTGTTGACGGCCAAATCCTTGACACCTGGCTCGACACCTTTCTCGACACCTCTCAACACCTTTATTTGTTGAGATTTACTGAGGTTCTATATATTCTCCTCGTGCGATCCGAACCTCATTTCCCTCGATCTCTCTCTTGATAGGTTCGTGTTCTCTCATCCCAAACACTCTCATCTCACTCCCAATCTTCTCCTCAAGGTTCTTCCAGCTTTTTCAAGATTTTCTTCACTTGGTAAGCTTCTAATCTCTCATTCATCATGCATTTCATGTTTTGAAACCTAGGTTTTGGGGATTTTGAAATTTTTGGGATTTTTTAAAATTGATGAGTGTTTGTTGAAATTTTGGGATGAGTTTTTGCTTAAATGAGTTTAAAATCTCATACATTGCATCACATTAGCATAATAACAGTATTATCATGCATTTTAGATGTGTGCAATTGATTGTGTGCTGGTAAGATTGGATTGGGCTGAGCCCATGATGCAATTTACTTTGCATGTCACATGTTCATGCATTTCTCATGCATACGTACTCCATTTTAATATACTTGCTATTTGAATTGTTTTGAAGCTTTTTTGATTGTCTCTTTTTCTCTCCCTCTCTTTCTATTTACGTTAGTCGTGTCTATGGCACCTAAGCGTAAATCTACTCTAGCTCGGAACCCTCTTCATTCCGAAGCCTCTTCATCTTCTGATTCTACTCTTATCTCTCTTCGGTTCCATGATGATGATGCCCACAAGGTATTCTCGAAGAACTTTTCTAGACGCGGCATTCATTCGGAACGCCAAGTCATTCTGGCGGACTTCACCGACACCGACCTTCCCGATGTCATTCACAGTCGGGGATGGGAGTCACTATGTGATGTCTCGGTCACTTGTCCTTTTGTGCTTATCCAGGAGTTTTACTCCAACATGGACGGGATTGATCGTTCAGTACTTCTTTTCTTCACTCGCGTTCGAGGTACGCACATTCCTATCACATCGCAGCTTGTTGCGGATGTGCTTCGGGTTCTTAGGGTAGAGTTCCCTGACTACTCTGGTTGTGAGCGTCTGCGGACTATGTCCAAGGATGAGCTCAAATTTGCTTTTTGTGAGAGTCCTTCTGAGTGGGGTGAGCGCCGGTCCACTTATTGTTCAGGCTTTGCAAAAGGCCCTCGGTTTTTTAACATGGTGATGACCTTTGTACTTCATCCTCTCTCTCATTATAACTCCATTACACAGCCTCGTGCTTGGTTTTTGTTATCCCTCCTTGAGCATATTACTATTGATTTCCCTTCTCATTTTATTCTTTCCATTATAGATGTTCATCTGGATTTGGTGTCCCGTGATAAGCTCATCTTTCCTTTCTCTATCACAAGGATTTTACGCCATTTTTTTGTCTCTTTTCCTGTGTCTGACCACTTCACTCATATTTGTGCCACAGACTATGCTACCGTTAAACGTAGCGAGGCACAGTTCAGGTCGCGACAGGCGGATTTAGCTACTCCTACCTATCTGACTCCATCTCAATCTGGTCGATCCATATCCCCTCCCTCCTCTTCCACGAGTGAGGTGTCACTAGAAGATATCATGACGCAGTTTCAGCGCATGGATGCTCACCTAGATACACTCACTATAGAGTTGTATCATGTGAACATCCGTGTTGGCCGCATTGCTAGATGGCAGGCGATCATGGATGGTTTTGCTCCTGAGACTTCTCCTCCACCTCTTCCAGTGGCTTCTGATTTTGAGGATGAGGATGATGATGGTGATGACGATGATGCTTCTGATGATGATGATAGAGATGCTAGCTCTACCGTTGAGATGTCTACTTGACACTCTTACCCTTTGTCACTCGTGACAAAAAGGGGAAGTAGTTTTGGTATATCAGAGTAGTCATACTTAAGGGGAGAGTTAGTATAGGATACTTTTGTTCGGGGGAGTGTTCATATCTTGAGGGATGTAGTGAGGATTTTATGTATCTTTTCTTCTCTTCTTTTATAGATACATTGTTCTTGTACCTTAGGTCTTGTGACCATTTATTGACATACATTGTACTTATTCTTCTTAATATATGGATGTATGTTTTTCTTTCACGTACCCCTTACATGTTTTGTTTCTTTTCTCTCTTTATGCACATGCTTCTTATTACTTGTATGCAATCTATTATTTCTGTTTCACACAAAGATGCCTTGATGAGTTTTGTTTAAAGTGTTTTAGAAATACAAGTTGTCAAAGCATTCTTGCCATAAACTCTCTTCTTGCAAAGTTTTTTAAGAGTTTGTGTTAGGATAGATTTTATTGTATTCAACAAATGAATATGAGTTGAGTGATTTATGACTTCTCTCATATGCTCATTTGTTTATTGTGATTTTGTCACAGATTGCCAAAGGGGGAGATTGTTAGGACATATGTGGTTCACTTGTTAGGAATATATGTCACTATTTTATGTAATTGGCTAATTTTTTGACAAAATGCACTTTACTTGTAATTGGGTAGATCTAGGTGTTTTTAATACTTCAAGAAAAAAAGTTCAAGATCAAGTAGTGAAGTCATTCAAGTCTGTCCAAGAAATAAGCTGAATAGTACAAATTCATTAAAGCTCGATAGTTGGCTCGACAACTGCATTTATTGAGCTTAAGAAAGCTGTTTCAGCCCGTGTACTCGACAGCTACTCAACACCTCTTATCTGTCGAGGTTTAAGAAAGAAACAGAAATTCTGATATGTTTTCTTGAAATTCGTGAATTTGTCTTTGAGCCTTCTTTTCTCCTAACCCTAGACATATAAAAAGATTATTTTAAGGGCCGTCAAAGTGTTCACAAGTTGCACAAATGTTGAGTAAAGTTTGTTCAAGCAAATTGTGACTGAAGATAGAATTTGCTCTTAGTTCATCGTTCTTGAAGAAGCTGCTGTGTATGTGCATCGTAGGGTTTTGTGACCAAGTATCTTCTTGATCTTTATAGTTGGGATGAACTGAAGAATTTTGCAGCCAATAACCTTCTCTAATTGGTGATTAAAGTCGCGTACTAGGATCCGCGCAATTGGTTAGTCATGTACTTGGGAGCCGTGCATTGAAATGAGAAATTGTCATTAGAGAACAAGTCCAATTAAGTATTGGGATAAAGGTTCAACTGTAGGTTGGTATAAGGTACTGAGATTCTTTTACTTGTAACCGCTTGTTGTGATAATAGTGGAATTTCGGGAGTGGTGACCTGAAAATCACTCGGTAGGGTTTTTGCCATTAGGTTTTCCCCATTTGTAAACAAATCACCGTGTTATTTATTTTCCACTGCATATTTAGTTTATTGGTGATTTGTTTGTGCTACCACGCATTTGCATGTTAATTAACTTAATTAATTCACTTGGCTAAATTAATTGGTTAATTTATCACAAGGGGTCAATTCGTTTTAGGCCTATCAGAGACAAGATTGAAATTTTATATCTATAAAAAAAAATTAAAAAATTTAACCACTTCAAAGCTTTGGAAAGTATAAAAAATTATTTTCTTTTTGCTCTTTTGATGGTATAAAAGTTTGGAATTTTTCTTATTCCAAATCATTATACTGATTTAGCATGAGATTATATCTAGATTTACATGTTCATATTGTAGTCATGGTTGAGTCAATATAATTTGAGGCCTAAAACAATAAATTTAAGTGAAAATTTTTAAGATTTTAAATATTAATTACATAATTTTTATTTAGTTTTTTCAGACAAGTTTTTGACTTTGTCATTGATTCTTGGACACCATTTGCGTGAATAATAGAATTTGAAAGATTTTTATTAGAGAAATGATATTTGAACACTATATTCTTCTTTTTTTTTTTAACATCATTTGACATCATATGTTTTTTAAATGATAAAATCTACAAAAATAAAATCTTATTATATCTTATATGATTATGCGAAGCATACAAAATGAGTAGAGACAAAGAAATAGCGATCAAAAGATACTAATTTTCTATTATGTTTTTCTCTTATATGATTATGTGAAGTATATTGATTTTCTACATGTTCACAAATCTTAACCCATGTTGTAGATACGTTTCAAACTTGTTTTACTTATTTTCTTCTTGCGAACATCATCAAAAAAACATAATTCGTCATTTGTCTCTAAATTAAATTTTTTTTTACTAACTAAGTAATTATTATTTTTTGTGTGTGTAGAAACTACTAATTAAGTAATTATAATGCTTCAAACATATAGGTTTCTATTTGTCTCTTAAATTTCATGACAACATCAATTATAATTAATTATTACAACTACATCAACTAAACAGATATTATGCCAATGAACTTTGGGTGAAGGGGCATGTTCGAAATTTCAAATCCCATCACCCTCAGGGGCATGAGTTTTCACTTTTCACCTACCCAAAATACAAGTAAAAAAAAAAAAAAAAAAAAATTTAAAAACCACTATCATTGTCAATACTCCACACATATCAACTAAGAATTAAAGAGAAATCTGGGCCGATTAAAAAAAACACTTCATAAAATGTTAAACCAAAGGGCCCAAAAAAAAAAAAAAACAAAAACAAAACAAAACCCCTTATATGTTGAGGTGCATGGCACCTAGAAGTCCAGCCCACATGGAATCCTATTACATATAGAAATAGGTGTACCAATTGCACAAGAAGTCAAAAACTTCTATTCCTAATTGAATTAGGAGTGTCAAGTGGCAAATCTTTTATATAAAGTTTGTGCGTGTGGGTTTCATGAATAGTGAGAGAGATTCAAAGAGACTGAAGAGTGAAATACGGATTTGAAGCCGACTGAAGGAAAAAGAATAGTGCTTTGTGCGGCACTGAGGGGAAAAAAGAAAATGTAATTTTTCTTTTGCTCAAGACACACCTAAAAGTTCAGCCCACATTGATTCCTATTACATATAGAAATAGGTGTACCAATTGCACAAGAAGTCAAAGACTTCTATTCCTAATTGAATTAGGAGTGTCAGGCGACAAAGCTTTTATATAAAGCTTGTGCGTGTGGGTTTCATGAATAGTGAGAGAGATTCAGAGAGACTGAAGAGTGAAACACAGATTTGAAGCCGTCTGAAGGAAAAAGAATAGTGCTTTGTGCGGCTCTGAGGGAAAAAAGAAAATGTGAATTTTCTTTTGCTCAAGACACACAAGGAAGATAAATTGGTGTTTTTTTCTAGGCCGATTATTTGGGTGCTACAATCACAAAGAATTGAAGCATTCAGAGTGGAAGATCTTACTACTAGCTTTTGTGATGAGGTTGTATTTGTTCCTAAAGGTATTATTGTATTTTTCCAATTGATTGTGAACTCAGGTTTTGGGTATAACTTGAGTGTTGTAATCTCTATTTTATTATAGTGGATTGATCGGATTTGCCCCCTGGTTTTTCCCTCTACACTAGAGGGTTTTCCATGTAATTTCTTGGTGTTTTTGTTGATTGATTTTGTTAACGCTTCCGTAGATTTCTATTTTCTTTATTGCTTGGATTATATTTAATTTAAGTCACACATAGACAGGGATTTATTCCAACAAGTGGTATCAGAGCTTTGGCTATTAGTCGTAATTGTCTTGTGTTGAATTAAATGGAAAATATGAATATAAATAAGAGTACTATGATTAAACTGTTGGCATCAAATTATTTGATTTGGAAGCCAATGATGGAGGATGTCCTTTACTGTAAGGATTTGCATGACCCTATTGAGGGTGATAGAAAAACTATTGGATGTATTAGACAATACATCGATGTGAGTGTGTCTGATCATGTATCTCAAGAGACTAATGTAGAAGTTCTTTGGGAAAAATTAAAGGGTCTCTATGAAAGAAAGACAGCTCAAAATAAAGCTTTTGTGGCTAGAAAGCTTGTGAATTTGAAGCTTAAGGAAGGGAGATCCGTTGCTGAGCATTTTAGGGAGTTCCAAGACTTGGGTGAATCAGATGGTTACAATGAAGCTGATAATTGATGATGAGCTTCAAGCTTTATTACTTCTGAGTTCTTTACCTGACAATTGGGAGACTTTGGTGGTGTCACTTAGTAACTCTACTCCAAATGGTGTGCTACAACTTGCAATGGTCAAGGATAGCTTGTCAAAGAAACAAGAAGAAAAGACATGGGCAAGAATAATACATAGGCTCTTGTCCCAAGAACTGGGGGAGGAGTAAGACTAGAAATTCTAAGGGGTGTGGTAAATCCAGAAGTAAGTCAGAATTGAAAGAAAATTTCAAGTGTTTCTACTGTGACAAAGAAGGTCACATAAGAAGAAACTGCAAGGCTTGGAAGAATAAACAGAAATATGAGAAAAATTAGAATAAAGCAGAAGAACAGAATACCACCGCTGTCTCGACAATTGAAGAGGTGGTGCTCTCTATAGGAGAAGATGAATGTTGCAATGTTTCACATCCTTATGTTGAATGGGTGATTGATTCAGCCTCTTCCTGCCATGTCATTCCAAGAAATGAGCTCTTTACTTTATACAAAGCAGGAGACTTTGGGAGAGTGAGGATGGGCAATAACAGTTATGCTGACATTGTGGGAATTGAAGATATTTGTGTTGAGACTAACACTAGATAAACCTTGGAATTGAAGAATATGCGACATGTGCCTGATATGCGCTTGAATCTGATTTTTACTCATATTCTAGTTAAAGAAGGTTATGACAACTATTTTGGAGATGGTAAATGGAGACTCTATAAAGGATCATTGGTGCTTGTTGGATGGAAGATTTGTTGTACACTTTACAAGACACAAGTAAAGATGTGCAAAGATGTTGTTAGTGTAACTTAGGAAGATTCTACGCCTAACTTGTGGCATAGGCGGCTGACTCACATGAGTAAAAATGGGTTGTAGATTTTGGTAAAGAAATCTCTCATTCCTTTTGCCATGTCACTTAAACCTTGTGATTATTGCTTATTTGGAAAACAACATAGAGTATCTTGTTGCATTCCATCTACTAGAAAGCCCAATGTGTTGGATCTTGTTTATTTTGATGTATGTGATCCCATTGATGTGGAGTCCTTAAGTGGCAATAAGTATTTTGTTACTTTTATTGATGATGCTTCACGAAAGGTGTGGGTGTATTTTTTGAAAACTAAAGACCAAATATTTGAGCACTTCAAGAAATTCCATGCCTTGGGGAAAGAGAGAAAGGGAAGCTTTTGAAGTGTCTCTGTACTGACAATAGAGGTGAATATATGTCTAATGAGTTCAAAAGTTACTACTCTGAGAAAGGTATTAGACATGAGAAGACAGTTCCTAGTACCTAACAGCAAAATGGTGTGGCGGAAAGGATGAACTGCACTATTGTTGAGAAGGTCAAATGTATGTTGAGAATGGCTAATTTGCTTAAGTCATTTTGGTGTGAAGCTGTTCAAACTATGTGCTACCTAATTAATCAATCTCCATCAGTTCTATTGGAGTTTGTTATTCCAGAGAGAGTTTGGACAAGGAAAGATGTTTCTTACTCTCACTTGAAAGTATTTGGGTGCAAGGCATTTGCACATGTGCCTAAGAAACAAAGATTTAAGCTTGATAGCAAAGCCATTCCTTGTATATTTGTTGGATATGGACATGCAAAATTTGGCTACAAGTTATGGGATCCTGAGAAAAAGAAGATGATCAAAAGTCGAGATGTGGTTTTTCATGAGAATGAAAATTTGGTAGACCTTGAGAAAACTGAAAAGACAAAGGATGCTATTATAGGTGTTTCCGACCTTACACCTACCTCTTCTTCCTCCAATTATGCCATAAATAGGGAAGATGTGCAAGATGAGAATCTTGGTGATGAACCAATAGCAGTTGATGGTGTTAAGCCAGTAGGAGTTGATGGTGATGATGCTCAAGATATTGAAGATGTTGAACAAGGGGAGCAGCCTGTTCCTCCCGAGATTGAAGAACCTCAAGTGAGGAGGTCTACTAGGGAGCGTCATCCATTGACTAGATATCCCTCTTCTGAGTATATTTTGCTTACTGATGAGGGGGAGCCAGAATGCTTTCAAGAAGTAGAGTCTCATAAGGACAAGTAGAGCTGGATGAAGGCTAGGCAAGAAGAGATGAATTCTTTGCACAAGAATAAGACTTATGAGTTAGTTGTGACCAAAGAGAAGCTTGAGTTTTGTGTCGAAATAGCCGGCATGAATTCTAACTGAAGTTGGGATGAAGATCTCTTTCCTCGATGGGTTGGAGGGGGAGATTGTTGAGGTGCACGACACCTAGAAGTCCAGCCCACATGGAATCCTATTACATATAGAAATAGGTGTACTAATTGCACAAGAAGTCAAAGACTTCTATTCCTAATTAAATTAGGAGTGTCTAGTGGCAAAGCTTTTATATAAAGCTTGTGCATGTGGGTTTCCTGAATAGTGAGAGAGATTTAGAGAGACTGAAGAGTGAAACACAGATTTGAAGCCGACTGAAGGAAAAAGAATAGTGTTTTGTGCGGCATCGAGGGTAAAAAGAAAATGTGATTTTTCTTTTGCTCAAGACACACAAGGAAGATAAATTGGAGTTTTTTCTAAGACAATTATTTGGGTACTACAATCACAGAGAATTAAAATATTTAGTGTGGAAGATCTTGCTACCTGCTTTGTAGTGAGGTTGTATTTGTTCCTAGATGTATTATTGTATTTTCCCAATTTATTGTGAACTCCGGTTTTGAGTATAACTTGAGTGTTGTAATCTCTATTTTATTACAGTGGATTAATCAGATTTGCCCCGTGGTTTTTCCTTTTACACTCTTGGTGTTCTTGTTGGTTGATTTTTTTATCGCTTCCATAGATTTCTATTTTCTTTATTGTTTGGGTTTTATTTAATTTAATTCACACATAGATGGGGATTTATCCCAACATTATATACATTTAATTTTTGGGACTTAGTATATAAAAAGTGGGCAGTTCAGCTAGCTAAGCAAGAAGTAACTCAGCAAACTCTATCGTGCTCAGAGAGACTAGCCCAAACAAGTTGGTGTTTGCAATAAACAAATATTTTTCATATAACTTGGGCTGGGATCGGATATATATGGTGATGATGAGTTTGGGAATTGGGCTTTTAGGTCTACTTTTGTGGTCAGTGTGGGCTGAATAGAGCCCTAAGAGCATTACCATTAGGTGTGCCAAATGCCAAATATTTGGCATTTGGCACACCAAACACCAAAAAAACCCTCTAATGAGATGTTCCAAATGTTATAATTTTTACCACACATGAACAGTATTGTTCTATCTTTGGAACGGTACGGATGAAAATGCTAAATTTTTATTTATTCATTTCCTCTTTCTTCCTTTTTGACTTTCTTTCTTCCTTTATCACTTTCTTTCTTCTCTCTCTTTCTTTTTCTTCTTTCTTTCTCTGCCACTCCCTTCTTCTCTGTCAACTCTCTTCTTTTTTTCTTCTTCTTTCTTCTCCAATCTCCAGAATCTTCACCCCTCCCTTTTTTTTTTCTTTTTTCTGTCACTCAGTGCCTCTGTCTTTTTTTTTTTTTTTTTTTTTTTTTTTTTTGTCACACTATCTCTTTCTTCTTTTTTCCCCACCTAGACCATTGCCATTAAGATCGGCTATCGCCGTGGGGTTTGGCCTCACCGATGCGGTCGATTTGTGGAGATTGCATGTAAGTTTGGGTGCTTTTTTTTTTTTTTTTTTTTCCCCCCCGGTTGTGGATTCCATGTGATTGTGGGTGGTGGTGGAGTTGGGTTGATTCCATGTGATTTGAGTTGTATAAATGGAGTTGATTCATTTCTTCAATTTTTTTTTTTTTGACAGTTTTGTGGGTTTATTTTATTTGGGATGGGTTTTGAGGTTTGTGAATGTGGTGGGTTGTTGTGGATTTTTTTATTTATTATTTATTTTTTTTTATTTTTAAGGTGGCGTTGCTGGATTGGGTTTGTGCCGATGGTGGCTGTCAATGTTGTTGTGGCAATGGTTGTTGGTGGCCGTTGTTGCGGCAATGGTGGTTGTGCCGTTGTTGTTGTTGTTGATGATGATGGGGAAGAGTTAATATATTATTTTAATGTGTTGTAATATTATTTTAATGTATAAAATGGAAGAATAAAACATGTGATGAATGAGATATTGTAAAATGATGTGGTAAAATAATAAAGTAAGCTTTTGGTGTGTCAAAATGACATTTTTTATAGAAGAGCTGATGGTAATGCTCTAAGGAAAGCCTTATCTAGGATATTAGAATTTTAGTATCCTGTTGTCTTCTTCTCCTATGCTATGTCAAATTCTCCATAGAGAGGCTAATATTTTACCCAATAATTTTCCAATGAACTGGTTTTTTTAGTGCTCTTTTATGTTTATTTCTATCATAATTATTCGAAAAAGATGCCATTATCTCTGTTGTATCAGAAATATTCTTAGACATCATTTGCGTCAGTAATAAAATTTGTAAAGATTTTGATTAGAAATGATATTTGAACACTACTTCTATATCATTTCACATCATAGGTTTTTAACATAATAAATTTTACCATAAATCTTATTATGTGCCTGTTTGATATAATTTTTTTTTCTTGATTTTTTATTTTATTTTATTTATTTATTTATTTATTTTTGTCACACTATCTCTTTCTTTTTTTTTCTCCACCTAGACCGTTGCCATTGAGATCGGCTGTCACTGTGGAGTTTGGCCTCACCGATGAGGTCGATTGGTGGAGATCGCATGTAAGTTTGGGCGCTTTTTTTTTTTTTTTTTTCCCCGGTTGTGGATTCCATGTGATTGTGGGTGGTGGTGGAGTTGGGTTGATTCCATGTGATTTGAGTTGTATAAATGGAGTTGATTCATTTCTTCAAATTTTTTTTTTTGGACAATTTTGTGGGTTTATTTGATTTGGGATGGGTTTTGAGGTTTGTGAATGTGGTGGGTTGTTGTGGATTTTTTTTTTTTTTTTTTTTTTTTTTTTTTTTTTTTTAAGGTGGCGTTGCTGGATTGGGTTTGTGCCAATGGTGGCGGTCAATGTTGTTGCAGCAATGGTTGTTGGTGGCCGTTGTTGCAGCAGTGGTGGTTGTGCCATTGTTGTTGTTGTTGATGATGATGGGGAGAAGTTAATATATTATTTTAATTTGTTGTAATATTATTTTAATGTATAGAATTGAAGAATAAAACATGTAATGAATGAGATATTGTAAAATGATGTGGTAAAATAATAAAGTAGACTTTTGGTGTGTCAAAATGACATTTTTTATAGAAGAGCTGATGGTAATGCTCTTAGGAAAGCCTTATCTAGGATATTAGAATTTTAGTATTGTGTTGTCTTCTTCTCCTATGCTATGTCAAATTCTCCATAGAGAGGCTAATATTTTACCCAATAATTTGCCAATGAACTGGTTTTTTTAGTGCTCTTTTATGTTTATTTCTATCATAATTATTCGAAAAAGATGCCATTATCTCTGTTGTATCAGAAATATTCTTAGACATCATTTGCGTCAGTAATAAAATTTGTAAAGATTTTGATTAGAAATGATATTTGAACACTACTTTTATATCATTTCACATCATAGGTTTTTAACATAATAAATTTTACCATAAATCTTATTATGTGCCCGTTTGATATAATTTTTTTTCTTTTGACTTTTTCAGTTTTTTTTTTTTTTTTTTTTTTTTTTTTTTTTTTTTTTCCTTTGAAAACTATTAGCTATTTGAAAAAATTGTACCTTAAAAAAAAATGTTTAAAAACAATTATACTTTGATAATGTACGTGAAAGTGAAAGGCACAGTACTGAAAGCATTCAAAATGAGTGGAGACATAGAATTACTTCTTCTTCTTCTTCGTTTTTTTTTTTTTTTTTTTTTTTTTTGGGACGTAGAACTACCTTTTTGGCGATCAGATCAGATACTAATTTTGTTCTGTGTTAATCTCTTTGAACATTGTTGGGCACAGGGGGATGTTGTGGGATATAACATATGGGTCCTAAGTGCCACCTATGTGTAGCAGTGGCACTAAAGAGTTAAATGTCACAAGATCTTAAACGGTTAAACCACGTTCAAAGAGATAATTACCAAGAAAAGATATAAAAATAGTTGAGAACAATTAGGTTGATTTTCTACATAAATTACTTTATCAATAAATATGACTTACTAAAACTTAAAAAATTTTGGAAAATCAAACTTGTTTTGTTTTTCTATTCATTATGTAAATACTAAAATTCTAATCATGCATTACCATGATGATCAACAAATTCGATTGTGAGGTTTCAATTCTAATCATGCTCATAACATGTTATAAAATAAAAGAAATAGGAAGACAATGTAAAGATACGTGAAGATGAGAAAATTTCTCAATTTCTTTCTAAGCGGTCATCCACACAATACTATGAATCCTTGAATGCATGTGTATTCATTTGTAATTAGATGACATATTTATAAGGCTTAAAAGTCGAATGAATGGAATTTTAATTTAAGAATTCAATGGCTTGTATGAAACAATATAACTCCGTCTCTTTATGAAAGTAACACTACCACCGCACACTCTTAGTGCGATGATCACTTCACAAGTATTAGTGCTTGTGGGGTGTAGGGGATAAGGGCCGAAATTCAAGTCTCCAAGAGGAAGTTTCACACACATAAACACTTAAATTAAGCTAGAGTACAAATTCTATCTTATATATATATATATATATATATATATATATATATATATATATATATATATATAAAATAACACTATCCATTTGTGTAACTTCATGCATTCATAATAGGGTAAAACTTAGATACAGTACCTTGGATATTGCTCCTTAAGTTTTTATTTTAAACTTCTACCACCTATCTAGTCTAACAACTCAGACAAAATGCATGTTAAAATACTTTTCTTTTGTTGGACTTCGGGACTTTATCTTTTCCTTCTGTTGAAAAATAAATTTATCCATCATTATCAAAGGCCAACAAAATCAATGACCTCAAATTATTATTGCGAAAATTACCAAGACAAGATATCAATTACACACAAGATGACAATAACATATAGATTTATGTGAAAAACTATTTTTTCTTGAAGGGAAAAATCAAAGATCAAACTTTGAATAAATCCACTGTTATAAAATTAATTACAATATTTTCTCAACTTTATGCCTAACTTCAGATCTGAATCACCTAAAAACTTCTAATTAAAAACCCCCCAAATTTATATTAGGGTTGTGTAAAAAAGTCGACACAATGAATAGAAAGACCGGAACCAAACAAAAAAGATGGTCGCATTCATCATTGCTCATCTCTTCAACCATTATTTATTCGATATATGTGTCCCACCTCCTTGATCTCTAGGTTTTTTCACTTTCGTGTCCCCCTCTTCAAAGCATGTAAGATTTAGATTTGTCTCTCTTTTATTTTTTAAATTTGTTTTCCAGGTTCTGATTCTCTGATAAAGCAATGTTGGTATTGTTGAATTTGAGTTGTAACAATTCATTGATACCGATTTTTTTAGTTTTATTGATTTTTGACATTCCATTGTGATCAACGTAATGAAATGGTTTTTCCCACAAAAAAAAAAAAAAAAAAAAAAAAAAAAAAAAAACGTAATGATATGGTGTGATTATTGAAAGTATTTTATTTTTGTTTGTGACTATAGTTGAACCTTTTCTTTCATATATATAAAAGTTTGAGTGCCTAATCTATTTCTCATCAAATAAAAGTTTGCTGCATAGATAAAAAAAATATATTGAAATTTCATTGATTTTTTGCTATATATTTTAATAAAAACAATCTTTTTAATAAATTATAATAATTCACATAATATTATCTAGTTTTACTAATCAATCCAAACCGAACCTAACACCCCAACTCTCAGGTTTGGTGGGTATACAGATTTGGTCAGTTTCGATACCGGTGTGCCTAAAATCAATGTTATATTTCTTAATTTATATTTCCTTATGTATGTCTTAGAAATATAATGACTTCACTGTTATACACATATTTTACCTTATTTTTCTTCTCACTGTGCTCACTCGATCGACGACACTATCTTTTTCTTTTTGTTCCCCAACACTTTTTTTTCACTCTCTTCTATAAAACACGAACACAACTTCTTTTTTTTTTTTTTGATAATCACGAACACGAACACAACTTTATAAACATAGAAGCACGAACTCTCATACTACTTCTCATAGTCGCACACGACTTCCAAAGTTGAATTAGGAGGATTTACCAGAGGCTTGTTGGCCAAGATCAGACTCTTTTACAAGCTCGTTAGAGAGCTTTGAATTCCAGTAGGCTCGACTTTGGTTCCATGCACGTGCATGCATGCACCCAAAAGGAATCAGCTTTAAAAGGCGCAGCTTGTACGTACTTTCTATCTGACGATTCTGACACAACGTATCCATGTAAATTTACGTATATGATTATATATTCTAACCTCGATCCCTTGTCCTTGGACACTCTCAGTTGCCTAAAAAACACATTTGATAATAAATTTCACATTTAGATGATGTGCTAGATTGTTAATAGAGAGTAAAAGAATAATGCCAATGATGAATACAAATTATAATTGGTAAAAGTTTAATTATATATCAACTCAACAAACTGTTGTTAAAAATATCGTGAAACATTTTGTGTCCATATCATTACTCTTTTAATAATTGTATTTGTTCCTTTCCTAATTAAATCTGAGTTGCATATGGGTTGTATGGTTTGGTTGTGGATATGTAAGTTCCACTTTCTGTTTTAATAAAAATTGTTTGGTTAATTGATCATGGTGATTGATTTATTGATGGAAAGGTTTTCAAGGCGTTAGAATGGAATGGAAACTCTAAGGCTCGGTAGTTGGATTTGGGTAGTATTTGTTACACATACCATGTTACATACACATGTTGTTGCGCATCTATTTTTGAACTAAAATCGAGAGTTGAAGACACGACTTCAATTCATAAAATGTGCAATAGTTTTTTCTGTAGGATTTTGGTTGGCGGACTTTTTGGGACTCTGTGTCACAGCTTGTTTCTTTAGGAACATAAAAAGAAGATTCTTAGACCACCTGGGAGGTGTAAGTCTGGTATTACAATTATTTCCACAACTTCGCCAAAACTTGTCAACGTATCGACTCGTGAGTGGTGGAATTATGGACTCACCATTTTTTTTTCATCACTTACAATGTCATGCATGTAGGTAGTAGGCATACTCCATTGAGAGTTGAAAGACAAAAAAAAATAAAAAATAAAAAATAAAAAAATAAAAAAAAGAGAGGAAGAAGTTAGCTATCATTTTTATATATCTTTCTGTGAGTTGTTTTTTAAATTCTTAGGTGATCGAGCTTTTGGTGTTTTTTTACTGACACTGATCGGTGATGCGGCACATACAATTTCAAAGCACATAGACTTATCAGCTAAAAATTCAAGATAAACGCAAATCCCCACATTATCAAAGACGTAAATAAGTAATCCATACAACATGTTAATTCAACTACTTAACAGAATTCTTTATATATATATATATATATATAAAATTTTGAGTCGTTGATCACTAGCGAAGGCCTTTGGGTTGAAAGTTGAAGGAGGGGTGTCGCCGACAGTTGGAGGATTGGGCACAGATATTTGTAGGGACTTCGCCTTGCACTTGCCGTGACCCTAACAACAACGTGTTTTTCGTCATCAGATTTTGTTCTTCTCCATGGAGGATTCTCCTAGTCTTCATATGTATTAGGCATATATTCTCATAAGAAAAAGATAGGAGAAGCATTTTTAGAGAAATAGATGGTAGCATATTTGGAAAAGAGGGTTCAGAAATTTTGATGAACAATATGAGAGAGCATCTGGTTTATTTAATAATGAGAATTGTGTAACCATTTGCAACTTGCCTGTTAGAACACCATTTTGTGTGTTTGACTTGTTGGCCACGGCTTGTCTCTTTAGAAACAGAAAGAAGATTGTTGAACCGCTGGGTGTTTCTTTCACTGACATGTGATGGGTTATGCGGCTAACCATACATATGTAATGCACTTTCATGAATTTTGTTGAATCTGAGCCTATTCTATGTCTAGATGCAGTTTAAGTGTCTGATCAGTTATCTAGAATGACTCTAGAATTGTCTAAAGGAGCCTATAAATATGTGATTTGTAGTGCTGCCTGTGTAATTAAGCAAAACTGAATAATATTCTCATGGTGAATTATCACTTATCGGCATTTCCAATTACTGTGCACTGCAGCAGAAACACAACCAAAAATTAATATATTTTTCCAAAAGCTTATCTAAACCAACTCCAAAGAATAACCATTTCTCTAAACCAACAATACAAACATATAATTTCAAAGCATATACATATCCATCAGCTGAGAATCAGAGAAAAACTCTAATTCACATTATCAAAGGTATACATATATAATCCATACAACATATTTGTTGAGCCAACAAAGTTCTTATTGATAGAGATAAAAAGGAAGACACACACACACACACACACACACATATATATATATATATATTCATTGGGACTAGGGGATGGAGGTTCCTTCTTAGGGCATAGGGGTAGGGGGAAGACTGTTCTGCAGTGCAGCGTTTTCACTCGCCAAAGTGCTTGGTGGAGATGGGATATAGGTGCCCGGATTTGGAGCAGATGGCGTGATAGGACCCTTAGAAAGTTGTTGGTGTAGCAAAGGAAGGGCTTCAACGTGATCATTGGTGAAGGCCTTTTGGCTGGTCTTTGAAGAAGGAGTGGTGGGAGGATTGGACATGATCCCAGATGTTGGAGTTACTTGGAAGCCTTGCATTTGCAGTGGCACTAGCAACTTATTTTTCTCTGGAAGCCTCCTAGCCTCATATGCAGTAGGCATGTTCATAAGTGCCGCTATGGCTAGGAGGAGAAGCATTTTTAGAAAAAGAGATGGTATCATATTTAGAAGCAAAAGATGGTTCTAAGATTTTGTGATGAAGAATATGGCGAGCATTGGGTTGCTTATAAAGGAAATTTTTACTGTTATAAATCAAATTTACAATGGACAAGAGACATGTTTTTAATTAAACCAAGTATCTAGAAGCTGCTAGGTTAGGGCTTAAGATATTTATGAGATCTTGGGTTGAAAACCTCTCATCAACATTTTAGAGCCACTCCCATGGACCATGAGATTCCTCCCTATAATAATCTAGTGCGTGTAAGATGAGGAGACTGCATACACTTGAGAGAGTAGTCAAATATTCAAAAAGGTCTGAGCAACTTGTTTGTCAACAAAAAAAAAAAAAAAAAAAGTATGGAGAAGCTACATATAGCACTAGCACAGAGTTTAATTAAGTAACACAAGAAGAGGAATTCACTCCAACTATTGCCCAGAGGAACTATTGAGTCCACCGGCTTTTTATGCAAGACTTTGCCAACTCTTATGGCATGTTATATTCAGCCCTACCAAACGAGAAACTAGTCTATCAATAGGTCATGTTTGGTTCAATATAAATTATTATGAAAACCATTTTCTATGTTGAGAATTTAGAAAATCGAAAACATTCTAATGTTAACTATTTTCTACCATTCGTCTACTCATCACTGGTTATACTCACAATCTGATCTACATAAGGTACCGAGGGTACTGAAAAAAGTGCAGAAATCAAAATTATTATTTTTACGAATTAAAGTATTTGCAGACAAAATTGCTTTTCATTTTAAACAGCAACCCCTCCTTTATACAATAAATAAAATGCAGATTGAGATATCGCAATATTAGGTCTAAAAGAGATAACTTTGTACCTAATGACCTAATTTCCATATAATTTGACGTCATGTATCTTTAGATTTTACATGCATGCACACTTCACTTTTCATACCAAGTCTCATTTAAATTATATACTAATTTTGTATCAATTATATTTATATGAAATTCATTATACTTCTGTTAGATTAAAATATCATATTTATATATGTGTGTAATTTTTTTTTTGAGAAAAATGTAAAATTTTTTTTAATTGTAATTGTTCTTAATTGAACATATGTATATGCAAGGGCTATAAGCTAGTTTTTAAATTTTTTAATTAAATTTAAATTCTATTATATATTTAAACCTTACATTATACTCTTGGCTTATTAGATTTTCTTTAAATGATAGAATAACTAGTTTTTTATTTTTATTTTTTTACTAGTTTATATACAAATACAATTATAGTAAATAACTATTAAATATGAAAAACTAACATAATTATTAATTTTCATATTTATACCAAAAAATAAAATAAAATAGACAAAAAAATAAGGGCAAATTATAGATTACCCACATGTGATTTAACCTGAATTTATATAAGTTGTTTACCTGTGGTCTAAAAGTTGACACTTTGTCCACCTGAGTTTAGCTCCATTAGGTTTTCGTAACTCACCTTTCTATTTTCGGTTAAAAAACATATTTTAATTTGAAAACATAACAACGTATGGATCACAAAACTAGGGTTATGAACATTGTGAAATTTCATACCAATCCCACCTTACTTCCAAACCCAAACTGAAGTAGTATCCCTCTTTCCCTTTTTCTGTAAAAGAATTAAAAATCACTTTAATAATAAAAATAGAAGTAAACAAAACGAAAGATAAAGTTTATAATAAGTTTATTTCTTTCTTTCTTCCAAGCAATCCATCGCCCCTCTCCCAATGTATCTCTCTTTCTCATTCTCTGTACGTTACTAAATGCAATATGAGGAGCCTCTTTATTCCCCACTTTTCTCAACTCTCACTCAAACTTAAGTACTTAATTACCAATTACACCAACGGCAATACAGACAATACAAAGACAACAGAGCGAATTTAGAACAAATTTTCATTGAGATAGTTACCGCAGCACCCACAAGAAGCCGTTGTTGTTTCTCTCTCTCTCTATCACTCGTTCTTTTGACTAATTCTATATTACCTTTATGGGCCTTATCTGCTAGAAGTCTTGGAATTTCTGGGTTTTTTTTAGATAAAAGATAGTTTTGGGCTCATTGATGTTTATCCTTCTTGCTCTTTGAAAAATTTCCAACCTATATTTAACATTGGAATTCTCTTAACATAGGTACTTTGGGTTCATATGTGCTATTATACCCTTGAAATTTCATAATGTTCATAACCCTAGCCTTTTAATTTATTTTATGTTATGTTGAATTAGAATGTGTTTTTAATGATAAATGGAGAGGTGGTTTATGGAAGCCTAACAGAGCTAAGCTCAAGTGGACAAAGCGTCAACTTTTAAATCATAGGTAGACAACTTAAATTCGAGACAAACGCCTAGTGGAACGCCTAGTGGATAATTTGTAATTAATCCAAAAAATAATATTTATTAAATTTTATTGGTGCACTGCATAGATTACTGACTACTTGACTATTTGAACAAATAAGCAGCTTCTCTCCCCAAGAACGTAGCTGCTTCTCTCCAGTAAGTGTACAATAAGTGAATGATGTGAATCTGTGTCCCCATGTATAACCTTGATAACATAATATTACTGCAATTATTTTTCGAATATAACAGGGCGTGAAATTAAGAAAACCAATGGAAATTTTTTTAAAGAGCTAATACGTTTTATCATTTTAATTTTCCTCTTTTGGTGAAATCAGTTATCATTCTTTGAAATATGTATTACAAAGTGGGTTCCAGTTAGCTCAACTGGTAAAGTCTCTGATGATTGTATAAGAGATCTGGGGTTCAATCCCTGCTTACACCAAAAACTTGTTAGTGTCTTGGTTTGATGATAAAGAGCTATCATCAGGAGCAGACGTCATAGGTTGAAACTCTCTTAAAAAAAAAAAAAAATTACAAACAAGGTCCAATATTTTCGACCCCAAGACCAATGAACTACTACAAACAAAATTTACTAATTGTCTATAACAATATGCAAGTCACTATGACACTGTTGGAAGCCAATTTTTGGTATTGTGGGCTGTGGCCACATTATTCAATACTAACAAATTTCAATGGTATGATAGCAATACCTAGATTATGCATTATGTTTATTATTATTATCTTTTTAATATTTCGACTGTTGGGATGAGGAATTTGAACCTTGAATGTTTAAGTTAGAAACACTAGGAGATGTCAATCAGTTGAACTACACTCCTCTTTACGTGCATTATTTTTATTTGTTTTGAAGAAAAAGGTTCTAATCTTTGTAACTTAATTCGTATTAATGATAAAGTAATGGGTACAACAAAAATTCAACAAAATTTTTTTATAATATTCCTAAATTAACTTACCACCTCATGTATGGGCTTATCACAGATTCACAATATAAAATTTTAGAATTTTTTGTGTGGATTATGTATGAGCTAGTATGCTACTTTAAAAATGTGTAAAGTTGTCGTGTTTTTTTTTTTTTTTTTTTTTTTTTTTTTGTATTAAAAGGAAAACATATAAAAGACAAACAACCAAATCTAATGCAGTCCTCCCCTCCCTTGTGAAATTGTTGCGTTTATAAAAAGACTATTGTATACTTGTATTATTAAAGAGCAAAAATATAAAAGGCAATTAGACAAACAATCAAATCTAATGCCGCTTTTTAATTTTTTTTTTAGAATACTAAGAGTATGTTTGGTAATTATTTTTTCCCCTTATTTTTTGTTTCCAAAAACAATTTTCTATTTTTGAAAATAAAAAACTTGTTTGGCAATCCAAAATAGACAGAAAACAAAAACTATTCTCAAAACTCAATTTGTGAAGGAAACTAAAAACATGAAAAAACTGTTTTCAATTTATAATTTTCAAAAATCAATGAAAACACACGTCTAATTTAATGAATATATCTCATTTAACAAGTTAGTACTAGAGTTCAAAACCTAGTAACAACATATTTTAGTATTTTTATTTTTTTTTCTTCAAAAAACTATTTTTTTAATTTCAACCAACCAAACATGTTTTTTATTTCAAAAATACAAGAATTTTTTTTTTCTTTATATTCCCAAAAATAAGTTTTTGAAAATAGAAAACAAAAACTGTTACCAAACATAACCTAAGTATTTTTAACACACACGGGAGAGGGGATAAGGTTTTAAAGAAACTAACAGTGGCGTATATCTAAAAGGGCCTAATTTTTAGATACATAATACAGACTTTAAACATTTTTAACTCATACTCATTTTTCAATGTGGGACTAACCCACTATTTTTTCTTATGAAAAAATAGGCGCTTTTCATTTTTATTCCCTTTTCTTATCCCATATACATGTTGGTCCTTGGAAGCATTAGCTAGAATTGTTAGAGGCTGTTTGGATAGCCTATTTCCATAACTCAATTCTCTGTTTCCATAACTCATAACTCAAAAATGGTGGGACCCATAACAAAAAAGTTGTTTGGCAAACGATAACTCTGTTTCCATCACTCAATTCTCTGATTTTTGAGTTATGAGTTATGGAAACTGAAAACACATTTTGGCTATTTTCAGTTTCCATAACTCATAGTTCAATGACATTTTTGTAATTAAACACACATGAGGGACCCACTAATCATAACTTAGTCGTACCTTTTCCTTTTTTTTTTTCTTTTTTTTCTTCCCTTTCTTTTCCTGGGTTCGGTCTCCCCAGTGTTCTTCCCTTTTTCTTTTTTTTTTCGTCTCCTGGGTTCAGTCTCCCCTGTTCTTCCTTTTTTTTTTTTTTTTTTCTTCTTCTGCTTCTTTCACTGGGTTCGGTGATCTAGATTTCTTTTCTTTTTTTTTTTTTTTTTTTTTTTTCACAGGGTTCGGGTGATCTGAATTTTTTTTTTTTTTTTCCTTTCTTCTTTCATTGGTTCGGTGATCTAGGTTTGTGAAATCGTGAAGCAGCAGCGGCGGCTATGGGTCCGATCGTTTTGACTCAGTTGGCAACGGGTCTGGGTTGTTAGCCGAAGCGGCCCTGGTCAAATCAGTCATGGACTAGAAGACCATGGCTTGCCCGTTTCCGAGGTGCCCAAGTTTCGACAGCAACAATAGCAACAAGCGATCGTTTCCGACGTCCTGCTCCTTAAAAACTCTGAAACCCACCATAGCCACAATAGCAGCAACAACAACATCAACATCAATGGCCTGGGCAGATTTGAGTTTGCTTTTTTTTTTTTTTTTTTTTTTTTTTTTTTTTATGATTGAGAAATCTGGGTTTGTTCTGGAATATATTTATGCATGTTTAATTTTGTTTTGGATGAGAAATCTGAGATGAGAAAGGTGAAAAGGGAGAAAAATGAAAAATGAAAAAAGAATGAACTGAAGAACAGAGAAAGAAGAAAGAAAAGTGGAGAAAAAAAAAATCTGAACAAGTGATAGAAATGTGGCCCACAAATAGTGTGAAAAATATTGAGTGATGGGAAATGAGTGATGGTGCCAAACAGGTGTGAAAAATGAAGTGATGAGTGAAGAGTGATGAATGATGAGTTATGAGTGATGAGTGATGAGTGATGGAAATTGAGTGACGGAAATTGAGTAATGAAATTTTTGAATCCAAGCAGCCCCTTAGTCACGCAATTTCTTATTTAGTAGTGTTAAAAAAAAAAAAAAAAAAAATCATATTTAGTATAGGTGTTTCTCTCAAAAAGAAAAAAAGTATAGATGTTACCTAGGAATATTTAATAATTGATACAGTTTATGGGTGCCCTAATGCCCTATAATTCAGCTGCGTGTATCACGGAGGGATTGAACATTCTTTTTTAAAGAAACAGTGGAGGGAATGAACATAGATCACGGAACTACAACCAATAAAAAAAAAAAAAAAAAAAAAATTTACTTTCTCAAAAAAAAAATAATATAATAAAAATAATAATAATAAATGATACAAACCACGAGTATAGTGTTCTTGCGAAGCTATATACATGGCGCGAGTGCTTTTTATTCCCACACGACTTTGAGTCTCTGACTCATATATATGGTTCTACATAAAACTGCTATACCCATAACCCACCTCTTTAATTCCATTGAGTAAGAGAGAGAATCTTGCATGTTAGTTAAACCTTGAAATATATATATATAACACACACACAGAGAATGAAGAAGGTTTTAAAGAAACTTACAGTGGTGTATATCCCCGTGTACGTGTTAAAAATATTTCGTATTCTAAAAAAAAATTGAAATATATATATATATATATATATATATATATATAGAGAGAGAGAGAGAGAGAGGGTAAGTGTTTCACCTTAAATAGCATATGATATCTTTTGATAGGGTGCACAGTGAGATACGTATTGGGTTTAAAACCCTATCCAATTCAAAAAATCAAAATCCTAGCTAAAATAGCCAGAATCATTGAAAGCCTGACAATGGTCACAACATTTTAAAATTTCAGATCTTCGGTTGGCCTTTCATTCCGATTTAGATATAGTAATTATTGCGCAATTATGCGATATAAAAGTTTGAGAAGTTTATGATAAAAAAAGAAAAAAAAAAGTTTGTGAAGTTTATTTATTTATTTATTTAAGTTGGAGTTTTAAAAAAATATATTAAAAATAAAATTTTAACTTTTTGATCTGATCGATGATGAGACAGATTCTCTCTTTCATTCTTTCCCTATTTTCTCCTACTTTAGCATCTGTTTTAGATAGCGTACTATGTATTCAAATTTCTACAAATCACATCACTATCTTAATCCAGTACAACGTTGGGATCCGGCTAGGCTGATCTTTAGACGAAACGAGATCTCTCCTTTTCTCTTTTACTGGATGCTGTCACATGAGACATGACCCACTGCTCCCACTCTCTCGACATACGATCAAAATTAAAGCATGAAAACAACACAATGTTACGTCTTTCTTTTACATTCATTTCTTCCTTGGAGATAAACAAACAAAACTTTAATTTGGCCAAAGCGCAGAAATTCTTGGCTGTGATCATAGAAGAGGACAGTGTTGGCTCTATTGCAATGTAATAGAAAAGGTAGAATACTGTGTTAGGAACCTAGTGATTTGTAATGGATTGGGTAAGAATTGTAGGGGGAATGTATGAGAATTGATTTAATTTGTAGTAGTTACTCTCTATAAAGAAATATTAAGACAAAGAAAGAGAAAGGAAATACACTAAGCAATTAATTAGTTTATTCTTCAATGATATCTAATGTTGAATTATGTACAATTATGTATATATAGGAAACTAGCTTTAATTTCATTGGCCCACATGACTCAAGATAATTGACTAGATTAATTCAACATATACTTTATGAATTAAACCATGTGTTAAATAAGTTACATGTACTCAAATCCTAACTAATTCATCATAATCTCAATTAACTAACTAACTAACTACCTAAACTAACTACCTAAAGGGATTATAACCAATGTTCTGAATTTAGTTTCGTTCCAGCCAGAATGGCCAAAAAATCTAGTATTGGTATGCAAACCGGAATGATAAGCCCTCCTGTTCCACCTCTGATAGAATTTTGGATTGTTCCAGTGAGTTTTGGCCAATACCGGCCGAAATGGAAGATTCGGCCGGAATGGAGTTCTGGGTATTCTTCTCCTTAACTTAAAACAACATAGGACTTTAAAGTATAAGGAAAAGATGACCCTTACATGCTTTACTTTGTTGATATTTGTAGAAGGAAAAAAGTAGATCAGATTTACTGTGTAAAAAAGAAAAAGAAAAAAAAGGAGAAAGATGAGAACGGAGAGTCACAAAGAAGACTCTGAGAGAAAAATAGAAAGAAGATGAAGATGAAAGTAATTTTTTTATTGAGAAGTGGACTCACAGGTTATTAAGGGATGGTAAAGTAAAACTAATCAATGCTCCACGGAAAAGATGATATACATTCACTTTTTTACTGAGAAGTGGACTCACATGTTATTGAGGAGTGGTAAAAATGAAACTAATCAATGCTCCATGGAAAAGATGATATATATTCACGTGGGCTAAGGAGACTTTTGCAAGTAAAGTGGGAAGCTTCTTTCATCTTTAATGTGGTTTTGTTTTTTTTTTTTTTTTTTTTTTCTTCAAACTTGTATTTGCTAACAATTTGAATATTTAGATTAATAAACATAAAAATAACTTTTATTCTTATTTTTATTCTTATTATTCATTTTTAAGAATCTCGAAACACCCTTAAACGGTATGTCGAAATAGGTCGATACCAAAATATTCTGTTCCATTGGACAAACCGAAATAGGTCCGAAACAGTATTCATAACATTGATTATAACAATTATTTCATATTCCTAACATACTAATTTGGTTCCTAATCCTTATAAAAAGTTTGTTTTTTTATCCCTAAACTTTTAAAAGTTTGTTTTTCATTATTAAATTATTAATAAGTTCATTTTATATCCCTAAACTATTGAAAAGTTCGTCTTTTGTTCTTAAATTATTAAAAATGTTTACTTTCATTTTATATCCCTAAACTATTGAAAAGTTCGTCTTTTGTTCTTAAATTATTAAAAATGTTTACTTTCTTTCCTTAAATTTTAAAAAATTATCCTTAAACTATTGAAAAAAAACTATTTTTTTTCATCTCTATTTTATTTCTAAACTATTAAGAAAACTCTTTATAAAGTTTAAAGATGAAAAATGAACCTTTTAAAGTTTAAAAATGAAAAAAAAAAAAAAAAAAAAAAACACTTTTGGTAAAGTTTAAGGATCAAAATAGTATTTTATAAAAAAAAAAAAAAGTATAAATACTTAGAAAAAAAATACTAAACTAAAAAATTTTGACCAGCCTAAAAAAAAAAAAGATTGAACACAATGATTTGATAATCACAAGAATTTAGATTCAACAAATATAAGAATAATACTACATCCACAATAATTAGATAATTACAACTACATTAACCATAATTAATTATTTCCCATCTCCCAATTTTTATGATATCCATAATAATTAATTACAACCACATTAACCAAATGTCAATTATACCAATGAACTATGGGTCAGAATGTCACTAAGGCCCTCTGTAGACTTTTGTTGGTCTCACAGTGCTTATGGAATATGCACGGATTAATTGTTTTTGTTTTGGTGTCACTAAGGCGCCCTGTAAACGCATTTTTTGCTCTCGTAATAAAGGATTAGGACCGTCTCCGTGTGTTTAACACATGGAGAAAGGGCAGTTCCTTCCATGCATGCACTTGCACGTACGTAACATCTCACAGTGCTTATGGACAAATTAATTAGTTAAATGATTAGCCTCGTTAAAGTCTACCGACTTCCATATGGATTGTGTTTGTGCTCTGCACTTGATTGAATGATGAGTATGAGTGTGATTTGGTGGTAAGATTTTTCGTATTGCTTCACATAATCTTTGGCAGAAGTTGAGCGGTTTCAATAGTGGTATTTCAATGAATATGTTGTGCTCACTAGTAGTAGAGCCACGTTGGGAGGTCCCCTCAAATTTTTTTAAAAAGACTCGGTATATATTGAATAAGTGTTATCCATACCATTTGAAAATTTTAAAAGAAAAGATAAATTTTGCACCCATCACGGTTAAATGTTTATACACATT
Source organism: Quercus tomentella (assembly GCA_028535165.1). Taxonomy (NCBI): domain Eukaryota; kingdom Viridiplantae; phylum Streptophyta; class Magnoliopsida; order Fagales; family Fagaceae; genus Quercus; species Quercus tomentella. Next base: position 44,285,227 of record JAPQVY010000012.1, on the reverse strand, counting down.
TATAAATAGTATTAATTTGATTTTATAAGAAAGTATTTACATTCATAAATAGGATTACAATCGAATTAGTGGTTATCCAAAAAAAAACTGTGACTAATGATAAATTGTGTATATATCAACAAGCTAATGATAAACACGCAAGATTATTTTAACAATAATCACAAAAGAAAAGAAGAAGAAAAAATTCTAATTTTTGCTCCATCCTCGTTGAAAAACCTCTTACTTACTTTGGAGTTTACGGTGGGAAAGTCTCTTCTCCATCCTCAATAAATTACACCACCGCTTTGCAAATGAGTCTCCAACAGATTTGCATCTTGGCAATTGGCAAATTTTGGTGGGTCACAGATTGAGTGATAAAGGAAGTTGCATTGGTTAAGTATTGGATCACATGACCTTTCCTGGTAGTCTTCTTCTTCTTTTCTTTTTCACCTTTTGCTTTTTTTGGGGATTCACTTGGCTTGAGTCTGGGATTGTGAAACACTATAATAACCTATCTCATCATTAATTTGAGATTTAATGATTAGTAAAACACTATAACCTATCTCATCATTAATTTGAGAGAATATTATATTATATTATATTATTTATTTTCTTTTCTACTTTCCTTCTCTCTCCTAATTAATTAATCCCTAAACTTGGATAAGTGCCTATTCCTGATGTGGACGAGTTGCAGATTTTCTTTCTCATGGGCTTACTCTTCTCAAGTATTTACATATTGGTTATTTGTTATGTGAGGTTTAGCAAATGATTGTTTGAATATAGATTTAGAGTTCTTTATTTTGGATTTCATCCATGGTTCTAGGTAGTAAATTAGTAATTGATAATTAGGCAGAGAGTGTCTAGTTGATGAAAGCACATATATTGTTACAACCCAAGTCGCCACGACCACCTCGACCTTGACTAGCACCACGTTTACAATGGGGAGCTATGGTGAAGGGCTGTAACTATCTTAGTAAAAGCAATTAAAATGGTTTTAGTTTCAAAGAAAAACCAAACCTCCCAAATAGCATTACCGCTGATTAAGTTTCTGCTTACGTTCTATTATTATTTTTGGGTCTTAAATAGGACCTTTACATGATAGAAATTCCATAGTAACAATGAGATAGAGATAAATTTAAGCAATCCTAAAACAAAGAGATAAGATAATATCCTATCCTAAACTAATGCTCTTTCTTGAAAATACAAAACAGAGAATAATTATTCAAAAATAAAACCTATCAACTAATACTCCTAATAGAACACGTTTGTAGCAATTGTCCCCAATACCCACGTAACATATATTGTAGGGACTAAACCAAACAAGTCGGTGATTGCAACAATCAAATTAAAGATTGTTAATATACTTGGGCCGGGACGGGATAAATATGGTGCTGATGAATTTGGAAAGTGGGCTTTGAGGTCTATTTGTTTGGGCTGTGGGCTGAATAAATAAAGCCCTAAGGGAAGACTGTTCAATTTCGAGCTCACGTCCCTGATCAAAAAGGTTGGTAGTTAGTACCAAATTACCAATTTAATTCCATCCGGTAAAAGGAAAGTGTTTATGATAATGTAAAGGAAAATATTTTGGTGGAAAACACAACCGGCATATGTAATTGTTATAGCCGTTGGTTTCATAATAATGAGGCTTTATATGCATGTTACTAGTATGGAATGATTTCTATAATTGATTTGCAACAATAGGCAAAGTAAATTAGCCTTTTATGATAATATTAATTTTCATCAAAATTATTTGAAGGTTTTTTTTTATCATAAGAGCATTCACATCGGTCTCTTCAAAATTTTAGCTAAACTAACTTCAAAAACACATCTTTTAACTATTTTATCAAATAGACACAATAAACACGTACATCAACCTCAATATTTATTTCTCTACTCTAATTATAAAAAAAAAAAAAAAATTTCTTTCTTTGATAATAATTTTTTTTCCTATTCTCCATCCCAAAACCATCAAGACCCACCTTCAACACCACCACTGCCAAATCACAATCCTAGACAACTCATACAACCAACCCCACCGGCCACCACCAAATATCACCACCAATCATAGGTGAAACCTATTGGCACCACCAAAGCCAAACCCTTCAACCACCAAACCCATTCACACCACCAACCCCACCGGCCAAACCCACTAACACCACCAAACCCACCAATCACTGGCCAAACCCATTTGCACCACCAAACCCAACAATCACAGGCAAAACCCTTTTGCACCACCAAAGCCAAACCCTTCAACCACCAAACCCATTTGCACCACCAATCACACTCACACCACCGAACCAACCAATCATCGGCCAAACCCACTTGCACCACCAAAGCCACCAATCATCGGCCAAACCCAAAAAGTCAAGACCCAAAAATAAAAAGAAATTTCACAACAAACCCACCATAAACCAAACCCATAACAAACCTCAATTTCTTTCTCAAACTTGAAATCAATAGTGGAGAAACCAAGATTCGACACCGTTCGTAGTGGTGGTGGTCAATGGTGATGGACTAAGACTGTGGTTTTGGCCTTGGATGCCTCACGGTGAGGGGGGGGAAAAAAAAGAGAGGAGAGAGAGATAAAGCTAGTGGTGCACAACGGTGAACTTTAGAGATGGTGAACAGTGGTCTGAGGAAGGAGCAACACGGCTTGTGTTTTTCCATGGAGGTTCAAGCTAAGAGAGAGAGACTTGTATGAATTATGAAATAAAAAAAATAATTTATTAAGTTGCTTTTTCCTTTTTTATTTTCTAGCAAAGACCAATCATCGCTAGGTCTAACGAGTACCTCTCCACTTGTTAAAATTGTAGAACAAAATATTTAAACTGATGCATGAGTTTTTAGTTATGTATTTGTTGAAATATTAAAATAGTTACACTGATGTGAATGCTCTAAACCTCTATATATACAAACCACCATGAATGGCAAAAAGAGGGATGTACAAAAAAACAAGTGTAGTTTTGTCACTTTTACATGCAGCAACATATTTTCTAAAAACACTTGTATGGTTTTTTCCACTTCTTTTAATGAAAAATATATATCCTTACTACTCTATATTTCTGGCTAAAAGAAAGTACTATTTTAAGAGTTTCAGATCCTACAAGTTGTATAGGTTTGTAAGGACAATCAGTAAAGATAGCTGGGTTGTTGTATTCCGGAGACAGTACGCACAATATTATTAGTTTATTATACCAAAAATCCTGTAAATAGCGTGTATCTCAAGACAATGACATGGTTTACGCCTTAACTTTGCCATCTAAAAATTTATGAATTGATGGTAAATTATTCTCATGTTATTAAACTACTTTAAAGCATCATTGAGATAATATCTTTCCACTGTTTTCTAATTTTATGGTATATTCTAATTTATATGATATGTTATTATTTGAATGTTAATTTGGATATTATTTATTTATTAATTATTGTTCCTAGGAACAACATGTACAAATCGATTTGATTCGATCTAGGGAAAGACTTCACCCTGTACAATTTATTTCTACTTTAGAGGCATGTGAATGTAATGTTAAAGGAACGCCTCGCATCTCTTCCATCCCTCTCTCTGCATTGGGAGTTTTGGGTGGAGACGGACCATGTTCCTCTTTTGTGAAATAAATTTTTCGTATTCAATTAAAAAATAAAAGAAAAAAATATAAAATAATCAGTGAATTTTCAAAAAAGAAGTCGAATTATTTCTATGCGATAACTTTTCTCAATTTTAAATTGTAATGAATGTGTGGAATAGAAATTTATTATGTTGTAATACTTATTAGTACTCATAATGTTGGCATTTTATATAATTTTTCCTATTTTGATTATTGAGTAATTGGATTCAATGAAAAGCTAAGTAATTAAAATTCTTACTTTTACTACCATATTTTGTCATTCTACTTCACTTAATCAAAATTACAGTCTTAACTAGTCTGAGGTATTTTTATTTTGTGTAAATTTCTTATAGTTTCCTACTAGTAGAAGGCTAATGTAGTGTGTTGTAAAAAAAAAGGGTTTTTGCACATCTGATAAGGTATGATTTTTGATGTTTGGTGTGCTTAATGCTAAAAATTTAGCATTTAACGCACCTGATGGCAATGCTATAGCTTGTATGTACTTCTAGGGATTGGTTATTAGTAATTCAGTAGAAAATGATTACTTTGTTTGTTTAAGCCACAACTCTATGTTCTAGAAAACAAACTATACGGTTTTGGCCTTATTAGAGAGTTAGCAGTAGTGTCTTTTCCTTCCTTTGAAATAGTGTTGTTTTGAATGGCTGATGTGGCAAAAATAAACATGTCAGCAAGCCTATGTGTCACTTTACACCTTAAACTAACGGAAGGTGAGGTTTTGCTAACGGAACTAAAACCTAAGATGTAAAATCAAATTTCTCAAATTTCAGGGTGTAAAATTCAAGTAACGCCAAATTTTCAGGGGTGTATTTTACAATTTATCCTAGAAATTATTATTTAAATCCCTTGATCTTAAATCCCTATATCCAAACTTTGTTCTATGTTTTAAAAACTTTTTTTTTTTTTTTTGGAAGATGTTTTAAAATCATTTGTATAAGGACCGGATTTAGATCCCTAGCCCAAACGGTGGATGAACTCATGCCCAACAAGCCCAAAACAATGAGTTTGTAGAGAGTGAGTTGGAAAACTGAGTTAAAATGAGTTGGAAAACAAATAAAATGGAATCAAATGACAAGAACAAGAAGATAGATTGGTTTAAGCTAAAGAAAATCATCCTCGGCACAATCTGAGGAGATCAGTTCTTATATATTTCTCACAAGTTTGATTACAAATTTGGTTCCTGATTGCTACAGTGTTGCTTTATTGATTTCTTAATCTCCTTCTCTCATTGCTTCCTTCTTCTTTTATACTCTCTTCCCTTTTCATCTCTACCCTCCACATGCAGGTCAAATGGTTGGTCTTGATACTTGTCCCATCAGCACCTTCCTAAAATCTTTAGGTAGTACCTGTAAGGCTGAAAGCCACTGTTCAAGTATCACCTCCACATTAATACGGCCAGAGAGTTAGCTGCAGAGTATTTAATGCGGTAGTAGCAGCTTTCTCCTTAGATATTTTAGGACTTTCCTCTGTCCTTTATTTCTATAATACTTATCCATGCCAACAGAACTTCTTAGAACATTCCCTCGGATGGCAGAACACCTCTACGAACCTCGGCTTAGGTTAGCCGAGGAGGCATTCATCCTCGGCCTAACGTCCAGGGCCATTATGATCAAAACTAACTTCTTTATTTACTAACACGGGCTCCCTTGACAATGTTTACCCTTCATCGAATGACCCCTTATCCTCAGCTTGGGCCTTCAGGCCCAATATATACATAGATAATGAGCTCTTGGGCCTAATACCCCTACAATAGCCCCTGGAGATTCTTCTTTCTAGCTCTTTGGGAAGAAAGGAAGATTTCGATGTCACCTTAGCTAGTCTGTGCCCATCACATATCTCCTCTAATTGTGTAGATGTCTTTTTAACTGCCCAAGACACGCTCCTGACGCTTCAGCATACAAGACACGCCTTCATTAAATTTTGGTGACTCCCTGTCCCCCACGTTCTACGGTGCGATGGTTGAGGATCCTGCTGGAACATGGGCGGGAATTTTCTTACTTGTAGCTTTTTCTTTGATATAAATACCGTTCAAATCAATTTCCCATCTCACTCTAGCATTCACTTAGTTCTAGCACACATACACTAAACCTGCCAACTTTCCAAACTTACTCGTGCCTCTACAAATACCAAAAGCTTGTTCAATGACACTTTCCTTATTTTTGTAAGTCTTCACAAATCTTTACATTTTGTTTTTCTATATATTTTTCTATTCTTTGTACTTTCCCTCTCCTCGGCTCTACTTTCTCCTCTCAATCTTTTTAGTTTTCCCTAAACCCTTTTAGAAATGGGTAGATTTAAGAGTTTGGTAAACTCTGAGAAGGGAATAGAGAACTTTAGGGCTCAGTATAGGATTCCTCCAGGAGTAGGCATTAGGTATTGTAAAGAGGGGCAATGGCACGAAGACAGGCAAGAGGGAGAGGTGGTAATCCCGATGATTGCCTTCATAGAGGGCAGGATGAGAATCCCCATGGGCACCGTAACCAGGGATTATCTTAAGGCCCATAAGTTAGCTCCTACCCAGTGTGCCCCAAATATGTTTAGAATCTTAGTTTCTGTAGATGCCCTTAATGAGAGGATGGGCTTAAACCTCACACATCACAATGTCAATTGGGTTTACAACCTCCATCATTTGACGAGGCAGGGGTATTACCTAAAGTCTAAGTACCCCGAGATCAGGCTCATTTAATGCCTCCCTGAATCCAACAAGGGCCTCAAAAAGGACTTCTTGATCATGTAAGGAGAATGGCACGATGACCTCCCTTACCTGACGAGAGAAGGGAAACTAGGTGGGGCTTTAGACTTAGGATGGTTATTTTAAAGTTACCCCTTCTGTGCTTTTCTTCTTTTCTCCTTTTTTGTACTTGTACCACAAATTTTCTTTAATTTGCATTGTTCTGTACTAATGATATTTTTTTTCTTTCCCAATGGTTTTGTACACAAAAGTGCTGCCATCCCCAACTTCAACCTTGTGCACTAGGCAAGCTTGGATAAGATCTTGAAAGCCGAGGTGTTCATCCACACAAACAAACAACTAAAGGCTACTCACTTGGTCTTAGATTACATCCCAATTTCTAAGGCCTTCCAAGTGCTGAAGTGCGTAATTAAGGCAAGGGATTCGCATCTACAAAGGATCCGTGTAGCCACTCAAGAGTTCCTCATCTTTGGTCTAATCCCTGAAGGCATACTTGCCACCGGTCCAATACCAGAAGGCATCCCAAAGGTCGCTCAGCCACCACAGCATACAGCCGATGAGGGAACTTCTTCTCATCCAGCCTTCATAAAGGAGGAAGAAGAAAAAGAAGAAGTAGTAGAAGTGTTCAATTCCAAGGACGAATTCAAAATCTTCAACCAAATTTTGTCCCCAAAAGCACTTCCTAGTGACCTCCGCTCTCCTTCCTTAGCCCAATCCAGCCTTCATCAAGAAGCTGCTAATACCTCCGGTGATATGGCCATTCAACGCAGATAGAGGTCAACTCTCTAGGAGTTGTTGGAGTCTCAACCTGGGAGAGATGTTCTTAAGAAGGTTGCTCAGATGAAGCTCTCCCCTCCTTCACCCACCTAACCTTCCTGAGCTGATCCAGTAGATCATAAGAGAAAAAATGGAAGAAAAAGGCAAGGAGGTGGCAGAAGTAAGGAAAAACCATCCCTCCTATGAAGTTAAGCCCCAGAGGGAGGCTAAGCAACAAAGAGGCCTTCAAACAAGGTCAGCCACTGAGGTAGAGCGGAGGGATGACCACAGATCTACAACCCTAGCTTGGGCCCCACGCATGGAGTTGGATGGGGCTCCCTTACTTAGTGAGACCTTTATTCGGGACTTCCAACAGGACATAGCTAGGTATGGTAGATGCAATAGAATAATCCCTGCTACTGCCCAAGGATACGGCTGACCTCAGGTCTATAAGGCAGCACAAAGTCTTCCTTGGACTGAAGAGGGACTTGGCCATGGTAAGTAAGTTTTTAAGTTAAGTTTTTTTTTTTTTTTAATATATTTTAATTATACTCCTCTTCCTTTCTAGGCCATCCAAGCCACCTTTAGGGCCGAGGAGATGTTGAACTACTCCCATCAAAAAATGAAGGAGGAAGAGGGGAGGAGGATAGCAGCCATGGATGCCTTCCACGTGGCTGAAAAAAGTGTCTAAGAGCTTAAGGCCAAGCTAACCGTGAAGGAGAGAGAGAGAGAGAGAGAGAGAGAGAGAGAGAGAGAGAGAGAGAGAGAGAGAGAGAGAGAGAGAGAGAGAGAGAGAGAGAGAGAGAGAGCTGCAATGGCCCTAAACAACGCTAAAAGACAGGCAGAAAGTGAAAGGGTGTTACTTCGGAATGCCGAGGACCAGTTGGCCGCCGCCAAGAAGCAAATAATTGCTTTGAAGAAGAAATTGTAGAAGGTCCAAAAGGCCAAGGAGTAGGAAGAGAAAGCCAGGGAGGAGGTAGAGAGAGCTAAGGAAGAGGCAGAGCAGCAAGGATACAATATTGGAGTGGCTGAGACCAAGGATGCTCTTAGGGCTAAGGTCTCGAGGGTATGCAGGACTTATTACCTCCAAGTATGGAATGAAGCTCTCAACCAAACTGGGGTTGAGGCTTCCTCTGTACTTAGGAAGGCAGAAAGTGTCTACTACCCCCAAGCCATTCACGCTTCCTCCTCCAGCGGTTCCAAGGTAAACACCCCTCCCAAGGTGGCTGATCCGAAGAAGAGCAACCCCAAGAAGGTCCCTCCCTCCTTTGGCAGCCCTCCAAAAGTGGATGAATAGCTTGAGGTGAATGAAAAAGAGACTAAGGTGATTAAGGGAGTGGCCCCTGATGCTACCAAGTCCCCGGCTACCCCCCAAGATCCTACAAAAGACAAAGAGGCACCCAGGATGGAGATTGTTCTAGCAAGTCTTCCAGTTCCTGCCAAAGGTGACCCTAAAGGAACAGAACTAGGATCCTCGAAGGCCGCAATTCAACAATCCAAGGCCCCTCCCAAAGGAAAAATTGTAATAAAAAAGAAGTAGATCTTTGTATAGTTTTCTTTTTCTTTTCTTTCTTTTTTGTTGTTGGCAACTTCAATTTTGGTTTTCATAGTTTGTAACCAGAAAGCCCTTTTTTGTACTCAGTTTGCCTTGTCAGTTTGCCTTGTTTTAAGGCTTTAATTAATGAAAATTATGTACATTTTCTTCCTTCCTATGATTCTCATACTGGTGTTCACATAATTTCTATCTTATTATTTTTTTTTTTTTAAAGTTAATTTCTATCTTATTTAACCTTTAGCTAATATGGAAATTAGATACAACTCCATTCATGTATACAAATGGTAGGACATCAATTAATGCCAGACTTCATCTAAATTTCTTCCCATTGCTAAGTTAAAAGACCTGGATACAATAAGCAGACCTAAAACAAATCATGAATATACTTTCAAATGCTTTAAGTGATGCTTACAAGCATACAATTGATCATGTCACTTTAATGAAGATCCACATCATTCAATAGGACTGATCCTATTTGACACTTAAATAACCAATAGGAAGTGTTAACATACTCAATAGGATCCAGTTGTAATGCAGGTTCTGTTTGACACTTTTGTTAATAGCTTGAAATGTCAATTTACCCAAGGTTCTATCTTTTTTCTTTTTTTGAGGGGAACTGAAGTTCTGTTTGATACTTAGATTGATGCCAGAAAGTATTAATTTAACCAAGGTATGTGGTCCAAGGATCCAGGCATGACCAAGGTTTTGTTGGATACTTAGGAAAGTAATAGGAAGTATTAATTTATCCAAAGTATGTGGTATGAGGAGCCAAACATAGCTAAAGTTCTATTTAATACTTAAAACACTGATTAAAAGATACCAATTTACCCAAGGTATGTGGTTTGAGGAGCCAGGCATGACCAAAGTTCTCTTTTTTTTTTTTTTTTTTTAGGGGAACCAAGGTTCTGTTTGATACTTAGATTGATGCCAGGAAGTATTAATTTACCCAAGGTATGTGGTCCGAGGAGTCAGGTATGACCAAAATTCTGTTTAATACTCAGAAAAATGATTAAAAGATATTAATTTACCCAAGGTACGTGGTCCGAGGAGCCAGACATAACCAAAGTTCTGTTTGATACTTAGATTGATGCCAGGAAGTATTAATTTACCCAAAGTATGTGATTCGAGGATCCAGGCATGACTAAGGTTCTGTTTAATACATAGATTAATGCCAAGAAGTATTAATTTACCAAAGGTATGTGGTCCGAGGAGCCAGGTATGACCAATGTTCTGTTTAATACTTAGAAAAATGATTAAAAGATATCAATTTATCCAAGGTACGTGGTCCGAGGAGCCAGGTATGACCAAGGTTCTACTTGATACTTAGAAAGATAACTGAACATTATTAATTTACCCAATGTATGTGGTCCGAGGATCCAGACATGACCAAGGTTCTGTTTGATACTTAAAAAAGTAATATGGAGCTCAACAGATAATGTAATAGACAAGGATGTGGCAAGAAAGACTTTCATTAATAATAATATCTTTTCAGGTTATTTACATTCCAGGAACATAGTACAATATTCTCATCTAGGTCTTCAAGATGATACACACCTATTCCGGCCATCGAGGTGATGCAATATGGCCCTTCCTAGTTGGGCCACAACTTTCCCCACGTTGGGTTCTTTGCAGTACCTAAAACCTTTCTTAACACTAAGTCTCCAGGGGTCAGTGGCCTTAGCTTCACGTTGGCATGGTACCCTTGTTTGAGCTTGTGCTGATAATAGGCTAACTGGACCATGGCATTTTCTCTTCGCTTTTCAATTAAGCCTAGGCTCCTTTCTAACAGCTCATCATTATTTCTCTGAGTGAAAGAAATTGTTCTTAGTGTCGAGAATCCAGTCTTTAGAGGAATAATAGTCTCGGTTCCATAAGTCATTGAAAAGAGGGTCTCCCTAGTGAACCTACGAGGTGTAGTCCGATATGTCCAAAGGACGTGTGGCAATTCTTCTACCGATTTTCCCTTTGTGTCGTCCAACCTCTTCTTAAGCCCACTTACTATGATCTTATTGACAGCTTCAGCCTATCCATTTCCCTAGGGATATGCCGAGATGGAATATCTATTCGTTATGCCCAGGTCACAGAAATATCTCCTGAAAGTTTTTCTATTAAACTAAAGTTCGTTGTCCGAGATGAGGGTGTGTGAGATTCCGAACCTAGTGACTATATTTTTTCAAATGAATCTCTTAGCATCCACATCCCTGATGTTCGCCAATGGTTCAGCTTCAACCCACTTGGTGAAATAGTCTGTGCCAACTAATAAATATTTCTTATTCCTTGTTGCCCTGGGGAAAGGACCTACGATGTCCAAGCCCCATTGGGCAAATGGCCAAGGGCTGGATAGAGGATTAAGCACACCTCCTGACTAGTGAATGTTTGGTGCAAATCTTTGACATTAGTCACACTTCTTTACATACTCTTGTGCTTCCCTCTACATATTTGACCACCAATAGCCTTGAGTAAAGTCCTTGTGAGATAAAGATCTACCCCCTGTGTGGCTTCCACAAATCCCCTTATGTAATTCTTCCAGGAGTAGCTCAACCGCTTCAGGATGTATGCATAGCAGATATAGGCCAGAAAACTTATACAATTTTTGGTTCTCAGACAGCCAAAACCGTGGAGCCTTTCTTCACACCTTGTCAGCCTTTGACTTCTTCTTGGGTAGGACATCCTCCTTAAGGAATAATACTATGGAGTCCATCCAGCTAGGTCTCACCCTATTCTGATGAATATGAGCCACATTTCTCCCTACTTTAGTAGGCTTACACAAGTCTTCCATAAGAATCACCCGAGGTAAACTTTGCGCCGAGGAGGTGGCCAGCGTGGCAAGAGAATCGGCATGTGTATTTCTATTTCTAAGGATTTGCAATAAATTATAAGGCTCAAATGTTGACTGCAAGTGTCTAACCTGGTTTAAATACTCTTGCATTTTGAGATCTCTGGCCTCCAACTCTCCCTGAACTTGGCCCATAACCAGCCTTGAATCAGAGAAGATTTCCACTACTTTTCTACCCATTTTCTGAACTATGATTATCCTTACCAACATAGTTTCATACTTAGCCTCATTGTTTGTGGTTGAGAAGCCCAATCTCAAGATTTCTCAATTGCAATCCTCTCAGGAGATATCAGAACTAGCCCTACTCTAGATCCTCTGTGGTTCGTCACACCATCCACATACACTTTTCAAGACAAAGGTTCTTGCAAGGAGATTGCACCAACCAATTTTTCATCCATGTTTTGCTTTTCTACTTTCTCTTCTAGTGGGGTTTCAGCAAACTCGACCACCAAGTCAGCGAGGACTTGGCCCTTAATGGAGGTGCGAGGCATGTACTTGATATCAAAAGCCCTTAAGATCGTCTCCCATTTGGCAATCCTTCCTATGTAATCAACACTCCAAAGTAAAGATCTTAATGGGAGTTGGGTCAGGACAACAACCGTGTGTGATTGGAAATAGTGAAGGAGCTTACGTGTGGCATGCACCACTGCCAAAATGGCCTTCTTCAGTGGTAGGTAATGAACCTTGGCCTCATGTAGTGACTTGCTCACATAATAAACTGGCCTCTGTACATCACTATCAACCCGTACTAGTACCAAGCTTATCGCATGGGAAGCCATTGCAATATAGGCAAACAAAACCTCATCCACCTCGAGCTTGGACATAATGGGTGGCTGAGATAGATACTCCTTCAGCTGCTGGAAGGCTAAAATACATTCCTTGGTCCATTCAAATCCCTTCCACTTGTTCAATAACTGGAAGAAAGGTCTACATTTGTCTGCTGACTGAGAGATGAATCAGTTTAAAGCAGCAGTCATCCCTGTTAGTTTTTGGACCTCTTTGGGATTCCGAGGTGATTGTAAATTGTTGATTGCTTTAATTTAGCCAGGATTAACTTTGATTCCATGGCGTGTAACCATGTACCCTAAAAACTTACCTGATCTGACCCCAAATGAACATTTAGAAGCATTAAGCCGCAACTTATGCCTCCTCAAGATCTCAAAGATATTCTCGAGGTTGTTAATGTGTTCATATTCCAACTTACTCTTGACCACCATGTCATCTATATAAATTTCAATGTTTTTTCCTAATTGTAGCTCAAACATCCTGGTCATCATCCTCTAGTAGGTAGCCCCTGCATTCTTTAAACCAAAGGGTATCACTTTGTAATAGTAATTCCCAATAGGGGTAACAAAAGCTGTCCTCTCTTGATCATCCAAATCCAAAGGTATTTGGTGGTAGCCTTGAAAAGCATCCAAAAAGCTCATCCGATGATGACCTACAGTGGCATCCACTAGCTGGTCTATCCGAGGCATGGAGAAAGGATCTTTTGGGCAGGCCTTGTTCAGATCTGTAAAGTCCACGCATACCCACCACTTTCCATTTTTCTTCTTCACAACCACAGTGTTGGCCAACCATTTAGGATAGAACACTTCTTTGACAGCCCCAACTTGTTTATGCTTCATCACCTCATCTTTGACAGCGTTAGAATAATCCTTAGATGAGCGCTGTGGTGGTTGCTTTCTAGGGGTAACAGATGGATTAACATTCAAATGATAACAGATGAAGCTCGGATCCACCCCTGGCGCTTCGTAGGCATTCCACGCGAACACATCAACGTTTTTCTTGAGAAACTCTACCGACTCTTCTTTCTCCTAAAGAGGTAGTTGAGCCCCAACCTGGAAAAAATTCTCCGAGTCATCACCTACAACAATCTTCTCTAAATCTTCACATTTCACCTCCTCGGCTGGCCCATCGACAGGTAACACTAGAGACTTTGACTACTATAAGGCCCCCTTAGCAGAGGACGAGGATTTAGCTGCAGGCTAATGCATAATTGTGGACATAAGGCACTGCCTAGCCATGGATTGACTCCCTACAAGCTCCTCAATCCGGTCCCCTGATGGATACTTCACTTTTAAATGCAGAGTAGAAGAGATGGCCCTCAGGGCGTGAAGCTAGGATCTGGCCACAATGGCCGTGTAGGGGGAGTATGCATTTACCATAATGAAGTCCACTTCGACCACCTCTGAACCGGCCTGCACGGGCAATCTAATCTAACCTCTTGGGATGACAACCTTCCCATCAAAACTCACTAAAGGTGAATCATAGACTGTCAGATCCCCAGGCTTTAAGTTCAGCCATCTGTATAAGTCAGGGTACATAATCTCTGCACCACTGCCCTGGTCCACCATTACCCTCTTCACATTGTATCCTCCTATTCTTAGGGTGACTACCAAGGCATCATTATGTGGCTAGATGGTTCCCATCTTGTCCTCCTCCAAAAAACTTAACGTCGGTCAGATTTCCACTCAGCCCTTTTCGACTCAAAGTTAGAGTCCTCGGTTGGTAGCCAAGCTACAGACATCACCCTAGAAGGATAAGAATCGGTCCTTCCAGGTGTAGCGAAGATGACATTAATTGTGCCTAAAAGATGCCTTGAAGAAGCATTCCCATGAGTCCTTGACCTTGATTGGTTTCCCTACCCGTTGGATCGATGCAAAAATTACTGTAACCTTCCTTTTCTGACCAGTTGCTCCAAATGATTCCACAAAGTTTTACAATCCTCGGTGGTATGCCCCCGCTCCTGGTGATATTGGTAGTAGAGGCTCTAGTTGCGCCTCAAGGAATCTCCTCCCATTTCTTTGGCCATTTGAAGTATGACTTGTTCTTAATCTTTTCTAGGATCTGATGCATTAGTTTTCGGAACATAGTGTTAACTATCTGAGGAGCTGTAGACCTCAATTGTCCAACAAAATCCCTTCGAGGTCGGTTATTATTGTAGCGGTCCGACTTGAAATCCCTCATCTCGTGAGGGACAACCTTACTTTTCCCTTTTCCTTGCTGTTGGTCTTCCTCGACTCTCTTGTATTCATTAATGCAGTCCATGAGTCTACACATACTCCTTACCACTTTTTTGGTCAAGGATTTTCTCAGATCATGCTTTTTAGGCAAGCCGACCTTGAAGGTCCTTATAGCCACGTCATCAAAATCCCTATCAATCTCGTTAAACATCTTCCAGTACCTGTCTGAGTATGTTTTCAAGGTCTCACCTTCTCACATGAACATAGACAAGAGAGAATCTAAGGGCCGAGGAACCTTACTACACATAATAAAACGAGACTCAAATGCTCGGGTGAGCTCCATGAAGGAGCCAATAGAACCTGCACCCAGACCATCAAATCACCTCATAGCCATGGGCCCCAAGTTGGATGGAAATACCTTGCACATCAAGGTCTCATTCTTGGAATGTACAACCATTCTCTGGTTGAAGGGACTTACGTGTTCCACAGGATCTGTACGGCCGTTGTACATGGTGAACGTGGGTTGAGTGAACCTCTAAGGAAGTCTCTTTTCCTCAATCCTGCGTGTGAAAGGCGATCTGAAAATTTGTTTAAGCGCTTTGCTCATCGCATCGTTCCCTGGGCCTTTAGAAGATGAGCTTCTGTTTTTGTGCTCATAGTGGTAGTCCTCATCGTATGAGAAAGACTCATTGGGAGGAGTCCTTGATCTTTGCTTATAACTACCGTCCTTCTCATCGTTAAAAGAGAAATAAGAAATGAAAGGAGTCCACCTTCTTCGTTCGTGGCGTAACTTCCTTTTTAAATGATCAATCTCCTGCTGCATGGCTCTGGTATTTTTCTCCTGAGAGTGGTGGCTACCACTCCTAGAATGACTCCCACTAATATTGGTAGTATGCACACTCCCCTCCCGGTCCTTTTTTCGCTCAAGATTGACGAAATGATCTTCACGTTGGGACCCCTAGATTCTGCCTGGCGTGGACCTGAACCTACCATAGTTGGAAGTCAGACTCACTATAACACCAGAACATCCCACAGACGGGGCCAATTGTAAGGACCGAATTTAGATCTCTAGCCCAAACGGTGGATGGACTCAGGCCCAACAAGCTCGAAACAATGAATTTGTAGAGAGTGGGTTGGAAAACTGGGTTAAAATGAGTTGAACAACAAATAAAATGGACTTAAATGACAAGAACAAGAAGATAAATTGGTTTAAGCTAAAAAAAATTATCCACGACATAATCCGAGAAGATCAGTTTTTATATATTTCTCACAAGTTTGATTACAAATTTGGTTCTTGATTGCTACAGTGTTTCTCTATTGATTTCTCGATCTCCTTCTTTCATTGCTTTCTTCTTCTTTTATACTCTTTTCCCTTTTCATCTCTACCCTCCACGTGCAGGCCAGATGGTTGGTCTTGATACTTGCCCCATCAGCACCTTCCTAAAGTCTTTAGGTAGTACTTGTAAGACTGAAAGCCACTGTTCAGGTATCACCTCCATATTAATGCGATCAGAGATTAGCTGCAGAGCATTTAATGCGGTAGTAGCAGCTTTCTCCTTAGATATTTTAGGACTCCCCTCTGTCCATTTTTTCTGCAATGCTTATCCATGCCAACAGAACTTCCTAGAACATTCTCCCGGATGGCAGATCACCTCTACGGACCTCGGCTTAGGTTAGCCAAGGAGGCATTCATCCTCGGCCTAACCTCCAAGGCTATTATGATCAAAACTAACTTCTTCATTTACTAACACGAGTTTCCTTGACAATGTTTACCCTTACTCAGACGACCTTTTATCCTCGGCTTGGGCTTTTAGGCCCAATATATACATAGATAATGAGCTCTTGAACCCAATACCCCTACAATTTGGTTGTTAAATTTAGAAGCCATAAGTATAATAAAGGATGTGCTTGTGAACAGTAATTAATAAATAAATCATTTGTTAAAAAAAAAAAAGAAAGAAAGAAAGAAAGTGAAGTGCTTGTGGAACAAGCTAAACTCATGATGAAATGTATCATGATGTATTTTGCTTTATTATAATGATGTAAATCGTCTCTTTCCACACGTAACTAGGTAGCACGTGCTATCGATCAGTTCTAGTCGCGTTCAAACTTTAAAGACAAGACGGCATTAATTTGATTTAAAAGGCATACCAACAACTACAAGTCAGTGCGTAACCTTTTGTCCGTACTAATGACCTTACCATTTATGGTTATATTCAATATATCACGAACTCAGATACCAACTGGATCTTCCTTAAAAGTTGTAATAATTGGAGTATAAGACTTTTGTGGTCACTGAACTCACTGCTATGGCAGATAGAAATATAAGACTTTTGTTTTAACCAGTACTTTTTCTGGTCAATTAAATCTTTTTTTTTTTTTTTTGAGATTAATGAATGATATTAAAAATAAATAGTATAAAAAATAAGTTAAATAGTAGGATAAGTTGGCAAAAATAATTTTTGTGAAACAAACACTTAATAGCATTAAGAGCAGAAAAGGAAGATTCTTGAACCACGGGGTGTTTCATAGACATATGTACAGTGATGGGTTATGCAGTTAACCATACGTATTTACGTACATATACAATTTCAAAGAACATATATACATATCCATCAGCTGCGAGAATCAAAGATAAACTCAAATTCAGATTATTAAAGGCATACAATATAAATATAATCCATACAACATATATATATATATATATATGTTGAGTTAACATAATTCTTATTGATACAGAAAACGTGTATATATATATGGGGGCTACGGGATGGAGGTGTCCTTTTAGGGCGGGGTATGAGTGGGCGGATTTGGAGCCGATGGTGGAACAGGGCCCTTACGAAGTCCAAGTTGTTTTCGTAGCAAAGGAAGGACTTTAAAGTGATCACTAGTGAAGACGGCCTTTTGGCTGATCGTGGAAGAAGGGGTGTCGCCAGTTGTGGGGGGAAGATTGGGCATGGACACAGATATTGGAGGGACTTGGTCGCCTTGCATTTGCAGTGACGACTCTAACAACAACTGGTTTTTCTTCATCAGATTTTGTTCTTCTCCATGGAGGATTCTCCTAGCCTCATATGCAGCAGGCATGCTCATAAGAAAAAGCGCCACTGTGGCTAAGACAAGCATTTTTAGAGAAATAGATGGTAGCATATTTGGAAGCAAAGTCTCTTTGCCAAAGAGAGCGAAGAAATGTTTGATGAACAAAATATGAGGGAGCAGATGGTTTATTTATAGGGATATTGTGTAACCATTTGTGATGTGTTTTGAGATTTGTATCGTGCCTAATTTGGTGTAAGATGTGTTTGTTTCGAGAAGGAAAAAAAGAGAGAGAATCATGTGACGACATTGAATTATATAAAAGAATGATGGTGACTGAAGTTGAAAGATTGAAGTAAAAAAAAAAAGTAGGGTTAATGGGCACTGCAAATTACCTGTTAAGAAATAATTTTATGTCAATAAAGTCAATTAATTGTTAGATTTTTAACAAATTTTATAGTATGTAGAGTGAATAAAACTAATTTTGTGAGCTCTACTTATCACTTCAATACTATTTTTAGTCATTTCATCAATTTATACAAATTTTTTATTAAGTGAACTCCACAACAAATCATCTTTAACGGAACTGTTAAAAAAAATTATGGTACAATGGCGAATGAAGTTTAAGTACTGAAAAGGAAAGGTCAGACTATTATTGACAAATTCAAAATCCTAAAATTGGCAAGAATAATCACGAAACGTGACAACGCTTGACAAATCTAAAAAATCAAATTAAGGGTCCATTTGGATAGAACGTATTTTGCTGAAAATTGAAAATACTGTAGTAAAATAATTTTTAAATGTGTGAAAAATTACTGTTTACTCTTTTTTTTACTGTTCATATGCCTTAGTGCACTGTTCATGAACATGAACAGTGCACCAGGCGCTAGTCTTTAAAAAAAAAAAAAAAAAAATCTACAAACGTGGGGCTTAAAATACGGATCCAAACCCACACTAAATTATTTTATACCAGTATTTTACAATTTCTGATGGCGCCTCTCATAACTCATTCATTCTATCCAAGTCCCAACTGGGCAACTACCACTTTTATAGGTTTTTTTTAATCACATTCATTTGAACCTCAAAGATTAAATATTCGGTTTGATGCCATGGTCGGTGTTTGTCTTTAAAAAGCATCGCTACTCGCTAGAAGTCACACCACTATTTCTTAATTTTTCGGTATTATTTTTTCTCTCCTATGAATAATGTATCTATCATTAAAAAAAAAAAAAAAAAGAGAGTTAATTACTATTTAGCATTTTCCGATTACAGTAATGTGAAATTGTGAATTTCCTTCTTTCATATGATAGTGCATATGTATTAACCACATATAGGTTGAAAACTATCTTTATCTCTACCTCTAAATAAAAAAAAGTTGAAGACCATCATTCATGTGGTACTCCATCCTAAGTTTTTACTTTAAAAGTACTTCCCCATGCACAAAGTGCTTGAGGGTTTAAAGGGAAAAGGGTTCGAGCTGCGAGGTTAGCAGCATGTTATAATTATTTTTCAAAAAAAAAAAATAATAATAATCACTTTAAATGAATTACTATCTTCTCAACCAAAAAAATAATTATGCCAACGATACTTACTAACTTCAATACACCACCGTAAGAGTAATTTATTATCTATAATGTATATAAAATAGAGGATTACTGACTTTTGCATGACATTGCCATATTATATATGTTACACAAGTTCTGAGGGTTTCGCAATTTCACACATCATTATTTTGATATATTTTTTTCAGATGAGTTTAAATTATATTCAACATTTAAAAACCTCTATTTAAATTTTGCCACAATTAAAATAAAGACTATTTTTTACTATCTTTTATTTTTTTATTTTATTATCTTACCAAAATTAGAATAAAATACTATTTATTCTTTTAAAAAAAAAGATTATTCATAATTATCAAAATTCATATTTATACAAAATAAATGAGAGGAAAAAAAATCACATTTTGTTAAATTTTTCCTTCATTTTATGGTTATCAACTAATTATTTAGCATTATGAGAATAAAGTGATAAGGTACTCCTTCCTCTTCATCTCACATAATAATAGATCACACTAATCAAATCCAGTAATGAAATTCATAATTCATATAAGAGAAGGAAGTATCACATCTCTATACTCTCTCTCTCTCTCTCTCTCTCTCTCTCTCTCTCTCTCTCTCTCTCTCTATATATATATATATATATATATATCTCTAATAATTGGTCACACATATCAATATTGTTCATGTGGTAAACTTGGACCCTCATGCTTTTTCATTATAAATTTTATTTTCGCCATGTTCTCCAACATTTTATTAAAAAAAAAGGGGTGATGGTTTGTTAAGTGACTTATTAGGCATTGTATTGTTTAGGTAACATATATAGTGGGATATATATATAAGGGGGGAAAAAGAAAAGAAATGAAAGATAAAGATATGGCCAATTGCTGAGGCTCTAATTCCTTCTCATCTTCTACTCATCATGGTGATGCACTTGTATTGATGTGCAAAAATAAAGCACAAAGCTGTTCACAAATAGTGAAAAGTGATTTCTTCTTATATATTAAAAAGAAAAGACCGGTAGTTTTTAACGTGGAAAGAAAGAAAATAAGAAAAGACTGGTAGTTATTTACGTTGAAAGAAAGAAAAAAAGAGACAATAAATATAAAACGAAAGGCTGGTAATTATTTACGTGGAGAGAAAAAAAAAAAAAAGAGAATAAATATGAAAGAAAATATTGGTAGTTATTTACATGGAGAGAAAGAAAGAAGAGACAAAAATATAGAAATCAATATCGTAGAAGTGAAAGAAGGGTTGAGAAAGTAGGAATTTTTATTTTATACAACTGTTAGAAGGACAAAGAGGCTTATAAAAAAAATACTTATTTAGATATTAAATTCATAAAATTATGTTAGAATATTAATTTGCTAGTTTTAGAAATTTAGCTATCAAAGAAGATGGTTTTGGGAGTTTATCAACCTCGTAGCATAATTGTATCTAGAAAAAGGAAAGTCTTTGAAAAACTGTTTGTTATATATGAACATTTTCTTTATCTTTTTAACATTATTTGCTCATGTCCAATTCACATTTCTTTAGCATATTATATACTTCAATCAAGTTTGGATAAATAAATAAAATAATTAAGTTGTTAACAAAAATTTACATCCAAACGCACTCCATTTTTGACTTTGATAATTGATACCAAAATATTACTACTTCCATAATTGTTTTACCATAACAAGGCATGAAAGAAAACCAATGGAAATTTCTTCTTCTTCTTCTTCCTCTTTTTTTTTTTTTTTTTTTTTTGAGAAATTTGGGAAGATAATAACAATAATTCAAATGTCAATGCATAGAAAAAGACCAACAATCGTTCAAATGTCAATGTCAATGAATAAAATATATAATAAACTAATAGTATTTGAATGAAAAAATCATTCAAATATGCTATATATATATTACTATATTAACATGTATTTTATTGCTATATAAAAGACAAATAATCATTCAAATGTCAATGTATAAAAAAAATAAAATAAACAACAATTAATTACATGTTAATATAGTAGTATATACAGTATATTTTAATCAACTAATCAAGTACATTTATAATTTATAAGTATATTTATAATTTATAATTCCATTCGGTATATACTTGTTGATTATGGACAAAACTTAAGTTCAATACTTTAAGTGTTGTTCCTTAAGTTTCTCTCTTAAGATTCAGCCATGTAGCTACTTAATTAAAAAATACATTTTCATTTCATGAGAAAAAATTCACATAGCAGAATTTTAAAAGGGGAATCTAAGGAATAGCACCTAAGTACTGTACCTAAGTCTTGCACATTGATTATTATTATAATAAATAATATATTATAAGGAATACCAAAAAGAAAGCAATGAAAAGTAAAGTAAAAAAATTAAAACAAAGAAAATTTAAAGTACTTGGGATTAAGTTAAAAATAAGGGGAGCGGTTAGCTAGGGGCATAGAGCATTGCACAATCAGGGGATGAGGGGCCCACGGCATGGAAGCTTCAACCTTTCACTCTTTCTTGTTTTATTTAGTCACGTAGTACAAAAATTTTAGTTTTAAACAAACTACAGCAGACATGGGAGGGAGGAAAAGGAAAGAAAAAAAAAAGAAAAAAAAAAAGAAGGCAAACGCCAAGTCGCTAACGGAGACAGAGAGAGCAAGAGAGAGAGTCGCCTGTGTGAGGCAAAATGTTTCCACAATTGTGTGGGAGACTTGGTGGTATAGCACATCAACAAAGTTTTTGACTTTTCAATTTTTCTTCTGCTGCATACAAGTAAGCCTTAGATGTGTTAGGATTAAAAACTAGAATTTTTTTTTCCTTTTATTGGTTGAGGTAATTGTTGAAATACCTATGTGTTTAATTTAAATATGCCAAATGATTAATTATTGTAATTTGTTGACATATGTATTTATGGATTGTATTTGAATGAAACAATCATTCAAATATACTGTGTATATATATAATACTGTATTAACATATATTTTACTGCTATATAAAAGACAAACAATCATCCAAATGTCAATGCATAAAATAATATAATAAGTAACAATTAAATACATGTTAATATAGTAGTTGTAAGGACACGATTTGTAACGACCCAAAACGATACTGGGTTCACACGTAAAAAGGCCCAAATAATATCATTTATAGAGCGTGGGTTTGAAAGGCTAGGCCTTGGTCACCGGATGGGGGTATTCCGTGGTGTTCATACATAAACAAATCGTATACGCTCTAGGAGTCTTTCTCCTAGAGGTGGGCTGGGTGGCTCTGGTTTTGGCCATTTTTCCCAGCCTCTTCTATGGATTGCTTACTTTTCCTTTAATACTAGCCTGTGTTCCTTATCCTTCATCCACGTGTAGGGTCGACTTTTCCAAGACTGATACTTGTCCCATCAGCCCATATCCAAAGTGGTTGGGGGTGGTTGTAAAAGCTGAGGAGTATGGCTCTGTTAGATGCAGAGTATTGAATGGCAGTAAGGGTAGCTTTCCCTGTTCGTTATACTTTCCAGCATATCCTTCTCTATTGACCTAGATATTTTAGATTTTTTCCAAGCTGCTCCTATACCATTTTTACCCTTCCTTTCGGTGAGACCTTGGACATGCCGAGGACTGAATCGTCTTCAGCTGTGTTCCAAGACTATTTCGTATTTTGTATTACCGAGTCTGGGCTATAACCTTCCTCGGCTCGGGCCTTGGGCCCCAACGAATAAATGGGCCAGGGCCAGAAATTACTGGGCCCCACAATAGCCCCTCAAAATCCTACTGTCCGACCTTTTGGTTGGAGAGGAGGGTTTTGGTAATGCCAAGTCTTTATTACGGCTCGTTTAATTCTGTCTTTCATTAATGTTGGCGTCTCTTTATCTACCCAGGAAACATACCGGGCTACGGGACATTCCTTTGAATTCATTCACAATGCGTTCCTGCCATTTGATTTATCCAAAACGCGCCTTTAATGATTTCCCTTTACGAGACCATTTAAATTCGACGGTTATTGACGGTGTGGGGAAGTGGAACGGGCATATTCTTGTTTACCGCTTTTCCTGAAGATTTGGGCAGATTAAATGCCTCCCATTTTGCCCTTCATATAAGAATGAAAGCAGGAGGTTACCTCTCTTACACAGAGACCTTTCAATATTTTTAAAGTCTAAAAATTCTTAGCCTCCCCCAAAATTTCCCATATCCGCTCGTTTACACTTTGAATTATGATTCGTCCATGATAGGAGGGGGAATGAAGAGACCATACCCTTTTTAGAAATGCTACGTTCTTGTGAAGCTCAAACTGGCTCGGTCAAGGCAGGGATGGCAGAGACTCAAGATACTTCTTACCCTCCTTTCAGCCAAAATCCGAAGCAGGGGCTGGTCGCGTCAATCTCTTGGCGCGGCTGAGCTGGGATCACCCATTACTAGTACCAGCCACTCTCTTATAAGCATAGCTAACATGGCACCAGCGTGTTAGGAATCAGGACTGACGCAGGGACAAAGTATCCCTGTTTCTTCCTCTCTTCCTTCACTGGTGTCTCCTTTTGCCTCCCCTTCTTCTTCTTTCTCATCACCAGATCCATCCTTGTGCTTTTACTTCTTCCTCTTCTTCTCCTCATTCTCCTTATCCATCAAAGAAGGTCCTCCTCTCAATATGGGTGCTACTGGGGCAGAATTTGGAGAGACTTCGGAGTAGAGTTTAAAAAGATTTCTGGTCATTTGTCTGTTTGTTGTTGTTGTTTTTTTTTTTTTTGCAATTCGTTTTCCGTATAGGCTTGTTTAAGCCCTTCATTGTACGCTGTAATACCTTTTTATATTAATAAAAGTCAATACTGCTTTATTTGGTATATTCTAACTCTTCTTTCTGAAATGATTACCCCGTGAATAGACGTATTACCATATGACCTTTTTTATTCTGGTATTCTAAACGGTGCTTAGGACCGAAATCCTTGTTAACAAAAAGACCTTACTTTGCACTTGTTAAAACTATCTTAACATAATAATGCTGATCTGAACAGATGATACTTAGGGCAGGAACCCCTACTAAGCAAAAAGAAGAATATGTTAACATGAACTTATTGAAGCTATCTTGCATAATAAGGCCGACCTGAAAAAGGGTTGTATGCCCCAAACTGAATGAGGTGATGGCTGAATGCTCGATGTTATGTAAAAAATAATCATCCGAGGATATGTAACCCAAAAATGAACAGCCCCTGGGGGTCACTGAGTCCGAGGACCATGCAATACCTTGGTTCTGTCCAAAACTTGATTTTGATTAGTAGTTGGTTTCCCCATAGGTTTGAGTCCGAGGACCATGCAATACCTTGGTTCTGTCCAAAACTTGATTTTGATAAGTAGTTGATTTCCCCATAGGTTTGAGTCCGAGGACCATGCAATACCTTGGTTCTGTCCAAAACTTGATTTTGATAAGTAGTTGGTTTCCTCATAGGTTTGAGTCCGAGGACCATGCAATACCTTGGTTCTGTGCAAAACTTGATTTTGGTAAGTAATTGGTTTCCCCATAGGTTTGAGTCCGAGGACCATGCAATACCTTGGTTCTGTCCAAAACTTGATTTTGGTAAGTAGTTGGTTTCCTCATAGGTTTGAGTCCGAGGACCATGCAATACCTTGATTCTGTCCAAAACTTGATTTTGGTAAGTAGTTGGTTTCCCCATAGGTTTGAGTCCGAGGACCATGCAATACCTTGGTTCTGTCCAAAACTTGATTTTGGTAAGTAGTTGGTTTCCCCATAGGTTTGAGTCCGAGGACTATGCAATACCTTGGTTCTGTCCAAAACTTGATTTTGGTAAGTAGTTGGTTTCCCCACAGGTTTGAGTCCGAGGACCATGCAATACCTTGGTTCTGTCCAAAACTTGATTTTGGTAAGTAGTTGGTTTCCCCATAGGTTTGTCCCCATAGATTTGAGTCCGAGGACCATGCAATACCTTGGTTCTGTCCAAAACTTGATTTTGATAAGTAGTTGGTTTCCCCATAGGTTTGAGTTCGAGGACCATGCAATACCTTGGTTCTGTCCAAAACTTGATTTTGGTAAGTAGTTGGTTTCCCCATAGGTTTGAGTCCGAGGACCATGCAATACCTTGGTTCTGTCCAAAACTTGATTTTGGTAAGTAGTTGGTTTCCCCATAGGTTTGAGTCCGAGGACCATGCAATACTTTGGTTCTGTCCAAAACTTGATTTTGGTAAGTAGTTGATTTCCCCATAGGTTTGAGTCCGAAGACCATGCAATACCTTGGTTCTGTCCAAAACTTGATTTTGGTAAGTAGTTGGTTTCTCCATAGGTTTGAGTCCGAGGACCATGCAATACCTTGATTTTGTCCAAAACTTGATTTTGATAAGTAGTTGGTTTCCCCATAGGTTTGAGTCCGAGGGCCATTCAATACCTTGGTTCTGTCCAAAACTTGATTTTGATAAGTAGTTGGTTTCCCCATATATATATATAAGTTGTGATTTTTAACTTATTTTCATAACTTATTCTATGAAATCACAACTTATTTTTATAACTGTAAGGACACGATTTGTAACGACCCAAAACGATATTAGGTTCGCATGTAAAAAGGCTCAAACAATATCATTTATAGAGCGTGAGTTTGAAAGGCTAGGCCTTGGTCACCGGACGGGGGTATTCCGTGGTGTTCATACATAAACAAATCGTATACGCTCTAGGAGTCTTTCTCCTGGAGGTGGGCTGGGTGGCTCTTGTTTTGGCCATTTTTCCCAGCCTCTTCTATGGATTGCTTACTTTTCCTTTAATACTAGCCTGTATTCCTTATCTTTCGTCCACGTGTAGGGTCGACTTTTCCAAGACTGATATTTGTCCCATCAGCCCATATCCAAAGTGGTTGGGGGTGGTTGTAAAAACTGGGGAGTATGGCTCTGTCAGACGCAGAGTATTGAATGGCAATAAGGGCAGTTTTTCCTGTTCGTTATACTTTCCAGCGTATCCTTCTCTATTGACCTAGATATTTTAGATTTTTTCCAAGCTGCTCCTATACCATTTTTACCCTTCCTTTCGGTGAGACCTTGGACATGCCGAGGACTGAATCGTCCTCAGCTGTGTTCCAAGACTATTTCGTACTTTGTATTACCGAGCCTGAGCTATAACCTTCCTCGGCTCGGGCCTTAGGCCCCAACGAATAAATGGGCCAGGGCCACAAATTACTGGGCCCCACAGTAGTATATACAATATAATTTAATCAACTAATCAAGTACATTTTTACTATATTAATATATTTATAATTTATAATTCCATTCGGTATATAATTATTGATTATTATAATAATAAATAATATATTATAAGGATTACGAAAAAGAAAGCAATGAAAAGTAAAGTAAAAAAATAAAAACAAAGCAAATTTAAAGTAATGGGAAAGAGTTAAAAATAAGGGGAGAGCGGTCAACTAGGGGCATGGAGCATTGCAAAATCAGGGGATGAGGGGCCCACGGCATGGAAGCTCCAATCTTTCACACTTTCTTGTCTAGTTTAGTCACACAGTCAAAACTTTTAGTTTTAAACAAACTACAGTACCAGTGGGAGGGACGAAAAGGAAAGAACTAAAAAGAAAAGAAGAAGAAGAAGGCAAACGCCAAGTCACTAACGGAGAGAGAGAGAGAGTCACCTATGTGAGGCAAAATATTTCCACAATTATGTGGGGGAACTTGGTGGTATGGCACATCAACAAAGTTTTTGAATTTTCAATTTTTTTTTTTTTTTGGTTGCGTACAAGTAAGCCCTAGATGTATTAGTATAAAAACTAGAATTTTTTTCCCTTTTATTTGTTAAGGTAATTGTTGAAAGGAAAAAACTTAGGTACAGTACTTTATGTACTGTTTCTTAGGTTCCCATTTTAAGATTCTGCCACATAGATACTTATCTAAAAAATACACTTCAATCCCAAGAGAAAAAATCTACATGGTAGAATTTTAAGAAGGGAACCTAAGGAACAGCACCTAAGTACTGTACCTAAGTCTTGTCCTTATTGAAATACCTATGTGTTTATTTTAAAGATGCTAAATGGTTAATTATTGTAATTTGTTGACATATGTATTTATGGATTGTATTTGAATGAAACAATCATTCAAATATACTGTATATATATATATATATATATATATATATATATTTATATATAACACTGTATTAACATATACTTTATTGCTATATAAAAGACAAACAATCATTCAAATGTCAATGCATAAAAAAATATAATAAGTAATAATTAAATACATGTTAATATAGTAGTATATACAGTATATTTTAATCAACTAATCAAGTGCATTTATAATATATAAGTATATTTATAATTTATAATCCCATTCGGTATATAATTACTGATTATTATAATAATAAATAATATATTATAAGGATTACAAAAAAGAAAGCAATGAAAAGTAAAGTAAAAATAAATAAAAACAAAGCAAATTTAAAGTACTTGGGAAAGAGTTAAAAATAAGGGGAGAGTGGTCAACTAGGGGGCATGGAGCATTGCATAATCAGGGGATGAGAGGCCCACAGCATGGAAGTTTTAATCTTTCACTTTTTCTTGTCTAGTTTAGTCATACAGTAACAAACTTTTAGTTTTAAACAAACTACAACAATAGTGGGAGGGAGGAAAAGGAAAGAACTAAAAATTAAAAAAAAAATAAAAAGAAGAAGAAGAAGAAGAAGAAGAAGAAGGCAAATGCCAAGTTGCTAACGGAGATAGAGAGAGTGAGAGAGAGAGTCATTTGTGTGAGGAAAAATGTTTCTACAATAAGGTGGGGGGCTTGGTGGTGTGGCACATCAACAAAGTTTTTGACTTTTCAATATTTCTATTGTTGCGTACAAGTAAGCCCTAGATGTGTTGGGAAGAAAATTAGAATTTTTTTCAATTTTATACATTGAGGTAATTGTTGAAATACCCCTATGTGTTTATTTTAAAGATGCTAAATGTTTAATTATTGTAATTTGTTAACATATGTATTTATGGATTGTATTTTATTTAAATGAAAATTATGTTTATTTTTAGACTTTCTTAAATATATATGTATATTATCAAGTACGAGGGGCTAAAATGATAAGGTTATTTAAAAATTTCAAACTATTTAGGATATTTCCCAAAAAAAAAAAAAATTCAAAAATTTTGGGGGGGCTTGCCCGACTTGGTCCTTAACTAGCTCCGCCATTGAACACATATATACTTAGATTAGATTTGAATAAAATTTCTATCTTGTATTATAAAAAAAAAATTAAAAAAAAAAAGATTAAAATTTTCTTGTTTTAAAAAACTTTGTTAATTAAGTTTAAAACGTTATTTTCCTTTTGTGTGTTTTACCTATATAAAATGGAAAATGTTAGAGATATAAAATTTTATAACAAATTATTAATGTGATGAGTGATTATTGGTAATTAAAAAATTGATATTATTGGTGGGCCTTGATGATAACTAGTAAAAAGTTGGCCACAACTTTCCTCATTCCAATGTGATGTTTGTTGGTAATTTGTGGTGTTTGTTGGATGAGTGATTATTGGTAATTAAAAAATTGATATTATTGGTGTCTATATCATTACTCATAAAAAATTAAAATTTTCCTTATTCCAAATCATTATATTGAATGAATTGAAAAGAAAAAAGTGTCATCATATTGAATGAGGATAAGTGGATGAGTCTAACTATCATGATTTACGTATCTACATATATCTACACCAATAAACTATTTTACAATACAAATTATTGATGTGAAAAATTCTTACTAATTCTTATTTGGAAAATGTTAGAGATACAAATTTTTTTACAAAAACTTTTACAAACTGCTAATGTGGTAAGTGATTATTGGTAAATAAAAAAGTAATGTTATTGGTGGGCCCAAATGAGAACCAATAAGAAGTTGGCCACAACAACAGTTTGTTAAAATATTGTAAAATTTTTTGTGATTGTATCATTACTCTTTTTATTTAAGTAATGCTATAATCACAAATTATTTTATAACATTTTTACAAATTATTGATGTGAAAATTTTTTATTAGCTTTAATTTGAATCTATCACTAACATCAAATTCACCCTCGTAAGTATGAGATGACGTACGTGTCCAAAATTTCAAATCCTCATAAGTGTACGAGTTTTCACATACCAAAATAACACAAGGAAATTTTCCAGACCCTCCAGGCTCTCCCACCCTTAAAAGCCCCCGATCCGGATGGCTTTCACACTCTTTTTTTCCAAGCAAACTGGTCTAGTTTGGGTCCGAGCATTATTCAAATTATTCAGGAAATTTTTGAATCTCTCACCATCCCTCCTAGCTGGAGGACCACAAACTTGGTCCTGATTCCGAAAGTTGCTCATCCCGATGTGATCTCGCAATTTCGTCCTATCAGTCTCTGCAATACTCTCTACAAATTACTCTCCCGTATCATTGTACAGCGACTCAAACCGTTTATGGGAGAAGTCATAAATCCTTGTCAAGCGGGATTTGTGCCTGGCCGTCATCCGAGTGATAATATCATCATTGTCCAGGAGGTTATTCGGACCCTTATTTCTCGACGGGGTCGAACAGGATACGTTGCTCTTAAACTGGATCTTGAAAAAGCTTATGATCGGCTTAAGTGGTCCTTTATCTGGGAAACTCTTGAATACTTTCAGATGCCTCTTAATCTCATTACTCTCATCATGAATATGATTTCTTCTACGAGATTCCACATTTTTTGGAATGGATCCCCTCTTTCGGAAGTGGTGCCCAGCATAGGCATCAGACAGGGCGACCCTCTCTCCCCATACCTGTTCATTCTTTGTCTGGAGAGACTGTCCATCAAACTTAATGAGGTTGTCCGTGATAAACTTATCCATCCTATAAATTTTTGTACTGGGGTCCGCCTCTCGCACCTTTTCTTTGCAAATGACATCTTCTTGTTTACGAGAGCCACAGCCAGGGATTGTAAAAATCTTAGTAGACTCATGATTGACTTCTGTGCGATGTCAGACCAACTGATGAGTGCCACCAAGTCTAAAACTTGGTTCTCCCCCCGAACCCCGAGGCGGATAAAAGACCAAGTGGCAGGTATCCTTGGCCTCCCTACCACAGACCGCATAGGAACCTACCTTGGAACACCCATCTTTACCACCCGTCGAACAGCCAGCTCCTATCAATATCTGGTGGACAACCGCAAGAGAATTGAAGGATGGCAAGCTAGGTATCTTTCGATGGCTGGTAGAGCCACCCTCATCAAAGCTTCGGTCACCTCTGTCCCGCTGTATGCCATGCACACCGCTCTTCTCCCAAAAAAAGTTTTCCACCAAATAGATAAGATGAGTTGTCGCTTCCTCTGGGGAGACACCGATCAACATAGGAGTTGCCACACCGTCAACTGGGAAACTGTCACACTCCCCAAAGAGGCTGGAGGATTGGGTATATCCTCTACACGGCATAGAAATAAAGCTATCCTCATGAACCAGGCCTTGCGCCTCTATTCCAATACCACGGCACTCTGGGCCAGGGTCTTAAAAGCTAAATATTTTCCTCAAACCAATATGTTGACCAGTCCCCAAACTTCAAGAGGCTCTCACATTTAGACCGCTATCTCTCTTGGGGCCGAGCTTCTTTTTGAAGGCATGAGATGGACTATAGGAAATGGAAGGTCCATAA
The DNA here is from genome assembly GCA_028535165.1 of Quercus tomentella. NCBI lineage: Eukaryota > Viridiplantae > Streptophyta > Magnoliopsida > Fagales > Fagaceae > Quercus > Quercus tomentella. The sequence goes on along the minus strand of JAPQVY010000012.1, from coordinate 44,254,639 downwards.
GAGTATGGACAGACCATTGGCTCCCTAACGGATCCCTGCGAAACTATATTGAAGGTCCTCTCCTCCCCCAGAAGGAAGATCGCCGTGTCAACTCTCTTTGGTCAAATCAGGAGTGGTCTTTTGAATCTCTTAACCTTCCCCTCCCCACCCAAATCCAGGACCTTATTCAAGGCACTCCGGTGGCCCGATTTGCTAGCCTTACTGACTCCTTTCTATGGCCCCATAACAAGGGCACGTGTTCCATCAAATCTGCGTCTAAATTCCTGTTTAACCGCCATCAAGTCCCTTGGAACAAAGCTCTTTGGCATTGGATCTGGGTATACCCTTGTCCCAAAAAGATCCAAATATTTATGTGGAAGGCTATGTGGGACCGTCTCCCCACCAAAACATACCTCGCCTTTGGCCGGTCTAATATGGATACCCGCTGCCACAGATGCCACTCACCTGAAACAACCATTCACATTCTCCGGGACTGCCCTTGGGCAAAAGAGGTATGGCACAAATCCCCAGGTATCCTACCCTTGTCTTTCTTCCAGTTACCGCTTCAAGACTGGATGAGACACAATACTACAATGGTTAGGCTCGCCTTCCCCCTTCACCCCCCCTGGCAGGTCTATTTTCCCTTCACCTGTTGGAAACTTTGGTTAGCAAGGAATGAAAGAATATTTACAAACAAATCCCCATCCCAACATAGTCTAATCTATTCCTCTGTTCAAGCGGCGATTGAATTTCACTTCCTTGCCGGAACCACTAAGCAACCCTTGGACCTGATCCCTCAGATCGTCAATTGGCAAGCCCCCCCTACCCTTTTCTTAAACTCAACACTGATGGGAGTGCCCTAGATAACCCAGGATTGGCCGTTGCAAGGGGTGTTCTTCGAGATTGCCAGGGTCAATGGATTGCAGGATTCTCAATGCATGTGGGCCTTGCAACAAACAATATGGCCGAGCTAGAGGCAGTTAGACAAGGGCTGGCAATGGCTAGAACCATGGGAGTAAAGCGCCTACAACTGGAACTAGATTCTAAAGTGGTCCTAAATTGGCTAACAAATTCAAATGTAAATTACCCCACTAATATTCTGCCCTTGATTTGTGATTGCAGGAACCTTTTGGAGCAGGAATGGAAAGTGCACATGCAACACGTGTTCCGTGAGGCAAATAGCTGTGCAGATGCTCTAGCAAAGCGGGGGACCCATCTACAAACTAGGATGACTATGTATAGTAAATGTCCCACTTTTGTTTATGTATCATATATGAGGGACCTGACTGGCTTGGGGGCAACTCGACTTTGTAACTCCAGCACAGTAAAAAGTACTGTATGAACTTAGTCTTTAAATAAATCATTCCGCTTTTCACCAAAAAAAAAAAAAAAAAAAAAAAAAAAAAAACACAAGGAAAAAACTAATTTTTTTATATATAAAAAATAATAAATAACTACCACTATCTGAGGAGTGAGGAACAACGTCAAATTCTCAAGCCTCTAGCTCAAACTAGTTGGTGATTACAATAATCAAAGATTGTATATTCAAATACTTGGGCCGGGACGGGATAAATATGGTGCTGATGAGTTTGGGAATTGGGCTTTCAGGTCCACTTTTGTTGTCTATGGGCTGAATTAATAAAGCCTTCAATTTCAGGCTCACGTCCCTGATCAAAAAGCTTGGTAGTTTTATTTCCGTACAATCCAATTTGATTCATTCTAGGAAAAGACAATCTGCTTCTATCTAGTATCTATCAAAGGAATGAATACATATACGCCGAAGATTCCCACAATTGCGAGTGCAAGGAATTTACACAAAAATCCAATAGATTTGGCCATACAAAATGAGTGCTATGGATTTTTTTTATTTAAATCCCAGCATTTAAATATAAAATATAACTACAAAAATAAGATAATCTTCTTAGCTATTCCAGAAATATCATTTAGTCCTAAATCCTAATAATTAACAAAAATTATTAAAGTGGACAAATAGAGTAAAAGGATGATAGGAAACTTATCGGAGCCATGGTCTGAAAATTAACCCACCGTCCTAAGAAGTGATTTCACGCCATTAGATGTAGTTTATCCTTAGTGCAATATGGCTTTGGCAATCACCCCATGATTTAATGGCTAGCTCAAGTTGAGTGCACTCACAAACAAAACTTCGAACTTGTATGAATGCCCAAAATAAAACAAAAGAAGTTGAAAAACATTGATACAAAAGTGGGAGGGAAATTTTATATTTTTATGCTCAATTATTTAGAAACAAGGTTTTCAGACCCGAACCAAACCAAGAGGTTGGACCGTGAAAACCGGGAACCGAGATGAAAATCGATTTTTTAAGCATAAGGAACCGGATTTTTTGTTAATTTCGTGAACCCCTAAAACAGGGGTTGGACAGCACGAACCGGTGGCAAGAACTGTGAATCCCTTAGCATTTTTATTTTTTATTTTTTTTATAAAAACAACTTAACACAATTTTATTCTACTTAATTAAATTATCCATCTCTTACAAGGAATAAAACAACATTATAATTAAAATCCTTCAAAGATATTCAACTTTACTTCAAAAATTAATCATAAATTTTAATGTTTTCATGGTTATTATTTTATTTTATTAACTGTCTTATTTAATTATTAAATATATGCTTGAAAATCATTAAATTTCCCTCACATATATAGATATATTGTCAATTTTGCTAGTTTTATAAATTTAATATCTATATTTAGGCTTTAATTAATTATTAAATTAATTATGACGTCATCACAGTTCGACCCCGATTCGACTTCAGTTTGACCTCAAAAAACTTGAACCTCTCCCTTTTACGATTCAATGAACAATCCAGGTCTGAAAACCTTATTTAGAAACCCATCACCTCTGATATCGCGGAAGTTACAAGAAAACAAAACACGTTGCTTTCTGAATGGAAAATAAACTAAACACGTTTTCTAAATAAAAATCTCGAATCCATGAGGGGTTTCTTGAATCTACAAGGTGATAAGTTTCTAGAATCCACTAGAGAAAAACGATAAATAAAAATCTGAATTTTTATTAATCTGAAAATTGCCATTGCATGGAAGCTACAATACATTAAATAGTAGAAAGAAAACCTAGAAATGCTAGGAAAATGGCCATAAAAATCCTAATAATTTGTTCTATTCACTAGGTTAGGTGGCTAAATTTTTGCCAAAAAAAAAAAATAATAATAATATTGAATTATATGTAAAATCATAAATTATGAACATTCAAAGTAAGTGAAATTTTATTTTGAATTTTCAACAAAGAGTTGTTAAACAAGCAAGATTGATTATGTTTTTTACTATCTATGACATCATAAATTATATAATAAATATTTAATAAATAAATAATAGTTTTTTTTACTATAAATATTAAATATTTTTTTTAGTGATTACTGGTAATAATTGTAAATAAATATAACCGCCCACTATTAGCATTTAGTAATAATTATATATATATATATATATATATATATATATATATATATTGTATCAAAAATAATTATATATGTATACACACTACTACTACTACTACTATTTAAGGGGCTTCCAATGTTTGGAATCCTCTTTTTTTTTTGGTTCAAAAATACTCCTACACTTCTATGTTTAAATAAAGACAAACCTAAAGGACAATACGGTAAAAATACAACTATAATTTCTACTAAGATATTGCTTAAAAAATATGGCCACTTTCTTATTGATTTTCAAATTGGTTTATCCAATATTCACTTATAAATTAGATTCTCAAAATAAAAACACAAGTTCTTTTTTTTTTTTTTTTTTTTGCTACAAAATAAACATGTAATATTTGTTCATTTTTTGAAGCTAATTTCATGACACTCCTAATTGTATTAGTAGTTTTAGATGTGTAATATTATGCTTTCAAAAAAAAAAGCGTAATATTATAACATAATAAAAATGATAAAAAAAAAGCCTTATTACACGTTGTGATGAGGCTAGTATATATATAAATTTATAATAATATAACCGTAGCCCTTTATTAGACAGCCTTTATTAGTGTTCCTATATGGCTATATATGAGTAGATATTTTAACTTAATTCTCAGTCTGAGAATTCCTATATTTATCAAAAAGTTTGAAACTTCCGACGCAAGGTAAGAGAGAAAGGGGTTTTGTTTATAGAAAAGGGAAAGAAGTTTTTCTGGGGGTGTTTGGTATATGTACTTAAAAATTGAAAATTGTTGTTTGAAAACATGAGTGGAAATACGTGTGGGTGAAAAGTGTGTGGAAATATGTGTAATGTTATTTAAAAACTGAAAATTGTTGTTTGAAAAAATATATACTGGGTGTGGGTTTTCGATTTGATCCTATGGATGAGGAGTTGATAAAGATTTTGATGAAGAAGGTGAACGATGCTGAACACCCTCCTCCACGCCTAAATCATTTTGTTGTGAATGATTGTGAGGTATATGGCAAAATTCCTCCATGGGAAATATATGATTCTCATACCCGCTCCCATTTACACACCTTCCACCGTAAGCTCTACATCTTCACCAACCTCCAAACAACCACTAGCAATCGTGTGTGCAGGGCTGCCTCTTGTGGAACCTAGCTTGAAAAAAGCAAGCCCAAAAAAATCCTTGATTCTCAGGGAAATCTTATTGGGATAGACAAGATGCTCTCTTTTAAGGCCAAGGATCTTCATTAATCTTGGCAAATTAAATAAGAATAATTGGATAATGCATGAGTTCTCCTTGGCAAATCAAGAATTTGCAAGAATCAACACAGTCCTCTGTGTCATCTATAAACAAAAAAAAAGGGTTAGGGTTAGTTTGTGAGGAGGCCAATGGAAGAGGTCTCAAAAGAGCTTTTTATTCTACTGCTGTTGTTCAATACAACTGCTGCTATGATGTCACTTGAACACAGAAAAAGGCGGCACCTTGAGGCTGAGCCTGAGCCTGAGATGCCTAGTGCTAATGATGAAGAGTTTGCTGCATGGGTTACTGGATGTTTTTTGTTAGGAATGCTATAAGCATATGAAATAATTGTTGTAATCCCTAGTCAATTAGTTAGTTAGTTAGTTGAGATTAGGATGAGTTAGTTAGGATTTGAGCACATGTAGCTCATTTAACACATGGTTTAATTCATAGAGCACATGTTGAATTAACTAGCCAATTATCTTGAGGCATGTGGGCCAATGACATTAGAGTTAGTATCATATAAATATATGATTGTAATTCAACATTAGAGATCAATGAAGAATAAACCAATTGTTAGTGCATTAGTGCATCTCTCTCTCTCTCTCTCTCTGTGTGGAGGGTGACTACCTTGAATTAAGTCAATTTCCCTACAATTCTCATCAATTCCCCTATAATTCCAATCAATCTCCATTAGGAACCACCGAGTTCCTAACAAGTGGTATCAGAGCCGTTGATCCAGAGATGAGCAATTGTAATCAAAGAAAACTTTTGAAAAAAATACAAGGAATGTTGAACAAAGCCTTAGAAGAAGCCAAGGATATTTCAAAGAAGATGAAGGCCTTGGCTGAATCTAACATGGCCATGAAGGAAGAACTTTCAAGAGTGCAAGAGGATCTTGAAAACATGTCCGAAGAAGAGTTTCAACTTCTTGAAGGAACAAGTGAAAAGTTTCAGGTTGTTGAATCAATAAAAACAGTCCTTGACAGTGAAGATGCAAATGACAGTGAAGATGTGGCTGATCTTGAAAAGTTTCTTGATTTAAAGGAATTAGTGAGGAAGGAGTCATCAAAACCACGTTATGAAGAATCAAGGAAAATGAGATGGTCAAGGAGTAGAGAACGTGAGGACAGAAATAAGAGGTCAATTTCACCATCAACACGTGAAGAGTCAATTGAAGATGTGTCATTTGGTTCACGGTTTATTGGTCTTGAAGTTGAGCACATGGATGAACATGTCGAAGAAGTAGTTTTGAAGGATCATCTTGGTCACATTCACGTTCTTGGTGGCAATAGTGGGAAGTGCGAAGGTTCCAATGCTAGCATTGCTTTTCCATATAATGAGATGTATCTTGCTAAGGATGGAAGTCTTGGTTTCCTTAGGCTGGAGCACGTGGAAGGGCATCAAGAATTGTCTTTAGAAACAAAATTATTCACAATATTATCAACACAAGGAAAGCAAAGGTGGCAACGCAATGCAACTTTTACAGGATCAATGTGGCAATATGATTACTATGCATCTACATGTGCTTTGCAATGGAAATGCAAAGAAGTTAAAGCTCTTGTTCACATTGGCTGTTGCTACAACTCCTTGTTTGATGCGGAGGACAACATTGAAGCACAATGTGGATTTTCAATGAGTGCTGGTATTAAGTCTGCTGGTTTTTCAGATTATGCTACTCTATTTTGGGCTGTGGTCAAATGCTTGGAAATATTTGATGTTTTTGACGGTCAAGATGCCTTGGTGTATTGGATTAGTGGCCGGTTTCCCCTCATGAAGGTGTCATTTCAAGCAACACCTTGTGGGCAAGGTGTTTTCAAGGGGAGGGAAATGTTAGGAATGCTATAAGCATATGAAATAGTTGTTGTAATCCCTAGTTAGTTAGTTAGTTAGTTAGTTGAGATTAGGATGAGTTAGTTAGGATTTGAGCACATGTAGCTCATTTAACACATGGCTTAATTCATAGAGCACATGTTGAATTAACTAGCCAATTATCTTGAGTCATGTGGGCCAATGACATTAGAGCTAGTATCATATAAATACATGATTGTAATTCAACATTAGAGATCAATGAAGAATAAACCAATTGTTAGTGCATTAGTGCATCTCTCTCTCTCTCTCTCTTTTTCTCTATGGAGGATGACTACCTTGAATTAAGTCAATTTCCCTACAATCCCCATCCATTCCTCTATAATTCCCATCAATCTCCATTAGGAACCACCAAGTTCCTAACATTTTTCTTCTACTGCGGCTGCCGCTGAAGAGGCCTCAACCCTCAATACAACTGCTGTGGTGTCACAAGGACAAGAAGATGCCCAAGCCCAAGAACACATAAAAAGACGGTTGGATGCTGCTACTGATGCTGATGCTTATATGGATGAAGAGTTTGCTGCATGGATAGCTGATCCCACATTCCCAGATGAAGCATTGAGTCAAATCCTTTCTGATCTACCACCCTTGGTTGAAGTATGCAGTCAATTCAAATCTAACCCTGTTGCTGATGCTGATACTGATGGAGATATTGTTGCGTTAATTACTGCATTAATTTCTGATCCCACCTAACCGGATGAAGCATGGAGTAAAATCTTTCATCTATGAGATTGTTCTGGTCTTGGAGAGATTCTTTTTCTTCTCTGTTATAGTCTTGCACAGATTCTTTGTTCTTCTCTTTACAATTATTTATTTATTTATTTATTTTTATCTGAATCAATGATGTAACCAAATGACAAATGTTTGGAACTCGGCATATTTTCAATAGTTCAAATTTAGCATGTCTATAGTTAGAACTCTGGCAAATGGGTTGTTTGCAAATGTAGCTTAAGAATTGAAGGATTGTACTAAAACTCGTTTTGATGGTGAAGGAGCAATATATTTGTCAACTCAAAGGTATAAACTTATGATTTCTTCTCTTATTTCCAATTTTTAGGTTTTGATATATGAATGTGTTGTGAAGATTTAGATATGGGGTCACTCTATTATGTTATAAATGAGACTTTCTTGATTTTATTTGTCACTTTTTTTTTTTCTTTCTCTTAGTATAATTTTCAATCTCTTAAAAAACGAACAAGACAAAAAAAGGTATAAAAATGGGAATTAGCTTTAAAAAGTGCCCCACGACAAGTGCATAACTTTCTACGCGGTTGCACTAAAAATGTGATATCACATGAATTTATATTGTATGTGCCAATTTTGGTTAAAACAGAAAAATAGATATGTAATAATGAATCTGTTTCTACATAAATTTATGATGAGACCCATAATTCATGTGAAAATGAGGAATATGCATTTATGGTACTCTCGGAATATTCAATAATTTACACAATAAACAGTATAATGCAGTTTAATTAGTTCACTTTTAGAATAATATATTGTTAACGTTAAATGAATTTATGAATTCCAACTCCATATCTACCCTCCAAAAAATGAACACAAGTTACAACTAAACTATATAAAAAAATAATAATAATAAAATCAAATCAAATTTTCTCTCTCGTCTGTATTTATTTCTCCAACAACAACAACCAAAAAAAAAAAAACTAATAAAAAAACGATATACTTTTGAATGCACACTTGCACTAATAAAGTTCTCTCAGCACTAAACATAGAGTATTCCCTGGTGGAAAAAAAAAAAAAAAATGACGTATAAGATTCATGAATCTAAAAAGCTTGAAGATTATCATCCATACTGATCAACAAAGTCACATTAACCATTAACTATCAACGGAAACGCAATTCCATGTACACTTGAAATTTACTTAAATTAATAAATAAAGTAACTTATTCAACAATCTAGCTCGCAAGTTGCAAGCGAAATTTCTTAGCCTTTGTTAACCCTAAACCTACTACAATCCCTCTTGACCTCCATATTTTAATTTTCTACTTCTTTTTATGCTTTACAATGTTTCTTCTAATAAAAATTAAAATAATAAAAGAAAAAAATGATTAAGAATGTAGCTTAAACTGAAATGGAACATGATAGTACGATACACATCTGGAAGAATAATTGGAAAATAGTCCGATGTTTAAAGAACTCTGTAAGCACCCGTCTTTTAATTTGACATTTCTTAAAACCTTATAAGGGACGGAGGATCTCCCCTTGGGCATAGAGGAAGATGGAGTACATTTTTGCTTTGAGCTTAGGGCAAAGGAGGAGCACGGTGATTCATTGAAGGAGGAATATTGGTGCCCGGATTAGGAACGGATGGAATGAAAGGAGAACTAAGAAGCCGGCATAGCGACGGAGAGACATTAATATGATCAGTGACAAATAACTGAAATAAAGAAATAAGGCCTTTTGGCTGATCATTGAAGAATTCGAAGCGATATCTCCGGTCGTTTTTGTTGGAATATTGGGCACATTTGGAGGGGCTTCACATTGCTGTACTGCACCAAACAACTTGTCCTTGTAATTGTACATCTTATTTTGGTTTTGTCCTTGTTGGATTGTCCTAGCCTCTTGTGCAGGAAAGCACAGGAGAAGAAGAACCATCACTGCTGTGACTTTCAGAAGTATATTTAGAAGCGCCATCTTTTTCTGCAAGTTAAAGAGAGAGTTAAAGATCAATGCCTAGGAATAAGATCATGTGTATATCAGTGTATGGTTAAATAATAGGGGACTAGAGTAGAGAACAGAAACGCGGACCGTGCTGTGGACGTTTCAAACATACTGAGAAACTTCGTGAGTGAATTATCATGGAAATTGTTTCGAAACAAAATTGTAGGTGCCATGCAATTCGAACTCAATTTCCAGGGATATTCTATATAAGGAGGGATTGGCATGAATAAGAGTTGAAACAGATGAGAGTCAACATTTGCGGCATAAAGATACATACATACAATAATGCCGAGAAAGTGTCCAAGTTGGTTAAGGTGCAAACTGGTGCAAAAGTGCTTGAAATTTCAGTTGCAAAAGACGATCATGCATGCATGCCTGAATTCTCTTATGAGGTGGCCGGGACATAATGACATATAGTGCAAGTTTCTTTGTCGACAAGTTTTAATTTTCAATTTTTAAACAATGAGCTTGGGTTACGCATCAGAAAAGCACTTTCTCATAAATACTTTGCGGGACAAGTTAAGATGTACGTGTTCTCTATGAAATATATTATAATTTATTTTGCTTTATTATATGTAGCCCTTTTTTTTTTTTGGTGGGGGGGGGGGGAAATAAGGAAATTGGTTTATGGATTATTTTTAAAAATATCTTATGAAAAAATGATAAAGTAATTCTTTTTTTATAATTTTTATATTTCTCATAAAAATAATGTTAAAATTTTTTTAATTTAATTTATTAACAATTTGTCCTAAAAATAACTATTACTGTAACACTTTATTTTTTTATTATAAAAGAGACAAAAAGTAGAGATGAAAGTAGATTCTTTGGACGAATAAGTCACGTACCGAGCAAGTGCAACACATATAATCGCATTTAAACTTTGAAAACAATCAGGCAGGAATTGACTTTGAAAAGGCGACAGGCGACAAGTTTAGTGCTTATTGCTTAACTTTCTGTGCTTCCCTGCCCGGAGTATGATTTTTTTTTTTTTTTTTTCCTTTTTCCATCACCGATTCCTTGTCCTTGCGCACTAGATACCAACAGAAACTAATAACAAAGTTGCACTAATTATAAGAGGTAAAGTGTTGTTACACTATCGTTATCGTTGACAAGTGTGTGATATTTATTATTCATAATAGAAATATATTAAACGTTAATAAATGTGTGATAATTATTAATCTTAATAGAAGTATGTTAATGAGTGGACAAAACTCATTAAAGAACACTTATGGAAAGTCTAGGTTATTAGAAAAGAAAAAAGAACACTTATGAAAAGTAATATAAAAAAAATATATACTCATTTAATTGAACCTTTTGCAATTCCCCCCCAAAAAAAAATGGCTGATTAAATTCCTTAATGTTTCAAATTTTTGGTCAAAGTTAAAATTTTTAATTTTTTAAAGGAATATCATTTAATGTACAAGGTTTCAAAACTACTCACATTATTTTAAATCTAGAGATAGAAAAGTATTGAATTTTTAAATAAGGAAAGGGTCAAATTAGGGATTTTATTTATTAAATTTTCAAAGAAGATTAAATTTTGGGTTACCCCAAAATGCAATAGAAAACCAAGAATTTGGGACAATTGGAGTTATCAAAAACTAAGGAAAGGGTCAAATTAGGAATTTTATTTATTAACTTTTCAAAGAAGATTAAATTTTGGGTTACCCCAAAATGCAATAGAAAACCAAGAATTTGGGACAATTGGAGTTATCAAAAACTAAAACTTAATTTGATTAAAAAAAAAAAACTAAAACTTAATCATAATCAATGCATTTCAGTACTTGTTAACCAAACCTATAATTATAAGACTTTTGTGGTTGTTGCTATGGCTAAAAGAATTATAAGGCTTTTGTATGTATATCATCTCTACACATCACCATTTTACGTTTTAAATGTGAATATCAATAAAAAATGTATATATCACACATAAAAAATTATAGATATTTTATATATGAAATATACAATAACAAGTATGAAACAATATTTTCCATTTTGGTAAGTAGTACTCGTTCTATCTAATTAGATATTTGTGTGCATGTTCATGTGTTAAAGCCTTATTACATAACTTCGATATGTAGATGATGAATTTTATGTGGTAACGGGTTTGATGGTTTTGTTGTGTTTATTTTGCTGTCGGGCGATACTTTATGGCTTTGTTTTCTTGAAAATTTTCAGTTTTTTATTTTAGATAAAAATGTTTGGTTAATTCATGCCGATTAATCTATTGATAAAGAGGTTTCAACATTGTTGAGATAGGATTTGAATCCGATGCAATTATTGAATTATGTAATTACCTTGTATTATGAGATATGAAAGATAAAATAGGGGGGAAAATAGAAAAGTTAAAAAGTGAAAAATTAAAAAGTTTTCAGATCAGAAGAGTAAGTTTTACACTGTGTTTGGAAAACAAGGGAGATAAAAGGGAAAGGAAATGATGGAAGAGAGTGGAGAGGAAAGGGAAGAGAATGGATAAAAATTTTCCTTTCACTTGTTTGGTTTGTAAGATAGTGATGGAAGGAAATCTAGCTTGTAAGATAGTGATGGAAGGAAATCTAGCTTATTGGTATATTCAACATTTTCCTTTTCTTCACCCTAATCCATCTTAACTAATTAAAGGATTTTTATTTCCTTTTTCTCCTCTTCTTTTCTTTTTCTTCCCCATTCTCCTCTACCAAACATAACTTTAAAGTATATTTTTAAATTTTTAATCTCAAACATTGATTTACCATTGCACCTCGGATATGGATCCGATACGTAATGACAACATGCCTAGAAATTGGTTGATTGATCTATTGATTAAGAGGTTGTTGGATCTGGTACTACGGGACATATAAGCTCCTGAGGTTTTGCTTATATGCTAATTTTTTTTTTTGCCTTTTTTTTTTTCAAATAATCTAATTCTTAGCCTTCTTTTTCTAGAAACAAACTAGTTTTAAGTTTTTTGTCACACATTTAACATAAAAATTAGGGTAAATTCCAAATAACTACCCTGAGGTTTGGGGAAATACCAAACACATCCAAGACAATTGAAAAACAACCATTTTAATCCTAAAGATAAACACCGTTAGCATGCCGTTTGTTCACTCCACCCAAAACAAAAGCTACATTGCTTTTTCTCCATTTTCAAGAATGAATGCTCAGTACCCCAAAGCTGCCCAAGCCGTTTGTTCATTACACAAAACAAAATTTGTACAGTTTTTTTTTCATTTCCAAGGCAACAAGTTCAGAAAATGTACCTCACACCATCTATCCCCGCCAGGCCAAAATCATCACATTTGAGTCCAACACGTTTTCATCATTCTTGCTCTTCCCAAGAGCAACAAAGGGCTCTTAATATAAACCAGAAGAAAGTAACCCAAGTCAATTGGTTCAATGGTTCTTTTGAGACTTCATCAGAGCTAGAATTTCAACTCTTACTCAAAAAAAAAAAAATTTCGGGCTGAGCAAAGAGAAAGAGGGCTTGTGTTCAAGTTTTAATCTGAAGAAAGGTACAAATTAGTTCTTGACTTAGTTTTTGTTTTTGTTCTGGTTTCTTTTGTGGGTTCTTCTTTTAGCAATTTGGCTCTTTTGCTTAGTAATTTCAACTCTTCTGGCATGTAATCTTGGATTTTTTTTTTCTAAGTTTTAGTTTTTGTTATGTAAAGAACTTGATCTTTATGGAAATTAAAGGATAAACACTAAAAAAAAATTAGAATCAACTAAGGAATCCTTGACCTTAACAGATTTTTTTTACATAAACGGTTTTTCTAATGATTTTATTCCAATAAATTACTACTACTTTTGTACAAGATAACCCCTGCATTTTAGGAACAACTTATCTTAATAAAAAATCAAAGATCTCCGCTAGCCGTTACAATCCTATTGAGGATATTTCGGAATCAAAGTTTATTCATCATGAATACCATTTAGATGAAATGATATTCTGAATGGTATCATTCAAGTATTTCTTTTATCAAGCACATATTTGACTTTGGCTGCTAGGCTTGGTGTAGTTGCTTGATTTATGGATCCTTTGATTCACGTGTGCTTGATTAATGGTCAATAAATTTGATTCTAAAATATCCTCAGTATATACAATCAAATGACTAACATATTCCCTTATTCTACTAAAATGCAAATACAAATGCAATAAATCCTAATATCATGCAACAAATTATTATGATCCTAAATTATGCAAAATATCTAAATGCTATGCACATTTAAATGCTAGGGACGTAACAGCTGTAGAGTCTTTTATTGTTTTCTTTTCCTTTTTTTTTTTTTTCCTTTTTAAGTTTAATTTATGCCAAGAAACCCAGTGTGTTCAAGGCCAATTTGTATCTTAGTTATTGATTTTTTTTTATCAAACTTTGTTTTATAGATATCAATGGCAGCAACAGCAACACCAACTCTGTTTTCTTTGCTTGTCCATCATGGTCCAACGACATCGGTCATTGATGTTGATAGGAATCGGTATTTATATATGGATTTGTGTCAAGATGTATTAGAGACTGGGCTTGTGGACTTGCCTGCAAACATAAGTGCAGACATCAGCATCAAGTATGAAATACCAAATTCAATGGACATCATGAATGTGAATAATGATATTGATATGCTACGTATGTTTGATGCATATGAAGATGAAGGGTGTCGTAAAATTCACATTCATGTTTCATTTGGGCTTTATGATCCTCAGTGCACTACTTCTCAACCCAGTCAAGAACAAGCCATAGTTGGTATGACTTCTTTATCTGAAGATCCTGATTTTAGTGACTTTGGCAATGATCTTTTGGCTGGGGCTGCTATGAATTTTAGTCATGACATTAATGCCATTAAGGGGAAAGAGGTTACTAATGAAATGTTATTGGCATTGGCTAGTGTTCCTGAGGATTTTGATATTCTTGCTCCAATGGGTGTAGATTTTGAATATCCTGAAGAAGAATTACATATTAGTGCTTCTGATGAAGAGTGGCAAGTCGGAAGTGAAGAAGAAATTGACAGTGATAGTGAGTATGAAGTAGATGGGTCTATAGTTGAGAAAAATTCTGAAGGTGAGGATGATGGCCTCTCAGACTATGGCTCTGATGAAGTTCATGAGGATTGGCCTAATTCTGATGTTGACATAGAGCAAATTCATGTGGATAGGGCTATTCAAGGAAGAAGGTTCATTGCAGAAGAAGGTTCAATAAGGCTAGAAAATGGCATGGTATTTACTAATGTGAATGAGTTTAGGGAAGCGTTAAGGGATTTTGCAATTCAAGAAGGATTTGAACTTGTTAGGGTGAAGAATGATAAAGCTAGAGTGACTGCAAATTGTGCCTGTGATGGATGTCCATGGCGGATTCATGCTACTGTAACACCTGATGAGATTACATTTAGGATCAAAACCTATGTTTCATAGCACACATGTATTAGGACCTCAAAAAATTCAAATGCAACCTCAACTTGGATTGCTAGGAAATTAAGGAGCAAACTTTATGCAGACCCTGACTTGAGGTATTCTAGTATGCAACAAGATCTGCTTGAGAAGTTTGGAGTTCAAGTAAGCCAAAGGAGGTTATATCGAGCAAAGAGAAAAGCTAGAGAAGAGGATTATGGCAACCATGCTAGGTCTTATAAGAAAATACCAGCATATGCTAATTTGGTCTTGGAAACCAACCCTGGCAGTATAGCAAAAATTCAGTATGAGAGACCTAACATTGCATTGAATCCTACCTTGAAGAGGTTCTTTTTATGCTTTGATGCTATGAAGAAAGGCTTTATCAATGGTTGTAGGCCATTCTTAGGAATTGATGGTTGCCACCTCAAGGGGCCATTTGGGGGTGTTCTACTTGCTGCCATTTCTCTTGATGGCAACAATGGCTTATTTCCAGTTGCAATTGCCATTGTAGAGGTTGAATGCAAGGATAGTTGGCTATTTTTCTTACACCATTTAGATGCTGCATTGGTTAGCATGATTGATAAGCCACTTTGTATTATGTCTGATCAACAAAAGGTATGTAGATTGATTATTTTAATACTTTAATTTAATGTGTCAATTTTTAAATCCTTAAGTTTTTTTTTTTTTTTTTTTTTGCTATTTGAGGACGTCAAATGTATCAAATATGCTAGAAGTGTTATTTGGTATAGTCTTTATTTTATATAGTGATTTGAACATTGATAAGTTTGATCTTATTTGATATAGTCTTTTTTTTTTTTTTCCTTTGTTTATTCTATCATAATTTAATGCTAGCATTTGCCACATGGTAATCTAGTTAGATGTTATTTTGTAAAGCTGTTTTATTTTTTAAGAGTTAGTATTTTTAGATATACATTGTATGTTTGTGCTATGAACATATTCTATTTCTAAGAATTGCCTTTTTCAAAGTTAAGTTGTTAATCATTTCATTGTCATTATGGTTTCTTAGGGTTTAATTGATGCAGTAGCTCAAGTCTTCCCTGAAGCAAGTCATAGGCTATGTTGTAGGCACATATATAGTAATTTCAAGGTTAAATTTCCAGGCCTCATGCTTAAGATAAATTTTTGGACTGCTGCAAAAGCATATAATGAGTTTTTGTTTAACAACGCTATGCATCGTATAAGAGTAAACAATGAGGCAGCCTATGATTGGTTGATGAGTAAGCCCAAGGAAATGTGGGCTAGACATGCATATGATCCAAGAATTAAGATCGATCATGTAACTAATAACATGACAGAATCATTTAATCAATGGGTTGGAGACCTTAGAGCTAAACCAGCTCTTACCATGTTAGATGGAATCCGGATCAAGATTATGGGAAGACTAAATAAAAGGTTTGAGAAGGCCAATACATTAGATTCTTTGGTTACTCCCAAGATCAAGAAAACGTTGGACTTGATCCAACAAGATTCGAGGTTCTGCAAGGTAATAGCAGCTGGTGATGATGAGTACCAGGTTGTTGATGGTTTTACTACATTTGTAGTGAATTTGATTGTGAAGACATGTGCTTGTGGTTATTGGAAGATAAGTGGGCTGCCATGCAAGCATGCAGCAGCATGTATTATGCATAAAAGGGCAAATGTAGAAATTTATTGTGATGAATACTTGACAAGTTTCACCTACCTGAAAGCATATGGTGAAATCATTCATCCCTTACCTAATTTGAATGATATTAATGCTGATGAAGAAGTGGAGCCTCCTATCCTTCGTAGGTTGCCTGGTAGACCAAGGAAAAATAGGAGGAGAGAGCCAGGAGAGCAACCAACAGGTTTGAATGTTGCTAGGAGGTCAAATACTATAAAATGTCAAACTTGTAAAAAGTTTGGTCATAACAAACGCACCTGTCAAAGAGATTCAACTGTTGGCAGTATAAGGGGTACCAAGGTTGTAAATATTAATTTTATTTCTTTTAATTGTAGTTGCATATGTTTTAGTATTTGAGTTTCTAATTCTCTCTTAATTTTGTAGGAAACAAGGACTGGGGAAAGCTCTGGTGTAGGAGCATGTGCTAATGTGATGAATAATGTTGTTGAGGATGGTTTGGATGCTACTACACAACAAAGTGTAAATGTTGCTGCTACTGGTGTGAATGAGTCTACTCCATTGGCTAATGATGAGCCTAGTGGAAGTGATTATGCTGCCTTTTGAAGTTGATGGAATTTGGAACCATTTTTGGACAATTATTTTTGTTGCTGTTTTGGTGGCTGTCAGTGTTGGTTTGGATGGTGTGTTTTCTATTTTTGCAAAGCAAATTGACAGCATAATAGACAGCATAGCAGACAACTTTGTGCAGATAGTTTTTGTTAAGTGAAGCACAGCATAGTGGACATAATGTGAACAGCTTACATACATGATGGACCTAGTGGGTCTTGGACAGCTTTTGCCTTTTTGGTTTCCTTTTCATGTCATGTATTAACTTAGACCGATGGTTACTAGTGTAAGTTTTTGTAAGTAATAGATGGTCAAATGCTGTGAATGTAACTAATGATATATATGACTTTGACAATGCTGTCAATGAATATTTATTATGAACTTAATGGGAATGCAAATGCAAATTTGAACTTACTTGTCTATACTTGTTACTTATTTTTTTTATTTTTTTATTTTTTGATGGGTTGTTACTTATTAATTTTGTGAGAACAGATTTTTTTTTTTTTTTTTTTTTTTTAATGTTTTCATCATAAGAATGTGAAAGTGGATTATCTTATGCATAACATTATTTAACCAATTGACATGGTTGTACAATCATGAATTATCTAATCTATATGTAAGAAGTGTTGCTGTTAAGGAAAATTCCTAGATCAAAGAAATTTCCCACATTAGGTGTGTTGATATATCCGGTAACAAAAATATTTCAAATATTAAAGGCTATGCAAATATCATGGGATTGATGGAAGAATCCTCTTCTCACACAAAATCCACGGCTAATCAATTGCATAGATTACCACTATAAAGGAAATATAGTACACATGTTTACAACAACTTCATCAAAGGAAAACATATTTCCTTAAATCTCTCATATACATATGTAATCCCATGAAATAGAAGTCTGCTTTATGATTTATATAGAATTACGGACTCTTGTATATATTCAATTGATTCATTCACAAGTGATTTGCTGGACTATTTGCATTTTAATTGAGTTTGTTTGGAATGAAATTGCATTTATTTATTATCAAACAATGGGTCCCATAGCTGGACTAAAATGGACTAAAACTAGAAAGTCTTTGCATTTGCAAAATGCATTAAGGCTGGCGGGAACAAATGAGTTTGGGGTACCTAAACATTCATTCTTGAAAATGGAGAAAAAGCTCTACAGCTTTTGTTTTGGGTGGAGTGAACTTTGTTTTGGGTGGAGTGAACAAACGGCATGCTAACGGTGTTCATCTTTAAGGACTAAAATGGATGTTTTTCAATTGTCTTGGATGTGTTTGGTATTTCCCCAAACCTCAGGGTAGTTATCTGGAATTTACCCTAAAAATTATATCTTTTCATAAATACTATACAAATAAGTTATCGAAAATAAGCTACACCCAATCTGACACTTATTGATGCTCCTGCTGATGATACGAAGCTAAAGGCCACCAATTTTGGCTTGTATGTCATCTCTTAAGCAAGTATACATTATGTATACTCCCACTAATGGGTGAAACGTTTTACCAAGCAAGGCCAAGCTTTAACATATACACATACGGTCTACAATATGCACTTACACCCAGAATCCAAGGTAAACCCAAATTCACATTTTCAAAAACATACATATAATATATATACAATATATATTAATTGATCTTGATGCATGAGGAACAATTCAACCTGGACGACTGTCTTCCATCCAAAGACCATCACCTGCATGGAAGAGGCCCTCTCATCTGTTCAGACCACCTCTTGTCCAGAGATGTCTTCATCCCCATCCAAATATCAGGAACAATTTCCCTCCTCTTGTCCAGAGCACCACGCCTGTTAATTTCTCCACCAACCCGTATCTTCCGAGTATGGAAGTGAACTTTGAGGATCTTGTTGCCATTAACTCCATGCCCCTATTATGCTTCCCATAACGGGAGGGACTAATTCATGTGAGCGTGATCAAGTCCAAACCCCTATATAAACTCTGGGCTTTCAAAGTTATACGTGAAAAACCCTAACTTAGACACTTTTAGAGTTCATTGGCATTCTTGTGAGGTTCGAACTTAACTATTGAAGCATCTTTAGTCAGTACCACACTAGCACACTCCATGAATACCATATATATATATATATATACACCAATCATCTACTATAGTATATAGGTAAAGAAAGGGTCTATACTCACACATACATATTATAGATAAAGAAACGGTCTATACACACACACACACACACACACACACACATATATATATATATATATATATATATATATATATATTCATCTGGGCTAGGGGATGCAGGTGCCCCCTTTGGTCATAGAGGGAAGAAGAGGTGTTTGCGGGGTGCCTAGTGACAGAGCAGTGTTGTAACTCACTGTTGGACTGGGAATATAGGTGCATGGATTGGGTGCAGATGGAGGCACCAGAACATGAGGATATTGCACTCCACCTAGTGAAGAAGAGACATCAGTGTGATCACTAGCGAAGGTCTTTGGGCTGATCCTCGAATGAGGGGTGTCGGTGGTGGTGGGAGGATTGGGTTCAGATATTGGAGGGACTTGACCTTGCAATACTGACCCTAACAACTGGTTTTTCATCATAGAATTTTGTTCTTCTCTATGGAGGATTCTCCTAGTCTGATATGCAGGCATGCTCATCATCAGAAAAAGCACCACTGTGGCTGCGAGAAGCATATTTTTAAGATGATTTAGAAAATTTTGACGAAGAATATACTGAACATAATCACTTATTTATAGAAAATCGTATATAGAAGAATTACCTGGGCAGATACCATTTAAAACTTAGGTGTATCATAGTGGACAAAATCATGAGATTCATGACATTTGTGTTAGTGCATGAAGCTTCCTCTTCAATATTGTTGAGTCGTTCACACTTACAAAAATCTGTGGCCAACGTTTACACCTCAAAAGGTCAACATATTATTATATATAAAGACTGCGACTTTCGCCCACAATATACCAAAGTTATAAGCAAAAGATAAAGAGTGGTGAATTAAAAAAGAAGAAAACAAAACTTTTATCATATATACAACGGCACTTTTTAGAAGATTTTTCCAACTCATCACTGCAATTTAGAAGCATCTTGACAGAGCATGCACAGGCTAGCTAGTCTGAGCACTAACTAAAATAAAGGGATTGACTTGTGCAAATTAAAATTATGATGAAGATAAGAGATCAAAAGTTGAAGACGGGGTTAATATATTATATAGCATGGCTTTCCAACAGGGTATCATGCTTAACTCAACTTAGCATATGATATGACCCTCTCAGCCGCAAGTTGGACCTCTTCTCCCTCGAGGAATATGGTGACAATGGAGAGAAATATGGAAAACAAGTAAACCGGGACCTCTTACAAGCAAAGCTTGATTTTTCACATAAATTATAAATATTCTATTTATCTTCTATATTATTTGTGGGTCTTATAAATGACCTTTACATCCTAGAAATTCCGACGTAATAACGAGATAGCATAAGGAGTAATTTTAGTGATACTTAAACTATCTCTCTAAAGAAAAAGAAAAAAAAAAAGGAAAAAAACTCCATGTCTGAATCAATTATGACTGAAAAAATATATAAACCATTCATATATAGAACTAACAAGTTAAATAACAAGAATGATCAATTCGTACTTGCTATTGAAACTTACAAGAAAATTTTAATTCCATAAGAGCATCTGCATCCGGTTTCTTTAAAAAATTTCATTTTACCGTTTCAAAAACTACTTTATCTATTATACAACACCATTTTACAACACAGCTAACATCTCAACTTTTATTTTCCTATACAACACATTAAAATAATATATATCTACACAATAAAATATACAACACAAAACCATCTCTCTTCTTTCTATTAATAAAAAATTGAAAACACAATAAAATAATATTATTTAAGAATACAATCTTGCTACAGTAGCCTCTTACTAGCACAATTGTATTTTTTTTTATAATTACAACTTGGGGTAATGCTTGCTTTTAGTGTTTGTAGGTGGTAATATACAATTTTGGGACTTTCACAAGCCCCAATACTAATGCTCTAATTGGAAACATCGGTCTCAATGTTAATTTGGTCAATGTTGTTACAAAAGTGCTGAAGCCCTAACATTTTCCCAATCCCAACAATATTACAAAGCGTTAGTTAATAAAAGAGTAATACTAAGGACACTAAATTTGGTATAACTTTGTGTCACAACTCGCTACGTGACAAGTTATCTATCACATTTTTACCAATCATAACTCATCATATAGCAAGTTTTGGCACAAAGTTGTGCCAAATTCAATGTCCCAAGCATTACTTTTAATAAAACTACTGGCCTTATCAAAAATAAAGGGTCATGTTAAATAAAAAGGTCTCATAAAAATTTTCTTAAAATGAATTATTAATATTACTCTAAGGACATCTATTAACATTTTCCAAAATAAAATAAAACTACTGTAGTAACTTCTAACATCCACAAGTGGCAGAGGAGAATTAATACATATATCAATGTCAATGTACGTATGCTATGACGAAGATCGAGGGGTCTTTGTAGTGCATGTAGCACAAATAGGTTTCAAATCAAATGCAAGAATATATAATAATCACACATACAAATAATACAAAAATGTATATATAATTTTATATACATATATATATATATATATATATATATATATATATAATGTTAGTGGGCTAGGTTTAGCCATAATTATGACCAACTTAGGACTATAAATGTTTTGCATAATTAACTTCCCCATGATGTTTTAATGCTTTTAAATTTAGATGCTGCTGGTTGGTAATTGGTATGTCGTATGAACACTCTGTTCCCTTTGATGGAGGCTAGTTTCGATATTTTTAATGAAGTTTCCTTATTACCGAAAAAAATTATGACCAATTCTTTATTTTGCTAAATACAAAACCAAACAAAAAAAATTATGACCAACTTATTGGCTGCTGCAATTTCGCTAATGTATTACCGCAGGAGCAGTCTCTTCCTAGCTGTTGTTACGTGGCTTTTAATTTGGTCAAAGGAATTGACCAAGTCCTAGTACTAATAGGACTATGTTTTGCCGACTTAATTAAGCAATTCTACTTCTAGGTGGAGTTTGTATTGTACTCCACGACAAAAGGCCCACATCTCTGCTATATATACACTAGTTATGCGACTATTGTTGATGAGTTATGAGTGCCGCAATGTTAGAATAGGTTTTTTATATTCTCTAGTATTTTGTATAGAGTTCTAAGGCTAGAGATTTTCAGGTTTTTCTATTCACGTATTTCTGGTGATGGAGAGTTCTTTTGGGTGTATTTTGGGTTTAGGTTTTGTGAGAGTGTTTTGGTACTACTTTTGTAATCTTTTTCTTTTGTTAGTGAAACTTTCTCCTCAACGCCGCCTGTGGATGTAAGCCAAAAATCGAACCACATAAATCTTTGTACTTCCGATTATTTCTTTTATTGTTCTATTTCTATTTTGTATAACCCCACTGTTATTTGGATACACATGTAACAAAATGATATTCATGCTTTAGCTATTCTCAATAAATTAGTATTAAAGCTTCCGCCCTTACAACAGTAGCCAATATTGTATTCTCCTTTCCTGGTTTATAAAATCCTTTGTTGACTATCACAGACAACAAATTTCGAGCCACGCGCGGATTACATCAGCAGTCTTAAATATGTCTTCGTAGTAAACAGTGTAATTGTTGCTCTCTTTGTGTTTTATTTAACTTTGCATTTGTACTTTGGTTCATGAACTTATTCAAAAAGTTATGATTCAAGTGTTTACCCATATATCATGATTGGAAGAATATGGTATTGTTCCCGCAATCACATTCAAATGCGAAGTAATTGTGCAATTAATTTTCTAAATAAAAAAAATAAAAAATAAAAAGAAGAAAAAAGAAGAATATTAAAAAGCTTACCATGCAATACGGAATATCATTCTCCCAAATATATATATATATATATATATAGCACCTAAGATACTATATCTAAGTTTTGTCTATATATATATGACAAAACTTGATGACAAACTTGGTTGTAACCTAAGATTACAACTCCACTTAATTTTTTTTTATTGGGATGTAAATTTTGAAAAATTTATTATTGGATTACATTTTATTTTTATATCCTATATGCTTGCAAAAATTTCAAAAGATTAAATATTAATAATTATGTCATAAATAAAATATTTAAATTTCAAGTTTTTGTAGTATAAAAAAAAATAATAAATAAGTTTACAGATTGAATAATAAATAATATTGGATTGGCATGACATTTGACATATATGTTAAAAACATAAAGAACACGCAATCCAACAATTATATTTTTTAAATATGTAGTTATGTTAATTTTTTTTATTGAGAGTTCTAGTTTTAGACTACAGCTAAGTTTGGCTATATATATAGTTTACATTGTGCAAAGGTTTACATTTATATTATAATGTAAACCTATAATTACTCTATATTATAATGTAAACCTATAATTACTCTATATAATGACTGGAAAAATATGGTTATTAATCTAAGAAACAACTTCCATATATGGTCCACATACCAACTAAGAGACTAAAGAAAAATCTGTGCCAAAAAGCAAGCCAAAAAAAAAAAAAAAAAAAGAAGAAAAATTTTATATACAAAATCTTTTTGGAAATTTGATATAACAAGTGAGTCCATGCGTTACTTTATAGTTCTTTTGCTCTTTAATATGTCGAAAATCAAGCTCATAGAAGCTTGGACGTAGAAGGAGAACCACAGATGCATGGTATTATGTTACAAAAGTCATCCTGATATTCACTCATTAAAAATTTTAATTTTTCGATGTTCCACAAAAATTTAGAAAAAAATAATAATTAATTCCATTTCTCATCATTGATTAGTAGCCAATTCCACTCTTAAACCTTGATCTTGCATGTAATTTAAATATTTTTTTAATAAAAGTTTGAGATAATCACAATACATCAGCTGCTTAGGGAGCAATTAACATGCTAAATCCTCCAATCAAGCATATACAACAGAAAAGGCTTCGTCATTGTCTGCTAACTTATACGCCACGTTATATAATTGAGTTAGTGTATATTGAGGCCGGTTCATCCACTTCTAGGCCTAGAACTGGATTTATTCTACAATCTGAAAAGGTTGAGCCTAATGTTGAACAAACTAAGGCAGATGAGTGTAAATCTACGTAACCGCCAGGATTTCAAAAAAAAAAAAAAATAGAGAGATACATGGGGTCTGTTACCGCTTATTACTGAAAACTGAAAACACTGTAGCAAAATAATTTTTAAAGGTGTGAATAATATCATGAGACCCAGTTTTAAAGTTAAATTTGCATTTTTTTGTACTTGCTGGTCCCACAAATAGTGCCCATGGACCCACTAAAAAACGCAACGGCACTAAGAAACGCGTAAAACACGTTATCCAAACTCTACCATGGTCAAACATTTTTGGGTGTCCCACGTGCCCCACCTACCCCAATCACTACCCACCACATCTCACACACTCCCTCACTCTTTTGGGGTTGGTCGGTCGTCTCTCTTCCTCTCATTTGCTTTCTTTTCTTTTCTTTTCACTTAAACACACACACACTCATCTCCTCACTCTCCCACCGGGTTCCATGCCAAACCACCATCTCTACCATCATTTTTTCCGGCAAGATCACTAGAAAATTCTTAAGAACCTCTGAGCACCTTTACATCTTTCTTTTTTTTTTTGAGGTAAAATTTCTAATCTTTTTTGTGGGTTTTATATTTTGCTTGAGGTTATATTTTTATCTAAGTTTTGATAATGATATACCCATGTGATTTATGAGCTTTGGAAGTGATATTTATGTGTTTATATGTATGAGTTTTGTCTTGGTGGATTTATTTGATGAGCGGGTTTGTAGTTTTTACAATGGTGGCTATCTAAGTGGTGAAGATTTGAGGGTTTTGGCTTTGTAATGTGGAATAAATGGTGAATATAATTTTTATTGGTTATTTGGAGCTAGTGGAGGATTTACATTTGGGGTTTGTAATGGTGGATATTGTTATATATGTTGTTGTTTCATGGGTCTCTTGAAATTAGTATGCATATATTGTGGAAGAAATTCATTAAGTGTTAGGATCTCTTATGATAAAGGAGAAGGCTTTGAATGACATGATTTAAGTCTATAAATTGGGGTCTATGCCTTGTAAATTAATTTGTTGAGAAACTTTGAAAATAGAATATATTATTTGTGAGGTTAAATACTAGGCTTGCCTAATCAAGTGCTTATTTGGCAATTCCTAATTTGTAGCTAGATACAATTTCAAGTGTTATGTTTATTGTGATAGGTTTGCTTGATACTGTTTAAGTTCTAGCTAATCTCCATTGGAGCTAGGAGAGTTAAGCTTTTTGCGGGTTGCAAGGTAAGTAGTTTTTTAATGAGATTTTTGAAAAATAATCATGTTGCATAAACGTTATTTTTGGATCAAACACATTTTGAAAAATTATTTGTGGGATTATGTTTTCTTAAAAAGTATTGTGTTGTGATCTTATTATATATGACTATTTATAAAAAATGCATCATATTTGGTAATGCGAATGGGGAAATACATGATTTGTTAGTTTGGAAATGATAAGCATCTTTTATAAAATTCTTGGGAATGGATTTAATTTATGAATTTATTGCATTATTTGCAAATTCTAAAGATGTTTTATCTTAACTTGTGATATTTGAAAAATTGATAGAAAATCTTTTTGACAAGGAATGAGCTTGAAGGCTTTGAGAACCTTGTGAATATATTGGGTATTACAAAGGTTTTTGTGAAACTACTTGAAATTGAACTGTGTTTTGATTTCATGTAAACTATGAGCTCTTTATGTTTTACCCTTGGGCTGTGACATGTGATTACCCTGTAATTACCTAGCTAGATACTATAGTTTGTGTGACATTGGTATCTTAGCACTCGTCTTTGTGATGGTTATGAGTTCCGGCTTTGTGTCGGCAGATGAGTTTCAGTTTTGTGTCAACAGATTAGTTCTGGCTTTGTGTCGGCGATTGTCATGTGGCCTTGGGTTGGATTTTCTAGTTTGGAATGGTGTTGTTATTGCTCATAGTATATAGTATGTAGTTTCATGTTGAGATATTCTGAGAAATATATAGTATTTAGTTTCACATTGAGATATTTTATTTCTAGTTTGTGCTATACTGTTTTAATCATTCTTGTCATAGTATAATTGAAAATACTCTTGCAATATTTAGTTAGAAATTTTCCAAATTAAAATATGCTTTGTAAATTGTTTATCATCATGAAACTTGCATTTCCTTCATCTCCATTAATTATGCTATTTACTGGGCTTTGTCTCATCCCATTATTTTACAAAATTTTCAAAGTAGGCAACAATCATTTTGAGACAGTTTTTTGGTAGCTAACAGTAGTTAGACTAACTACTGATGGAGCCTGAACTTATGTGATGGAGATATTAGATGATGTATATCTTAGAGTAGGCTTGACTCACTCTTTTGTATATTATAGTAGTTGTGACTTTATTCCCACTGATGGGACAAGCTATAATGATATGTAATTGTTTATTCAGACCTCCATTCTTTTATGGCCAATAGTCCTTGTAATTATTGCATAGAGCTCTGACTTACTTTGGGAGTATATTTAATGGAACTATTATGATAATTCTTGATGTTGGTACTTGATATAATTTATTTGGATTGAATTGTCAAAAAGGAAAAATTTATAGGTATTTTTGAGATGTCTTTCTAATGCTTTAGACCCTTTGAGGTGGTACTTTTGAGATGTCTTTCTCATACTTTGGACCCTTTGAGATTTGGGGCGTGACAATCTATCATTGGAAATGTGCCAAAACCCTTTGAGATTTGGGGCGTGACAATCTATCACTGGAAATGTGCCAAAATTAGTCTAAGTCCCTTACTTTTACAACCATTGTGGTATTATTGGACACGCTGTCCAAATTATTTCAAATTGCTTGCTAGCTAGAATGAGAACTGTGTCTAATCACACGGGCCAAGTCCAAGGCATAGGTTCTTTTTGCTATACATCATTGTAAATTTCTTTAAAAAACCTTACGCCCATCTAATTTACTTGTATACAATAGCGGAGCCACATACAAAGCCCCCCCAAAGTTTTAAAAAATTATTTTATAGTATTTATATTATTTACATTTTAAAAAATGTAGCATGTAAAAATTGAAGTTCCCCCCCCCCCCCCCAAAAAAAAATTTTGAGTCATTTCAATGGTACTCTTAAAATAAAGAGAAATTATATTAAAATCATATAATTTAAGAGGTTTAACAAATTAAACTATGTAAAAAATGATAAATTTTTGTACATGTCTAATAGAAGAAATACATGACTTTTGTATGCTAATTAAAATTTAGAAGATAATAAATTCTCGTAGTAAATTAATTTTTATATGTGTGTGTGTAAAGGTTTATCTTAACTAATATATTAACATCACAAGTTGGCCCTCCCAAACCAAAATTTCTTGCTTCGTCCCTGTTTGTATAGCACACATATTTGTACTGCACACTCTGCATCTTACATAAAGGTACTTTATGTATATTTTATTACTCGTGAAATATAATACACTTATCAGAAGACATTTGGATTGAGTTCATGGAATCAATTGTGGGAAAGTGTCCTCTTGCAATATTCTTGAGCCTAAATTTTTTCCTGCTTTTAGGAGCCTGTGATCATTTGGACCAGAGAATCCGTCGAGAATAGGGTGGGAATGCAAGAGATTTCTTCCGGTTTCAATTTTTTATTGAGATTCACTTGGCTTGAGTCTGGGATTGTGAATTCGTTTTAGATTTTGTGTATGGCAAGTATTTGAGTAAATGGGCTGCTTGTTGGGCTTAGTGTGGGTGGAAGTGTCTTTTCGGCCCGGTTTGCTTGTGGTCATGGCTTGTGTATATGGGTTATTGATTTGGTAGGCCCTGGATGGAATTTGGATATAATTTTAATGGCATTTGATGTGAGTTGTTTTGAGCAAGTGGAGATGGCCCTGTAGCTAGGAAAGGCCAGGAGCCCAATCTGGCAAGAAGTAAAGCTTCTTGGCTGTTGGTATCGTTATTTAATCATACACTTTCATGCACTTTGTTATAACTAATAGTGACAATTTTTATCCATATCTATAAACTTACCCATTACCCACCTAATTTTAAAAAGTCTTAACCCAACCTATTTTAATACTTGGATTAAATGAGTAAAGACTAGAGGTGGCAAATGGGTGAATTAAGCCATAAATGAGTTGAATGTGTAATTACCTATTTATAACCCATTTATATAGAGATTAATTACCCATTACTCACCTAACCCATTTAATTTGTAACCCACCCATTTAGCTCAATATGACCCAAATACCTCTAAAACTACTTGAATACCCTCTTGACTTCCAAAATTATCAAAATAATCTTAAATACCCAAAATGACCCAAATACCCCTACACTTCCAAAATTACCAATATACCCTTGGACATCCAAAATTATCCCCAAAATCTCTAAAATGAGTGAAATATCGCCAAAATCTCTAAAATGAGCAAAATACCTATGAAACCTCTAAAATGACCAACATACCCCCATTATCTTTAAATTCATCAAATATGCTCAAAAACCATTAAAATGAGCAAAATATCCCCAAAATCTCTAAAATGACCAAAATATCTCCAAAACCTAAAAAATAACCAAAATATCCCAAATTTTTTTCTCAAGTGCTTCTTATTGCAGGATTCGAATCTGGGATCTCGACCTCCCAAATCCTTAGAAGTGAGTCCATGACCACTGGACCAAGCTTTGCGCAATTTATGGCAAAGCTTGGCAAAATATTGTATGCGTACTCTTGAAAAACTTAATTGGGTTTTAGACCCTATCCGACTAACAAAATCAAAATTCTAAAAATAGAATCAATCACTGAAAACGTTACAATTAATGGTAACATTATTTTATATTTTTCTATATTTTTCGATCTCTGGTTGGCCTCTCATTCATTCTTTCCTCGTCTTACCTTTTTTTTTTTTTTTGTTAATTTTTTTTTTTTATGAACATTCTTTCCTCTTCCTAGCTACTACAATACTACTACTTTAGCACCTTTTTAATATACCATGCATTCAAACTTCAAAGTTCAAACCTCAACGATTGGATGTTTTGATAGTCAGTCTATGACTGGAAGAGAACAGATAGTTTAATGAGTCACATCACTATATCCTAATCTAGTAAAATTCAGCGGAATCGGAAGCCACATCCACTACATAGCTGAAGAATAAATATATGAGACACTGATTTCATAATTTATTAACTTGTATAATATTAGTAGTGAAATTTTTTATCGCTATTGATTACAAAGATCTATTACTTTTTGAATTGAGCTAAAAAATAATCGTATACTTATGCGGACTATATGAAATTTATAGAATTTAGATAACACAACGTTACATCATTTCGTTTATAAATAATGTCGCGTCATTTCTTCCTTATAGAAAAACAAACCAATAAAAGCTTTTCCATATTATTAAAAAAAATAAATAAATAAAAAAAATAAAAAATAAAAAAAATAACAAAGCTTTAACACAAGCGAAAATAGAGAATGATCAAATACTTATCCTTTACGGCCCAATTTTCTCATTCACATTCACATCTTTTATTTTTTATTTTATTTTATATGAACTGCAAATCTTATTCAGCACAAAGAAAAATACACAAACCCACTAGCCTCAGCCTTAACAATTGTGGTGTGGCCAAAAATAATAAGTACGGTGTACCATAATTAAATTAACCAAACTGTCTACTAGGAATGGATTTGAGATTAGAAAAAGTTCTCTCTCTTTCTCTTTCCAAATTAAATGTTTGACCTTCGATCATGCCACGAACCATTATGATGCGTTGGAATTAATTAGTTAAGCGACACTATCTAAATTTCTTATCACATCATATTAACTGGCCCTATTTAGAGTATGATCAAGGATATTACAATTATCATATATATATATATATATATATTTATATATTTTAAAGAGAGTTTCAACTTATGATGTTCGCTCTTAATAATAATTTTTTATCATCAGACCAAAACATTCAATCGGTTTCATATCCTTTTATCTCATATGCTATGTCAAATTTTGTTAAATTGTCCATAGAGATTAGAGAGACTAAATCTTCACTAAAATAAAGAAAAGATTAGAGAGGTTAATATTTTAGCCAATATAATTTGGTAGTTTGTGTTGCCTGCCTAGGACTCACTCTCATCTCTTATCCCAACTTTTAGGTGTTTCCAGACCAAGAGAGAAATGACTTTTTTTTTAAAGAGTTTCAATCTATAATATCTGTTCCTGTTGATATAGTTCTTTATCATCAGACCAAGAAACCAATCGGTTTTTAGTATAGGCAGAGATTAAACTTCAAATCTCTCATTCAACTATCAAAAATATTATTAGTTAAGCTAATTGGAACTCACAAATGAACTAGATAGTTTTATCTTTCTTGAATATTTAAGATAAAAATAAACATAAAAGAGCACTAAATGAACTGGTTTTTTAGTGCTCTTTTATGTTTATTTCTATCTTAAATATTTGAAAAAGATAACACTGTCTTTGTGGTATCAGAAATATGTTCTTAGACATCATTTACATCAATAGTAAAATTTAAAAGATTTTGATTAGAAATTATATTTGAACAATACTTTTATATCATTTCAGAACATAGGGTTTTAACATGATAAACTTTTAACATAAATCCTATTATGTGCCCATTTGGTATAACTTTTTTTCCTTTTTACTTTCTCAGTTTTTTTTTTTTTTTAATTATTAAGTATTTAAGAAAATTGTACTTAAAAAAAAAAAAAAAAAAAAAAAGAGAGAGTACATTTTAAAAAGGTGATGTGTCAACACAAGATGTCATTTTATATGATAACGTACATGAGAGTGAAAGGCACGGTAAAAGCATAGGAAGTGAGTGGAGACAAAGAACTAGGTGTGGCAGTGGCACTAAAGAGTAGTGAAATGTCCCAAGATTTAAATGAACTTCAATTTTCATACCAAATGTCATTTCAATTATACTTTTTTTTTATTTTTTTTTATCAATCACATAATTTATTTTAACAGCTTTTGTTAAATATTCAACTTTTAAAAAAATAAATCATTTTGTACGACATTTTTTGAAACTACTACTTTGAAGTACAATATCATAAAACCAAACCAAACTCACACTGAATTCATTTCACTGTTAATTTAAGTCCTCCCAAATAAATAACTTGTCCATCAATTGGTTATGTTTGGTTCAATATGATATATGAATTTCTACAACCTTTTTCTATGCTGAGATTAATTGAGAAAATATAAGATATTTTAATGAAATCATATTCATTTAATGGAGGGTAAGTGCTTTTGCTTCACTTTAAATAGCATATCCTCCGTTATCAATTAGGTTGCCAAGTGAGATATGTTGGGATTAAAACCCAACCCGATTCAAAAATCAAAATCCTAGCTAAAATTAGCAATAATCACTGTAAACTCCTTCTCCAAAAAATAAAATAAATAAATAAAAAAAAAAAATCACTATAAACCATGACAATTGTCACAATATTTTAAAATTTCCGATCTCTGGTTGGCCTCTCATTCGGATTTTGATCCTATAATTATTATGTTGTTGTGTGATGTAAGATTTTGAAAAGTTAAAATTAAAAAAAAAAAAAAATTATTCAAAAATTAAGATTTAAAGTGAAATTTTTTACATTTTAATTCACCCATTGATTCACTTTATTAAACTCAGTGACAGATCCTCTCATCATTCTTTCCCAAGTTTCTGCTATAGTAGCATCTATTTTAGATACTATGCATTCAAGGACATAATTATACTTTTCCTATCCAGTTGTCTCCTATGCAATGTCAAATTGTACATAGATTTGGGGAGGGTTTCAACTTTCAACTAAATTAATATAATTTTAAATGATTAGAACTCTTTACACGGTTAATTGGTGGCTCAATTATTATTTCTGGCATCTTGAAGTGCAAAATTGGTTTATAAAATCTGCATCCTTCTTTGGAGTATCCCTTAGAAATAAATTCTTTTAACCAAAACAGATTAGATTGATAATGCTTAGATGGGTTACTTAAGTGAACGTGACTAATGATGGCTCTCTCTCTCTCATTGTTTTGATTCCATATTCTTTTTATTTATTTATTTATTTATTTATTTATAGGAATTTACTGATTACTTCCTTTAGCTTAGGTCAATTGATTACATCACAAATTTTTTCTTTCCGCTACTGCAGTGTTACACCACAAAATTTTAAATCAGATTATTTTCCACTACAAAGACACTGCTATTCTATGCCCCAATCCATTAATTATAAATCACTACCCCTGTTTTGGTACTAAAAGTTATTTTTAGTCCATTTATATTTTTGTCCTGGGGAGTTTATCACTGGAATGCAACTTCAGAAACATCTTTTATATCTCTAATATCATTGGCAAGAGGAACCGACCTCATTGAATGCCATTTTCATCTTTTATAAAAATTTAGCACTGCCACTTTTCTTCTATAAAATTTATGAAGACTGTATATAGATGTTGAAAATTGACTATGATAGATGAAAGGTAAAGAATTTAGTAACTATTAGGAAATAAAAAGAAGGAAAACAAAAGGGAAAAGTTTTAAAATTACCTCTAGCCTATACTTGGAATCTTTGCACGAAATTTCTTAGGTAAAAAAACTTGCATGGTTTGAATGAGCATAGTTTCATCAGTTTTATTAAACTTATTTTTGTTTGTCGTGTAACTGAAGAGTTTTGAGAGCAGTAGCTTTTATAATGTTATGTCATGTTTATTTTTCTTATTTTGCTTAGAACCTCTAGGTGTTCTCTTTTTAATAATGAAATTCTACAAATTAATTTGATGATAATTTTGTTACTTGCCAAAGCAGGTTGTAGTTTAATCATATTGGACCCTATTTCTTTTAAAATCTCATATTTAATAGATTAGTTAGCAATTAGTCTGACATATAATTATACCACGAATAAAGGAGGAAAAATTCATTAAAAGGGATAGTTATTAGACACACTCTCTCTACATGAATTTTTTTTTTTTTTTTTATAAAGTCAAAACCTTGAAAAAGCATGTAAAACCATTTTTTTTTTTAAAAAAAAAAGAGCTTATTTCGAGAATCAATATGAACCTTGAAAAAGAGATGAACCTTGAAAACATTTTTGAAAAAAGTAAATAATTCCATTCGACCCACCTGGGGGCTAACCAAAAACTCATATCATGCTGGATTCAGATCCTCTAGATTTCTTAGGGTATTTTACCAAATAGATTTCCTTAAATTTTAACAACTCTTTTATAATTTAAGGGTTAAAATTTTACCATGTCAACATTTTACTAGCAATACTCGTAAAATAATAAATAATGTTACAAACAAAACAATTAAGATTATTGTTAATGGAATGCTAAAATGGCAGTATTTAGACCCTTAAATCATAAAAGAGTGGTTAGGATTTAAGAAAATTTATTAGTAGAGTACTCTAAGAAATTTAGAGGATCTGAATCCTGTCATGCCTTACAACAAAATCACCAATTCTTGAGATGGAGATCATTCCAACAAGATTACGCAATAAGTAGGAGAGAGAATCTTGCACATTGGTTAAAGGGAAATGCTAACAAATGCCCTTAGGGCATTAGTTAATAATTCATTTAAAGAAAGTTTTTACGGAAAAAGGGAAAAAAAAAGTAATTAATGTTTTGACATTTTTTTTCATTTCTCATAAAAGTTGTGTCAAAACTTTTCTAAAATGAATTGTTAACCAATACCCTAAGGACACTCGTTAGCATAACCTTCCATTAAAACCTAGAAAAAATAAAATAAATAAAATAAAGAAGGACCCATCAACAGATTCTGCATTCAACAACCAACTTGTTATGACTTATTATGACAACTCATATTCAACTGAATTCTTTTCACTCTTTAATTTAAGCCCTCCCAAACGAACAACTAGAACTAGTCCATCGATTGGTCATGTTTGGTTCAATATGAATATCTATGACAACCTTTTTCTACGCTGAGAATTGAGAATATATATGACATTTTAGTGAAAACTTCAATTCGTTTGCTCTACCTACTGTTCTACCCAGCACTAATTTATAGTCACAATCCGATCTACTTACGGTACCGAGGGTACTGAAAATCAAAGTGTTGGAATCAATATTTCTACTTTGCAAGTGAGTATTTGGAAACAGAATTTCTTTTCATTTAAAGGAATAATAAAACTACCACTGGGTCTGCTGGCCCAAGTGGTACCTAGTCATCCTAGTGACTCTAAGCTCAGGGGTTCTAGCCCCTGCATAAACACTTATCCAGCAAAAAAAAAAAAAAAAAAAAAAGGAATAATAAAACTATTTAATTCACCATCTTAGAAAATTAAAGTAAACTATTTATATATGTCAGGTAGATTTAAAGGATTTTTTTTTATTTGGTTTCCACCAAGCTTTAACACTATTTGGAAGCGTCATTCTAATTTTCTTATAACATCAGATTAACTGGGATATTTAGAGTTTTATCAGGGACATATAATTATAATAATTCTCCTATTCCTATACATGCGATGTCAAATTTGTCAGACTTGTTTTACTTTTTTCTTCTTGTGAACACTATTAAAAAAGAAAAGTAATTCATCATTTATCTCTAAAGTAGAATCTGTTTACTAATTTTGTTAATTGCAGAAAATAGATTTCTATCCACCTCTAATTTGATGATGTCCATAATAATTAATTACAGCCACATTGATCACAGCGCTCCGTAGACTTTTGTTTCTCTCGTAATAATAATCATGATAAGGGATCGAGTAGGGCTTCGAGAAAGTGATGGTCCCTTTCATGCACTTGCCCGTAACATCTCAGGGTGCTTATGGACAAATTAATTAGTTTTATGCTTTGGTGTCTCTAAGGTGTGGACTTTTGCACTCACAGAGTCACGGTGCTTTTGGATTAATTAATTGGTACATCAATCTTGAAATTACTAGTCAAAGACTTGGGTTTTGAAGGTGACTTTTAAGCACATTTTCAATAATCTCTATTCCACAGTGCAACTTTATTTTTCTTCCATCCAAACCAGTTCATCCAAATTACTTTGGGTTCATTTGGATTGAGGGTTCCTTGAATTTACTGTAGGCCTGTAGTCAATTATGGCACGATTAATTCAAGTTACACATCACATAGGTCCACATATGAATTGATGAGTAAAGGTCACATTGTTTACAGTGTCCAGTATGTATTTGTAGCTCTTGCCTTATTTGCCCACTATAGTTCGCACGTTATACAATTAATATGTCATATTATGTTTCTCTTGAGGTCCTTTAAAATGTTTTATTTCCATTGTTTGAATCTTCTTTTTATACAATGAACAATGATTATATATATATATATATAGTAATACTAATATTTTAACATTTTTTTTTTCCATTTAAATTACAAAAGTTCACTGTCGTTCACGATATCTTCCTTTGGGCCTATGGCTAGAAGGTGTGGTTGGAACACTGGCAACATGATCGCGTGGAGATCATAGCCAATGCCATTAAACAGGACGACGTCGTCTTACGTGGTTTTCACAAACGCTGATGAGCGTTTGGTCAGGAACCATACACATTTCGCTCAAATCACACAAAACATTAGGAGATAATTCAAAATAAAAAGATGAAATTGAATTCACATCATCAAAGACATACATATATAATCCAACAACACATTAATTTTTTATTTTGAGAAGAAATCTAACAACATATTAATTGAACCAAACTCACCCTGAATTTATTTCACTGTTAATTTAAGTCCTCCCAAATGAACAACTTGTCCATCAATTGGTTATGTTTGGTTCAATATAATATATTACTAATTTTCTACAACCTTTTTTTTATGCCGTGATTAATTGAGAAAATATAAGACATTTTAATGAAATCATATTCATTTAATGGAGGGTAAGTTCTTCTGCTTCACTTTAAATGGCATATTTTTCTTCCATCCAAACCAGTTCATCCAAATTACTTTGGGTTCCCTCACTGTAGGCCTGTAGCCAATTATGGCACGATTAATTCAAGTTACACATCACATAGGTCCACATATGAATTGATGAGTAAAGGTCACATTGTTTACAGGGTCCAGTATGTATTTATAGCTCTTGCCTTATTTTCCCACTATAGTTCGCACGTTATACAATTAATATGTCATATTATGTTTCTCTTGAGGTCCTTTAAAATGTTTTATTTCCATTGTTTGAATCTTCTTTTTATACAATGAACAATGATTATATATACATATATATATATATATATATATATTTATATATTATTAAACATAATTAAATAATTAAATTTATTAAATTCCAATATTTTTTAATTGTTGAAGAACAAATACTAATATTTTAACATTTTTTTTCCATTTAAATTACAAAAGTTCACTGTCGTTCACGAATTATCTTCCTTTGGGCCTATGGCTAGAAGGTGTGGTTGGAACATTGGCAACATGATCGCGTGGAGATCATAGCCAATGCCATTAAACAGGACAACGTCGTCTTACGTGGTTTTCACAAACGCTGATGAGTGTTTGGTCAGGAACCATACACATTTCGCTCAAATCACACAAAACATTAGGAGATAATTCAAAATAAAAAGATGAAATCGAATTCACATCATCAAAGACATACATATATAATCCAACAACACATTAATTTTTTTATTTTGAGAAGAAATCTAACAACATATTAATTGAACCAAACTCACCCTGAATTTATTTCACTGTTAATTTAAGTCCTTCCAAATGAACAACTTGTCCATCAATTGGTTATGTTTGGTTCAATATAATATATTACTAATTTTCTACAACCTTTTTTTTATGCCGTGATTAATTGAGAAAATATAAGACATTTTAATGAAATCATATTCATTTAATGGAGGGTAAGTTCTTCTGCTTCACTTTAAATGGCATATCTTCCGTTATCAATTAGGTCGCTAAGTGAGATATGTTGGGTTTAAAACCCAACCCGATTCAAAAATCAAAATCCTAGCTATAATTAGCAATAATCACTGTAAACCGTGACAATGGTCACAATATTTTAAAATTTCCAATCTTTGGTTGGCCTCTTGTTCGGATTTTGATCCTATAATTATTATGTTGTTGTGTGATGTAAAATTTTGAAAAGTTAAAATTGTAAAAAAAAAAATTATTCAAAAATTAAGATTAAAAGTGAATTTTTTTTACATCTTAATTCACCCATTGATTCACTTTATTAAACTCAGTGACAGATCCTCTCATCATTCTTTCCCAATCCCAAGTTTCTGCTATAGTAGCATCTACTTTAGATACTATGCATTCAAGGACATAATTATACTTTCCCTATCCAGTTGTCTCCTATGCAATGTCAAATATGTCAAATTGTCCATAGATTTGGGGAGGGTTTCAACTTTCAACTAAATGAATAGAATTTTAAATGATTAGAACTCTTTACACGGTTAATTGGTGGCTCAATTATTATTTCTGGGATCTTGTTAAACTTATTTTTGTTTGTCGTGTAACTGAAGAGTTTTGAGAGAGTAGCTTTTATAATGTTATGTCATGGTTATTTTTCGTATTTTGCTTAGAACCTCTAGGTGTTCTCTTTTTAATAATGAAATTCTACAGATTAATTTGATGATAATTTTGTTACTTGCCAAAACAGGTTGTAGTTTAATCATATTCAACCCTATTTCTTTTAAATTCTCATATTTAATAGATTTTTTGTGGGATGCATGAGTTAGCAACTAGTCTAACGTATAATAAAACCACTGAGCAATAAGTAGGACAGAAAATCTTGCACACACAAAAAAAAAAAAAAAAAAAAAAAAAAAAAGGAAAAAGACCCACCAAAAGATTCTGCGTTCAACGACCAACTTGTTATGACTTATTATGACATCTTCAAAAAAAAAAAAAAAAAAAAAAATATTCAATTGAATTCTTTTCACTCTAAGTTAATTTAAGCCCTCCCAAACGAACAACTTGTCCATCGATTGGTCATGTTTGGTTCAATATGAATTTCTATGACAATTAACCTTTTCCAAGCTGAGAATTGAGAGTATATATGACATTTTAATGAAAACATCTTCAATTCGTTTGCTCTACCTACTGTTCTACTCAGCACCAATTTATAGTCACAATCCGATCTACTTACGGTATCGAGGGTACTGAAAATCAAAGTGTTGGAATCAATATTTCTACTTTGCAAGTAAGTATTCGGAAACAAAATTTCTTTTCATTTAAAGGAAAAAAACCATTTAATTCACCATCTTAAAAAAGTAAACTATTTATAGAGTAATACTATAGATACAAACAATTTTACAACATTTTTACATACTGATAATGTTACATTAGCATTTTTCAATTAGTTATTGTAAGTAAAAACATGATGCTAGTAATAAACCCATATTAAAATTAATAAGAATTTGTCATATCAGCAATTTGTAAAAATGTTGTAAAATAGTTTTGTATCTATACCATTATTCTATTAAGAAAAAAGGGTAGATTTAAAGGATTTTTATTTTTAATTTTTTGGTATCCACCAAGCTTTAACACTGTTCAGTTCATGCCACCCACCACGAACTATCATGATACGTAGGAGGTTTTTTTAAATATTTTTTTTTAATGTTTTGGATACAGAAAAGGTAAATTGATATGTAGGAGTTAGTTGAAGCGTCACTCTAATTTTCTTATAACATCAGATTAAGTGGGATATTTAGTCCTCTAAAAAATAAAAAACTGGGATATTTAGAGTTTTATCAAGGACATATAATTATAATAATTCACCTATTCTTATATATGCGATGTCAAATTTGTCAAACTTGTTTTAGTTAATTATTTTCTTCTTGTGAACATTATTAAAAAAAAAAAAATGTAATTCATCATTTTTCTCTAAATTAGAATCTGTTTACTAATTTTATTAATTGCAGAAAATAAATTTCTATCCATCTCTAACTTTATGATATCCATAATAATTAATTACAGCCACATTATGCCAACGGCCTTGTAGCTGAATTGGCACCTCCCCATGCACAAAGTGCTTGGGGGTCTAGGGGGGAAAGGGTTCGAGCTGCGGGGTTAGCAGCATATTGTAATTATTTCTCAAAAAAAAATTAATATCAATTATCACTAAGGCGTACGTCCGTAGACTTTTGTTTCTCTCGTAATAATAATTATAATAAGGGATCGAGTAGGGCTTCGAGAACGTGGAGGTCCCTTTCATGCACTTGCCCGTAACATCTCACGGTGCTTATGGACAAATTAATTGGTTTTATGCTTTGGTGTCTCTAAGGTGTGGACTTTTGCTCTCACAGAGTCACGGTGTTTTTGGACTAATTAATTGGTACATCAATCTTGAAATTACTTGTCAAAGACTTGGGTTTTGAAGGTTTCTTTTAAGCACGCTTTCAATAATCTCTATTCCACAGTGCGAGAACTTTGTTTTTCTTTTACTGTAGCCAATTATGACACGATTAATTCAGGTTACACATCACATAGGTCCACATATGAATTGTTGAGTAAAAGTCACATTGTTTACACGGTCCAGTATGTATTTGTAGCTCTTGCCTTATTTACCCAATATAGTTCGCACGTTATACTATTAATATGTCATTATGTTTCTCTTGAGGTCCTTTAAAATGTTTTATTTTCCGTTCTTTGAATCTTCTTTTTATACAGTGAACAATGATATATATATATATATATATATATATATATATGTTATTCACCTATCATAGGTTACGTGTAAAAATAAAGACTTGCAATAAATTTTGTATGGCTGAGATTGCTCATTGTTGACAAACAATACAAACTAGTTGTTGGCAAGCACTTTTACAAAGCAACCATTTCATCTTTAGCCAAATTTAGGCCAAAAAGGCCAGTACATAATGGGCCAAAAAAAAAAAAAAAAAAAATCATCAAAATTACGATGATCCCCACTTCTCAGCCAATGTTGACAAGGTAAGACGATAATGACACTTTGAATTAATATTGGATGGAACTATGGAAGTAGCTGCAGCCAATCAAAGCTGTTAATTAAAGATATTTTCCATTGCCTACAGGCATGTCGGTTAGAAACACTCTTTTGCTCTTTAAAACTTAAAACCCTTATCAAAAAAAAAAAAAAAAAACTTAAAACAACTTTGATCAGACGGCTCAGAACAAAATATATATATATATATATATATATATAAACATGATTAAATAATTACATTTATTATATTCCAATATTTTTTAATTGTTGAAGAACAAATACTAATATTTTAACATTTTTTTTCCTTTTAAATTACAAAAGTTCACTGTCGTTCACGAATTATCTTTCTTGGGGCCTATGGCTAGAAGTTGTGGTTGGATCTTTGGCAACACGATCGCGTGGAGATCATAGCCAATGCCATTAAACAGGACGACGTCGTTTTACGTGATTTTCACAAACACTGATGAGCGTTTGGTCAAGAACCATATACATTTTGCTCAAAGCACACAAAACATTAGGAGATAATTCAAGATAAAAAGATAAATTCGAATTCACATCATCAAAGACATACATATATAATCCAACAACATATATTTTTTTTTTTTGAGAAGAAATCCAGCAACATATTAATTGAACAAAGTTTTCATATATATATATATATATAGTTTTTTTTTACCTTCTTCCCCGGCCCTTTGAATATTGCTTTTTTTTTTTTTCTTGGACAAGAAATTATTATTAAAGCACAAACTGGAAACCAACAACAATAGCAAACTTTCCTCAAATTAATAAAGAGAAAAAAAAAAGAAAAAGAAAAAAAAAAAAACAACAGCAAACCTCAATCCAGGCCTAACACCTGAAATAAAACAACAACAACAACAACAACCTCCTGGATAACCACACGGAGCACCTCAACTAAGCAAAGGTAAAGAAGACACAGCCACGCCCACAACACAGATACATCAGGTCTAGGGGTTGGAGGTGTACCCATTTGGCATAGAGGGAGGGGGAGCACTCTTGTTCAAGGAGCCTGGCAATGGAGCAGCTTTGTGTCCCGTTGCTGAAGCTGGGATTAGGGTTCCTGGATTGGGAGCAGATGGAGTAACGTAACCCCTACGCAGCTGTCTGCGGAGCAAAGGAGAGACCTTATTGTGATCACTAGCGAAGGCCTTTTGGCTGATCGTCGAAGGAGGGGTGGTCGGAGGATTGGCCTTGGGCGCCACAGATATTGGAGGGAGTAGTACTTGAAGTGATCCGAAGAATTGGTTGTTCTTCATCATATTTTGTTGTTTTTCTCCAGCCGGGAGAACTCTGCTAGCCCCGGGTAGAGGCATGCTCATAAGAAACAGGACTGTTGTGACTATGACAAGCATATTGAACCTCATCTTGTTTTTCAGTCTAAAGTGAAGGGGTTCTTACAGGCCAGAGATAAGAGAAGATATATGAAGAGAAGAGATTAGTCAAGAACAATTTGATTGATGAAGAATGTACGTGTCTTAGGGCTGTTATATATAACAAAAAAGGTGCATCGTTCAGCGTGCACATCAGGATCAAAGCGGTATGTACATCACAAAAACACGGACTACAATGCACAGCATTACCTAACTCTTATGGAACTGTTTTGGTATCAATAAGGGGCGGTTTGGATAATTAGGTTTCATGTTTTGGCGTCAATAAGGTGGTCCATAGACTTTTGGTTCTCTCACACTAGTGCTTATGGACTAATTAATAGGATTTCAATTAATAAGGTAGTCTAGACTTTTGGGCTAATAAAGATATTATGTATTGGTTGCAATAAGGTGGTCTGTACACTTTTGTTGCTCTCAGAGTGCTTATGCATTAAATAGGATTTCCATGTAAGACAGTCTATAGACTTTCGTTGCTTTAATTTCACGGTGCTTATAGACTAATAGATTTATTTATTTTTGGACTATATAGATATTATGTATTGGTGTCAATATGATGGTCTGTACACTTTTGTTCCTCTCACAGTGCTTATGCATTAATAGGATTTCAATAAGGCGGTCTTTGACTTTTTGTGACTCTAACAGGTGTTTATGGACTAACAGGTTTCATATTTTCGGACTAATAAAGGTTTCATATCTAATTAGTTTTATGTTTTGCTGTTGATAAGTTTTCAAATTTGGTGCTCTCAGGATATATACAGATGGACTAATTGGTTTCGTGCTTTGATGTCACTATTAAAGCCTCACTGTAGACTTTTCTTGCACTCTCGGTGCCTAAGGACAAATAGATTTCATGTTCTGGTGTCAATAAAGCGGTATGTAGACTTTTTCTTTAATGGATACTTCAAAAAGGAATAAACCGGGCCCCATCAAAGGTTATCAGAAGGGTCCAAATTAAAAGGAAAATTAATATCAGGGTACGTCAACAAATGTGAAACAATATATTTATATCTCGGAATTGGTTGATTTGTTCAAAGCAAGCGTAATAGACCAAAGGTGCCGTAATGTACAAGCAAAATCTAATTTAATATATAATATATACGAATTTAAACGCCACAATTATATATATGACTTATGTCAATTTTAAGTTAATTAGAAAAGTTAAGCCCTATCGTTAATGTAATTAACCAATTGACATATGCATATAGTGGTGGAACCAGAATTTCAGAATTTCAGTTTAGGTGGGCAAGATTAAAAGTAAAAATATTCTAAATATGTTAATCAACAACAAATTAACAATAAAAAAAAATTGTAAACAAATGTAATTACAAGTATATGTTTTGTATCATTTAAATAAAGAAACAAAAATAACCAATTCATAATTATTAACAATTAAAAGAAGCGAGTAATGTAAATACATAAAGTTTAGACATCTAATTGATTCATTAAAATAAACTTAGAAAATAGATTCAACTGAAAGTATTAAGAGTATAATAAATACCTGTAAAATTATATATATTTTTCACCATCTTGATTTATTCTTAAAATATGTAGAATTCAACATTTATTTATCTATCCTTTTAAGTATTTAAAATTTGAGTTTATTAAAAAAAAAAATTCATATTTTGAAACCATTAAAAAGTCAAGAGATAGAGGAGAAAGAAAAATACAATGAAGGGTTGGAGGCTCTAGGTTTTTGGTACAATATAAGAAGATTAAATACTTTTTTAATATATATATATATATATATATATATGAGACCCACTAATTGAATTGTATAATAAAAAAAGATTATCTTCAATTGTTTTTCACTATTAGGTAATTTAGCTTCATCCTATCTGATTCT
Organism: Quercus tomentella; assembly: GCA_028535165.1. Classification (NCBI taxonomy): domain Eukaryota; kingdom Viridiplantae; phylum Streptophyta; class Magnoliopsida; order Fagales; family Fagaceae; genus Quercus; species Quercus tomentella. The sequence continues at coordinate 44,211,621 of JAPQVY010000012.1, read as the reverse complement.
AAAAAAGTAAAAACAGTAAAAAGCTTTATCCTATTTCTATCTAAAAGACTAAACAATGTTAACTGCATTTCACCATTTGTTTAACTACTGTTAAAATTAATATCTATCATATATATTCATTTATGAGACAAGCAAGAAATTCAAATGCTTGAATAGTAAAATGGATATAAAACGTTAAAATTGGGACAGGATAAAAAATTCATAAAAAATGATATACTGGTTGCGACCCTTTTAGTCTTCCTCAAAGACATCGAGCAATATGCACACTCTTCTATTCCACCTCTCAAATGCCGTATACATACTCTCAATATCTACCTACAGTCATTTTGAGATATCTAGCAATACTTTAAAGAAATATTGTGGATGCAGGAGGGGTTTGATTTACCTCCAGTACTTTTTTAACTGGAATCTTCTTTTATTTTAATGAGAAATTAACACATCACCCACTAAAAAAATAAAATGGGGAGATTAAAACCCAATACCATTTATCATTGTATATTTAAAACATAAAGAGATTTCTAATTAAAAAAAATACTAGAGGTAAGCCAAACCCATAAAAGACATTATTTTCGAAAGCAAACATCCTAGCCAAAAGATTTCTACTTTATTTTACGTTTGTGAAAGTTATTAATCGTTTCTTTGAGTTTTGTTGCTTGGACCTGAACTCATATCTGATTAAGAATTGGCAATGAAAAACTGAGGGGCCGATGAGGGAGGTATGATTTCCTTCCCAGTTCTCAGTCTCTACCTTTTCTCTAAGAGACATCCTTTGGTTGGTCATGCCTCTTGAAGTGACATCTGATAATTATGGTTATTTTATGCAAAATTTTTCAACGAAAAAAACATTAATCTTAACGTCAAATTCCCAAGGCTTCTGTTCCGGCAAGGGTCATAAATTGACCAAATTAGAAAACAATGACGAACTTGAATGCTTGCATAGCATCACCTAAATTGGCTTTGATTTGGGAACAATGATTCTTACTTACTGTTGGAATCATTAAGGTGGTGGGTAGACTTTTGTTGCTCTCACGGTGCGTAATTAATGACTAATTATAGGTTCATAATTTGGTGTTATTAAGGCGGTCTGTAGACTTTTTGTCGTTCTCACGGTGCTTTTATACAAGGAAATTATTGTGTACTTCCGGAGTACCATAAATACTTACTTCCTCATCTTACATGAATGGTACCTAATAATTTTCCTTTTGTACAAATAGGTTTCATGTCATGTTACATCAATCTTGAAATTACTTATCCATGGTTGAAGTTTTTTTTTTTTTTTTTTTTGAGAGTAGACCAAAAATGCGCACACAAATCTAATTTAAATTATAATTAAGCCACAAAAGGAGAGGGAAATTCATCAAAAGAGACAGTTTATGTGTGTGTGTATATATATATATATATATATAAAAGTTGTTAAAAAAATATTTTTTGAGGGTCAAAACACTAAAAAAAAGGTTCATTTTGAGGGTCAAGATTACCCTTGAAAACCTTCAAAACAAATACCACAAAATAGAAGATTTGGCTGCCTTCTAAACCCCTGAAACAAGTAGTTCATCTTTATCGAAGGTTGCCAACCACAAAAATAAAAAACCTTGCATTAGTATTTGAAAATGATCATATATGGTTTTAAAAATCAAACCGAATTAACTAATTCAACCAAGAACTAGATCCTAATTCGGTCTGATAAAACCAAGTAAAAATTAAGAATTTGATCTATTTTCGATTCTTTAACTATTCTAATTTTTAAAACCAAGGTTGAAATCTTCATGCATATAAAAACCCTCATATACAATTATATTTTGGGGCTTAGGATACAAAAAGTTGGGCATTTTTTATTTTTATTTTTATTTTTATGTGGCCAGTACTTGAGATGGCTGAGCAAAAAGTAATTCAGTAATTCAATAAGATCTTATCGAACAGAGATTTGAAGACGTGCAATATAGAAGCTCTATCATGCCCACTGAGTAGCCCAAACTAGTTGGTGTTTGCAATAATCAAAGATTGTTAATATATTTAGGCTGGGCCGGGATAAATATGGTTCTAATGAGTTTGGGAAATGGGCTTTCAGGTCTATTTTGTGGGCCGTGTGCTGAATAAATAAAGCCCTAAGGGAAGGCTATTTAACTTCAGGCTCAAGTCCCTGATCAAAAAGCTTGGTAGTTAATACCAAATAACCAATATAATTCAATGTAGGAAAAGACTTTACGCTGTACAATCTGCTTCTATCTAGCAAAAGAATGGATATATGCCGAAGATTCCCACGTGCAATTGCAAGTGCAGAGAATTTAAACAAAAATACAATAGATTTGGCCGTACAAAACGAGTGCTATGGATTTTTTTATTTTAAATCCCAGTATTAAAATATATAATATCACTACAAAAATAAGATAATCTTCTTAGCTATTCTCATTAATTTAGTCCTATATCCTTAATAATTAACAAAAATTATTAAGGTGGACAAATATGTTTGCAATAGCTTGCCCACCTATTGTTATCCAATAATATCTAGAATTTTAAATTTCATAAAGTGGCCAACCTTTTTTGTCCCTCTCAATTCTATCTCCATCTTTGTTTTTGTTTTGTTTTTTTTGTTTTTTTTTAAGAATCAAATCAGGTTTATTTTTTATTGAATATTAGAAAAGTCACTACATCGTCTGGAATTTCCGCCAGCCATACCTGTATGCTGTAGGCCATTCAAAACTTTTGCTTTTTGACTAATGCATGAGCAACGGCGTTGCATTTTACGCGACAAAATTGACAATTTCTAAGTGCATGATCCAAGGTATTGATGTCCTCTATAACGTGACCATTCTGAGGGAAGCATCTGCCTTCTTTCTTAATTGATTTGGTCCATCTTTTTAATATTATATTATTATAGATATTGATGAAATATTAGTACTTTTTTTTTTTTTTTTTTTTGAGAATCAAATATTAGTACTTTTTTGGTTGTTGAGAAAAGATGAAATATTTAGGATTGATTGTCTAATTTAATAGCTAGAATCTAGACTCTAGCCCATGGTTCAAACTTTTTTTTTTTTTTTTTTTTTTGAAAGGTAAATAATTCCATTAAAGCCACCAATAATGAGCTAATTTTAAAGAGGGGAATCAAGCCAATGTCATTCTAGAGTAATTTTTAGATACTCTTAAAGAACGGATTATAGTGCTCCTTCATCTCACAATCATGGTGAGGTCCACTAATTAAATTTATAGTATGATTTATCATAAATGTGAGAGGAGAGAACATTATTTCTTCGTACTCTAAAAGTACTTAAGAATTTTCGGCTATTCCAAACAACAAAATCACCAAGCATGAATGGATGCTAATCATCCAACAAGATTACACAAAACAATCTGTTTTATAATATTGTTAGTTACACAATTATCTTCTCTAATACATGTTTGAACAAACCATTAGGGAAAGAACTTAACGAACTTCTAGCCTCCAAAAAGGTTTAAACCCAAACACAAAATAATATGTTCAATTTCCTAATGGGGTTCGAAAGTAGCATTTGGAGAGAGAATGACATTCACTGTATCACCTTTACAAATAATGGTAGGAAAATTCACATCTTTTTCCCAGTTCTAGTAGGGCACATTTGCTTCTGCATTTTTGATGGATCATATATGTTGGAGAGAGAACACTTCATGAAAACTTCAATTAAGGGATTAATATACACCCTCCGTCCAAATTTGTTTGTCCTCTATTCTATTTTGGGATGTCTCAAAATATTTTCCAGTTTTCAAAATTAAAAACCATTAATTTACTAATGTTCTTATTATGCCCTTACTTTATTTTCAAAACTATTTTTGATAAATTTATTTAAGGGTAGTTTTGGAAACTTATACATTTTTATATAGCAAACAAGATAATAAAATATGTTTCCTTAAAAAGTTAGATTTTTAAAATAGGACAAACAAATTGAGATGAAGAGAGTAATATATAGGGAGTTCGGGTTTGGGATATCACTTGACCTAAAAGCAAAAAACAATGAGTTTGACCCTAATCTTATTATATTAACTATTTATTCTTCTCATCTATATAATAGCTAAAAGCTCAATCATAGAATTTATTATTACTACGCTTCTTATGAGCCACATCAATGTAACATTTCGGTCAACTTAGGTCCATCCGGTCCATTTTGTCCATTTCGATCTAATTTGGTCCATTTTGGTCCAATCAATCTATTTTGGTCCACTTCGATCCAATTTGGTCCAATTCGGTCTATTCAGTTCACTTAGGTCCATTTAGTCGACTTCGATCCATTTTATACTAATTGGACCTTAAATTGAATCTTTTTGTAGATTGCCTTTTCAATTTTAGGCTTAAATTTTTTTTTTCTCTTAATTTTTGTGTTGAAAAGTATGAAATTTTATTTTATTTTATTTGAGTAAAACTATTTAGTTTTTGACTAAAAACTACAAATAAAATAAGCATTATAAATTAGAGATATAGACCACAAAAAAGCAATAAAAATGATAAAAATTCAAAATATTACTTTAAAATTCAAGTTTTAATAATATAGACATTAAACTTATATTTTGAAGAAAAAAAATGATACAATTCTAAATTTTTATAATAATTTAAACTTAATGTAACATGTTAACTGTGTTCCATGGAACGAAGGTATAATTTTTAAATAATATTCTTGGAGATGTTCAAATTAGTCAACTGATTATGGTATATTTTTAAAAAGTCCTTTTAATAACATTTTCTCCAATTATATAAAACAATATTAAAATTAAATAATTTATATATATATATATATATATATATATGTTCTATTACTTTTTCCATACATTACGTGGGTTTACTACTAATTATTATCTAATGTAGGACTTCAATAATCAATTAACTACACTATTTATATGTGAATATTCTAACATGCCATTTACCTCTATATTAATTATTAAGTCAATCCAAACCGTGATAATACACCTCTGTAATCCCTAGTTGCCACTACGTACAATGCATGATTTTGCCTCTGTTATTGTTGCATCAAAGTTTACGGTTTAAATTGCAATAGTCCATGGTCCATATATATATATATGATCATGTTTATCAAATCTACATATGTATAGAACTTGATATGCTAAGGTCTCTCTCCCTCAATAAAATTGTGACTCATGCATAAGCTATTGATTCACCACTGGATTACATATTTTATATGTTCTTATCATATATGCTAAATTTTATTTTAATTAAAATTAATTTATTATTCGATCCATAAACTCAATTTTTCTGCATAATTTTAAAATAGAAAAACTTAAAATTTAAATATGCTATAAAATTAGATAACTACTAATTTTTTATAATCATGAAATTTTGCAAGATTTTGTTGAAAATGCATATTATTGTTACTAGAGAATTGTAATGAAAAGTTCAATTATTTGAAGCACCGTTCCCTTTTCTTTATATTCAAAGCAATAGGAAGCTTACAATATTCAAGACTTTAAACGTACGCTACCATCACTGAGAGTAAGGAAAGGAAACTCAAGGTGATTGTTGTTGCAAAAAAGATGACACACACATGATATATAGCACATCCAGTAGTAAGAATTTGAGACTAATATTGACTGATACTAATATATATGTAAAGTAAAAATAAAAAGAGAAAACAACAATCTGTATTTTTCAGTTTATATAATGCTTGTCATGATATATATTAGTATAGTTTTTATTTTTTTGGGAACAAGACAGAAAAATAGACGTAATAATGAATCCGTTTCTGCGCTTCAATAGCAGAATGATGCAGTTTGTTAGTTCACTATGGGATTAATGTAGTGTTAACTTTAAACGGATTTACGGATTCCAATTCGATATCTACCCTCGAAAAAATTAACACAAGTTACAACTAAACTAATAATAAAAAAACTATATAATTTTTTAACAGTTTGGATGGAGTCTGTTCCTCTAGACATTAGTTGTCTTGTATTGGCGGAAAAGCCACTTTCTTGATTAAATGAAATTTTCCATAGATTGGTTTCTCAAAAAATAAAAAAAATAAAAAAAAAAACTATATAGTTTTGAATGAACACGTGCACTAATAAAGTTATCAGCACTAAACATAAAGTATTCCCAAGTGAAAAAAAAAAAAAAAAAAAAAAAAAAAAAAAAAAAAAAAAAAAAAAAATCAAATAAACATAATCGTATAAGATTCATGAATCTAAAAAGCTTGAAGATTATCATCCCTACTCAATAAAGTTACATTAATCCTAAACTATCAACGGAAAAGCAATTCCATGTACATTAAAATTCACTTAAATTGATAAATAAATAAAACTTGTTCTGCAAGTTGCAAATAAGGCTGTAGACGAGTTGAGCTTTGTCGAATAGTACATGTTTAAGCTTAGCTTGTTAGGAAAAGTCAAAAGCTCAAATTAAAAATCTATATAATTAAATTCATTCATTCATCATTCCTTATTTACAGTTTTAGTAATTGTTTAAAATACAATTTTTGCATTCACGTTAGATAGTGCAGTACTAAAAAAATATTTATTTGTAACTATTACGAGTAAGAAAATACTAACATGTTTCGTAACTTTACTTTAGACAATTCATAAGGAAGGATCATATATGACCCCTAAGCAACTGTCTGCAGAGCAAAGGAGAGACCTTGCATTAAGGAGTGATTGAGTTACTTGCTTTAAGGAGTGTTTAATCACTTCAAGCAGACTAAAATTGGCTGGTACTCATACAGGATAGTCTTGATCTCAAAATTAGGGTGGACCTACCCCGACTATAATGCTGTTTGACCTATAAGCCCTCTTAAGGATTCAGAGGGGACAGAAAATGGGGGGCCCTTGATTTAAAATTACAAAGCACTAAGTTGAATTATATATTTATGATAATAAGAGGGCTGTAAAGATTATGTAGGAGACCCTATATAATATAGGCGATGCAAAGCAAGGCATATGATATAGGTATGTAGAAAACAGACATTTTAGTCTTCGTATGGGACCAGACCCATTTGGAGTATTATAGGAGAGTATGTAAGGTTAGCTTGTCATATTAGATGTATGAGGTAAGAAAGATACAGACTTGACTAGCTTTTATATATATGAAGCAAGCAAGGCATTTGGTAGGCCAACAGATGGGTCTAAACTCTAAATTCTAATATTAGAGGAAGATAAGGCAGTGATGACACTCAGGTGAGTGCGACATCGATCTGCCCCTATTTGGTTTTGGCTTATAATTAAGAAAGATGTATGGCTTTTCTTAAAGGAAACCCTGAACAGCTTTCCACATCACCCTTAATAACTCGTAAGAGATAGAAAGGATTTATTTTCATCATGGTAAGATTTGAGCTAAAATCATGAAGTTAGTGCATGCATATCATATTTTAAATGAGACCCCACACAAGGGGATTGTGCCCTTATTCAAATCTAGAGGCTGAGAATGATCACAAGTCACAACCATCACAGGCTCACAGAACCTATACTAGGTTATCCAAATCCCAAATTTGCTAACTTGGATAAGATTTTCATGTGTAAATTAAGTACTGTCATTATGGTTAGGGTCTCCACAAGATTTTGACCCCTCATCCACCGGAGAATATTACCACAAAATTACTTTTTAAACTAAAAACCACCAAAAAGGGGAAAAAAAGTATATGTATTATTTATAACCACAAAAAGGCCCACTCCATCAACGCTCATTTATGAACCTCTATCGAACGTAATTACTTTGATGGAAAATGACACCCATCTACTAATCTCATAGTCATGCCCCACTCATCCCCCACTCACTTGGCAATTTTGTTAACGCCTAAGATTCTTAGCATTTTACAACCCCAAATTGCTATTTTACAGCATCAAGCCATAAAAAGTGTGCATTATCTGGAGGGTTAATTGTAAAATTTTTTACAATTTAGCTATAGTAACATCTTATAAGTAAGATGTTAATGTAGCAGGATATATATATATATATTTTTTTTTTTAATTGTTTCTCTCCCTTTTTTATTAATACTAGTAAATTGTCCATGCGATGCACGAATAATGTTGTAATGTTTTATGTAAGATGATTTTGAAGAATGTTGTACATATATTATAGAATAATTGTTATAAAACTTTGTTAGTAATGAGTTCATCATAAGAAGTAACAATTATAAATTGAACACACATAACCATTATAATTATTCAGTTCAAGGAGTGAGGGAAAAAAAAAAAAAAACTTTGGTGGAATATTGTAGAATAAAAGTTGTTACAGAATGTCTCTCTCTCTCTCTCTCTCTTTCTCTTTATTTCTAAAACAAAATACACATCTCAAACACTCACAGTCAATCTTAGCCTTTACAAAAACCATAAGTCCAAAGGAAACAAATAATATTAATTTTTTAATTTGAAAAGTCTTGAAACATTGAACCAAATGAAACAAAAATTTAATATTTAATTTTTTTTTATCTTTGATGTGGCACTTGAGAATATTTAAATTCTCTTTACAAAGAATGCTAATTCTATTATTGTTAGTCATAGTTAATCGACAAAGTTTGTTAGTAAAACTAAATTCAAACCAAACCCTATTCCTTAGACATATTTTTTTATTCCAAAACTAGGTATTCTTTATCTATGTAGTGTTTCATCATGAGTTGTAGAAGAGTAATGAGACAAATATATTTACAATGTTTAAGAAATTATAGACATCAACATAAAAGATAAAAATTACCATTGTTCTCCAAACGTCAACGTTTAAACAAATCTTATTAAAGCTTAAAATGAAGAAAATTTTCTAGTGAGCACAATTAGTGCAAAATTCAAATTTAGCAATACTCTATTATTTTCTGTATGTATCCCAAGCTAATATGAAAATAACCTTTTGCAGTATGCAGTCACTTATCAACCAAAAACCACAATGGTTGAAAAGTGATTCTTTGAACATATATATGGATGACCTCATGAAGCTTTCAAATCTTCATCATACATAGAACATTTTTGTAAATTTACATAGTAAACTGCCAAACAAAAGTATGTATATGGATACTCGTACTCCTTTTCAAAAGTTGAATTTAAGAAACCCTATTCTGGATTGCCTTCACAGCAATAACTGTAGTAGATATTGCTACCATGGGTGCCACCACATGTGCCAGAACTGACACCATTGTTGCTGTCATGGCAACTGCAGGTGCCACAGCCTCAACAAAATGAAAATTTGGGCATCAAAAAACAATTTTTTGACAATTTGCTTTGTTTGTCAAGAAGTCACAAACTAGTGTGTATTGCTGTGAAATAAAAAGATTGATATAGTCCTCTATTTATATGTTAATAAGATGGGAGAGACTTGATTAGTGATTAGCCTAGTTCTCTTGGACCAATACACCTCCAATGGATTCATCTACTTCTCATAAATTCAAATAAAGGAGCTTACTTCGCAATATTAACAATTTTATGATAATTCTTTCAATTACCAAGAATTTTGTATCTACCATTTCTACTATTTATTACTATTCAGTATTATATCATGTATACAATCAATGATTCAACGTAGAATATTAACCTCAAGCCTAGTGGTTGACTGTGAAGGTAAAAAAAGAACCTTTGCTTTTAGAAAATTAGCCCAAAGGTTATGAAGAGTCATTAATAATTAACATCCCTCTATCTTATTATTACTTGAAGTTTAATTAGTAAATTACTGATGTTGTATCTAAAAAAAGTAGTAAATTAATGATGATGCATTCACCCCAAAAAAAAAAAAAAAAAAAAAAAGTAATTAATGACAATTTGGAAGATTGTGGTGAGAGTTCAATTCTTCTTTTAAGGAGTGTGCTACTTGACAAAATCTCATGGTCTCCCGCATGAGGTCTCTACTTATATATATATATATATATATATATATATATATATATTGATTTATGATTCTTCTTTTTATTATCTTTGTTCTCTCTCTCTTCAAACCCAAAACCCATGGTGAAGATGAACACCATCACTAAGCCACCATGACCAGACCCACTATCATAGGCCACCACAAGCCACCACCAAGTGGTTCTTCTGAGTGCTCTCTTTATTTTTTTAATCTTATTTTCTTTTATTATTTGATTTCTTTGTTGATTGTTAAGCCATGGGTTTGGGGTTTGGTTGTTTCTATGGGGATTTTCTTATGTGGGTTTAGGGTTTGTTATGGTTGTCTGTTTGTGCTCTGTTTTATGTAATAAGAGTTTGGATGCATTAGAGGCGTGGGTCAGGTGGTGGCGAGGGTGTGGTGGGTCTAGGTTGTGGTGGGTTGTGGTGGCATGGGCCGTAGTGGTGCAGTGGTAGTGTGAGGGTTATGGGTTATGGGTTGTGGGTCATATGGGTTATGGGTTATGGGTTTTATGGTGTGGGTTGTTGCTAGGTTGTGGGGTGATTTGGTGACGGTGGCGCGATGGTGGTGAGGTCGTGGTGGGTCTAGTGTCTAGTATGGGTTATGGGTTTTGTTTGGGTATTGGGTTTGAGTTTTGGTTTGGGTATTGGGTTTTGTTTGGGTTTGAATCCGCGGCTATGGTGGTGGTGGGTGGTGTGACTGGGTTGCTCGGCAATGGTGGTGAATGGTTGAGAGGGACACAGAGTAAGAGGAATAGAGATGAAGAGTGTGAAGTAAGATATATTTTTATATTATTTTACTTTGAAGTTTATATTATTTTAATGTATTATATGTAAAAATAAAAATTGAGATGTTGGGTATAGAGTAAAGTGGGATGGTATAATAAATAAAGTAGCTTTTTAGATGGTAAAATAGAACATTTTTTGCAATCCTGGATGCTAATGCTTTAAATGTAACCTAGTTTTATCAAATTGAACGCTTTCTCTATTCTAGAGTAGGTTGAATCAAGTTGTTGATACATAGTTCGGACTTGGTTCGATAAAAACACATGTTCATGTTTATTTGTTTATAAACAAGCCAAATTTGAGCTTTAATTTTCGGCTTATTTAATAAAGAAGCCAAGCCCAAGAAAAAAAGAAGTTTATGAGTCTATTGAACATTGGGGGTTGATACAAAACAAACTGAGCCTAAACTTGTTTATAAGCTTGACAATTAAATTCATATCTTACTAAGACTTTAAGTAATTAGGAGTTGGGATTACTCACCCAAACCAGATAAGCTTGATAATAAATTTGATATTGGCTTGATAATGTAATCATGTTGAATCTTAAGCTTAAAAATTTGATATTGAGCTTGAACTTGGCTTGATTAATGAATTAAGTCAAACCAAGCTAAGCTCAAACTTTTAGACTTTTTGAGAAGCTTGAGCTCGAACATCATTTATAGGCTTGGTTCAAACTCAAGCTAAGTTTAAATATTTTACATTCGTTGTTGAGCCAAACTTGAACATTTGCTACTTTACAAAACTCAACTCGTTTACAGCTCCAAATCTAGAGGCATCTCGGATTTGGATTCTCTAAAAACCAGTTCCAGCCACTATTAGTACCTGACTATTTTGGCATTAAAGCAAAGGTAATGATCCATTTAGGTGTAGCAATAAAATGAAGAGTCACTATGCTTAGATAGCTTTTAGCCATAGCCATTATGTGCCGTATGGAGCATTTTGAATGAGAACAGCAAAGTACTGCAAATATTTAAGGGTTTCCAAATATTATACCATCGCTTGGTGGTCTTGATTTTTCTTCTTCTTCCAATTATTTTTATGACAATAATTTGGCATGACAAAGATTTCATGATCATATATGACTACTAAATTTCCTTTTAAAGAGACTATGACTCTTTTAGATTGCTTTAAATAAGCCTATGGCCCTCACAGATTGGTTTATATAAGTAAGATACGTGTGAGCAACATGCATATTCCCCCTCTCAAATCCAACATACAAACTCTCGATATAAAGAGACATGCCTCTTGGAGTAACATCTGGTTATGGTTTACACAAAACTTTCAACTAAAATGAAATATTAACCTCCAGTGAATTCATCTTGGGTGGACAATTTTTTTTTCTTCTCTTTTTCTATACACACTACAAGAAAACTGATCTATTGCAGCGGACTTTTTGTCGCGGGTGCGAAAAACGCTGCTCTATGTCACCTATTGCAGCGTTTTTGTGGACCACCACTATAAATCTGGCCTTTTGCGGCGTACTATAGCGGTGGGTTGATGGTGCGCTGCAATATGTATGTTTTAGCAGCATCATACCTAGCTATATATAGTGGCGCCCCATAAACCCGCCGCTATAGCTAAGATTTACTGGCATTTGTTTCGGTCTATAGCGGCAGTTTTGTGACCGCCGCAATAAACTTTTGAATTGCCCGTAATTAGTCCAATTTTTTTCCCCTTCCCCCCCCCCCCCCCCACCTAAATCTATCAATTTAGACCCTAACCTTTTTATTTCTCATCCGATTGTATCCCTCTAAAAAAACACACACACACATACACTCTCTTTCTCTCTCACTCTCAAATTAAAATCTCACACCGTCAATCTCAATACCCAAAGATTGATCTTCCCTCCACCACCATGCATTCTCACTCTCAAACCCTATATTGGGCCTTTCTCTATTAGCACTCACTGCCGCCGCTAGCCGATTGAAGCCCCCAATGATCAATATTTGAATATCAATTTCACCAAGTCTAGTGGTATCGAGACCATCTATTAAGTTTGACCAACTTAAACTAAACTTTGACCATGCCTTTCTCTAAATCCGACCATTTGATTGTGATTATAATTTACCAAACTTAACTTTTCATTACACTCTTCAGATCCCCTTCAGATCTAATGGTTAGATTTCAAATCTAAGTCTGGCGCATGATAGACATGTGTTGTGTACCTGTATGGTTATGTTTATTCAATTTAACCATCCAATTGGTCTCAAATTTCACCAACACTAACATGTCACCATACTCTTCAATCCCAATGATAAAGATTTGAATATGATTTCACCAAGTCCAATGGTCTCAGGACCATCTATTAAGTTTGACCAACTTTGACTAAACTTTGACTACGCATTTCTCTAAATCCAACCGTTTAATTGTGACCATAATTTACCAAAATTAACCTTTCATTACACTTTTCAAATCCAACGGTCAGATTTCAAATATAAGTATGGCGCGTGATGGACATGTGTTGTGTACCTATATGACTATGTTCTCTCAATCTAACCATCCAATTGGTTTCAAATTTTACCAACTTCAATATGTCACCATACTCTTCAATCCTAATGGTCAAGATTTAAATATAAATTTCACCAAGTTCAGTAGTATTGGGACCATCTATTAAGTTTGATCGGGTTTGACAAACGTTGACTAAACTTTGACTGCACCTTTTTCTAAATCCAACCGTTTAATTGTGACCATAATTTACCAGAATGAACCTTTCATTACACTCTTCAAAACTAACGGTTAGATTTCAAATCTAAGAATGACGCGTGATAGACATGTGTTGTGTACCTATATGATTATATATATTCTCTCAATCTGACCATCCAATTGGTCTCAAATTTTACCAACATCAATATGTCAACATACTCTTCAATCCTAATGATCAAGATTTGAACATGAATTTCACCAAGTCCAGTGGTTTTGAGACCATCTATTAAATTTGATCGAGTTTAACCAACTTTGACTAAACTTTGACCACCTCTTTCTTTAAATCCAATCGTTTAATTATGACCATAATTTACTAGAATGGACCTTTCATTACACTCTTCAAATCTAACGGTTAGATTTCAAATCTAACTATGGCATGTGATGGACATGTGTTTTGTACCTATATGGCTATATATATTTTCTCAATCTAACCATCCAATTGGTCTCAAATTTCACCAACATCAATATGTCACCATACTCTTCAATCCTAATGATTAAGATTTGAATATGAATTTCACCAAGTCCAGTGGTATTGAGACCATCTATTAAGTTTGATCGGGTTTGACCAACTTTGACTAAACTTTGACCGTGCCTTTCTCTAAATCCAACCGTTTGATTGTGACCATAATTTACCAGAATTAACATTTCATTACACTCTTCAAATACAACGGTTAGATTTCAAATCTAAGTATGGCACATGATGGACATGTGTTGTGTACTTGTATGGTTATGTTTACTCAATCTGACTATCCAATTGGTCTCAAATTTCACCAACACCAATATGTCACCATACTCTTCAATCCTATTGATCAAGATTTGAATATGAATTTCACCAAGTCTAGTGGTTTCGAGACCATCTATTAAGTTTGACCGGGTTTGACCAACTTTGACTAAACTTTGACCACGCATTTCTCTAAATCCAACCGTTTCATTGTGACCATAATTTTACCAGAATTAACCTCTCATTACACTCTTCAAATCTAAGTATGGTGCGTGATGGACATGTGCTGTGTACTTGTATGATTATGTTCTTTTAATCTAATCATCCAATTAGTCATATTATTTTTTTAACAAAAGTAAACGTAGTTAGTCACATATTAAAATTCTTACATAAATTTAATAATAGTTATGATCATCTTTTTATTTTATTTTTAATAAGATAGAACGTGTGATAATTTTTTTTGTGTGGTAATTTTTTTTTTTTTTTTTTTGAGAAAGTTATGTGATGATTTTTATTGAGTATATGTGATTGTTTTTTTGTTTTTAAATTTTATTTCATAGCTCATTAATATTAAATTCTTAATATTTTGCACTCATTAAACTCACTTAGATATATAGATTTGTTTGATTCATGTACAATTACAAAATGCATGACAAAATGGTAATTGCTAGTCAAAAATGATAATTAATTAAAATTGTCTTCTTTTATTTTTATTTTTTCCTCAAAATAAATCTGTCTTCTTTTATTTTACCCACCTAAAATTTCCCAAAAATTTGTTTCCCTCCTAACGTGTTTCACTTAGCTTCCCCCACCCCCAAAAAGCCAAAATCTGACTTTTTACTTAGGTTTTTTTCCTCCAAAATTTGTTTCCCTCTCTCTAAGCCATCACTCTTCTTCTCTCTTTCTCTCCATCCTCACTAGCCACTGCTGCCGACTGCCACCATCTTCCATGAGCATGTTTCTTCATCTTATCAATGTTAGGTTTTCTACTCAGTTATTTCTTTGTTTTTCTAAGAACTATTTGTTTATTTTGTTTATTTTTGTTTAAGTTTGGTTTTATCTAGGTAATGCCTGTAGATCTGCCCTATTTGACTGTGTTTGATCTTGTTCTGAGTGATTTTAGCCGCTTTCACTCCGATTTGCCTTTACCATTCGTCTTTTCGTCTTTTTTTCTTGACTAAATGATAGAAGGTGAAAAAAATATTTTTGCTTTTTGATTATATATATATTTATATATTATTCTTTTTAATGTTTGATCTTTGATGTGTATGTGATATTTTTGGACTCTAATTTTTTAAGGATCACAAAAGTGGATATATTTTGTGGGTCTGTGACTTGATTCGGAGGTTGGGGTTTAGGTTTTGGGGCTTCTTTTTTTGTTGTTGTTGGGTACTGTGTGACTGTATGTTACCTGAGATTTTTCGTTGGTTATGTATTTGCAATAATGAAGAGATTTTGTTGGTTAAATAGTGCTATATACATACATACATATATATATATATATATATATTTTTTTTTTTTTTCACTTTGCTTTTTATTTTTCTGGTGAGTTATTATTATTATTATTATTTTTGAATTTAAATTTAAATTTTGGTTGATTATGTTTAGATTTTTCTTTAGAGTATATGGTCTCTTTATATTATGGTCTCTTTCTCTCTTTCTCCTTCTTTATTTAATCTTCTTCTTATATAAATAAATTTAAATAGTAAATAAGTTTTAGTTACTTAGGCTTAAAACCGATAGTTTGAACAATTTTGATGTAATGTTTGTAAAAATGCTCTCTTTTGTCCAGGTGTCATGGATCAATGAATTAGGAAGTTGTTGGACTTGCCAAGCCTCGTAAGTTCTGTACATAATAGTTTCTTAAAGTGAGCTTTGTGCTAAGATTCATATTTTAATTCTTATCTGTTGTTCAGTGCTTGTGTCGGTCATTCTCTTGGGTATGCTATGGTGTTCCTCAATTTTTAATCTTTTGAACTGCATCTTACTTCGGTCTATGCTGCTGCATACCACTCTAGGCCCGTATGTTGGAAAGGTTCAGTTGAGAAAAATTTGCTTAGTAGTGTAGACACTACTTTTATTCCCCCCATGTTTGAGTCATTTGATGTGAATTGTATTTAGGCCTCTGGGGAATTCAATCCGTATAATTTTTTCCTCTTTTTAAAATGCTCCCAAATTTAGATTGCGATCTTGATATTTGAACTAATCTGGCCATGTGCTGATTGGTGGTTGAATGCATGATCACAAAAATTCCCTACTATTGAGAATTTGCATCTTGGTTGCATGTTATGTATCATGGGTAATACTTTACAATGTCGGCATGTAGGCATCATGACATGTACTCTATTTTTGGTCAGAAAAAATGCAAGTGATGTTGACAAGTTGCTTGGGCTAAAAATCTGGGTGAGCTAACCCATGGTTCAAGTTCTCTGTTATATTTATATGAGTTGATAGGGAAAGTATTCTAACTTAAAATTTAGTAGTGAAGAATATAATGAAAGTAAGAGATAGGAAAATTACTCATTTGGGCTAATTGTTCAGTACAATAACCAAAGTGGCTACTCTGGACCTTGGATGAACTAGATTGTTCCATCATTGTTGTATTTGTTTTCTAATTGGGTTTGTTGGGAGTAATGGTTGAAGCAGTGGTTGAAAATTGAAATTATCTGTTCCAGTTGGTTTGTGTGCAAAGTTACATTTTCTTGAGCCTTCGAGATTCAACTTTGTTGATGCATGTCTAGGAAGTCCTTGTTATAATCTTTTGTGAGTTAGAGGGATCCTTTATATATTGGCTTGAAAAATATTCTGGCTGCCGAAGAGGCTGCTGACATTTTATTGTTTTCAATTGTGTTGATGTGCAATGAATGTTTTTTGGTGGTAACTCTCAAAGTTGTTCAAGTAAACGTGCATTTTAATGGACATGAACATTTTTTCATTACTGTAGTTTGGCACTCTTAGGAAGACTTTTAGTATTGGCCTGCAGTTGGAGTTTTAGAACAAAAGATGAATGAGTTGCAGCTGAGACCTTTGGTAGAGTTGATTGTCAGTTGTATGTTTCCAATCACCACTGGTTAATTGCAATTGGAATTTCATAATCTTTTTATTTTTTGATTGATTATTTTATTTATTCTTGTAGAATGATTCCTCCACCGTATGATAATATCAAAAGGATGGTCATTACTAGTGGTTTTGAGGCTTCAGGCTGGACATAAGTATTGTTTGTTGGGCAAGCTTTCATCTGAGGTTGGATGGAACCACTATGACACTATTAAGGTCAGTCCATCAGTCTTTTTGTTTCAACTTTGAGATTTCCAGTTTCACATAGTAACATGCCCCAACTGTTGGACCTTCCAACGTTTACTTTAAAGACTTATTAAAAGTAATTCAATTCTTAGAAATGGTGGAACTCTATTTTCCATAATAGAGACCTTAACATGTCTCAGATTCAATTTTTATGATGGCTGTACTTGTTTTTATTTTTTATTTTACGCATGCCCCTCTAGTTTATTGACTATATTTTTCAATATGCTAATTTCTTTAGTTAGCAATTTGATATTTATTTACCAGGTGCACTTAATTTCTTTAGTTAGCCATTTGAAATCAAAAGTTCTGTGCAATGCTAAAAATAGATTTGATGCTAGCTATTAGTTGATATGACCTTTGCAAGAGCCCTCAGTTAAGTAGCACTACAATTCTATCCAAATCTGTTAGATCATAAATATATATAGGACACTATTTGAACTTGTTCCCATTTTTTGACTTGGTAATATTTTCTTGTCATTCTAATCCATTTATATGTACTTATTGAGTAATCATAATTTGTATGTAGGATGTTCCTTTGGTCCAACAATCTCCATCTATCCAAAAATCATCAGCTGCATCCCATCACCAAAGAAGCTTATATATTTTATCTTGGTGTTCGAGGACTCTTTTGTGTACAAAGAACTTCATTGCTACAATTGCATTTTTTGCAAGTGTCGGAGGATATTTTTAAACACTTTGGAACTTTAATTGGGGTATTAGCTTGGAACTTTGACGATAGTTATAGACAATGTTATGTATTTGATAATATATTTCTATGTTAATATAACGTTAGTTTGGAGATATTTGTGGTGCTGTTAATTAGTTACATTTGTGGTATTGTTTTAGTAGAACTAAAATTATTACAGGTTATTTGTAATGGGATTGTGGTTTTAAACCTAGGAGAAAACAAAAATTTAACCTATAGCGGTAGGCAAAAAACAGAGCTAAAGGTCTAAAATTATGTTATAATTGAAGCCATATAGCGGTGTTTATAGCCCGTCACTAAAGCTTCACATATATAGCGGTGGGCATAACAGCCGCTAAAAGGTGCATATGGTCGGTTGTGCATGAAGCTCTATAGCGGCGCTTATTGCCCGCCACTAAAAGGTCAATTGATTCGAATTCCAACCTCATATGGCGGTGGTTTTCTGCCTATCCCAATAGACTAAAACTGCTACTAAATGATAGATCTATTGCGGCGTTTTTTTATTTATTGCCACAATAGATCTATAGTAGCATTGCAACAGTGGCGGGAGGAATTGTCGCAATAACACCCATAGCTAAAGGTCAAATGTACCTTTAGCAGCACTTTTGGCCCGCCGTAATAGTCCCTTTTTCTTGTAGTGACACTATATATCGTTTTATAGTAGCTATGTAAACAAGTATTCTATAAATCAATTGATATGTGCGAAGATGAAGAAAAAATATAGATATTTTTTACTTTTTTTTTATTATCAATTATCATGGAGCTGGTACTGTATATGTAGCTATAAAAGGAAATAAAAATAAAAAACTAAATATCTCCAATTAATTATTTGATATGATAACTAACCCTAGTTATATTAGAGAACTAAAATAATTAAGTATGTGTACTAAAGTTCATAACAATTTCCTTTTCACTTGCAATTTTTAGGACTTTTTTTTTTTTTTTTTCTTTTCTGAGAAGAAGAGAATTGAAGTTTCCGTAGCAGAATTCAAAGATGTTTTTGTTTTTTAAATTGTCAATATCTTTTGGAAATACTTAAAATTTAAATAATATTAAGGGTTAATAGAAACTCATCCTAATCTTGTTAACATTAGTTAGATTTAATAAGATTATATTTAAAAAAGCATGATTTTAGCTTATAATATATTGAAGTAATAGCAATATTATGAATGAAATAAAATATGAATGATAGTTAAGAATTATATTTTTTTGCCTTACACAAAAGGAAATCAAAAACTAGTTCAAGTGCCCCAAGCTTTTTGCAGTCCAGGCTCCAGCTCCACCATCATAACTAGAGAGATTAATGCTCTTCAAATCCTCCACAATGATTAATGCTATACAAACCCATTTCTCCATCCTCCACGACCAATAGTTTGAAGTGAATGTTCAAATAGTGTGTAAAACACCTATGAACATTTAGACCCCCAATTTACAAATTACCAACACAAACTTATAATCAAACAATATATGTGCGGAATATGAAAATAAGTTAAAACAGAATTGGTAAAACAATCTAAACCAAAATTAATCACAACCACAGTAGTAATTAAAAGGAAAAAATTAAGGGAAGAGAGATGCAAATATAAAGACAACACAGCGATGTGTTATTGAAGAGGAAACTGAAATTCTCGGAGAAAAACCTCTCTGTCGCCTTCTAAGCGGTCAATAATCCACTAGAGAATATAGTTGGATACATGAATAGCAGAAGACCCTCTAAGCCTAATATACCCTGTGCACCTAAGCCCTCCAAGCTTCTTACTCCAACAAGGTTACACCGAACCTTGTCTTCTCTAGCTTACTAGATCCAGCAATCGTCCATTGCATCAATCAAAATGAATTGGTCCCTTCTGAATTGTTTCCCAAGCACCAAATAACCTTCTCACAGATATAGGTATGGTGAGATAAGGATTTTGGCTAATGTACCTCTCAAGGATGTATCAATGGAGAGGGTGAGAGTAGAGGAATTTGGAGAATCAAAGGATGAAGATTGTGGATGAGTCAATCTTGTTTTTCTCTAGGGTTTCTCTCTCAAAATTCTCTCTGAAAGCTCTCTACATTTCGTGGGTATAAGAGTATTTATAGTAGGGTGTGTATGGAATGCAAAGAGTCAGGTTTCTAACAAACAAGGTGTTCTACTGACTCGGCCTTGCGACTGGAACGAGTCGCGAGTTTGAGTCGTAAGCTAATTTCCTGGCCAGACTAGAAGTTTTGTCCTGTAGTGCAACAGCTGGCGTGACCTTTCAGCTCCTCTACATGCTTCACACATGTGCGACCTTTGGCGACTTGCCAGTTGCAAGGCCCTTCTTAAGTGCACACTCTTAAGCTTTTCTTCACACTCTCTCATATACTACCCTTACATGATTCCCACCTAAATACAGGGTTTCTAAATACTGAATTATAAGCAAATTTGACACGGAATAAAGTCAACTAATGATTGAATAAATTCAACCTTACATGAAGAATGCAGGAAGAAATGACAAGTAAGAGGGGAATTCTTTCCTTGCAACAAAGAACAAATTGGTTAAGAATTGTGGAGAACACAAACAAGATAAATTTATTTGCTATATCGTAAGCCTTGTTTAAATTTATTTGGGTACATTACACAACGAATTGCTAGTGCTGCAGTCTTAATGGTTAATTAATATGGGTCTTCCTTCATGATATAAAGTGAGGCTGAATTAATATTCTAATTTTCTTAGCATTTAGTCGCAAGAAATCTTTTGGTACTGGAAAGGAATTACTTTGTGCCATTGTGGGACACTGTGTTTATGTTTTTATAAATAGTTTTCTCTGTACAAGTTTTAGGCTTAATTAATGAAATGATAGAATTACAAAATCTACCGACTTCCATATGGATTGTGTTCAGTGACGGAGCCGGGATTTTAGTTTAGGGAGGCAAGATCAAAATACAATAATAATTAAAAATACTAAAAATATTAATCAATATTACTAATAAAATTATAAATAATGGTAATTGTTATAAAAATATATTAAAATTTAAACAACCGTAAAATAGATAAACAAATGTAAAACAACCAATTCATAGTTACTAACAATTAGAGTAAGAGATTAATCTATATACACAAATTTTAGACATCTAATTTGATTCCATGTAATAATTTGAGAATAAATTTCCAACTTTTTTTCGCTGTTTCTCTAATTATTTAAATTTTAGATTTATGGTAAAAACTCAAAATTTGAAACTATGAAAAATTAGAGATAGAGTGAAAAAAAATAATGGATGCTTTACTGCATTAGTGTGTAAAGTTTACTGCATCAGTACCATACAAGACATTATTATTATTATGTGTGTAAAGTTTGAGTTTCCTGGGCTGTACCTGAAGTGAAAGAAAGGAATTTGGATAAGCGAGCGAAGAAAAAAAAAAAGAAAAAAAAAAAAACTTGAATATTGGTCAAAGTGCACACAGGCTTTAACTTAAAAATTAAGGTGATAGTTGACCAAAAAAAAAAAAATTAAAGGTTATAGTTGTTGGCCATTTATTTCGTTGTTAGGCTAGTTTATAAAAGGAGAGTAGTTATTTTAGTAATGTCAAAAAATTTCACAATATTTTTAAAATAAATTAAAGTGTTAAGGTGTTAGTATATTGTAGGTTAAAATAAAATAAAATAAATTATTCTAATATCTAAAAACACGAGTATTGTAAAAATATTATGAAATTTTATTGTGTTTTTACATTTTTTTTAGGTGGAAAATGTGTTTATTTATTTATTCATGTTATGGTAGAGTCTGTGTACAGTAAAAATGGAAAAATATTTCTTTGTTTTACTATTTTAGCGTCAGAGGGGCAAAGAACTACCATAAAAAAGACCTATATAAATGCTTTTTTGGGTGGAGTCAGAGGGCAGGTTCCCCCCCCCCCCCCCCCCCTCTCTTCTTGGCGCTAAAAATCTAATGCAGCAGTTATCTTCATAATAAATAAATAAATAACTTTATGGAAGTGCCCAAGTATTTTTAACCTACGGGATGGAGGTGCTACCCTTGGGCATAGAGGAAGACGGCGTACTTTTTTGCTTTGAGCCTAGCGAATTAGGAGGAGCACGGTGGCTCTTTGGAGGAATATAGTTGGGCGCATTAGGTGCAGATGGAGGGACATAACTATTGAGCAGCAATCGACGTGTTAAAGGAGAGACACCAATATTGTGATCAGTGACAAATATGGCTTTTTGGCTGATCATTGAAGAAGAGATATCGCCAGTTATTGCCGGATTGGGCACATTTAGAGAGGCTTCACCTTGCTGTACCGCCCAAAACAACTTGTCCTTGTAACCGTTTATCACATTTTTGTTTTCTGCATAGAGAATTCTTCTAGCTTCATGTGCCGGCATGCACACAAGAAAAAGCACCTGCACTGCTATGACAATAAAAAGCATATTTATAAGACCCATCTTTTTCTTTGAGTATAGATCAATATTCTGATGAGGAATTAATCCCTTGGGGGTTAAATAAGCTGGCAGTCCGTGCAAGTGTGGTTGGAAATTTAGCCACTGAATTTTCTTGGAAATTGATTTGAAACAACGCCATAGGTGCCATGCAATTTGATATCAATTTCCAGGGATGTGTATATGGAAGAAGAGGCATGAACAAGAGTTCCGAATTGCAAAAAACAGTCAAAATTTGCTGCAAAACCATATACCAACATAATGCCGTGCAAGGTGCCATGGTGGTGGCAAAGGTCAAAGTGCAAAGCTAGCTTTACCCCGCGTAGACTGAAATTTCAGTGGTAAAGATGCTCAGGCATGCCAGTTTATGAGGTGGCCGGGACGTGTAGTGCAAGCTAGTTTCTTTGTCGAAAAGTATTAAATTTCAAATTTTAAATGTAGGTGAACATTGTTAGTATCTTCCTAGTAATAAAATTTGAAATTACATGGTAAGGTTGTTGGGGAAAAATCCTAATCCCCTCAATGTCTATGTGTGAATTAAAATATATAACTACCAAGTAATAGAAATATTATGGAAACAATAAAAATTTCAGCAAGTACCACATAAATACAACCATACAAGAACATCAAATCTTACGTATGTAAGGCAATGCCACAGTGTTTTGATTAGTACTTAGCTATGAACTTGAAATATAAGCTTTGATGGAATTGATTTTTGTTGTTTCAAATTGGGGTTCATTTAGGGCTTAGTTGGGTGTTTTTGAGGAATTTCTGTTAGCAAAATAGGATAAAGGTTTTGCATTTATGAAACTGCCTAGAACAAAGTCTAAACTGAGAAATCAAAGATCTAGTATGAGAACTAGGTTTTTCTAAATTGTATTCCTTCCTTTGATACTTGGCATTTACAAAGAACTAGGTTTCATCTTTTAAGAAAAGCAGAAGTACATGATTTAGATTGAGGTCTTTATTAGTTTTCAATAATTGGCTGAAAGACCTTCCTTTTTGATGTACAAATTGGTCATTCCTTGGATGATTGAGCTATGTTACCTGCCTTTGTTAGCATTGCTGTCTTCTAATATCTGAACCTTTTCATATCACATCTTTTTTCTTTCAATTTTTCTTGCTTTTCCCTCACTTTGAAATCGCTTTTTCTTTCAATTACTATGATGTTATCCCAGTTTTTCATGACTAGTAAAATGAATTGTGACTCTTAAGTGGTTCTTGCTAATATATATTTTTTGATAGTTAGTTCTTGCTAATATTAATTGTGGAACCCTTCCTTTATATCTTGAATTTGTTAAAATCATTGGGGGTATTTCTTTCATGAACATTTCTTTCTAATCATCATTGATATTGTTGTACATATACATGACTTTGGAACTAATAATAAGTCTCAAATCATCTTTGTTGTATTGAAAATCTCCTTGTGTAAAGTAATAGCCATTTCAAGTCATTGGTGGCTACAGCAGTGGCCAGTGAGATTGAGGTGTAGTGTTAGCCTTCAGTTAATAAACTGTTTAGATGTATGATTAATGAAAGGAAAAGGAATTCATTTACCAATCCACCCTCAAAAGTGTCAAAAGGATTGTTCATATATTTCATATATTTCTTTATAGAGAAAAATATGGTTATATAGCAGTACAAAGAGAAGGATCTAGAAGCTAAACTAGGCTATACATGAATTACGACTACTATAATGGTTGACCCTTAAAAGAAGGGATTCTAAACAATTTTGCCTACAATTTCTCCAATCACTGACAGCTCACGCCAACACTCCCCCTCAAGTTGATGCATATATATCTTTCATGCGCAACTTGTCAAGTGAGCTGTAGAAGACTTTGCTGGAAATAGCCTTTGTAAGAATGTCTGCCAGTTGATCTTTAGACCTAACAAATGGAAATCGAATTATATTTTCTTCGAGATTTTGTTTGATGAAATTTCTATCCACTTCCACATGTTTAGTATGGTCATGTTGGACTGGATTATGGGCAATATCAATGGCTGCTTTGTTGTCACAAAACAGGTTCATTTCAGAACTAGGAGCAAAGCCAATCTCAGTTAGCAACCTTTTAAGCCAAAGAAGTTCACAGATGCCCTTGACCATTCCTTTGAACTCAGCTTCAGCATTGGATAATGCCACCACCTTTTGCTTCTTGCTTCTCCATGTAACAAGATTTCCTCCTACGAAAGTAAAGTAGCCTGATGTGGATTTCCTGTCAGAAATATTTCCCGCCCAATCTGCATCTGTATAACCCTTAATGTCTAGATGATTATTTTTTGAGAACATAAGCCCTTTTCCAGGAGAGGACTTTAGGTAGCGAAGAATCTGAATTACTGCATCCATATGATCTTCACTAGGACAATGCCTAAATTGACTCACTACGCTTACAGCATAGGCTATATTTGGGCGAGTATAAGATAAATAGATTAGCTTACCCACTAATCTTTGATATCTCTCTTTATTTGTTGGCACATGATCTGAATACTCTCCAAGTTTGTGATTCTGAACAATTAGGGTATCAGTTGGTTTACAATCTAGTAGTCCCACTTCAGACAACAAATCTAACACATATTTCCTTTGAGAAAGAAATATACCTTGTTTCGATCTGGATACCTCAATTCCCAAAAAATATTTGAGTCCTCCGAGGTTCTTCATTTCAAATTCAGTTGCCAGTTGCCATTGAATTCTAGAGATCTCTTTGATGTCATCTCCTGTAATAATCATGTCATCTACATATATAATTAGAGCTGTTACCTTTCCTAGTCGGTGTTTCAAGAATAGAGTATGATCTAAATTGCTTTGGGTAAAACCATACTTTCTCATAGCCAAGCTAAACCGACCAAACCATGCACGAGGTGATTGTTTTAGCCTGTACAGTGCCTTTTGTAACTTACACACAACCTCAGTCTTTGAAGATGTCGTGTATCCTGGTGGGATATCCATGTAAACTTCCTCCTCTAGATCACCATGAAGAAATGCATTCTTTACGTCAAACTGATGTAACGGCCAGTTCAAATTTGCTACAAGAGATAACAAGACTCTGACCGTTTTCAGCTTTGCCACAGGTGAGAAGGTTTCTTGGTAGTCTATGCCATATTTTTGTGTGTATCCCTTTGCCACAAGCCTCGCCTTGTACCGTTCAATGGATCCATCTGCCTTGTGTTTAATGGAGAAAACCCATCTGCACCCCACGGTCTTCTTTCCTTTCGGTAATGGAACAAGAGCCCATGTTTTACTCTTCTCCAGAGCTTCCATTTCTGCTTTTATGGCTTGAGACCACTTTGGATCTGATAAGGCTTCTTGTACTGTGCTGGGAACATGGTGTGAGGACAACCTATGCACAAACTCCTTGAGTGGTTCTGGTAATCTCTTAGTAGACACATAATTGGCAATCGGGTATCTTGATCTTCTTTCCTCAAAATCTGGAGAGTATCGATGTGGTGGCTTGCCACGATTGTGTCTGAAAGGTAAAGTATAACCAACAGAGTTATCCGAGTCATTAATAGGTGTGATGGGAGAGCTTACCTCAGGAGAAGGGTCTTCGGGTACTGAGGAGTGGGGGGGGGGGGGGGGGGGGGGTTCTTCATTTTCAGGTTCAGATGACTCGGATGCAACTTCCTGAATGATATCAGGATTATCTCTCCTTTCTTCACAAACCACTGCCTCATTATCGTCACTCATCTGTACTGGGTTGTCTTCAAAGCCTTGCCAAGTCCACCAATTTAGCTCTTCATCTCGTATCTCCCCCTGAAGAGGTGAAGTGGATACCGATGAAAGGAAGAAAATTTCTGATTCTAAGAAAGTAACATCCATAGTGACATAGGTGCGCTTGGTGGCAGGGTGGTAGCAACGATATCCCTTTTTGTGTGTAGCATACCCCAAAAAAATACAACGAATGGCACACGGATCAAGCTTGGTTCGTTGATTTTTATGGAGATGGACGAAAACAACAAAACCAAAGATTTGTAGTGGAAGTAGCAAAATAGTAGGCAAGGAAACATGTTCAGAAAGAACCTGCAATGGGGTCTTGAACTGCAGCACTTTCTAAGGCATACGGTTTAATAGATATACTACCGTGGTAATAGCATCATCCCAATATCTACTCGGCACATGTGCCCCAAGCAAGAGAGCACGGGCTGTTTCTAGGATAAGCCGATTCTTCCTTTCAGCAACCCCATTTTGTTGGGGTGTTTGAGCACATGATGTTTCATGAAGAAGGCCATGGGTCGCAAAGTAATCCTGAAATTTCTTATTGACATATTCACCACCATTGTTAGAGCGAAGAATCTGAATTTTAGCTGAAAATTGAGTTTGAATCATTGTATGAAAAGATTGAAACACACTAAACACATCATCGTTATGGTTCAATAGATATAGCCAAGTCATATGAGTACAATCATCGATAAATGTCACAAACCAGCGAATGCTAGAAGAAGTGGTAATTGGAGAGGGTCCCCAAACATCTGAATGAATTAAAGCAAAAGGAATATCACTTTTATTCAAACTTGTGGAATAAGAAACACGATGACTTTTGGCTAGAATGCAAGTATCACATTTAAAGCCAGATTCAGGTAATTTGGAAAATAAATTTGGAAACAGGTATTTCATATACCTAAATGACGGATGTCCCAAGCGTCGATGCCATAGCCAAATCTGTCTTTCCTTAATGCTTGCATGGTGCATATGATGAGCTTGACCAGAGCTGAAATCATCCATGTAATATAACCCCCCCTTCTTAGTACCACGCCCAATGATCTCCTTGGTGAGAATATCCTGAAGAAGACAAAAAGTAGGATACATTAGTGCAACACAATTTAGTTCCTCAGTAACTTGTCCTATAGACATCAATTTATTTGAGAGGGATGGAACTAATAAAGTATTAGATAAAGAAAGAGATGGTGATAAGGCAACAGTTCCAGCCCCTGTAACTGGATATGTAACCCCATTAGCATTTGTAATATCAGTTCGTCTTGGTTGGGTAACTTCAATAAAATCATCTGAATTGAATGTCATATGATCCGTGGCCCTGGAGTCAATTATCCAGCCATTGTCACCATTTTGGATAGAACTAAGTAGGGCATAACCACAGTTACCTTGATCATTGAGATGAGTTTCATCACTGGAAGACTCTATTTATGAGGTAAGAGATAACTGAGGTGCTCCAGTTACAAGGGCAGCCCGACCAATCCCTTCATTAGAGGCAGCATCATGATTTTTCCAGGCCTTGTACTCATTCCACCAGTCTGGGTATCCATGTAACTTGAAACAAGTTTCACGGGTATGTTTCATGCTCCCACAATGAGTACAGCCTCCTCCTTCTAATTGAACCTTGGCTCTGGTGTTGGTATTCAGTTTCCCACCACCCGTAGAGCCATTTTTGGATAGCTGAAGAGAGGGTGGTGGTTGTTGTCCTATCTTGACTCCTTTTGATGCCATAACAGCTCCAGTCGTGTCTGTACTCGTGAGCATCACCGCCTGCCGGATCTCTTCCCGTCGAACATGAGCATAGGCTTGTTCTACAGTAGGGAAAGGATGTACTGTAGCACATCACTTCGAATCTTGTCCAGCCGATCGTCCAATCCATCAAGAAAGATATAGACTCTGTCTTCTTGTAGGATTGTATTATATTTTTGTATATAAGTGGCACAGTTCATCGGGTTAGGACGCTGGAAATCAATTTCTCTCCACAAGCCTTGAAGATCATTGTAATATTTTTCAATGGATCCTCCGGCTTGTCTCATTTTAGTCACCCGTTGTTTTAGATCATATACTTATGAAGTATCAGTTCCATCAAAATAAGTAGTAGCAATAGAATCCCATACCAGTTTTGCAGTTGGGAAGCGAATGAAATTACTGATCAAGGACGGGTCCATAGAATTGATCAGCCACCCTTTGACAATTGCATTCTCAGTTCGCCATCGTCGGAAAGTCGGATCTGTAGGTTCAGGTTGCAGAAAATCACCATTGATATATCCCAATTTGTCTTTGCCCGAGATATACATCTCAACAACTTGGGACCAAAGAGCATAGTTGGTGCCATCCAACTTAATGCCGATTTGTGCAGCGGAAGCATCATAGGTCGGTAGGTGTGTTTGGGTTTGATTTTTGGTCAAGACTTCAGTCATTCTTGCCATCAAATCTTCTAGGATAGAATATGTGGAGTTGCCGCCAGTTTGTACCACATCAGTTGGGTTCACCATGGCTGCAGATCAGTGTTTAGGGTTGGGTTTGGTTGTAGAGCAAGTCCTAGGATTCTGCTCTGATACCATGTCAAAAGGATTGTTCATATATTTCTTTACAGGGAAAAGTATGGTTATATAGCAGTACAAAGAGAAGGATCTAGAAGCTAAACTAGGCTATACATGAATTATGGCTACTATAATGGTTGACCCTTAAAAGAAGGGATTCTAAACAATTTTGCCTACAATTTCTCCAATCACTTATAGCTCATGCCAACAAAAAGGATTTGGCAGAATTGGAAAATGATTGTTATTTGATTTATGGGGTTTGTTAGAAGTTTTATCATTTTAATTCAAAAAAGAGTTGCTGTCTTGCTCTGCTTTT
This sequence comes from Quercus tomentella, assembly GCA_028535165.1. Classification (NCBI taxonomy): domain Eukaryota; kingdom Viridiplantae; phylum Streptophyta; class Magnoliopsida; order Fagales; family Fagaceae; genus Quercus; species Quercus tomentella. Next base: position 44,182,645 of record JAPQVY010000012.1, on the reverse strand, counting down.
TTACAAGATTTGCTCAACCTTATTATCTATTATTGTTTTTACCTTTTTCTTTTAATTCGTTTTCAATAATAATGTTTTATGATTTTTATCATGAATAGATAATATAACGTATATGGAAATATGCTTCAAACTGGTGAGCTTATTTAAAAGAATGTTGTTTCTTTTATTTTGCATGTTTATGAATAATATATGCTGAAACATTGTAAGCATGAGACTCACGTTTTGCTGTCTGTGGATCAAGGAGCTAAGTTTCGTAAAGCTTCAATTGAAACTACTCAACTTGTTTTTGTTTCTCAGGAAAATTCAATGGTTTCCATAGAGTAGTTCAACCTCTATAATGTTATGTAGTTATTGTCTAATTGTCTGATAAACTTGCTAATCTGTGTATTTCTGTAAAATTTATGCTATGATTGCTCTTTCATATTGAGATGACATTAAGTATTAGCCTAAGCTGTCCTCTCAGAAATTTATGGAATTTTATGCCATTATACATTGTCATAGTTCTTTACTTGAAACACATGATAGAAAGTGCGCATCTGTGCCTGCTTTGCTTATAAACTCTCAAAAAATGTACATAAGTAAATGGATGCAATAATTTTATGCACTGCATTGTATATTACATAGTTTGAAGATTTTTTTTTAATAAATTTTTTGACATACTATATTTGTCATTACTGTTTTTTTTTGTTGATAAATACTATATTTGTCATTACTCGTTACACACTTATCCTCCTCCATGTTTAATAGGGGAAGTGCTATTTGAGCTAGAACTTACTAGGAATAAGCATGAAATTAGGTTTTGTAACATATTTATGAGCGTTGCCATCCATTTCCTTTATAGGCATTACCATTGATCTGAAATATTTCTTTTCCATGCGGATCAAACCACATACCAAAAGAATTGTTATGAAGTGTTGGTGGGTTATATTGAATTTGAAATCTAATCACATTGCATCAACCCCACCTCTTCTCTTATTTTTGTATTTGAATGTTCTTGTACCTTTGTGTAAATGTCACAGTATTAGCCTAGTGGCCCTAGCCTATGATTTTGTAAGGTTGAATTTATTCAACCATCTAATTGGCTTTATTCCGTGCCAAATTTGCTTGTAATTCAGTATTTAGTAACCCTGTACTTAGGTGGGTTTGATGTAAGGGTAGTGAGTGAGATAGAGTGAAGATTGCTCAAGAGTGTGCAAGAAAACAGAGACTCGCGGCTGGGACTCGCGGGTTACTCGCGGCTGCAAGCCGCCAGACGCAGCACACGTGCCAAGCATGCTGGAAGGTGAACAGTCATGCCAGCTGGAGCACTACAGGACAAAACAGGACAACTGGCCATACGGTTATCTCGCGACTGGATCTCGCGACTTGGTCAAGCCGCGAGGTCAAGCCGCGAGCCACCCCTGTTTTGTAAAACTTGACGTTTCACATTCTTCTCCCACTCCAGTATAAATACCCCTTTTACCCACGATTGAGAGAGAGCTTCCAGAGAGAATTTTGAGAGAGAAACCCTAAAGAAAAACAAGATTGATTCACCCACAATCTATACCTTAGAGTCTCTCCAAATTCCCCAACTCTCTTCCTCTCCATCGTCAAATCCTTGAGAGGCATTATACCAGACCTGGTTCTCACCATCATCATCACTGTGAGACAGTTGTTTGGATTTCTGGGAAGCAGTTAGGAAGGAACCAATCTTCATTGGTTGATGCTATGGTCTAGTAGCGGAATCCGGGAAGCTAGAAAAGAAAAAGGTTCGGCGCAACCTCGTTGGAGCAAGAAGCTTGGAGGGCTTAGGTGCACTGGGTAGATTAGGCTTGGAGGGTCTATTGCTGTCCTTGTATCCCAACTACATTTTCTAGTGGATTATTGACCGCTTGGAGGGCGGTGGAGAGGTTTTACGCCGAGGGCTTCGGTTTCCTCTTCGATAACACATCGCGTGTTGTCTTTGTGTTTGCATCTTCCTTCCTCTCTATCTTTGCCTTTTTATTATCTGCTGTGGATTTTATTTTGTTATGGCTTAGATAGTTTTTAACCATTTTCATATTATAGCATATGTTAAGTTTCCGCACACTTGTTGTTTGACATATTGCTTAAATTGGTTAAGTTGTAAGTTGGGGGTCTAAACGTTCAAAGGTGTTTTTACACGTTTTTGAACTTTCAATTGGTATCAGAGCGGGTACACTGTTATTGGTTTCATTACCATTGTGTGATCCTTGACTCCCTTTTGAGATGGATAGGTCTCAATCCCTAAATGCACCTCCATATTTTGATGGTAGTAATTATGCTTTTTGGAAGGTTCGCATGAGAGCATTTCTGTGCTCCATTGATGAATCTGTTTGGGATGCAGTTGAGAGTGGTTGGACTAGACCTGAGGCAGCCAAATCCACTTGGGATAAGGCAGCACTCGCTGCATCTAATGCTAACAGTAAAGCTTTAAATGCTATTTTCTGTGGTGTGTCTCCAGATGAATTTCACAGGATTTTTCACATCACCGTTGCCAAAGAAGCATGGGAGATATTGGAAACTACCTATGAAGGCACGAAGAAAGTGAAGGACACCAAGTTACAAATGCTGACCACCCGGTTTGAGGAGCTCAAAATGAGTGAGGATGAGTCTTTTGACTTTTTCTATGGGAAGCTAAATGAGGTGGTTGTCAGTAAGTTCAACTTGGGGGAGAAAACGGAGGATTCTAAAATCGTAAGGAAGATCCTTCGATCATTGCCGGAAAGTTTTCGTGCTAAAGTGACAGCGATTGAAGAGAGCAAGGACCTAGATGACATCAAAGTCCAAGAGCTGGTCGGTTCTCTTCAGACTTATGAAATGTCACTGCCCAATCAACGGAAGAGTAAATCCCTTGCTCTTAAGACCATTAATGAGAAGGTAGAAGTCCATGACTCATCGGAAGACGATGTGGTTGATAAAGATGTTGCATACCTTGTAAAAAATTTCCGAAAGTTCTTGAAGTTCAAGAATAATGGAAAATTTGGTGATAAAGGAAAATTCCAAAGTTCTGGAAGGGAGAAAAGGGAAATCAAAAAGAGAGATGGTAAAGAATCCCAACCTACACAAGGTGTCACTTGCTTCGAATGTAACGGGCATGGACACTTTAAGAAAGAATGTCCGAATTATTTGAAATCGAAAGGCAAGGTGTATGCCACGACATTAAGTGACTCGGATTCATCCGACTCAGAATCAGAAGAAAGCTGTGATGGAGAGGGGAACTATTCAGCTTTTATGACCATTGCTCACGTTGAGTCTTCAGATGAGTTGAATCTGCTTGTACAAGACCTTGGAGAACATAGTGATGATGAATCATTAGGAATTGTTGAAGAATCAGATGCTGAACAAGATGAAAGCACAGCAAATCTTCAAGAGAATTATAACTCACTCTTGGAGAAGTCGGGTGAGTACACAAGGGTGGCCAAGGCTGCTGTGAGAAAAATGAAGAAGGCAGAGGAGGACTACAAAAGTCTCTTAATCCGATATAGGGAGGCCAAATGCGAGATAGAAACTTTGAATGGTGAGTTGTCCGAAGCGTATACAAAAGTAAGATTTCTTGAGAATGAGGTTGTGCAAGCAAATGCTAAAGTAGAGAGGGTCACCACCAAGAAGCTAGATGATGTTATCTCATCTCAAAAGAGCTTTTCAGACAAATCCGGATTGGGAAATACCGGAGGAAGTAGCTCATCTGGAAATGTCACTAAAGAAGTGAAGTTTGTTAAGGCTAAAGATCCAGTTGATGTTGGTCCTACTGCTGAGAAGCCCAAGATAGAAGAGAAGAGAAATGTGGGAAACGAACGGTTGCTGAATTCCCGTAATCAATACGTGGGCAGGTCTGAATCTCGTGCCAAGTCACGTCCACGACCACAAAGAGGTCCTAGAGTGACTTATGTGTGTCATTATTGCGGACTTCAAGGGCATACTCGACCAAATTGCCAAAAGCTGAAAGCAAAGAACAGTGCAACTCCTCAAAGGTCAGGAGGACCTAGAAATGATAGAAGAATTTGGGCAGGTGATCAATCTAGAGATCAGAATGGTGATCCCGGAATGATGAACGTGATGAAGATGATTGGTGCATTCACCAACTGCTTGGAAAGCTTCTCACGAAGGTTTGAAAGCCCTAACTCCCGTACCCAATCCTATAAGGAAATCACCCCAAACGCAAGTGACGTGTGGGTGAAAAAGGGTACTCATGCATAAGCATTAGAACATGTCCATGCATTAATACTTCCTATGCTTTGTGACAATGTTTGTTTGTTTTACTTGCTGTTTTTGCTATTGGTTGTTTGCTTGTCTTCTTGTGCATATTTTTTTTGTCTTATCAATCTTTTTGTTTCGTGTGTCAAAAATCCAAAAATCAGATAAAAAATTAGAAAATCAAAAAGCTTGATTGACTTTGTTGAGTTTTTGTCTCAAAACTTGTTTTGCCTTGTACCTTTGTGCTAATGGCTTTGTGCATTTTCGAGCATTGCTTGTCTTCATGCACTCATATCTCTGTGGGAGAAATCTTGAAATCTTTGTGATTGTTGTAAATAGATCTTCAAACTTGTCATGAATGATTAGTGAATGGTTTTGTTGATCTTGAGACTTGCATAGACTTGTGTCTATATATCTTCCCACTCTTTATTTTTGTTTTTGCTAAAAAGAGCTCACCAAATGTAAATCTCCAAATGAAAAGAGATATTGAGCTGCAAAAGCCTGTCGCACATACTAGTATTCGACTAGGAAAAAGGGAAAGCGACCAAAAATTAAAGAGAAATGTTTATTCAAAAAGCCAAAGGCTTGTTCATCAAAAAGAAATGTCAACTATCACTCTCACAATGAGAGGTGATTGCCTCAAAAGATCAAAAAGATCAAATGTTGATTAAAAGTGGAGTCAAATGTAAAGCTCCAAGTCATGTTATCAAGTTTTTGTGGGAGGTCATATATACATACTTCTATAATTGAGATGGGTCACATGATCTAGTGTTAATTGTGTATGTCTTGGTTGAATTGATCATTGAAGCTTCACATTAGACCAAGGACTATCTCATTGTTGATAACCACACACAACACACAAGTTTATGTTCAATAAATGCCATATTCATTTGTGTGATTGTACTTGATAAAATGTGTTTTCACATGCTCAATCTTTGTTAAATCAAGCACAAAAAGATTTTTGAGTGTTTTAGGTGTTTTTGGAAAGTATTTTGTTTGAAAAATCTGAAAATTTCAAAAATCCAGTTTTGCCCTGTTTTGGCGGCTTAGTCGCGGGTATGTCAAGTCGCGAGCCTCAGTCGCATCTTCGCTGGTCATTTTTGGCGACTTGTTCGCGAGTGAAAGGTCCAGTCGCGAGGTTATTCAGAGATTTTCGCGGCTCAGCTCGCGACTCTTTCGCGGGTAGACCTTCCAGTCGCGAAAAACACTTAGAAAAATTTTTCAAATTTTTGTCCTTAAGTGTTTTGGCGGCTTGAACTGGCGACTGTGTGGTGACTTAATCAAGTTGCGAAAATCGCGTGTTTGGCAGAAACAGGAGCAGTTTTTAAATCTTTTTCAGTTTTCCCTCGAACATTTGTAACTGTTCATTTTCTCTCTAAAATATCTCCTTCCCAAACACTCCGTGCTCCCATTTTCAATCTCCATTGTTGCATATTTTCTGCTCAAATTCTTCATGTCACAGGTATGGGTTTTCAGTTTCGAACTCATTTCTACTTGATTTTTTCTTATGTTTATGATTTAGAAATGGGTTTGTATTTCGGCTATTGCTCTTTGTTCATGCTTAGCTTGCTGATGATCTTGCTAAAGTTTGTTTTGTTCTTAGTTGTCTTCATCCTGTGCTTAGCTAAGTGTGTCTTTTAGTTTATCTGATTTTGAGCTGTTGAGTTGTTCTCAAAATGTTCCGTTTGATGATGTGCATGTTCTATTGTGTTAATCTGTTGGGTGCATCTGTTATTTTCACAATGCTGGTTATGAGCCTTATCATTTCCCATTATCTGTCTCATTGACATATATCTGTCTTTAGGATAGTTTCTATATCTGATGATTTTATATGTGTTTCCTATCTTAGACTTGTTTATCCATGTGATTTTTCTAAGTAGCCTATGATTTAAGTGTTCAAAGTTCATTTGTTTGGTTGAAATCTCTTTGTTAAACTACATGGTACTGACTTGTTGTGCACATATATTGCTCTATACTGTTGTGGCCTCTTCTGATTGTTCACAGATGGCTCCCTCTCCTCCTAAGAAGAAAACTCCTGCAAAGAAGGCTGACAAAAGATTGAAAATGGATCCTAAACTGTTTAGGTCAGTTCATCACTTTGAGAGATACAAGGATAACTTCTTGAAAGCAGGAATTATTCAAGAAAGATTTGTAGATTTGGAGGACTTGAGACAAACCTTTATCCCCAGCTGTTTTGAAGGAAGAGGATGGGAAAAGCTTCTGAGTGATTTCCCTGTAGTGTGTGAACCCCTGATTAGGGAATTTTACTCAAATGCTGTGATAAGGGAGAATGAGTTAAGTTGTTGGGTTAGAGGTAAGGAATTCATTTTGGATGCACATGTCATAGATGATGCATTAGGCCTTGAAGGATTAGAAGATGAGGAATTTATCAACTACAAGGATAGGAGTGTTTCTATTGAAAAAGTTCAACAAAGGATAGGTGGGCAGAGAGAAGGGAAATGTTTGAATACCATTGCCTTTCCAGTAGACATGAGGTGTCTAACAATCATCATGATGTTTAACCTCTATCCCATTAAGAAGTTGACTACAATCAATTGTGCTAGAGCAATCTTTCTGATGGATCTCAAAGAAAAGAATTTCATAGACATAAGTTCCCACATATATGACACTATTGTGGATGAGACAAGAACAACCTCTAGGCCAAAATTGATCTTTCCCAGCTTGCTGATGAGGATTTTTAGAAGTAAGGGTGTTCCAATCCCACAAGACATCAGTCCCATGTCCACACCTTCTGCAATTAACAAGCTTACTTGCAAAAGGATAAGTGTGAGGCTCCCCGGAGAAGAAGATGAAGGTGATGAAGGAGAAGGTGTCCCAATGGATACTGAAGCAGAGGCAGCAGGGCATGCATCAACCTCAACACCCAGGAGGAGTGGCAAAAGACCCAGAGCATCAACCTCTTCAGATACACCTCCAGATGCTTTCCAAATCATTCTGGAAAGACTTGATGGGATCAGAGAAATCCAGACTGAGCACTCTGAGAGGATGAGAGCCATGCAGGACCAGATTGATGTTTTGTCTGCAAAACTTGACAGCTTCACCACTCAGCCTGCACAGTGACCCTTTGGCCATTCCTGTCAAAAAGGGGGAGATGTTTCTGTTGATAATGACATTGATGATTGAGAAGCAGAAAAGCAGATCTTAAGGGGGAGTAATGTGTTGAGGGGGAGTTGTCAAATTCAAAGACTTTGTTTATATATGTTTATGTTTTGAGTACTCTTAGTGTTTTTATGTGTTTGATACACTGTGTTTTGGTGTATAGTTGTTTCTAACTCTTATCTATACTCTTGGTCTAAACTTTAACATATTTTGATGATGCTATTCAGGATGTTTTGTAGTTTGTACCCATGTGCTTTTGTAAGCTTTTAGGGTTTTTGTTTTATGCATAGTTTGTAGGCTTTATGGTATGTACTTTGCTAATTGCAGCCTTTATGCTATGTTGAAATCAGTACTTTGATCTAAATGTTCTGCATTTTGGTTTATGTACTGTCACTCTTGTGCCCTTGTAGGATTGTTCCTAGATGCATATACCTTGTGTGTTATGCATTGGTTGAGTGTTGAACATACAAGTGTCTTGCCTTGTGCTTGTTAACTTGTATGTCCTTGTGTTCATTCCAAGTGTGAATGAGCACTGTGATCACTACCTTGTGGTGTTCACTTGGTTGATCAAGCCATGGTTTGTTTCTTAACTCCATCTTTGCTTGATTACATATTGCCTGTTTCATATGCATTTTATAATTTTCTGCTTACAATGATCATGGTGTATTGTTGTGTTTCAGGAGTATTATGTTCATATGATTCAAGTGCTTCACAGTTTCTAGAGTTAGGTGTGAGTGAGTTTTGTTCAACTGTTCCCAACTCACATGTTAAGTCTAGAGTCTGTTTTAGGGTTTTGTCACGGAATAGCCAAAGGGGGAGATTGTAAGGTTGAATTTATTCAACCATCTAATTGGCTTTATTCCGTGCCAAATTTGCTTGTAATTCAGCATTTAGTAACCCTGTACTTAGGTGGGTTTGATGTAAGGGTAGTGAGTGAGATAGAGTGAAGATTGCTCAAGAGTGTGCAAGAAAACAGAGACTCGCGGCTGGGACTCGCGGGTTACTCGCGGTTGCAAGCCGCCAGACGCAGCACACGTGCCAAGCATGCTGGAAGGTGAACAGTCATGCCAGCTGGAGCACTACAGGACAAAATAGGACAACTGGCCATACGATTATCTCACGACTGGATCTCGCGACTTGGTCAAGCCGCGAGGTCAAGCCGCGAGCCACCCCTGTTTTGTAAAACCTGACGTTTCACATTCCTCTTCCACTCCAGTATAAATACCCCTTTTACCCACGATTGAGAGAAAGCTTCCAGAGAGAATTTTGAGAGAGAAACCCTAAAGAAAAACAAGATTGATTCACCCACAATCTATACCTTAGAGTCTCTCCAAATTCCCCAACTCTCTTCCTCTCCATTGTCAAATCCTTGAGAGGCATTATACCAGACCTGGTTCTCACCATCATCATCACTGTGAGACAGTTGTTTAGATTTCTGGGAAGCAGTTAGGAAGGAACCAATCTTCATTGGTTGATGCTATGGTCTAGTAGCGGAATCCGGGAAGCTAGAAAAGAAAAAGGTTCGGCGCAACCTCGTTGGAGCAAGAAGCTTGGAGGGCTTAGGTGCACTGGGTAGATTAGGCTTGGAGGGTCTATTGCTGTCCTTGTATCCCAACTACATTTTCTAGTGGATTATTGACCGCTTGGAGGGCGGCGGAGAGGTTTTACGCCGAGGGCTTCGGTTTCCTCTTCGATAACACATCGCGTGTTGTCTTTGTGTTTGCATCTTCCTTCCTCTCTATCTTTGCCTTTTTATTATCTGCTGTGGATTTTATTTTGTTATGGCTTAGATAGTTTTTAACCATTTTCATATTATAGCATATGTTAAGTTTCCGCACACTTGTTGTTTGACATATTGCTTAAATTGGTTAAGTTGTAAGTTGGGGGTCTAAACGTTCAAAGGTGTTTTTACACGTTTTTGAACTTTCAGATTTTGATTATATTGGTGTGGTTTGTGTTAGAAGTGGTTATAATTAGAGGTTCATTTACAGTTATATTGTTGTTTTCTTTAAGCATAGTATGAAAAAGGTGTCATGGCTAATCATGGAATATGTTCATTTTGTAGACATGTTGGAATTTGTATTTATTTTGAGTTGTTCTATTATTGATTTATGTTTTAAGTCAGCTACTAGTTTGTTTTAAGCACTTTGGATGTTTGTTGTTAGAATCCCCTTGATCTCCCATTATTTGATATTTACTTATACTATTTTTGGGGTTTTTTTTTTTTTTTTTGATAGATAATAAAAACTTTATTGATAAGAAAAGTACAATGAGTTTACGATAATAAACTAAGTACAAAAAAGCAAATTTGCTGCATTTACACGTACATGCACTAAATAGTAAATACACTTTCTAAATGACCAAATAAATTTTTCACAAAAAAAAATTGTTTCTAGTCATAGAAAAAGTGGGCTGGCAGATTGTTTCTGGTTCCTCTTTTGATTGTCATGTACTTGCATTTATCATATATTTTGTGCATGATTGTGGTTTTTTTTAAAAAATAAAATAAAATCTTATTTTGAGGGTCAAGAGACTCCTTAAATAACCTTATTTATCAAGATTTGTAAATATAAATCTTTTAAACCTTCGTAAAAGGTTATTTAAGGGTCTCTTGACCCTCAAAATAAGATTAGAGCACTTGTTTTGAGGGTCACGAAAGCCTTCAAAATTTCCTTTTCGACAGTATAAGTTTCGAAGGTTATCAAGGGTCAGTTGGACTCTTAAAATAATTGTTCTCAAGGTTTTTTAACACTTTTTTCAAGGGTTGTTGTAGTGTATGTTGTATGAACACTGTGTTCCCTTTGATGGAGGCTACTTTCTTTTTTTAATAAAGTTTCCTTATTACCAAAAAAAACTTTTTTTTTTTTTGGCTAAATACACAAAACCAAAACAAAAAAAAAAAAAAAAAACAAAACAAAAAAAAACCACCTTATTAGAGCATCTCCAATAGATGCTCTATCTCTACTTTTTGGAGAAAAAAGCTCACTATTCATGCTCCAACAGCATGCCTAACCCAAAACTTTTCCAATTTTTTTTTGAAGTTGCTACAGTAGTTCTCTTAATCTAGAGAATATTGTAGCAACTCCAAACCATTATTTTATCTTAAAAAAATATCCGGCTGAATAAAAAAAATATTCTTTCTCTTTCCTCCTCTCTTCTTTGTTCATCTGTCTCTTTCTCAAATGGTAACACAATCAAAACACAAACATAATCTAAAATCACAATAGAAACAACAGATCAAGAACAGGGAAAAATACAAATTTAATTAGAACAAAAAATCTAAAATCAAAACAAAAAAATAGATCAAGAGCATGAAAGCCTATTTAAGCTCCATTGTAACAACAAAGTGAATCAGAACAAGAAAAGAAGGAAGGAAAAAAAAAAAAGAAAAAAGAAAAAAAAAGATAGATGAAGGCCATGTCGGCTGTGTGTGTGTGAAGTGAGCTGAAGAGGAAAGAAGATAGAAGTAGAAATAGAAGTCAAAAGATCATACTAGAGAGTGTTGTAGAATCAAGTAGAAATAGAAAAAGTATAAAAAAAAAAAATAAAAAAAAAAAAGTGAGAGAGTACGGAATGAACTAGAAAAAGAAGAGTAGATAGAGATAGGAGTGGGATACGTGTGTGGTGAAAAAAAAAACAAAAAACAAAAAACAAAATGTATGGATGAAATTAAGAAAGGAAAAATAATATAAAAAATAAGAGATGGCAATTAAGAAATGCTACTACAATATTTTCACAATAAATCTTAAGTAATAGATTGTTATTAGCTATTATTGGTGAGTAAAAAAATAATTTCAGTAGTGGATTCAAATTAGAACTATTAACAACTTTCCACATAAGATTTTAATGTGATTCTTGTGAAAGTATTGCGAAAAATATTGTGGATATAACACTTTTCATTGAAAAATATAATTGTTAGGAATGAATGTAGGAAGAATAAATGATGATAAAAAAAAATGAATGAAAAAATAATATTTAAATGAGATGGAGAAAATGATAGAAAATCTATTGAAAAATATATTTGAAAAAGTAGATAGATAAAAGATAAATGTCACTGCTCATTCTCCAATAGTACAAAAATATAGAGAATCTGCTGGAGCTGCTCTTAGGCTGTTACAATTTTGCTGATGAATTACTGCGGGAGCAGTCCCTTCCTAGCTAATATTGTATCTCCTTTTGAGCCACGCGCGCGGGGTTTACATGCAATCTTAACTATCTCTTCGTAGTAATTTAGTAAACAATGTAATTGTTGCTCTCTTTGTGTTTTATTTAACTTTACGTTGTACTTTGGTTCATGAACTTATTCAAAAAGTTATGAATCAAGTTGTTAACCATATATCATGATTAATTAGTAAGATATGGTATTGTTCCCACAATCACATTCACATGCGAAGTAATTGTGCAATCAATTTTCAAGTGTACCATACCAATAAACACTAAAAAGCGTACCATACCAATATGGAATATCATTCTCTAATGTGCATATATATATATATATATATATATATATATATGATAAAGTTTTGTTACGAAGTTGATTGTAGCTTAAAACTATAACTACTGGATCAAGTCAAAATCTTACTAAATCTACTGATATCTCGTCCTCATCTAGAAATTTCGTCGGAAAATCTAAGTAGGTCAATTGGTTCAGATTTTTTAGGTTTTGGAGGGAGGAAAATCTTAGTAATTATATATTGAGTAGTTACAGGTAGACTATCCAACCCATCCGAAGACCCAACCTGCCCAAAAAAACCGGGTAGGTCGGGTTTTCGGATGGGTTGGACAACCCTACCTGTAATTACTCTATATATAATGACTAGAACAGTATGGTTATTAATCTAAGAAACAACTTCCATATCTAGTCCACATATATACCGACTAAGAAACTAAAGAAAAATCTGTGCCAAAAAGTAAGCCCAAAAAAAAAAAAAAAAATTATATAGAATAATTTCTTGGAATTTTGATTAAAAAAAAAGTGAGTCATGCGTCATTTTATAGGTCTTTTGCTCATTCATTAAAAAAAAAAAAAAAAAAAAAAAAGGTCTTTCGCTCTTTAATGTGTCGAAAATAATCAAGCTTATAGAAGCTTGGACGTAGAGGTAGAACCACAAATGCATGGCATTATATGTTACAAAGCCATCCTGATATTCATTCATTAAAAATTTTAATTTTTCGATGTTCCACAAAATTTAGAAAAAATAAAAAATTTAATCCCATTTCTCATCATTGATCAGTAGCCAATCTCCACTCTTAAACCTTGATCTAGCTTGCATGTAAGTTAAATAATTGGTAATAAAAGTTTGAGATAATCACAATACTAGGGAGCCATAAAACATGCTAAATCCTCCAATAAAAAAGATACAATAGCCAAGGATTCAGCATTGTCTGCTAACTCATTTGCCACATCGTATAATAAAGTTAGTGCATATCGAGACTGGTTCATCCACTTCCAGGCCTAGAACTGGATTTCTTCCGCAATCTGAAAAGGTTGAGGCTAATGTTGCCAAAATTAGTCTAAGTCCCTTACTTTTACCACCATTGTGGTATTATTAAACACATTTGTGCAAATTGTTTCAAATGGCTTGCTAGCTAGAATGTGAATTGTGTGTCTAATCACGAGGGCCAAGTCCAAGGTACATGACCCAATGCTTTTGTTAGGTGAGGTGATTAAGGCATTGGTATAATTCTTAGGCACTCTTAGAGTACGGAGAATAGTGCTAACTCTTCTCATATTCATTATAGAGTTTATTATAAATGTGAGATGAGTGAGTATCATTTCTTCATATTCAGGGAGTTTCTAAGAATTTTCCAAAGCATTGAACCTTTTAACTTAGTTTCAAGGGAATGCAAATCCCCCTCAACCTTCAGGGAAATATTTCCTGAAGAAGACCTCTTCATCCTCTCAGCCTTACACTTAAGCTAAGTGGGTGAAGAAGGATGTTGCTACTTGAGCACTTTCCCCTTGTTCGTGTTTGAATTCTTCCTATACTCTGTTGGACGTGTTGCCCTGTTTCATGTGTTGTGGTTCATTCATTATTGCCATGCTTTAATAGGATTCAAGCTTATCCATTTATCTTGTATTACATTTCATTCTAGTTTTCCTAGAATTAGTCAGATACCAATTAAGATGATCTTCTATGGAGATTATCATCAATACTCAACATTAAAGTCTAATAAAACATAAACTATCAACGGAAAAGCAATTGCATGTACATTGAAATTCACTTAAATTAATAAATAAATTAACTTATACGAAAATCTCAGAAGCTGCATTCAAAATTTCTTAGCCTTTGTTAACACTGCCAATCCACAATCCCTCTTGACCTCCATATTAATTTTCAACTTATATTATGCTTTACAATGTTTCTTCTAATGAAATTAAATATATATAAAATTAAAAAGAAATGATTAAGAATGCTGGATGCAATATTTCTGCAGAACTGAGGACGAAAGAGGAATGAAATGCGTCCATTGTCTAATGGGGCAAGTTTAATTAATTAGTGAAAAATGAAGAAGCAGAACAGCAATGACAAGTTGTATTCCACAGTAATATGAAGGCTGAAGTAAAGCTACAAGTCGCGCTGATGAGCACTGAAGTAATAAGCAGTTGTTTTGTAGATTAGTACGTAGTTAGTTTCTTACTAATACATGTACAAAGTCATGAGTATTTAAAGGGCAGAGCTATTATTGAGAAATTCTTTTATTTTTATTTTTATTACATTCCAAATGATTAAGAATGTAGTATAAGCTGGGATGGTGGTTACAATTTACATACACATGAAAGAATAAGAATAATTAGACACTTGAAGAGCTTTGAACATCTACTTAAAAATAAATAAATAAATAAAATTATGAAGTCCCATAAGCTTGCCAATCCTCCTAAGGGATGGAGGGCTCCCCTTGGGTACAGAGGAACATGGAGTACTTTTCTGCTATGGGCCTAGCGAAGGAGGAGCGCGGTGACTCTTTGAAGGATTCCAGGAGGGCGGATTAGGCGCAGATGGAGGGACATCACCTCTGGACAGCAAGCTGCGTGTTAACGGAGAGACATCAACATTGTGATCAGTGACAAATAAGGCCTTTTGGCTCATCATTGGACTTGGTTTGAGCACGTATGGAGGGACTTGACCTTTCTGTACTGACCCAAAAAACTGGTCCTTGTAATTTTTCATCCTGATTTGTTTTTCACCATGAGGGACTCTAATAGCCTCATGTGCTGGTATTATGCTCATGAGGAAAAAGAAAAACACAGCCACTGCTCGGACTTTGAGAAGCATATTTCTTTTTTCTTCTTCTCTTTTTTTTTTTTTTTTCCCCTCTAAGCAGAGATAGTTTGAGATCAATCTGAGCAGGAATGCCTGGAGCGAGCATTGCTACGGATTAAATAGGATTAAAGAACTGAAACGCGGACCGTACAAGAGGGGGTGTTGACGTTTTAGAGATATTGAAAAACTCCGCCACTGAATTACCCGAAATTGATTTGAAACTATGTTGTAGGTGCCAATATAATTTGAAATCAATTTCCAGGGTTGTATATATATAACGTGTGAGTGGCTAGAATAAGAGTTGCTTTTTATTGCAACACTGAGACAAAAACAGACTAAGACCATGCCTTGCAAGGTGCAAAAGATGGCAAGATTCAAGGGTTCAAAAGTGCTAACCCCGCGTGGACTGAAATTTCTGTTGCAAAGCCTGCATTTTTTTATTAGGTGCCCCAGACGTATAGTGCAAGTTGCTGTTGTTGGGTTTTTTCCGGAGAAGATAGAGCAAGTTTCTTAGCCAACATGTATTAGATTTCAAAATAATAGGATTCAAAATTACATGATAAGGTTGTGCTGGCTTGCACTAGGCATGTCAGGCACCGCATGCATGCATGCGGCCATGCGTTGGTTTGCACCATGCCTATGGGCATGCCAAGATTGGTCTCCATTTCATGAGTAAAATTTTATTTCTAAGATTTAAGATTGTGCATCATTATAATTTAAATGATATAACATAAATACATTTATAATTTAAAATTATCTAATCTAAATCATAAAGTTGGATGGATTTTGTACAATAATTTATGGCTAAAGTTACCAAAACTTTGGCTTCTTAACAAATTCTTCAGTTCAATGGGTTAACAAAAAAAAAAAAAAAAAGTCTAGACTCCTAAATTCGGGTTAAGCTCTTAAGGAATGTTTTGCTGCCGATCGAGGTAGGCCTCGACAATTCCGAGAGATTACTAACATTGAGGGGTGGGGGCATGGAATGACCTGCCTCCTCAGTCTCAGTATTTGGATTTCCATGTGGAGCAGAGGACATTTGAGTTCATGGAATCAATTGTGGGAAAGTGTCCTCTAGCAATATTCTTGAGCCTAAATTTTCTCTTGCTCTTAGGAGCTTGTGATCGTTTGGGCCAGAGGATCTGTCGAGAATAGGGCGGGAATGCAATAGATTTCTTCCACTTTCAATTTTTTATTGGGATTCACTTGGTTTGAGTCTGGGATTGTGAATTCGTTTTAGATTTTGTGTATGGGAAGTATTTGAGTAAATGGGCTGCTTGTTGGACTTAGCGTGGCCGGGTGGAAGTGTCTTATTGGCCAGGTTTGCTTGTGGTCATGGCTGGTGTGTATGGGTTATTTATTTGGTAGGCCCTGGATGGAATTTGTATATGATTTTAATGGCATTTGATGTGGGTTGTTTCTACCAAGTGGAGATGGGCCTGTAGCTAGGAAAGGCCAGGAGCCCAATCTGGCAAGAAGTAAAGCTTCTTGGCTGTTGATATTGTTATTCAACAATGCTAGTATTGCAAACTTTAACACACTTTGTTATAATTTACTACTGTTTTATATAGTAGATTGTGATTTATAGTATGTCACTATTACATAGTCTCACCTTTGTTTTTTCATCATTTATAGTCTACCACGTTGTGACAAAGTGTGTATTAAAGAGTGTTACTAATATTATTGATAGATGTTTTGGGAAAATTGGAAGGGTCGGTGAGGTGAGATGATGTAAGGATTTATCAATGCATAAGGGTAAGGTTTAATTAAAATAATATGTGATTTGTTGGTAAGTTTATTATAAAAAAATTATTGTTAAACCTTTTTTTGGCTAAACTTGGTAAACCTCATTTTCTATCCCATGGATTGAATTATTTTATGTTTTCCTATTTATGGTCAGCCTCATATTCATTCTATGATCTATCCCAAGTCACCACCATAGCCACCACTCACAAGTAGGGGTGTCCAACCAGACCCGGTACCCGACCCACCCGCCTAACCCGGCCGATCCGACCCGAGAACCGGCCGACCCGACGCCGGTGACGGTCGGCGGCGGATCCCCGATCCCAAAATCCGAGTCCAGCGGGTCGGTTGACGGGTTAAAGCATGGAAAACCGATTTCAACCGACCCGACCGAAAAACACACCGGAAAAGCTTTCTCCGCCGATTGAAGTAGTTCGTCGGTATGATTTTGTCCGATCTGTTGAGATCCGGCGAGATCTCGTCTAGATCTGGCCTGATCTCTTCGAAATCCAGTCAGATCCAGCAAAAATAAGTAGATTTAGGTGAAAATCTGGCGCAATTTGCACAATCCAAGCCCGACCGAAAACCGACCGAAAAATTTTGACGACCGACCACCCGAACCGTTGCCGTCGACGACGGGTCCATGTTTAGGAGACCCGAAGTGATCGGGTCGGTTCCGAGTTAGCACAAACCCGACCTGGACCGACCCATGGACAGCCCTGCTCACAAGGGTGGGTCCATGACTCCATGCGATGATGCGATGACCTAAAATCTTTTCCATTCTCGAGATCCATGTCAAAGATGATTGGAAAACGATCACTGTTTTGTTTTGTTTTTTTTTTTTTTTTGGGAGAATCCAATCACTGGTTTAAGAGAATGTTAGGATTCATATCCATCACTATCTAATTAAAATGTGGGACCCACTTCATGCGATGACATAAAACTTTTCTCAATTTGGGATCTATGTCAGTGATGACAAGAAAAGAATTATTATTTTAAGTCCACAAGTCCACTTCACTGCAGTGTGTAGCAACTAAATTATTTATCATCTATTTTTAGAAAAAATTTTATGAAAATTTGAAAAAAATTATTAAAAAAGTTAAATTATTTTTTCATTTTCTATAAAAAAAATTTAAAATGGTTTATTAATATATACCTAAGGATATATATTAATAAAAACCAATTATTAATTAATGATAAATACGCCGAAATCATTCAAGTGGCGTAGATTTTTGGCATACACGACATTCTATTGCCACGCTCTTTTTTATGCCAATCTTACTTCTAAAGATGCAAATTTCTATATACGTTTTTTTTTTCTTCTTTTATTTTTGGTGCTGAGGCATAGTTTCATTTGGTGACAGCTTGCCTCCAAAAGTCCAAACTAAATACTAGCTAGCATACTTTTTCCGGTTATTGATTTTGTAAGCAATGATCAGATTCACCACGGAATATTCTTAACAAAAGATCCAGATTTAATACAGAATATACTTTCTTAGCAAAAAAGAACGAACTACAGAATCTTGAGATCCATGTTCTTAAGTTTGATTAGAAAAAAACAAAGGAATCTTTGATCAAAGAAACAAAGGAATGGGCAGAATTTTATAGAGTGTAGGCAGGAATTTTTTTAGCGGCTGACGTCCGTGACACCCTTGCCATGCTTGTCCCTACAAAGATAAGTATATAATGATAATTATCAGTAAAAAAGAAGAAGAAGAAGATAAGTATTTAACCTCATGGACTCTCTACCATATTTTTTTTTTATCCGAAGCCGATAAAATCTTTAACATATTATATATAATTAAGTATTTAATGTTTAAAAATTATCGTTATTCAGGAAAAAAAAATCATAACTTATCTCTAATATGTAGGTTTTTCCGAGTTCACATCTTGTTTTTAATTCTTCTTCTAAAAAACAAGTGTTTTTAATTTCCAGACTAGCCCCCCAAAAAAAATTTGTTTTTAATTTCCAGACTAACCGCCCCACACCCCCGACCCCACCCCCCCCCCCCCAAAAAAAAAAAGATAATAAGAGAGACAAGTATAGTATATATTATAAAAACAAAGAGATAACATAAAATATATGACTTACGCACTTGTGGTCTTTATCCATTATTCAAATAAAATTCATCTCATCTTTCTAACTAGTCACTACACTTCAATTACTAAGAGTGCAATATTTTAAATTAATTAAAGTGATTATTAAAAAAAAAAAAACACATGACACTATTGTTTATACTTTATAGAATCAGTTGCGGCACTGTCTGAGTGTTAAACAATTGCCGCATACAACAATACATATATGTATATAAAACCATAAAGTCGACTAGGATAATTGTGAGCAATCCAAGTAGGTAAACACAAATCTTAATATTAATAGGACACTGTCAATTCATTTGACCAAATTTAAAGCCACGGTCATAACAGATTCCAATCCTTTTGGCCATGAAGAGCACCTCACTTACTTCACTTTATGCAATGATACATTTTTAATGCAATCACATTATAATCATGAGAAGTACTGCATTTATAATTATTTTCGCAACAATTAATGTTGTAAATATGTTATAATTATAATTATTTTCACATTATAATTATTTTCTAGCGATTAACCACTATTAATGTTGTAAATATGTTATAAAATTAGCATTTTTCTATAATTATTAATGAATAATTGGACATGTTTTTTTTTGGGGGGCTAAAACGCAGATAATTTTCTCTTCTATTCCAGAAACAGCAAAAGTATTATAATTATTACAATTTTTTAGGTTGATCTTGTCATCCTGGACACTAAAATTATTAAATTAGAGTACGAATCCGAATATCTAAAATTATTAAATTAAAGTACGAATCCGATTATAGAATATGGTGGGTCCGGGCCAGATGGAAAGTTATTCACAGGTTTGTCTTTTGAGTAGTGTTAAGGTCACTTGAGTTCACTCTCACAGCTTAGTTTGTTTAATGAAATCGTCTGTTTACCAAAAAAAAGTTTACTCTCACAAATTATAAAAACATAATTCAAATATTTAATTATGAGATAGTAGATGTCTAATAATCACATTTATAGTCATATTAATCAAGAATTTTGTAGCTGAATTGACGTACACTTCCTTATGCACGAAATACTTGGGACCAGTTTAAGCTATAGAGTTAGTAGTATACTGTAATTATCTATAAAAAAATACATTTATTGTCATATTTGTTTATAATTTTTATGTGATAAAAATGAGAGTTTTTGCTTAATAGAATTAAAGTTTCAAAAACATGTTAATGCAAACATAAAGTGAAATCGATGGCAAAGATCTAAACATCTAACAGTAAAATCTTTGATACAAATTTAAAGGAATTGGAATATAATCATAACTAGAAGACGAGTAACAAACTATAAGTAAGCTTCCACCAAATCTACACGTAACCTACTTGTGTTTTATTTTATTTTTTTTGATGAACAAAAAAGGGTCTTACGTGTAGAATTATTGACCCGGCCTATTTGAACTTGCAGTACTCATGACGTACGTGGAGCACCCCTGAGTGTGTTAGTTTGTTTCTCATCTATGAATTAAAATGAAAAGGGAGAATACAATAATTAGAAAATAATTTTTAGTAATTACTAAACAGTTTGTGTGTGGAGACTTATTTATTATTCTTGAAGATGACTAATCTATCTATATTTGAGGTCTTTGATGGTTATAATTGAAAGCTCGAATATGTGTGAAAACACAAGAGCTGTTTAGACCCCCAAATTAAAGATTACGACTTGGTTAATTTTACTCTAACTTAAACTAAGTGGGGAATAGAGTAAATGTGAGCGGACAAACAATGTAACTACTCTAAGCCATATTCATCAAATATCAACAATAAACTGAAAGCTGAAAGAGTAGGGAAGAAAGATGCAAACACAAAATAACACCGTGATGTGTTATCGAAAAGGAAACTGAAGAACTCAACGAAAAATTTCTCCGCCGTCCTCGAAATAGTTATTAATTCACTAGAAAATAAGTTGGAGTATACGAATAACAAAAGACCCTCCAAGCCTAGTATACCCCATGTACATGAGCCCTCCGAGCTCCTGCTACTAACTGACTTGACGAAACCTTGTCTTCTTTAGCTCTCCGGATCACGCAATTCAGCCCGATTGCATCCACCAAACAAATGGCTTCTTCCAAAGCTTCCCAATAGTACCAAAACCTCGCTTTACACTCAAGATGGGTGTAGTAAGTGTTTAGGCTATCAATCTCTCAAGGATTTGGATATGGAGAGGTAGGAGTTGAGGAAAACCACAATGGATTGTGTAAAGGATTGTGAGTATGACAATCTCTAACTCTCAAGAGTTATGGCTAGGGTTTTCTCTCTGAAAAGTACTCCTCTCAATATGTGGGTAATGATGGTATATATAATGTGGGTGAAGACATAGTGGAGTAGATATGCCTAAATAGCAAAATAGAATGTTTCGCGGGCATCTCGTGGGAAGGCTTTACCTGCGAAATACTCGCGAAAACCAGCTATCATGACTCTTCGCATTCCTATCATGTGCTGTGCATATGGCTTCACTTTGTGGGAAGTCTTCTCGCGAGCTACCTGCGAAAACTCCTTTGATCTTCAATATTGTCTTGAGTCTTCACACTCTCTCTCACACACAACCCATACAATGAAAACCCACATAAAATACATTGTACATAAGATTAAATAAAACTACAATCAAATTTGGCATGAAATTAAAACCAATACAAAATAGTTGTAAATCACAACTTTACAATAATAAGCAATGATAATTACTATTTTCACATTTCTCTCTTCCATTAAGATAGGAATGGCTTAATACATTTTAGGCCAAAGATGTTAAATTTAGATATTCTTTTTAATATTTAAATATTATTTATTTAACTTTTTATAATTATTTTTTATTAAAAACCTTGCTTCTTGCCTTTTGAGATGCAAAATTACTAATACAATTTTTGCATTTAGGTTTTATTAATATCTCTTTTACAAAGCATTAGGAAAGTTAATTTTCAATGATTATTTGGCACATTCATAACAAACTCATAGCAATTTAAAAAAAAAAAAAAAATTAGGGTTTCAATTGTGTCATCTATCTTCTTCTCTTTTTTTTTTTTTTTTTTTTTTTTTTTTTTTTTTTTTTTTTTCTCTCGTATAAAACAACTAAAGTTTAAAATGAAAAAACAATCGTACTTAAAATTGATGGAGCATACAGAAACATTCTAAATGGAATAACAGATTGTTATTCTTTCATCAAAAACTTAAATAAATAAATAAGTAGACTCAAACCCATATAGGTTGACGTAGTTTTTTTTTTTTTTTTTTTTTTTTTTGGGTTCAAAAAGTCCCGACAAAATTTATGACTAGATTCCGGCCATTCATCCAAAAAAAGAAAAATAAAAGAATGCATGACTAGATTTTACATAAGTAGCCAATTTTTTAATCGATCTCCATCATTTTTTGTATAGTGTACCACTGTACCTTCCTGCATCGGTCTCTGTCTGCTCACGAAATGCTACGAATGTTGACCTATAAATAACCATATTATAAAAACATAATTCAAATATTTAATTATGAGATAGTAGATGTCTAATAATCACATTTATAGTTATATTAATAAAGGATTTTGTAGTTGAATTGACACTTCCTCATGCATGAAATGCTTGTGGCTAGTTTAAGCTATAAGGTTAGTAACATACTATAATTATCTCTAAAAAAATACATTTATTGTCATATTAGTTTGTAATTTTAATGTAATAAAAATGAGAGTTTTTGATTAATTAATAGAATTAAAGTTTCAAAAACATGTTAATGCAAACATAAAGTGAAATCGATGGTAAAGATCTAAACATCTAACTGTAAAATCTTTGATACAAATTTAAAGGAATTGGAATATAATCATAACTAGAAGACGAGTAACAAACTATAAGTAAGCTTCCACCAAATCTACACGTAACCTACTTGTTTTTTTTTTTTTTTTTTTTTTTTTGTTTGTGATGAACAAAAAAGGGTCTTACGTGTAGAATTACTGACCCGACCTATTTGAACCTGCAGTACTCATGACGTACGTGGAGCACCCCTAAGTGTGTTAGTTTGTTACTCATCTATGAATTAAAATGAAAAGCGAGAATACAATAATTAGAAAATAATTTTTAGTAATTACTGAACAGTTTGTGTGTGGAGACTTATGTATTATTCTTGAAGATGACTAATCTATCTATATTTGAGGTCTTTGACAGTTATAATGAGCAATGACAATTACTATTTTCACATTTCTCTGCCAAAGGCCTTGTAACTAAATTAGCACCTCCTTATGCACAAAGTATTTGGGGGTCTAAAGGGGAAAGGATTCAAACTGCGGGATTAGCAGCATATTGTAATTCTCTCTAAAAAAAAAAAATCACATTTCTCTCTTCCATTAAGATAGGAATGGCTTAATACATTTTAGGCCAAAGATGTTAAATTTAGATATTTTTTTTAATATTTAAATATTATTTATTTAACTTTTTATAATTATTCTTTATTAAAAACCTTGCTTCTTGTCTTTTGAGATGCAAAATTGCTAATATAATTTTTGCATTTAGGTTTTATTAATATCTCTTTTACAAATTGTTAGAAAAATTAATTTTCAATGATTATTTGGCACATTCATAACAAACTCATAGCAATTTTTAAAAAATAAAAAAAAAATTAGGATTTCAATTGTGTCATCTATCTATTTTTTTTTTTCTCCGTATAAAACAACTAAAGTTTAAAATGAAAAAACAATCGTACTTAAAATTGATGGAGCATACAGAAACATTCTAAATGGAATAACAGATTGTTATTCTTTCATCAAAAACTTAAATAAATAAATAAGTAGACTCAAACCCATATAGGTTGACGTAGGATTTTTTTTTTTTTTTTTTTTTTGGGTTCAAAAAGTCCCGACAAAATGTATGACTAGATTCCGACCATTCATCCAAAAAAAGAAAAATAAAAGAATGCATGACTAGATTTTACATAAGTAGCCAATTTTTTAATCGATCTCCATCATTTTTTGTATAGTGTACCACTGTACCTTCCTGCATCGGTCTCTGTCTGCTCACGAAATGCTACGAATGTTGACCTATAAATAACCATATTCTCCCTCATATCGTGTTCATAAAAAAGAAAATTTCTGAACCATCTTTGTCTCTAAATATGCGACAATCTCTTTTTCTAAAACTGCTTCTCGTAGCCACACTGGCGCTTTTTCTTATTATGAGCATGCCTGCATATCACTATAAGGCTAGGAGAATCCTCCACGAAGAACAACAAATTCTGACAAAGAAAAATCAATTGTTAGGATCACTACAAAGCCAAGTCCCTACAATATCTGTCCCCGATCCTCCAACCGCCGCCGGTGACGCCCCTCCTTTGCTAAGCAGACAACTGCTTAGGGGTTATGTTGCGCCATCTGCTCCCAATCCGGGTACTGAAATGCCTAATAGAACTCCTTTGCTAGCCTCAATGCACAAGAGTCCTCCACCCCCCTCTATATCTAATGAGGATGCCTCCATCCCCTAAATACACACCCAAATCCATTTCTCTCTCTATAATACAGCAGTTTTCAGTGCAAAATAATAATAATAATAATAATAATAGAAGATATATATATATACACACACGCACACAAACCAAAGGAAAACTTTAGAGAACACCTAATTGCACATCGGGTATACCCAAGCTCACAACATGCTAAAATGTCACATTTTAATTAGTATTGCGCCTATATTCACTTTTTTAGCAAGTAGTATATGTTGTGATTTTATGTATAGATGTTGTAATTCAATCATAAATTGACATCTAAACATGTTGTGAAATTGTGTGTATTTATGCACACGGACTTATATAAAAATTGTGCCAATTAGGTCTATTAATGTATATGTTTTATGTTTTATATATGCATATCTTTCATAATGTGAATTTGGGTTTATCTTGTATTCTTATTTAATGAATATATTTGCGCTTTGAGACTGTATGTGTATATAATCTTCCTGCTCAAAAGATGGTCCTTCTCTCTTGGCCACATCATCGATCACAGATCAAAGGCTTAAAGTTAGTATAAGAAACACCCATACACACTCTAATGGTTTTTTAGACCCAAAATTCAACTAACGCTTTGTATCTTTCGCTATAAAATGATTTATGAAAAAGATTTTTAGTATTTTAGCATGCTTGTTTCATTGTAAAATTTGGTCAAATCTGAAAACGCTTTATCCTTAGGTTCTTCCTTGTCTTTATCCTTAAAGATACAAGATACCTTTAATTTATAATTAATTGATAAGATTGTATCAAAAATGTAAAGATCATGTAGAATTCTGAAAAAAATACATATAGTTCATCTTAACTAATTTATTGTAAATCTTTAACCAACCAGAAAAATTTTGGACTAAACTTACTGTTGTTGAAAGCTCATGTACCACAGAGAGTTAGAGATTAAAAACCCTCATGCACCGTTTGCTAGAAGACTTTTGAACACTAGATTTTACAATATTAGGGACCTCAAGAAAAGATAAAGTTCCACTCCCTCAATCGAAACTAATTAATGCAAATTGTCAATAACTAAATACTGCTTTTCCCCTTTTATTTTTAGTTGTAAAGAAAGATAACATAATAATTCATGAAAGCACAAAACCAAAAAACATAAAAACATTTTCTAAAAATGGGTTCAAATCCTTGACTCTTAATCCTAGTCATAAACCTTCACTGAAGACCACCCAGCGAAAGAGTAAGTTAGCAATGAATTGAGAATTCAACCAAATTCCTCAAACAAAAAAAAATCCTGAAGGCCATGCCAAACATGACTTTCTCTCTCCCACAATAGAAACCCTAAAGGCCTAAGCCCTTCAAAGCAATCAAAAGTTGCAGAAAGAAAAATAGAAAACCCTAGAAAGAAAGAAGGAATGTGATAGAGATGACTAAATCTTCTTTATTTGGGCCAATCAAAGCTATCAGCCTATCACACGGCTGATTCCAACCCTTTTTATGGTCAAAATTAGCACTTCGTGCAATGTTACATTTTCAATGCAATTATAGTACGTAATTAATTAATTTTTATCAAAGTAAAAGTAATGAATTAATTAGGTAATCCTCTCTGCAATCGCAACAACCATAAGGTATTATACATACCAATCAAAGCTATCAGCCTATCATACGGCTGATTCCAACCTTTTTTGTGGCCAAATTAGCACTTCGTGGCTTCGTGCTTTGTTACATTTTCAATGCAATCATAGTAATAAATTAATTTTTATCAAAAGAAAAGTAATTAATTAATTAGATAATCCTCTTTGCTATCGCAACAACCATAAAGGTCTTATATTAATAATACTAATTATTATACTGTATGTCTGTAACCACAAGAGTCCAACTCCGAATGAATTAAATTAATTAGAGGACGATTGATTATTAAAAAAAAAAAAAAAATTAGAGGACGATTGGTTTCCAAAAATTACTCCATTAGAATACGAATTGGTAATGGAATATGGTGGGGTCGGGGAGAGAAAGTAATGCACTTACTTGTCGCTGCACTCTCTTAAGCTAATCTAATTAAGAAACGGTACGTCAAGTACATTTTTACAATATCTTTATCAGGACAAAGTTTAGTTATAAAATTTGTTGTAGTCTAAAACTATAATCTCATTTAATATTTTTTTATTGGAAGTGAATTTTGACAATGTCACAGTTGGATTACATCTTTTTTTTATACCATCCATGCTTGCAAAAAATTTTTAAAATTAAAAATTAATAGTTATGTCATCAATAAATTATTTAAATTGTAATTTTTTGTAATTTAAAATTATGTATAAAATATAAGAATATAGATCATATTGTAAATAATATTTGATTGATACAAAATTTGACATGTGTATTAAGAGAATAAAGAACATGCAATTTAACGGTTAGATTTTCAAAATATGTAGTAATATTTATTTTATTGAGTAAAATTGTAGCCAAACTTTCTCCATTTTATAATAAGTGACAAGTTATTGTTAGTGGGTAAAAAAGTAATGTAAGTGGTGAACTTAGGTTAAAACTAATAACTGTAAGTTTAGTTACAAAATTGGTTATAGTCTTAGGCTACAACTTTACTCAAAATCTTTTTACTGAAGGTAAATTTTGACAAATCCACCAATGGATTACATATTTTTCTTATATTCTCCATGCTTGCAAAATTTCTAGAAATTAAAGATCAATAGCTATGTCATCAATAAATTTTTTAAATTTTAAATTTTTTGTAATTTAAAATTATGCATAAAATATAAATTTTTAGATTATATAGTAAATAATATCTAATTTATATAAAATTTGACATGTGTATTAAGAACATAAAGAACATGTAATTCAACTGTTAGATTTTCAAAATATATAGAAATGTTTATTTTATTGAGTAAAGTTGTAACTTTAAGTTACAACCAATTTTGTAACTAAATTTTTTCTTAAGATTATTATGAAAATATTATATATGTACCGCGTAGCACTTAAAATCTATTGTTTTATTTTTTAAAATATTTCTTGAGAGCTTTTATGGACTCGTCTTTTATGTGAGTTGTTACAAGATACGCGGGGAGTACAATATTACATAAAGTCAAATGGAATTGCAAATGAACAAATATTTACATACCATGCCATTTCAAAAACCCACAACATTCATTTTGTTTGTATTTGTATTTACCACAATTGAATTGAAAAATATTCTTACAATTTTTTCATCAGTGAATGCGGTTTTGGATGGAATATGAAATGGATAGTCACATTTTTTTGTTGGCTTATACCCTATTATAGCAAAACAAACTATTAAAGCAAAAATTTAGAGTTTAGCACTAAATTATATGAAAAGTCAAAATATAAGGGGAAAAAATATGGATTAAAAAATAAAGGAAAAAGAGAAAGAAAGGAGAGTGGTGCAACTTTTGTTTATAGAATAGGTTTCTTCATTCTTTGTTATTGTTTAGAGTTCTAAACCAATGACTTTGTTCTTAAAGAAATTTTCAGGTTTCTATAGTCAATTATTTCTGGTGAGAGAGATCTTTGGTATATTTAGGGTTTGGGTTTTGTGAGAATGCTTTTGTACTACTATTGTAATCTCACTGTTTTATTAGTGAAACTTTCTCTTTAATGTAAACCTAAGGCTGAATCATGTAAATCTTTGTGTTCTTTGTATGATTGTATGCTTGCTATTTTCTGTTTCTTTTTTGCATTAACTCAACTATCTCAACAAATTGGTATTAAAACTTCCAATATTGATATAAAAAAAAAAAAAAAATCAGAATCAATCCGCAGCCAATCAAAATTATTTGATGTGGTTGACTATGAATGACGAAGAATAAGTGGTGGGTTTATGTGAAAGTGGTAGACAATTAATCATAATTTGCTAGATAGGATATTTATGAAAAAGAGTGTGGTCCTAGAATAATAACTCATAAGACATTTCCCAACTTTTTATAAAACTTACAAATGTTAAATGTTTTTGTCAATACCAGTGTGTGCATGGGTGTTTCTTTCATTGACATTGAGAATTTGATATATCTGTGATCTGTGATGCGGCCAACGAAGAAGGATCACAATCTCTTGATCAAGAATCAGATCATACAAAAATACAGTGACAATCTCAAAAACACAAACATCGATCTTGCATATAACAAGATGTTTTGAGACTGTATTTGTGTAACACTATGCTATGTGCAAAAATGCGTGCCTGCATTTTTTGTAAGGTGCCCCCGACGTATATATAGGGCAAGTTACTGTTGTCATCATCCTAAATCCTAGTAATAGATTTCAAAATTACATGGTTAGCTCACTCTCCATTTTACTATTAAAATTTTATTTTCTTAAATTTAAGACAGTAAATAGTATCACATTATATTTAAAATTTTAAATAATATAATATAAATATATTTTTAATTTATAATTATTTAATCTACATGGTAAAGTGGAAAGATTTTTTACAATAATTTGTGGCTAAAGTTACCATTACTTTGGCTTCTTAACAAATTCTTCAATTTAATGGGTTTAAAAAAAGAAAAGAAAAAGGTCTAGACTCCAAAATTCAGGTTATCCTGTACTGTAGCTGCGATAGCTTCCGAATCAATTTGATAAACTTAAAATTAGTTTTTTACATACATTTAAGATTGTTCATATACATTAAAACGTAAAATAAGATTTTCTCATATATATATATATATATAGATAGATAGATAGATTAAGCTCAGACATAGGTGGCCAAGCTAGACCTGCAACTGTGCCATGCATGTACGAATACGATCCACATGGAAGCTTAATGAAAGTCTATATATAGTTGTTCAAATTAAAGTATCTGCACAAGTAACTCAGTTGTTCTAGCATGATAAGAAATCAAAAAGAAGTTTAATAAAATGTTAAAGCAAAGGACAAGAAGCAATTCAGCAACTTCTTATTGAACAAGATTGAAGATATGTGTAATGTAGAAACTCTATCATGCCCAGAGACTAGCCCAAAGCCCCAAACTTGTTGGTGTTTGCAATAATCAAAGATTGTTCATATCCATATACTTGGGCCGTGCTGGGATAAATATGGTTCTGATGAGTTTGGGAAGTGGGCTTTCAGATCCACTTTTGTGGTCTGTGGGCTAAATAAGTAAAGGCCAGTTTCAGGCTCACGTCCCTATTCAAAGGGCTTGGTAGTAAATGATCAACTTAATTCAATCTGGGAAAATATTTCTCTGTGAACAATCCAATTTAACATATAATCTAGGAAAAGACTTCACCCTGTGGAATCTACTTCTATATATCTAGCAAATAATAAATTTATTCCAATGGTTCACACAATCGCAAGTGC
The DNA here is from genome assembly GCA_028535165.1 of Quercus tomentella. Taxonomy (NCBI): domain Eukaryota; kingdom Viridiplantae; phylum Streptophyta; class Magnoliopsida; order Fagales; family Fagaceae; genus Quercus; species Quercus tomentella. The sequence continues at coordinate 44,153,489 of JAPQVY010000012.1, read as the reverse complement.
AGAGAATTTAATCAAAAATACCATAGGTATGGACAGACAAATGAGTGCTCTGGACTCAAATTTAAATTCCAGGATTGAAATATAAAAAATCGCTACAAAATAAGATAACCTTTTTAGCTATTCTATTAACATCATTTAGTCCTAGTAATTAACGAAAATAAAATTAAGGTGGGCAAATATGTTTACTAGTGCATATATGCCCACCCATTGTTATAAAAAATATATATGTGTATATATATATATATATATATATATAAATTTTAAATTTTCAATGTTATAAAGTAATAAGCCTTTTTTTCCTCTCTCAATTCTATCCCTCCATCTTTTTAATTATATATCATAGATATATAAATGTCGATGATATTAGAAGTTATCAGCATTTAAAATATAAAAATATTGAGGTTGAAATAGATTATATTACTTATAAAAAATATATAAAAATATTGAGGGCCTACTGTAATAGCTAGAAGCCTAGAAGTCTAGCTTATGTTCCACAGATTTGTTTTTAAGGTAAATAATTTCATTTGCGCCACCAATTAAAGGGCTAACCACAAAAATAGGATAATCAACCCCATATCCTTAAATACTAGTAATAATAAGAAAAGTCAATGGTTTTTTTTTTTTTTTTTAATTTCTATCTGAGATAGAATTTTACTTTATCCAAATTGAATCCTAACCCTCCAATACTCATATTTTGAATTAACGCACATAACTAAACTAAAACTAGATACTTTTGAATGCACACATGCACTAATAAGTTCTCAGCACTAAACATAAAGTTTTTCCAAGTGAAAATCAAATAAACGTAATATCGAAAAGAATTTTTTGTTTTTTGAAAATCATTAAAAAATCCATGAATCCAAAGTGAGGATTATATATCATCAATAATAAATTCAATTTAAACATAAAATATCAACCGAATAGAAATTGCATGCATGTACATTGAAAGAATAATTACATACTTGAAGAGCTTTGAACACTTATTTAAAAAAATAAATAAAATAAATAAATAATTCCCATAAGCTTTGCTAATCCTCCCCTTCTAATTTGAGTACTTTGCTTTAAACTAAGGGATGGAAGTGCTCCCCTTGGGCATAGTCATAGAGGAAGATTGAGTACTTTTCTGCTTTGAACCTAGCGAAGGAGATGCATGCTGTTTCTTTGAAGGAGGAATATAGCCGGGCGGATTAGGCGAAGATATAACGTGAGGAGCCCTGAGCAGTCGGCGTAGCAAAGGAGAGGCATCACTGTGATCATCAGTGTCGACAGATGAGGCCATTTGGGTGTTCATTGTAGAAGGAATATCACCGGTTGTTGCCGGAATATTGGGCACATTTGGAGGAGCCTCACCTTGCTTTACTGCTCCAAACAAATTTTCTTGTCCTTGTGGGATTGTCCTGGCAGCCTCCATTGAAGGCATGCACATGAGATAAAGCACCAGAAATGCTGCGACTTTGAGAACCATATTTCGACGTTTAATAATTTTCTGTACGTAAGTAGAGAGAATTTGTGATTGATGTCTGGTGTTAACATCATGTGTACGGTGTTAAATATATATATTAGGGAGAAAGGGGTCAAGAGAACCGAAACGCGGACCGTGCAAGAGGGTGTGGAGGTTTGAGAGATACTGAGAAACTTCGTCTCAACAGAATCATCATGAAAGTTACTCTGAAACAACTCCGAAGTGAAGGTGCCATATATATGCAATTTGAACTCTAATTCCCAGGGATGTGTATTGGTGTGAGTGGCTGGCTACAGAACAAGAGTGTCAACTTGCAACACAGAGTCAAAATTTGTGGCGAAAACATACTAACATAATGCCGTGCAAGGTGCAATGCAAAAGTGCTTAACCCAAGTGGACGGAAATTTTAGTTGCAAAGATGATCTTTGCTTGCCTGTATTTTGTTTTTGTTTTTATGAGGTAGCGGGAACGTATAGTTCAAGCTAGTTTCTTTGTCGGCAAGTACTTAAATTTCAAATTTCAAGTTAGTACCTTCCTAGTAATAGAATTCGAAATTACATGGTAATTAAGGTTGCTCCCCATTTTAACATTAAAAATTTATTTCTTTAATTTAAAAAAACAAATATAGTATATTAATTATATTCAATGACAGATTCAAGATTTTAAGCTAGTGGAGGTCGAAGTATAAAGAAAGAAAGAAAAAAAGAAAAAGAAAAAAAACTCTAAATAGGTATCCATATAGTATTAAAAAATTATAAATATTCAAAATCATTGTTTTTAAATAATTAAAATGTAATTATTTACCAATAATGACAAACAAAAACAAAATAATATATATATTTTTAATATTAGGCTGGCTAAGATTTTTTTTTTTTTGGTTGAAGTTAGAGCATTTAGTAGTGGCGGTGTTAAAAATTTTAGCTTTCAGCACTTCGAAAAGTTACTTTATCTATTTTACCACCTTACTTTACAATATACCCAATATCAAATGTTCTATTTTTTTTTTTATCACTTCATTTAAAATAATATAAACAACTCATTAAAAATAATAATAAAGGAAGCGAGAAAATTTGAGTTTTTAATTGAAGGAAGAGATATGATCTTAATAAAATATTGTATTTTATTTTTAATACCAGTTTACTATAGTTGCAAAAAAAAATTTAATTTCTCCAATAACACATGATTTTTTGTTTCTTTGGTGTTAAAGTAGTTTTTTTTATTTATTTATTTTTTTTGGTTGCTAAATTACAATCACTATTGTGAATGTTTTTATTGTTTTTGTTATGTTTTTGGGCTGGCTAGTTGCTATTTAGGTGATGCTAGTTAGACTTATTAAGGAGAATGAGAGCCTAAGGTTTTGAAAGGGGGGCCAACTACAAAAATGAAATACATAATAACTAGATAAATAAATAAATAAATAAAAATGGACCAGGGGGCTGGGCACCCTTGGCCTCCACTTGGATATGTCCCTGATTACATTATTTAAAATTTTAAATATTTTTAATCTATAATTATTTAATCTAATTCATAAAATGGATATATTTAAAAATTATATTTTTTAATAATAATTTGTGGGTAAAGTTACCGAAAAAATGGTATAAACTCCTAAATTCAGGTTATTTGTCATTTAAGCATGTTCATATATATTGAGCTTGTAGAAAGGTGGCCATGCTTGAACAGCAACTTTGCCTTGCATGTACAATCCATGGGAGCTAAATCAAAGTCTACAGTCAAATAGCAAACATAATATATTGCTCAAATTAAAGTATCTGCATAATTAGTAACTGATCAGTCGTTCTAATTGACATAAAACTAAAAGCAAAATAAGACATATATTAATAGAATGAAATAAAAGAATATTCAATATATACTAAAATAAATATAAACTCTTACTTCCATGAAATGTCCACTAATATACTCAGCAGCTTCTCTCCCCATAAGATTACTACTTTCATCATTTTTATGAAGATAACAAGGTATGAATGAAAATTAATGGAAAAATTTTCAAGGACTTTTAATATACTGTATCGATCATTTTAATCTTCCTCTTTTGATCAATAAAATGGTATCATTATTTGAACCATATATTACCATGGAAGGTCAAATTTTTTAATAAAAAATCAATTAACTTAAAAAAAAAATATATATAGTATATCTATGACGCTTGGAAGAATAATCTTAATATCACATAAAACTTTACAACTTATGTGATGAATTATGACTAGCTACTTATCACTTTCATATTAATCAACCACTTTTTCTTCACTACTTATGGTCTGTCATGCGGACAGTTATAGTAAAATTTATGAAATTTTATGTGGTATTGAAATTTTTGTGCTAATAAACCATTTCTTTCTTTCTTTCTTTCATTCTTTTTTCGGTAGTTTGTGGCCAGATCAAAATCTAATATATTTCAACCAAATGATAGGACTAAGATTGTGCATTAATTTCAATCTGTTAAGAAGGAAATAGGCTATTGTCTTTGTACCTTGTATTAAAAGGGCCAAAATGCAGCAAGACATAGATGCCCGCATGCAATGCTGTCCTTCCTCTCTTTTTATATTTTATCTCCCCCCCACCCCTTTTTTGGGTTCTTTTTTCATATGTTTGGACCTTGGAATTTGGAAGCAATATTTCTCATTTTTAATCATGTAATCTTCTTGATACTTGGTCGATATTGTGTGGGGAGATTTACACCATAAAGGAACTACATGGCTACAACGAAGGTGATAAGAATTATACATCTAGCCACCTCTATGGACGCGCCACTCGGCGTGTCCAATAATCAATACAGGATAATAACAAACCATTAGTGTTCTTGCCAAGTTATTTCTTAATTTTTATTTTCCTTGTCCCAAAGTAGAACACGAAAAGTGAGACAAAAGATTTATATACAAAGAGGCTCGGAGAGGGGAGATAATCAGCCACTTGAGCCTCAGGCCTAGCTTGCAGCTCCAATGCTCAATGGTGAACCCTTGAGGGATAATGCATCCATTAGGGATTTCCATGGAGGTGCTGGATGCCATGTGGCCTCGGCTTTGGAGGAGGCTTTATTACTTCCCACTGATATGGCCGAGCTACGGTCTATCAGGAAGAATGAGGTTTTCCTTAACCTCAAAAGATATCTAGGCATGGTATGATGCCATTCCTCCTTTTTTTTTTTTTTTTTTTTTTTTTAAATTTATTTATTGCTATTTATAAGGTTACTAACCCTTTTCTTTCAGGCTGTCCAAGCCACTTTTAGGGTTGAGGAGATAACCACTTCTTGCTATCGGTAGTTGGAAGATGAGAGGACTAGGCACGTGGCAGCCGTGGAGGCACTCAACATCGCCGATCAGTCCAATAAAGATGTAAGGAATAAACTGATTGAGGAGGAAAGGGCCATAAAAAGTGCTGAATCGGCTTTGGAGAGCGCTCATAGGCAGGCGGAGGATCAGAGGCAGCTCCTCCGTGATGCCAAGGAACAGTTGGCTTCTTCCAAAGAGCAAATAGCTGCCCTCTGGAAGAAATTGGAAGAAGCCCAAAAGCTTAAAGATCAAGCCGAGAGGTTGAAAAATGAGGTTGAAAAGGCAAAAATGGAGGCCGAGAAGGCTCGGGATGAGGATGAGGCTGAGCAGCATGGTTACGACGTCGGCGTAGCTGAGACCGAGGAAACCCTTAGGGCAGAGGTCCCAACCGTATGTCGAACCTACTGTGCTCAGACTTGGGATGAAGCCTTCAATCAAGCTGGGGTTGAGGCTTCTTCTAAGCTGAGAAGGCCAAAAAACATCTACTACCCATCAGCCATATGAGCCTCAGACCTTCCTTCTCCTCAAGGTGAAGCAGCCTCTATAGTTGCTGGCCCAACTGAAGAAACACAGCCTTAGGATCCTCTTCCTCCCAGTCAGTAGGAGCAAGCAAAAGAATCCGAAGCTCCCAAGGAAATCTACTAAGTCTGTGGTCCGAGGAACCTAACGTGACTTAGTTTCTGTTTAATACTTCAATAGATGTCAAAGGGTATTAATTTCCACTAAGTCTGTGGTTCGAGGAACCTGACATGACTTAGTTTTTGTTTAATACTTCAATAGATAGGGAAACACATGATACATGATTGGAATGAATTAAAAAGGAACTAAACAGGACTGTTTTTATTAATAGTAATACCTCTTTAGGTTGTTTACATTCCAAGGATGGAGTACAGTTTTTTCATCTAGATCCTCCAAATAATACGCATCTATTCTTGCCACCGAAGTGATGCGATACGGTCCTTCCCAATTAGGCCCTAACTTTCCCTAAGCTGGGTTCCAAGTAGTACCCAAAACTTTTCTTAATACTAAATCTCTTGGGGCTAATGGCCTGAGCTTTACATTGGTATCATAACCTTACTTGAGCTTGTGCTGGTAGTAGGCCAGTTGGACCATTGCATTCTCTCTTTGTTCTTCAATCAAATCTAAACTCTTTTCTAGCAGCTCTTCATTGCCGTCCGAAGTGAATGCACTTGTTCTTAACGTTGGGAAACCAGTTTCCAGAGAAATTACAGCCTCAGCCCCATACGTCATTGAAAAGGGGGTTTCTCCTGTTGACCGGCGAGGTGTTGTTCGATACATCCAAAGGACATGTGGTAACTCCTCCACCCATCTTCCCTTGGCATTGTCCAACCTTTTTTTAAATCCATTCACTATAACCTTATTGACAACTTCAGCTTGCCCATTTCCTTGTGGATAGGCTGGAGTGGAATATATATTCTTTATCCTCAGATCACAACAATACTTCCTAAAAGTTTTGCTATCAAACTGAAGGCCATTGTCCGAGATGAGAGTATGGGGAACCCCGAATCGAGTAATGATATTCTTCCAAATAAACCTTTTGACATCCACATCTCTGATATTAACCAAAGGTTCAGTTTCGACCCATTTGGTGAAATAGTTAGTGCCGACCAGCAGATACTTTTTACTTCCTATTGCCTTAGGGAAAGGACCTACAATATCCAAACCCTATTGAGCAAAAGGCCAAGGGCTAGAAAGAGGATTAAGAACTCCTCCGGGATGATGAATGTTTGGTGCAAATCTCTGACGCTGATCGCATTTTTTAACATACTCTTGTGCTTCCTTTTGCATACCTGGCCACCAATATTTTTGAGTAATGGTTCGGTGAGATAAAGATCTTCTTCCTGTGTGTTTTCCACAAATTCATTCATGTAGTTCTTCCAGGAGTAATTATAATGCCTCAGGATGTACACAAAGCAGATATGGTCCAGAAAAAGAGCGTTTGTATAACTTTTTGTCCTCGGATAGCCAAAATCGAGGAGCTTTCCTTCACACTTTCTCAGCTTTTGACTTTTCCTCAGGCAATATGTCCTTTTCAAGGAATAGCAGTATATGATCCATCCAGCTCGGCCCTACCCTGATTTGATGGACTTGGAGCAAGTCTTTCTTTATTAGGGTAGGGGTGTATAGGTCTTCAACAAGTATTACTTGGGGCAAATCCTGTGCCGAGGAAGTGGCAAGGGTAGCCAGGGAATCTGCATGGATATTTCCACTTCTAGAAACAAGCAATAAGTCGAAATACTCAAATTCTGTTTGTATGCGCCTGACTTGACCCAAATATTCCTGCATTCTGGCATCCCGGGCTTCCAATTCCCCCTTTACCTGGCCTACCACCAGTCTTGAATCCGAAAACATTTCTACTACTTTTCCACCTATTTTTTGAACCATCGCCATTCACATCAACAAAGCTTCATATTTTGCTTCATTGTTTGTAGCCGAGAAACCCAACCTCAATGATTTTTCAATGGTGATCTTCTTAGGAGATACCAGAACCAGCCCCACTCTTGATTCCGGTTGGTTTGTTGCTCCATCCACATATACTTTCCAAGGTGATGGATCTTGTGTGCAGATCAGGCCAACCAATTTTTCATCCATGCCATGCCGCTTTACCTCTATTTCTTCAAGAAGTTCAGCAAACTCGGTTACTAGGTCAGCGAGGACTTGGCCTTTTACAGAGGTTCGAGGCATATACTTTATATCAAAACCCCCTAGAATCGTGCCCCATTTGGCAATCCTCCCGGTATAATTTGCTCTCTGAAGTATTGACTTGAATGGAAACTAAGTTAGGACAACCACGGTGTGTGCCTAGAAGTAATGGGGAAGTTTTCGTGTAGCATGCACTATCGCTAAGATGGCCTTCTCTAGTGATAAATAACGCACCTCGGCTTCATGAAGTGACTTGCTCACATAATAGACTGGCCGTTGTATGCCACTGTCTACTCGTATCAAAACAAAACTTACTGCGTGAGAGGCTACCGCCAAGTAGGCAAACAGAACCTCATCTACCTCAGGACTGGACATGATGGGCAGCTGAGATAGGTACTCTTTAAGCTGTTGAAAAGCTGAAGCACACTCCTCAGTCAATTCAAATCCTTTCCATTTATGCAACAAAAGGAAGAAGGGTCTGCACCTATCTGCTGACCTAGATATAAATCGATTCAAAGCAGCAGTCATCCTGGTCAGTTTCTGGACCTCCTTGGGATTCCGAGGTGGTTGCAAGCTGTTAATGGCCTAAATCTGATCAGGGTTCACCTCAATTCCCCTGTGAGTCACCATGTAGCCCAAAAACTTTCTCGAGCCTATACCAAACGAACACTTGGAAGCATTCAGACGCAACTTATGCTTCCTCAGAATTTCAAAAATATTCGTCAGGTTTCCCACATGCTCAGACACCACCCTTCTCTTTACAACCATATTATCAATATAGACTTCAATGCTCCTGCCTAACTGTGGTTCGAACATTTTAGTCATCATCCGTTGATAAGTAGACCTTGCATTTTTCAAACCAAAGGGCATCACTTTGTAATGATAGTTTCCAGTGGGAGTGACAAAAGCTGCCTTTTCTTGATCGTCCAGTGCTACCAGTATCTGGTGATATCCTTGAAAGGCATCCAGGAAGCTCATTCGAGGATGGCCTACCATCGCATCCACCAATTGATCTATCCGAGGCATAGGGAAAGGGTCTTTTGGACAAGCCTTATTGAGATCTGTGAAATCCACACACACACGCCATTTCCCATTTTTCTTTCTCACCACCACTGTGTTAGCTATCCACTGAGGATAGAAAACTTCCTTGATAGCCCCTGCCTATTTGAGCTTTGTTACCTCATTTCTGACAGCCTCGGCATGCTCTTTGGATGGACACCGAGGTGGCTGTCTCTTCGAGGTGATGGAAGGGTTAACATTCAAATGATGACAAATAAAGCTTGAATCTACACCCGGGGCTTCGTACGCACTCCACATGAACACGTCAACATTTTTTCTAAGAAATTCAACTAATTGCTCCCTCTCCTGTAGAGGCAGTTGAGCCCCAACCTGAAAGAACTTTTTCGGATCATCGTCAACAATTACCTTTTCTAGATCTTCACATTTCGCTTCATCGGCTGGTCTATTAAAGAGCAGCGCTGGAGTTTCTGATTGCTATAATCCATTATCAGCAGTGGTCGAGATCTCGGCCTTGGGCCGATGTTGGATGGCCGCTACTAGGCATTGCCTAGCCGTGGATTGACTTCCTAATATTTCCAAAACCTAGCCTCTAGAGGGATATTTCACCTTCTGGTGAAGAGTGGAGGAGACAGCTCCTAGGGTATGAAGCTAGGGTCTGCCCATGATGGCCGTATATGGAGAGAAAGCATCTACCACAATGAAGTCCACCTCCACCACATCCGAGCCAGTCGGTACGGGTAATCTAATTTGACCCTTTGGAATGACCATTTTACCTTCAAAACTCAATAGAGGAGAACTATAGGCTGTTAAATTCTCAGGTTTCAAATTTAGCCCCTTATATAGGTCAGGATACATAGTCTTAGCTCCACTGCCCTGGTCGATCATCACCCTTTTCACATCGTACCCACCAATTATAAGTGTAACCACCAAAACATCATCATGAAGCTGTATGGTTCCAAGTTTGTCCTTATCTGAAAAACCCAACACTAGTGGGATGCCCATCTTGACTCTTTTCGGCATTGAATCGTATTCCTCAACCAGGTAACGAGATACTGACATTACTCTGGAGGGACAAGATCCGGTCCTCCTCGGGGCAACAAATATGACATTTATCATTCCTAGAGAGAGTCTCGAAGAAGCATCTCCTCGAAACTCCTAACCCGTTTGGCTTTCTCAATTGCTAGAATGATGCAAGAGTTGCTTTAATTTCCCTTCCCGAACCAGTTGGTCTAGATGATCCCACAAGTTTCTGCAATCCTCGGTAATGTGTCCATGGTCCTGATGATATTGGCAATAAAAGTTTTGATTACGCCTCATAGGATCTCTTGCCATCTTGTTCGGCCATTTAAAGAATGGCTCATTTTTAATCTTCTCCAGGACCTGTCGCACTGGTTCTCGGAACACAGCATTAACCACCTGGGTATTGGCAGATCCTGGCTGCCCAACAAAGTCTTTCCAAGGTCGGTTATTATTGTATCGGTCCGACCTAAAATCCCTCCTCTCTTGAGTAATCACCTTAGCCTTTCTTTTCCCTTACAGTTAGTCTTCTTCTACCCTTCTGTACTTGTCAATCCGATCAATAAGTTGATGCACATTGGTAACAGGCTTACCAGTCAGAGATTTCCTTAAATCATGCTTGGTTGGGAGGCCAGCCTTAAAAGTACTAATGGCTACATCATCGTAGTCTCCATCTATTTCGTTAAACATCTCCAGTACTTATCCGAGTAGGTCTTCAGAGTTTCCCCCTCTCGCATGGACATAGATAATAAGGAACCTAAAAGTCGAGGAACCTTGCTACAAGTGATAAAACGAGCGCCAAAGGCTCGGGTGAGCTTCTTAAAGGAGTCAACGAAATTCGCCCTTAAACCATTGAACCACCTAATCGCCACGGGGCCCAAACTAGATGGAAAGACCTTACACATTAAAGCCTCATCTTTGGAATGAACGACCATCCTTTGATTGAAGTGATTGACATGTTCCACCGGATCTATTCGACCATTATAAATGGTGAACATGGGTTGATGGAATCGTCGAGGAAGACTCGCGTTCTCTATGTTTCGTGTGAAGGGTGACTTAGAAATTTGACTCAACGCCTTGTTCATGGCATCATTCCCCAGGCCTTTACGAGGTGGGCTATTGTATTTACGTCTATAATGGTACTTCTCGTCGTAGGAGAAAGACTCGCTGGGCAGAGTTCTGGATCTCCGTCTATAACTAGCACCATCTATCTCCTCGGAGGACAGCTCGGAGTTGGGTGATGAATGTCTTCACTGTGCATGGCGCAATTCCCTTTTCAACTTATCGATTTCATGTTGCATGTCTCTATCTTTCTTTGCCTGGGAAACACGGCTCTTCCCTCGAGACTGGCTCTTACTAGTATGAGCTGCGTGCACACTTCCCTCTCGATCTCCTCTTCGTTTAAGGCTCCCACACGGATTGCTATGTTAAGACCCCCTTGATTCTGCTTGGTGTAGATTCGTATCCACCTAGTGTGGACCTATCGCTGCTTGGTGTGGACCTGTCGCTGCTTGGTGTGGACCTGCTTCTTCCATCTTAAACGCTGCACCCGAAATACTTTCAGAATAGACCAAGTTTTTCCCACAGATGGCGCCAATTATAAAAATTGGATTTGGATTGGACCCAATATAGGATTGGGTTTTAGCCCAATGAGCCCAAATAATGAATTTGTAGAGCATGGGTAAAAGAACTAGTTCTATTTGATAAGAAAGACAATAACAACTGTTTATTTAAGAGAATCAAACACAAGTAAGGTAAGAAAATCTATCATCGGCACAGTCTGAGGAGTTATGTTATAATGTCAAGTTTATGATCAAGGTTACAAGAGTTCAAAAGATCATTACAAAGATTTCTTGGTTTTTCTATATCTTTTCTTTCTTTTGGCCACCTTTCCATGTTGTATACTATAATTTTGGTATCATCCCCACCATACACATGTAGGTTAGGTTCTAAGAAATCCTTCTTATCTCATCCAACACCTCCCAGAACCCTCAATTAGTAGCTGTAAGGCTGCTTCACCACTGTTCAGGTATCACCTCCACATTAATGCGACCAGAGAGTCAGCTGGAATGCATTTAATGTGGAGGTAGCAACTTTTGTAGATATTTGTTGCCTCTCTCTACTCTTCTCTTATCCAATGCCTGATTTCTAATCGTAATGCAATCTTGAAGGATGTTCAGAATGATAGGACATTCCTGCTGACCTCGGATCTACATTTCCGATATGACTTTTCTCTTCGGACATATTTTGGACGATTATATACAATCCTTATTTCTTCTTCCTTTACCATTCTCGTAATAACCTTATTTGACCATCCTCAGACTAGTAGACATCCTCGGACTAGGCCATAGGCCCAACACATATAATTTTAACAGTACCTTTTGAGTAACTGGCCCCCACAGTAGGTTTACTCATGGGAGCCGTTAATTTGTCATGATGCTGTTGATATGGCATGGTCAACACTTGGTGACCAATGCATTAATGACGGAAAACTCTTGGCTTGCTTAAACTATCGCAATTCTGTTGGAGTTTGGGCAACAGATGTATCAGTGCTTTCTGATAAGGACCAAACGGCCCCTTAACATTCACAAATCCACATTGCAAATATATCAGCATGGTTCATAAATCAAATAGAAGACCAGTTCGATGAGGGAGATCCATCTCACATTGCAAACAACCATAAACCTATGGCATGTGTTTCTTTTCCTATTAAATATTATTTATCAATGAATAGCTCCTAATTTTAGTGGGCCCAAAAGTGTGTAAAAGCTTGAAAATTAAAAGCAGGAAATTCCAAAAGCATGAGTTTAGCCGTTAGAGAGACATGTTCTAGAATCTTCTTTCCTACTGGACCTCTTTACTGTAGTTTGAGCAACACTTGGTTAACACTGCATACTGGACTCCCTAAACCCCTAAACAAAAGACCTAAAAAATTGAAGCCACAAATTAGAAACACATACCCACGGTGGTAGACTTGGCTTGGTAGCAGGTTGAGGGGCTGTAGTGGCACCATTCAGTTTGGACTTTGGACTGAGGGTTTGTTTTCTCCATCTGGTTTATATGGTTGGGTTGTTGAAGGGTACTTAGGGTTTGTTTTCTCTGGTTTATATATATATATATATATATATATATATATATATATGATAATGATGAGTTTGAGTTTAAGTTGGATTTGTTAGAGAGATAGAGTTTCACTCCTTATTAAGTTTGAACTAAACAAAAATAAATTTATTTAAAAAAGTGATAATGATTTTTTTTTTAAAAAATATCGTGCTGACGTGGAAAATTGTGAGAGCTTCAGAGGTTTCGGTTTTATTTATATATATAAATATATATATATATATATATATATATATATATTAGTCTTATCTACACTTTAACTTATTTCTGCTATTATTTATGGGTTTCACTGCACTTTTTAATACTATTCATGGGTCCCACTGTAGTATTCAATAAAAAGTTTTCAGTTTCAGATAAATAAGTTAACACTTGCTATTATTATCAAAAATAAAAATAAAAATTACACCTAGTATATTATTCAAGATTTTACACCAAAAAGGCCTTATAATTCAAGATTTTGTTGAAAATGCATATTATTGTTACAAGAGAAATGTAATGACGAGTTTAGTTGTAGCATTGGTTTTCTTTTCTCTAGTTCAAAGCAATAGGAAGCTTTCAATATTCAAGTCTTTAGTCGAGATCATCACTAAAAGTAAGGACTGGAGACTAAAAAGTGATTGTAGTTGCGAAAATGAGGACACACACATCATAGCACGTCCACTAATAAGAATTAGAGACTCATGTTGACTGAAACTAATACGTAATGTAAAAAAATTAAAAAGGAAAATAACATTCTGTATTTACCTTTATTTTTTTCTTATAAAATTTTTTAAAAAATATTTCCTAAACTAATATTCTTAGGATATTGGTTAACTTTTCTCCGGAAAGAATGCACACAACTAAACTAAAACTAGATACTTTTGAACGCACACATACACTAATAAGTTCTCAGAACTAAACATAAAGTTTTCCCAAGTGAAAATAAAATAAACATAATATTGAAAAGATTTTTTTTTTTTTTTTTTTGGATGAGAATCATTAAAAAATCCATGATTCCAAAGAGCGTGAGGATTATTATCATCAATAATAAATCCAATTTAAACATAAAATATCAACCAAAAAGAAATTGCATGCATGTAGACATGGCAAAACGGTCGGGGCGGGTCGGGTTGACCCGTATTTTTCACATGATTTTTAAAAATAAAAATAAAAATAAAGAAAACAACATGTATTTGCCATTTGGAAAGTCATGCAATAAATTACTTGATGTAAAATGCATTATTTTGAATTCACCACTTATATCAAGAATGAACTCAGTTAAACTTATTAATACTTATTCAATAATTTTAAAATTATGCAAATCCTAACATTGCTATCTAAAACAAAATAACACAAAAATAAGTAAAACAAGTACACAAGTTTTATTTCTACACAATATCAACATCTCAAAATATAAAACAAAATTACAAATGACTTATTGGATAACTCATTTGACAAAGACTAAAAACATATAAGAAATTTACAATCTTGAAAATTAATTTTATAATCTATTATCAATTGTGGTTGGCACTCTATTTCAATTTGAGATATACATTAAAGTTTGATTGTTTACTTATTTGCACATGGTCTCTTTTATTAATATCATATCATTGTTAAGCAACACACACTCTAGGAAATATCATAATTTATTTTGAAAAGCTGTTTATTTTGGACATAAATTGTTAAAAAATAGGTCTAAGCATTCATAATTTATGCTAATTTGATACTTTGGCTTCACTATCTTCACACTTGTGAATATTTCTCACACATGTCTACAATTTTAAATCTATATTTTTAACTTTACTGTAACCAGATGATCTTGGCATATACTTTGCTATTTTATATCTAAAAATCTTTACTCATTACAGAATGCTCAATCATTCATCTTTCAATTAATTTGCATGCAATTATGTAAATGTTTCAATTGTTTCCTTAAAACTCACAACGAACAATTAAACCAATATTGTCTTAATTTTATTATATTTTTACCAAAAAAATAATTTTTAAAAAATGGTTCGGGTTGGGTTACGGGTCAGGTCAGGTCAGGTTAACCTGCAAAAAACACAGGTCGGGTCATGGGTCAACCCGTTTTTTGCTTCGGATCAAAAAAATCGAGTTTGGGTCAAGTATTTTTTGGGTCGGGTTAGAAAATTATGACCCATTTTGCCATGTCTACATGCATGTACATTGAAATTAACTTAAATTAATAAATAAAATAACTTATACAACAATATATAGATCAGAAGCTGCATGCGAAATTTCTTAGCCTTTGTTAATCCCTACTGAACCACAATCCCTCTGGACTTCCATTTCAACTTTCTACTTTTTTTATATGCTTTACAAAGTTTCTTCTTATGAAATTTAAAAATAAAAAGTAAAATTGGATTGAAAGAAGCAGAACAGCAACGACAAGTCGTATTCCACAGTAATATGAATACTAAAGCTACAAGTCGCATTGATGAACATTGAAGTAATATGCAGTTGTTTTGAAGATTAGTAGTTTTATTTATTTATTTATAATATAAATATGATGAGATTTCAACTCATGATATTTATTTCATGATAATTACTCTTTATTGTCAGGTCAAGATATTAGTTGGTTTTTTTGTGTAAGCAGGGTTCAAACCCTAGATTTCTTATTTGATGATAGGAAATTTTACCTATATATATATATATATATATATATATATATATAGTCAAAGATGAGAGAAAATTCAATTAAATTTAAATTGGAGTCTAATTTTGTGCCACGTGTCTCATCCATTTTTTAAAATTTGTGCCAAGTGAATTATTAGGTGCAAAAATCAAAGAGTCTAAATTTAATTAGATTGTAAATTAAATTTTAATTAGAGTTCAAGTTTACACCATGTGTCTCATTTAATTTTTTTAATTTTTGTGACAAGAGAAATATTGGGTGCAAAAACCGAAAATTCTAGATCCAATTAGATTATAACACACACACACACATATTAGCTTTAGTTATATGCTAGTATGTAACCCCGAGCATATACATGGGTGCATATATATATGTACGAGGTTACACACAAGTATATAATGAAATCCAAAACTGAGAGAAAATCTAATTGGATTCAATTGTTGTCTAATTTTGCACCATGTGTCCTATATATCTCAGTTTTTTTTTTTTTTTTTTTTTTTTTTTTATAATTTTTGTTCAAGGTGAGTTAATACTATGCAAAAGAAAAAAAGTATAATATAATTAAACCATCAAAAACCCAAAAGAAAAAAGAGTGAACTCATGTTTATATTAAAAAAAAACTAAAATAAAAAAATAAAAGAGAGAGAGAGAGTAAAACTCGTCTATGACTTTGAAAATGTATAACTCTTATAAATATATATATATAAATATATATATATATATATATATATATATATATATATATATATATATATCTATAATTCTGATTGTTTTTAATTGTATCGTATTTATGCACGTGTTATACACTAGTTGAATATTAAGAGGGAAGAACTATTGTTGAGATAATTAGTTTTTTTAACATAATAACAAATGATTAAGAATGTAGTATAAGCTAGGATGGGGTTACATTCACATGAAAGAATAATTACATACTTGAAGAGCTTTGAACACCTATTTAGAAAAAAATAAAATAAATAAATAAATCCCTTAAGCTTTGCTAATCCCCCACCTTTAATTTGAGCCCTTTGCTTTAAATTAAGGGATGGAAGTGCTCCCCTTGGGCATAGTCATAGAGGAAGACGACGGAGTACTTTTCTGCTTTGAGCCTTGCGAAGGAGAAACATGGTGATTCTTTGAAGGAGGGATGTAGGTGGACGGATTGCCTGAAGATGAAACGGGAGAATCCCTGAGCTTTCGGGGTAGCAAAGTAGAGGCATCCTTGGGTGGGGGATTAGTGACAAATAAGGCCTCTTGGGTGAACATTGATGAAGTGGTATCACCGGTTGTAGCCGGAATATTATTGGGCACATTTGGAGGAGCTTCACCTTGCTTTACTCCTCCAAACAACTTTTCTTGCCCATTTGGGGTTGTCCTAGCCTCCATTGAAGGCATGCACACGAAAGAAAGCACCAGCACCACTGTGACTTTGAGCAGCATATTTAGACGTCCTATAATTTTTTGTTAAGTAGAGAGAGTTTGAGATAGATGTCATGCTGTTATTTAATGTATATATATATAATTTTAAGGGAGGAAAGGGGAGAAACGAAAACGCGGACCGTGCAACAGGGGGAGGTTTGATAGATTACTTAGAAACTTCGTTTCCAGAATCATCATGGAAGTTATTCTGAAACAACTCTGAAGGTGTCATAGGCAACTTGAAATCAAATTCCCAGGGATGTGTATATGGTGTGAGTGGCTATATACATAGAACGAGTGTCAAATTGCAACAGAGTCAAAGTTTGCAAGGTGCAAAGCAAATGTGCTTAACCCGAGAGGATGGAAATTTCAGTTGCAAAAAGATGATCTAGCATGCCTGGATTTTATTTTATTTTTTATGAGATAGGTCGGACGTATAGTTCAAGCTAGTCTCTTTGTGGGCAAGTATTAAATTTCAAATTTTAAATGTATAGGTGAACATTGTTAGTATCTTCTAGTAATAGAATTAACTTACATGGTAAGGTTTCTCTCCATTTTACCATTAAAATTTTATTTCTTTAATTTAAAAGTGTAAATATAGTATATTATATTATTTAAAATGTTAAATAATATAACACAAATAAAGTATATTATATTATAATTTATTTAATCTAAATCATAAAATGGATATATTTAGAATAAAGTTTTTTTATTTTTTTAAATGATAATTTATGACTAAAGTTACCAAAAATTTGGCTTCTTATGTCGCAAATGGTTCAATTTAATCGATATAAAGAAAAAGGTCTAGACTCCTAAATTCAGGTTATCATTCATTTAAGCATCTTCTAAAAAAAAAAAAATCATTTAAGCATGTCCATATATATTGAGCATTTACAATCCGTGGGAGCTTCTAACTTTAACTTGATAAGGCTTTGTTCAACATTATTTCAAGAAATCAAGAAGCATTGGCACAAAACTATTATAAAAAAAAAGTTACATATATATTTTAAAAGAATGAAATAACAGAATATTAAATATGCATATACTTTAATAAACATAAACTCTTCAATGAAATTTCCAGTAATATACACAGCGGCTTCTCTTCCCACAATTTCATGTTATTTCTATAGTGTTCCACGCATAAATCAATTTGTGCCACATATGTAACGTTGATACCATAAGATTACTACTTGCATCATTTTTTTTTTTGAAGATAACAAGGTATGAAAGAAAATTAATGGAAACTTTTTCAAGGACAATATATATATAGTACTAGTATCGATCATTTTATTTTTCCTTTATTGATGAATAAAATGGTATCATTATTTGAACTACATATTACCATGAAAGGCTCTCTTAAAAAAATAAAAATAAAAAGTCAATTAGCTTTTACAAAAAAAATCTACTAATATTGCCTACTATGACGCTAATAAACCCTTTCTTTCTTTCTTATTATTTTTTTTTCAGTAGTGTGTGGCCAGATCAAAAACTAATATATTTCAACCAAATAATAGCTAGGACTAAGATTAGAAAGGCCAAAATGCAAATTAAAAGACATAGATGCCCACAGAAGTTGGAAGCATTATTTCTAAATTTTAATCACGTAATCTATCTACTTGATACTTCGTACATATTGTGAGAGGGAACTACACAGTTACAACGAAGATGATAAGAATAATATACATCTAGCCACATCTGTGCACTTGCCATTCACCGTGTCTAATAAGAAGTAAAAGATAATAAGACACCATTAGTGTTCTTGCCAAGGTGCTTCTTTATTTCTTTCCTATGTTCTTAATAGAAAAAAAAAAAGAAAAAGTTATGACATAATTCATAATTTAGATTAAATTTTATAAATCTAAATATGTAGTGACTGTCCCGTCCATTGTTAGATTCAACTTGCATTGCTGTGACTATAAGAAGCATATTAATATAGAAACCTCGATTACACAAGAATTGTGATGATGCTTGCCTGCAATTTTCTGAGGTGCCCGGGACGTGTAGAGTAAGTTTCTTTGTCGACAAGTCTAAAATTTCAAATTTCAAGTATACTTAAACCTTGTTAGTATCTTCCTATTAATAGATTTGGATGGTACATGGTAAGGGTGCCCTCTATTTTAAAACTAAAATTTTATTTTCTTAGATTTTAAATGGAACTAATAATGTAAAATTTATATTAAATGCGTACAATATTGTACACATTTGTTTAGTTTATAATGTAAAATTTACATTACTAGTGCAATGATAAAACTAATTAAATGATAATAAACTCTGACTTCAATGAAGTTTTCACTAATATACTCATCATTAGTGTCTCTCCTCAAGTTTCATATGGCTCCTATAGGGATAAAAACCTTCTATCCCACTCACTTTATGCTGCACCTATCACCTTGTCACATTTTGTATTCACTTATGCAGTGCCAACATTGAAGTGTAGCATAAATAATCTGTGCCCTTGAAACCACAAGATTACTACCTCATTATTTATTTTTATTTTTTTGAAGATAACGAGGAATGAAAGAAAATTAATGGAACCTTTTTCAAGAACTATAACAGATATTGTATCGATCATATTTGTTGTTCCTTTCTTGGATGAATAAAACGGTATAATTATTTGTACTATATATTACCATGCAAGATCCATTTGTTTTTTTGTTTTTTTTTTTTTAATCAATAAGATCAATTAACTTCTACAAACATATCCTATATACTAATATGGTCTATCTATGACGCTAGTGGAAACCCTTCTCTATTTTTTTTTAAGTATGGCCAGATCAAAGACTAATATATTTCAACCGGATCGATTATAGGAGTCATAGGACTATGATTATGCGTTATTTTAATCTGTTTTGAAGGAAAAAGATACTTATCTTTCTACCTTTTTATTAAAATGGCCAAAATCCAAAAGACATAAATGCCCAGATGCAATGCAGTCCTCTCTTTCCTCTCTTTTTACCTTTCCCACATTTCTTTTTGTATTTAACTCTTCTTTTTCATATGTTGGAGTCAGTATTTCTAATTTTTAATCACGAATCTACTGGTTGATATTGTGCTGGAGATTTACACCATAAAGGAACTACACAGCTACAAGGAAGATGATAAGAATTATACATATATTCACTATTCAGCCACCTCTGTAGACTTCACATTCGCCGTGTCCAACAAGCAATAAAAGATAATAACAAACCATTGGTATTCTTGCCAAGGTGCTTCTTAATTTATTTTTCTTTGTCCTTAAGTATAGCACAAGGTTCGCTCAATATATTTTGGAGCCTAAAGCGGCAATTATATAAGGGTCTATTTTATATTTAATTATTAATTACACAATATATATTTTTGAATTTTTGATATTATTAATAATTAAAAATTTATTTTTTGCATCTTTTGAGATGTAAATTTAATAATTACGTTTCTTATGTGATAAATGAAAAGAGATTTTTTTACATTTTACTGTAATCTCATCCAGCCTAGCAGCATATCTGATTTTGCTATAAATATTAGTTCACAAGTAACACAATGTGTAAAAGATAGAAACTTAGAAAACAAGGTTTTTTTTTTTTTTTTTTTTTTTTTTTTTTTTTTGTTGAGAAAATAGAAGACTAGTTGACTAAATAAAAAAATGATTTTGCTTTTATACAATACATGTTGAGGAAGCCAAAACTAACTAATTAAAAACTATTTTTTTCTTCTTCTGTACACATAAGTATAAAAAGAGAGAAAAGCTAAATCTAAATAAAAATTAAGTATGGATAAATTAGGATAAGTATTGAGTGCATAACAATAAGTCAATAAGTCCCAAAGAAGTGTGATTTTTTTTTTTGTTTACCTAGATAATATAACTATTTTAAAAATTAAAAAAAAAAAAAACTTATTTTTATTGATTAAAAATTTTGGGACAGATCTATTATTTCTTAGCTAAGTGAAAAGCCCTTAATAGAAGGGGATCTTGTTCCATTTGGGGGCCTTCGGCCACTGCCTGAGGCAGTCACCTATATGGTTATATTAAGCTAACCCGGGTAGAATATAAAAAGTGAGACGAAAGATTTGTGTTTATTACTAATTATTAATCACGTAATTTTTTTAAGATATGGTTTATTTACGCCCTATAATTCTGATGTTAACATCATGGAGGAGTAAACTTATATCATGGAAAAACACATGAATAATCTTTATAATTGCCATATAATAGATTAAAGGAACTCCTAACTGATAGATTTGGAATTAAAAAAAATTTCTTTAATGAAAAGATTTTCAATTCTTTTGCTCTATCTGTATAGTTCCACTCGGCACTAGTTATTGTCACAATCCGATCTACTTATGGTACTGAGGGTATTGAAATAGAAGTGCAGCAATCAAAATTCCTACTTTGCAAGTAAATATTTGGAAACAAAATTCTGTTTTCGTTTGAAGTAAAAAACTATTTGTGGGGCCAGAAAATTTGTGATCCAGGCCCACTTTGCATTAGGGCCCAAGACCCACGCCGAGGATAGGCATTGCCGAGGACATGCAACCGAAGTCCTAATGGCCTAGAGATATAGCCGAGAATGACTCTGTCCTCGGCATCCTAAATTGCCCCTGGAGGAAAGGGCGAGTACGGTGTAGGAGCGGTTCAAGGAAAAGCTAAACACCTCCGCATTAATGGGGAAAGGACCCCTGAACAGTGAATTGACAAAAGAAAAGGGAAAGGTTGCCATTACTGTAATTAAGTACTCTGCACCTGACAGAGCAATGTTTTTCAGCTTTTACAACCGCCCCCAACCACTTTAGGTATGGGCCGATGGGACAGGCATCAGCCCTCGAAACCTAAACCTACATGTGGATGTTGGCGAGAGGGTAAAGGCTAGTATAAAAGGAGAGGGAAGCAAGCCAAGTTGGGGGGGGGGGGGGGGGGGACAAAAGCAAAGAGCTAGAGCCTCCCAAGTCGTGCTGAGGAGAAAATCTTCTTGGGCAAGCATGATACGCCCTTGTGCGATTACCATGAACACCATGACTAACCACCACCCGCCCGCTAAGGCCTAGCCTTTCAGCCCACGCTCTACAAATTTTATTGATTGGGCCTTCAAACGTGCAAACCCCATATCAGTTTGGGGTCGTTACAAATTGAGTCCTTACAATTGGCGCCGTCTATGGGAAGGCTTGTGCGTTGGCACAGGCGGCAGTTAGTCATGGTGGGATCAAGCCCTTGTTGACAAAAGTCCCTTAAAAGAAATAGTTTTGGCGGTGGGGCTAGCTAGGCGAAAGCCTCTCCATCGTTTCCAGCAGTTGTTGTTCTAACTCAGCTCCCACTCAAACCTACCCTACGAAGTGCCAGTGGCACGGGTAGTTCTAGGAGCTTCCAACATCAAGTCAATGCCCCATACCCTTGTCAAGGGGCTAACCACCAAGTACTTCAAAAAGAAAAAGAAAATCTAAGTTTTGGACAGAACCAAGGTCTTGCATGGTTCTCGGACTCAAACCTATGGGGAAACCAAGTACATCAAAAAGAAAATCCAAGTTTTGAACAGAATCAAGGTCTTGCATGGTCCTCGGACTCATACCAATGGGGAAACCAAGTACATCAAAAAGAAAATCCAAGTTTTGGACAGAACCAAGGTCTTGCATGGTCCTCGGACTCAAACCTATGGGGAAACCAAGTACATCAAAAAGAAAATCCAAGCTTTGGACAAAACCAAGGTCTTGCATGGTCCTCGGACTCATACCAATGGGGAAACCAAGTACATCAGAAAGAAAATCCAAGTTTTGGACAGAACCAAGGTCTTGCATGGTCCTCGGACTCAAACCTATGGGGAAACCAAGTACTTCAAAAAGAAAACCTAAGTTTTGGACAGAACCAAGGTCTTGCATGGTCCTCGGACTCAAACCTATGGGGAAACCAAGTACATCAAAAAGAAAATCCAAGTTTTGGACAGAACCAAGGTCTTGCATGGTCCTCGGACTCAAACCTATGGGGAAACCAAGTACATCAAAAAGAAAATCCAAGTTTTGGACAGAACCAAGGTCTTGCATGGTCCTCGAACTCAAACCTATGGGGAAACCAAGTATATCAAAAAGAAAATCCAAGTTTTGGACAGAACCAAGGTCTTGCATGGTCCTCAGATTCAAACCTATGGGAAAACCAAGTACTTCAAAAAGAAAAAATAAGTTTTGGACAGAACTTAAGGCAATAAATACTATTCGAACCATGGCAAAACACTCTAGTTCCTGGCGCCTCCCTCGGATGGTTCATTTTTGGCTATACGTCCTCGGATGATTATTTCATACGCAATGCAGAACATTTAGTAATTATTTCGGTCAGCCTTGTATGATTAACCTATCCCAAGTTGGTATTGTTATGCCCGTTAGTTTCGGTAAATTCAAAGAGGTAACATTTTTGCTAAACAAAGGTATCAACCCTAAGCACGGTTCAATAGAAAATTACACCAACACATCCATTCGCAAAATAATTATTGCAGAAAATAAGGAACACACAAAATGGGATAAAGTCCTCTTTTATTAGACAAAGAAGTAGTACATCGTACAATAAGGGGCTTAAACAAGCCTATACCGAAAGCTAACTAGAAAAACAAAAAGAAAAGCAAAAAAGAAAAGATACAGGGGAGAATTAAATCCTTTAAATTCGGATCTAGCAGCGACTCAGCATGTTAGGATGACCCCAGTTATGGAAGAGAAGAAGAAGCAGAGGCAAAAGGTGGCACCAATGAAGGAAGAGAGGAAGAAGCAGTTGAACCTAACCCCCGTGCCAGCTCTGACTGCAACCAAGCAGGTGTCATATTAGTAGTGCTCTAGAGAGAGCGGATGGTACCGACGATGAGAAACCTCAGTGTTGTCGCACCAAAGATCTGATGCGACCTGCACCTGTTTCGGATTTTGGCTGAAGGAAGAAGAGGCTCCTTTCTTGCCATATCAGGGGGAAGAAGTGTCTTGAGTCTTTGTCTCCCCTGCCCTGACCGGACCATCTTGAATCTCGGGGAAACCCAATGCTTCTAGAGAGGGTGTGGTCTCTTTGCCCTCATCCCAGACTTGGCTATATCACTCCCTACGGATCAATCACACTAGTAACGGGGGCTATGGGCACAAGCTGGAAAGTTGGGGATTTGGAAGGCTTAAAGGGTCTGCGAGTAAAGAAAATGACCTCCCACTGCACTCCTTATATGGGGAGCAGGCCGGGTGGCATTTATGCTGTACAAATCTTTAAGAAAAGTTACCAACGAGATAGGTCCCGCTCGATTCCCAAAACGGCCTTCAACCGTTGGATTTGCGCCGCCTCGTAAAGAGACCTCATTAAAAGCGAGCTTCGTGTACTGAAACGGCAGGAGCACAACGTGGGTAAAACCAAGAGAATGTCTCACAACTGGGGGCGTGTCCTAGGCAAACGACGATGCTCCTGCCTTGATGAAGGATAAGTGTTAGCAAACCGTGACGTATGCCCGGTGTCATCAAAACCCTCATCTCCGTTCGAGGATCCGAACAGCAGGATTTTGAGGGGCTATTGTGGGGCCAGAAAATTTGTGATCTAGGCCCACTTTGCATTAGGGCCTAAGGCCCACGCCGAGGATAGGCATTGCCGAGGACATGCAACCGAAGTCCTAATGGCCTAGAGATATAGCCAAGAATGACTCTGTCCTCGGCATCCTAAATTGCCCCTGGAGGAAAGGGCGAGTACGGTGTAGGAGCAGTTCAAGAAAAAGCTAAACACCTCCGCATTGATGGGGAAAGGACCCCTGAATAGTGAATGGACCCCTGAATAGTGAATTGACAAAAGAAAAGGGAAAGGTTGCCATTACTGTAATTAAGTACTCTGCATCTGACAGAGCAATACTTTTCAGCTTTTACAACCGCCTCCAACCACTTTAGGTATGGGTTGATGGGACAGGCATCAGCCCTCGAAAGCTGAACCTACACGTGGACGTTGGCGAGAGGGTAAATGCTAGTATAAAAGGAGAGGGAAGCAAGCCAAGATGGGGGGGGGGACAAAAGCAAAAAGCTAGAGCCTCCCAAGTCGTGCCGAGGAGAAAATCTTCTTGAGCAAGCATGATACGCCCTTGTGCGATTACCATGAATACCATGACTAACCACCACCCGCCCGCTAAGGCCTAGCCTTTCAGCCCACGCTCTACAAATTTTATTGTTTGGGCCTTTAAACGTGCGAACCCCATATCAGTTTGGGGTCGTTACAAATTGAGTCCTTATACTATTAATTCACCATCTTAAATATACATATAGTAGATTTAATGGATTTTTTTTCCTATTAACATTTAAAATGGAGGGTATAAGCCTATATAAGGGCTTTGCCTTAAATAGCATAATATCCTCTCTCATCAAATAAGGTGCAAAGTGAAATACATATTAGGTTGAAGACCCTCTAGTACTACTTTTACTTTTTAGCTTACTATTTTTTAAGAGGGGTTAAAGTGCGTGTGCGAGACACAAGTTTCTCCTTCACTCTTTTTTACTGGAGGCCAAAAAGAACAAGCTGTGTGGCCTAGAATGTTTGACCTTCGTGCCATGAATCATTATATACTTATAGTATAGTTAATTAGTATTTTTTGCTAACTACTTAGCGTGCGTTTGACATTGCTTAAAAAGTCAGTTTTTCTTACTATTTAACTTATTTTTGTCGTTATTCATGAGTTTCATTACACTTTTTGGTACTATTTATGAGTCATACTATACTATTTCAGTTACCCTTTAACTTTATCTACAGTATTTTAAATAAAAAGTTTTCAATTTCAATTAAATAAATTATTTCCAAATAAACACTCAGTAGTTAATTAGTTAAAGCGTCACGTGGTCACTATCTAATTTTTGTACCATAACAGATTAACTGGCCCTATTTAAGGTCTATTTGAGATTCACTTATTTTGTTGGAACTAAAAATTAGACCCAGTACCAAAAAGTACAATAAAACTTCTAAATAATAGCAAAAATAAACTAAATAATAAAATAAGATAATTTTATGATTAGCGCCAAACGCCCACTTAGAATATTATCAGGAATATAATTAAAATATTTCCTAACTTTTAGGCATCAGATTTGTCAAATTGTTTTTCTCAAAAAAAAGATTTGTCAAATTGTCCATAAAGAGGTTAATATTTTAATTTTAACGACTAATTTGGCAGTTTGTGCTACTTCTAGAAATGCGTGTGCCTCAGTCTATTATTTTATTAAAAATAATAATAATAATAGAGGGAATATCTGGGGCTCACTTCCATGTCTTTTCCGTAACTAGGTGCAAAGATATGGATTGGTTTCTAATGTGTTTGAAATATTATTTTAGTGCTCTTTTATGCCGATTTCTATCTTCGTCGAAAAAGATGCCAATATCTCTGTGGCATCACAAATATTCTTACACTTGATTTACCGCTTATGTCAATTTTAAACTAATTATTAAATTAAGGTCAATTGTTAATATAATTAGCCAATTAACACGTTATAAAAAATTTAGCCAATTAACATATGTATGATACATAATCAAAAAGTTTATAAAAAAAAAAGAGAAGATACATAATCAAAACAACAAATTCCAAACAACAATCATACCCACAAGAACGTACGCTAAAAGAGTTTACACAAATAAAACCCTTAAAAATGGCAAAAAACTAGTCAAGGTCTATAGTACCAAACAATCCATTAAATAAGAATAGTTACACTCAAATCATTTACAAAACCCTTTAGGCTCTTAAAAGTAATTGATTCCTTGAATATTTTCTTCTTATCAGTTGTTGAGGTGTTGTTTGGATGAGTGAGTTTTGAGTGATATGATTTTGTTTTCATCACTCATCATCCAAAATTTGTGAGACCCACAGAAAATTTTTTGTTTGGATACCATCACTCATATTTGGTCACCCGGTTTTGGTCATCCAATCACTCAAAAAACTGAGTGATGAAGAGCAAAAATGAAAACACAATTTCCTTGTTTTCAAGACTCATCACCCATGACTCAGTGGCAGTTTTGTAATAAGCTGTCTCGATGGGGCCATTCAACCAGTGACTTGTCCCATCTATCCGACCGTTGGAGCTTCTTCCCTGTTACTCTCCCTTTCCCAGGTGCGATATTATCTCCCAGGTGCAGTAAATCTCTCTCCCTCTCCATTTATCATATCGGAAGAACCAAACCGATAGCAGCGAAGATGAAGACGACACCTTCTATTATCGCTACCCTTCTTCCTCTTCTTCAAACCCAGCATCTACCACAACCTCAAAACCCCAACAAAACCCCAACGCCAACGATAACAGAGCCGCCAAAACCAAAGGTGGGTCTAAAGGGCTAGCCCCATCAAAATCAACGCTCTACCAATCAAACCTAGACTACACCCTCACCAACTCCGACCTCCACACTCTCTTCTCCACCTTCGGCAAAATTGCCCGCGTCACCGTCCTCAAAGACTGCGTCACCCGCCAAAGTCGCGGAGTCGCTTTCGTCCAGTTCGTCTCCCAGGACCACGCTCTCTCCGCGGCGCGTCAAATGCCGTGTCTTCGAGCTCAGGCAAAGATGACTGTTCTGTAGAGAGATTTTTAATTGATATTTGTGGGATCCAGTGAGTTGACATAAAGATGAGTAATGGAGTTTCAAAACTTACTCAGATATTTCACCCAAACAAGCCACAAATAGAGTCATCAGAAATTGGGGTATTTTTGAGTGATAGTGATGAGTGAGGAGTGATGAGTGATAAGTGATGAAAACTGAGTGATGAGTGATGAGTGACCATTTTTTTTAAACCAAACAAGGCCTGAATTTGTGAATTAAACTATCAATCTCAAGACCAAGTCTCCTTTTGGCCACTCCTAAGCTTCCTGAAAATTTTGGAATTGCTCCAATAACAATTTTTTCTCAAGTTTTGACAATTTTGCTTGAGCATACTAATAAGCAAGAGAAAGGAAGAATTGTTGTCTCAACGAATTTTCAAATGAAGAACTTGCTTGACAATTTGCCTGTCACTCTGAATTTCACTTATAGGAGTTTTTGCATATATACCACAGCTCCAACTTGTAGCTCTTGACATCTTCAACGCATAACAAAGTAGCCCACAAATATTGTACATGATACAATGAAATTAAAAACATACAAATTTGGCACAAAATATGATAACAAACTAAGATCCTAACAGTTAGGAATAATATTTGAACACAAATTTTATATCATTTCTCATCAAATGTTTCTTATATGATAAATTTTACAATAAATCATATTATGTGCCTATCTGGTATAGTTTTTTTTTTTTTTTTTTTTTAATATTTTTAAATTAACTATTTGAAAAAAGGCAATACCTAAAAAATCCGAGGTTTAAAAAATTTGCAGTTTCAAAACAAGATGCCATCTTACATGTAACGATACCATCTTACATGTAACGATACAAAATGAGTGCTGGAAGAAGCATAGAACTGCCTTTTTAGTGATCATAAGAAACTAATTTTCTTCTTTGTTGATATCTTTGAACACTGTTTGGGCGTTGATGTGGTGGGATATGTCGTCTGTATATCTTATTATCTCAAACTACGTTCCAAAGATATGACAAATAAAGGATAAAAAAAAGATTTGAGAACATATAGGTTGATTTCTAAACAAAGGCCAAATGAAAAGCCAGTCCCACTGAGGAAGGAAATCTTTAAATATAATACACACAGGTAGATAGTAGCACTGTCAAGTAAAGAGAATTTTCTCTCTCGGTAGCAACACTATCAACTCCAGCTCTCTACTATGAAATTTTCTCAAAATCCTTGATAGCATTAAACTTAGTCTTATGGATCTTCACATGAAACCTGTACATACTGCAACAACATGCACTCTTGCAACAACCAAAGATCCTTTAATAAGTTTCTATCTTTACTTATCAACGAGGTTACAATAACCCACTTACAAAATAGCCAACATAGAGAACACATTCAAATATAAATCTTGATCAATGCAAGTAAATTGTGCTTAGATTAGTCAGATTTGGTTGGCTAAGAAGAAAATGTAACTCATCTTTCAACATCATTATGCAACCAACATTGCTTTTTAATTTTCTTAATTTTGATGCCAAATGCAAAAGCCAAGATGACTACAATAATAACACACACGATCAACCATTGTTTTGGGATTTGTTCTTTTAAAATTTTACATATTTATAATCTTTTTGTCTTTATTTATTTATGTATATTTCATGAGGTAAGATGGTGGTTTAAGAATTTGGATTGTGTTACCTCCTAGGTAAGTCGCAATAGGTCAGATCAAAATTCTGACTTGCTACTATCGCTGGCCATTGAATACAAGATCATTTGGTCCCTAGGTATTTTCACTATTTTGACAAATAATTTTTAAAGCTATTGTATAAAAGTTAAAATAAAATAAAATATTTATGAATTTATTTACTATGAAACTAACTTCTTACTCACAATTGTTGTTTCTAATATATAATACACCAAATTTAGCTCCACTTAAAAAAAAAAAAAAAAAAATCTTAATAGTAGTTTCTCCTAATAGCTTTTATCTTTTGAGTGTTTGGTATCTCAAATGATGTCTTCATGAAATTAGAAGTCTTAATAAACTAGAGGTAATTAAAATTGATAAATAATAATAGATTCTCTTCTATGATTGAAGATAAAGGGTGTGTTGGAGCACTATCTAAAAAGTGTATTAAGAACCTTTGAGTATTTTAGAAATTGTTAGGTCTATTTTTAAATACATCTATGTACACATATGGGATTACAAGCTAGTATAGTTAAATACAAAAAATGTGTTATTTTCTGTACGTTTTTAGACCCCTTAAAACACAATTGGATTAATCTAGTTAATTAGCCAAGTGATTACTTAGTCCAAATTTCAGATCTAGGTTAACACACAATCATATAATCATACCAATGTAAAGTGCGGAATATAAAGAACACAAAGATATGATGACCCAGGAAACCAAACCAGTAAAAATCTGGGAAAGATTTAACCTAACTATCTTCAAGGTAAACTTGAATCCACTATGAAAGAATCGAAGTTTTACAATAGAGACTTAGACCACTAACATCCTATTGCTACCCACCAGTAGAAAACTTACTGATACGACCACGTGACAGCTTCGAGACCACGGACTCCTTCTTTCTTGGATTCTACAGCAAGTACAAGCACTCCTGCTTGTGTATCTTTAAACTTTTATTGCAACAACTGAATGATCATCAAGTTCTCAATGAAATCTCCTTCTTGATAATCCTAAGCATGTGTGAAGACAACCACCTCTCAGATCTCACAAGAGATTCACACACACAGCAAATAGAGCAACCTCAAAAACGTGGCTAGGGTTTCCCTTTTATACCTAGGGCAAATCATAAAACCCTACACGTCATATGGGCTTAGGGCTAAGTTGGAAATTCTGCAGAAAAAACATTCTGCCTGACTTTCGATTAGTCGAGCCTAATTCTCGATCGATCGAGCCAGACCAAATTGCACAATGAATTCTACAGCAGCTCAATTCCAACCTTATTTTCAATGCCAAGAAAATAAATGCAAAACACAATTTGCTTCCCTTTTTTTATTTTTTATTTTTTATTTTTTATTTTTTATTTATTTTTAAAAGAAGAAACAAAAACAGTCCTAGAATGAAATGCGTCAATGTTATGCAACGAAAATCCTAGAAACAAAAAAAAAAAAAAAAAAAAAAAAAAAAAAAAAAAAAAAAAAACAATGGTCACAAAGGGTAGAGCAATGAAGCACAAGGACCATGTCAGAAAGACTCAATTTAATTGAGCATTTTGCATCCAAAACATTTTAGATGCACCTCGAGTATTGGAGTACTTATTCACATGAGAATGATTACCAACTCCAAGATTGGAATAAAGGTTTAGAGCCTTTACCAATTCACCAATAAGTACCATAGGATCTTGTGCTTGAGGCACAGATACTTTCGGTTTATTTGCTCTTTTAGCAGCTTGCAGTTTGAAACAGTTCGGATGAATGTGTATGCCCAGACTTTCCACAAAAATGACAAATCCATGCAGGTTTATCATGTGTCTTGCCCTTAGGAGGGTTAGAAGCCTTAGGTTTAGATTTATGAAGATCAACCCTAATCTTCCTAGGAGGTGTAACTTTTATAGATTTAGCCTCACTTACAGAGAGTTTGATAACCTCACTCACATGGGGTTCCGAAGAAGAAGAAGGAACAAAGTTTGTGGAAAGGGGTGTAGGCACAGAGATGCTTTCTACAAAACCTAAGCTAGTTTTGTTAGAGGGAGACTTTTGAACACTCAGCAAGTGATCAAGTTTGGAGCTTGCAAACCTATCAGTTTGTTCTCTAGCAACAGATAGTTCATGTTCCAAATTCTTATTTTTTTCAAGCAAAAGCATGTTCTCAGACTTTAAATTATTCAAAAGTTCAATAGCATCAAACAAATTCACAGGCAAATTTTTCTTATCAAGCTCAAGAGATGCAATTTTCTTCAAGCCTAATTCAACACTCATAGCATCCTTTGCAGCAACTTTGCAAAGTTTATTGTAGGTTTCTTGAAGATTTGCATCCTCAGAGAATTCCCCATCAGAAGGGTTCTCTTCAATAGACGAGCTTTCATTGACTACAACAGTAGTAGTGAAAGCAATGAAGTTTCCATCCTCGTCACACCCAGACTCATCATCAAAAATTTCATCATCACTAAGGGTTACAGCCATAACCTTACCCTTAGACCTCAAGTATGTAGGACATTCAGATTTCATATGACCATACCCTTGACATCCAAAACATTGAGGACCCATAGAATTATTAGAAGATTGACCTACTTTTTCTCTAGGTTTTTCAGTGTTGTTAACCTTAGTGGGATCATTCTTCCTAAAGTTTCTAGGTTCAGCAGTGTTTGTACCTCTTGTCTTTCTGTTGTTGTTTCTAAGGAAATTCCTAAAGTTCTTGGTAAGGTAAGCAATCTCTGTAGCAGAGAGCTCATCATCAAATCCACCAACATCAACTGACTTAAGAGCCATTGATTTGGATTTGCTAGTTTTGGGTAGGTCCAACTTATAAGACTGAAGAGATCCTACAAGTTCATCAACAAGGATTGAGTCCACATCCTTGCTCTCAGTGATAACAGTCATTTTGGGTCTAAAATCTTTAGTTAAAGATTTGAGAATCTTCCTTACAATTTTAGGTTGATCATAGATTTCTCCCAGATTATAAGCAAAATTAACAATATTATTAAGCTTAGCATAGAATTCATCAAAAGATTCATCATCAGACATCCTAATACTTTCAAATCTAGTTGTTAATTGCTGTAGCTTATTGATTTTAATTGCCTTAGTGCCTTCATGCACAGTCTAGAGGATATTCCAAGCAATGTGAGCAATCTCAACATTAGAGATTCTCTTAAATTCCTCCATAGAAATAGCATTAAAAATAGCATTCATAGCTTTGCTATTAAAAGCGGCTGCTTCTTTCTGAGAAGTTTGCCACTCACTCACAGGAGTAGTGGGCTTCTCCCATTCGTATTCAACGGAGTTCCAGACTCTCTCATCAATAGATTTCAAGAATGCTTTCATCCTTACTTTCCAATAAGCATAATTATTCTAATCAAAGTGGGGAGGAATAACCAGAGAATGTCCGTATTCCATGACAATAGGGGTCAATGATCAGCTCAAAGATCAAAAGATCTACAACAAGAGAGCTACTATGCTCTGATACCACTTGTACGTTTTTAGACCCTTTAAAATACAATTGGATTAACCTAGTTAATTAGCCAAGTGATTACTTAGTCCAAATTTCAAATCTAGGTTAACACACAATCATATAATCATATCAATGTAAAGTGCGGAATATAAAGAACACAAAGATATGATGACCCATGAAACCAAACCGGTAAAAACCTGGGGAGAATTTAACCTAGCTATCCTCAAGGTAAACTTGAATCCATTATGAAAGAATCGAAGTTTTACAATAGAGACTTAGACCACTAACATCCTATTCCTTTTTGAAATGACTATGTCCATTACATTCAAAACAAGTGACTCTTTGAGTAGATTGGGACTCCTTTCCTTCTCTCTTTTTGAAGTCCTTCTTCTCCTTTCCAGAATTCATAAATTTCCCCTTGTCACCAAATTTCTCACTATTCTTGAACTTTAGAAATTTGCGGAAATTCTTTGCAAGGTAGGCAACATCCTTTTCGACTACATCCTCATCCGATAAACCATGAGCTTCTACCCTTTCATTTATCGTTTTAAGGGCAAGTGATTTGCTCTTTCTTTGATTTGGTAATGAAAGCTCATACGTTTGGAGAGAACCAACCAGCTCTTAGACTTTGATTTCATCAAGGTCTTTACTTTCCTCAATTGCAGTCACCTTTGCACGGAAGCTCTCCGGCAATGAACGAATAATTTTTCTTACAACTTTCGAGTCCTCCGTTTTCTCTTCCAAGTTAAACTTGCCGATGACCACTTCATTTAGCTTACTATAGAAAGAGTCAAAGGACTCATCCTTGCTCATCCTGAGCTCCTCAAACTGGGTAGTCAGCATCTGTAGCTTTGTGTCCTTAACTTTCTTTGTACCCTCATAAGTGGTCTCCAAAATCTGCCATGCTTCCTTGGCAATGGTGATATGAGAAATCCGATGGAATTCATCTGGGGACACACCACAAAAAATTGCGTTAAGTGCTTTGCTATTAGCATTTGACGCTACGAGGGCTGCCTTATCTCAAGTGGATTTGGCTGCCTCAGGCTTTGTCCAACCTATTTCAACAGCATCCCAAACAATCTCATCTATAGAACACAAAAATGCTCTCATCCTCACCTTCCAAAAGGCATAGTTGCTACCATCAAAATATGGTGGAGCATTTAAAGATTGAGACCGATCCATCTCAATTTGGGATCAAGGATCACACTAAGGTAATGAAACCAATATAAGTGAACCCGCTCTGATACCAATTGAATGTTCAATTAGTGTATAAAACACCTTGAACGATTAGACCCCCAATTTACAAATTACCAATTCAAGCTTAATGTCAAACAATTAATGTGCGGAATATGAACACAAGTTTAACACAGAATTGATAAACAAAAACCAAATAAAATCACATCCACAACCGAAATTAAATGGCGAAGATTAAGGGAAAAGAGATGCAAACACAAGAACAACACAACGATGTGTTATCGAAAAGGAAACCGAAGCCCTCGGCCTAAAACCTCTCCGCCGCCCTCCAAGCGGTAAATAATCCACTAAAGAATGTAGTTAGGATACATGAACAACAGAAGACCCTCCAAGCCTAATCTACCCAATGTACCTAAGCCCTCCAAGCTCCTACTCCAACGAGGTTACGTCGAACCTATTTCTTCTTTAGCTTCCCGGATTCCGCTACTTGACCATAGCATCTACCAATATGAAATTGGTCCCTTCTTAACTGCTTCCCAAAGCACCAAATAGCCTTCTCACAACCTTCTCACAGATATGGGTATGGTGAGAAAAGATTTTGGTAATGTACCTCTCAAGGATTTAACAATGGAGAGGAAGAGAGTAGAGGAATTTGAAGAGTTTCTATGTGAAGATTGTGGATGAATCAATCTTGTTTTTCTCTAGAGTTTCTTTCTCAAAATTCTCTCTGGAAGCTCTCTACATTTCGTGGGTATAAGGGTCTATATATAGTAGAGTGAGAAGGAATGTGAAAAGACAGTTTTTCCCAAATAGGGTGGTCTGGTGGCTTGGCCTTGCGACTGGGCTGAGTCGCGAGTTCAAGCTGCGAGCTAACGGCCTGGCCAGCTTGAGACTTTTGTCTTGTAATGCAATAGCTGGCATGACTCTTCAGCTCCCCTGCATGCTCCACACGTGTGCCACTTTGGCGGCTTGTCAGTCGCGAGTCACTCGCGAATCCAGCCGCGAGTCTCTGCATCCTTGCACAATCTTGAGCAATTCTTCACACTCTTTCACTCACTACCCTTACATGATTCCCACTTAAATACAAGGTTACTAATTGCTAAAATACAAGCAAATTTGGCACGAAATAAAGCCAACAAGATGGTTGATAAAATTCAACCTTACAGATATCACTTTTGAATTCATAATAGATACTTATTTTAGAATACAGTTGTTGGTTAAATAAAATCATATAGCTTAATCATATGGGCTATGATTAGCTGAAGCATAACTTAGCATTATTGCCTTTTTTGAGCTTTTCAAGCATTTTATGATCTAAGAAATTCAACATCGCTCTCTTAGGCAATAGATATCCATATTATCTTTTGAAAAAAGTTTGGTTTTAAATTGGTTTAGAGTTGTGTTTTTCTAACCCATTCTATGTTCACTTGTTTAAATAATACATATTGATAGTCATATAAATCACTATGTATAATGTAATAGGTTGAAAAAGATCGACCAAACTGGTTTGAAGCCAAACTTTGTCCTTAACTTTAGTCATAAGAATACGTGGACCCCATAACTATGATAATTGTTTAGACATAAGAAATAACTAACCATATTGCATACACATAAATTTTTATTTATCTTTATGTGAGTTTTTTTCTTAGGTTCTTAGGTGAGCTTTGGGAGTTTCTTTCGTCAAAACTGATCATTTCTACTGCTAACCATTCTGCGTACACATAAATTTCCAAATTAAGCACATACTATCAACTGAGAATCCAAGATAAACTCTAATGCAAATCATCAAACATTTACATATATAGTCCATACAACATACTAATCGAGCAACTTAACAAAATTCTTATATGAGTAGTGTTAGTTGCCCACAATGTTTATGGTATACACATAGGTGAAATCATGTTTTGAAAACACGATTTTATTATTCCACAACTATAGCTGAAACAGTTTTTTGAAAACAAGATTTTTCTTCTTGTGTGTACGGTTGTGTTTCCGTCTGTCCAACAACAATTTCCCTTCTTATATATAACATCTACTAGTACTTATTTTTTATTCGGAATAGTACTATCACATGCATATATAGATAAAGAAAAGGTGTACACACATATATTCATCGGGTCTAGGGGATGGAGGAGGTACCCCCGTTGGACTTAGAGGGAGACATGAGAGGACTCTTCCATGGTGTGCCTACGGTGATGTTACCTGTTGAATTTGGGATATGTGTGCCTGGAATGGGTGGAGGGACATAATCAGCCTTATGCAGCATATAGGGATGCGGAGGCTTAGTTGAGCTGGGAATATGGGTGCCTGGATTGGGTGCAGATGGAGCCACAGAAACATATTTGCTATTGTTTGAAGGATTGGACACACAGATTTTTGGGACTTGGCCTTGCATATGCAATAATGAGCCTAACAACAACTGGTTTTTGGTCGTTAGATTTTTTTCTTTTCCATGGGGGATTTTCCTAGCCTCATATGCAGCAGGCATGCTCATCAATAGGAAAAGCACCACTAAGGCTGCGTGAAACATTTTTGTTTTTCAAAAGCAAAGATGGTTCAGAAACTTTTGATGAAGAATATGCTTAGCATATGGTTATATAGTTGCTTATTTATAATGAGAAGCATGCATGTATGAATTTCGTGAGCAGCTTCTTGAAGGAGACTAAATTTTCAGTGATTTATACTAACTTTTGAGTAGTTAAATTTCACGCTCATAAGAGGTGGAGCCAGCCCTAAAACCTAGCTAGAAAATCTGAGGATCCACCATCACTGTCTCCAATACCAAACCATGATCTAAGCATATCTGCATGCTCCTTAAGACGTCATAATTCCTCTCCTCAATTGGTACCAATCTTCGAACTGTTGAACTTAATTGGGATCGTTTGTAACACGACTTATGATCACATGTCATATTGCAACACGAGTAATACAAGTTAAATATTGCAAAAAGAGTAATACTAGTTAGGGATACATAAAACTTATAAATTGATATGTTATCGATCATCAATTTTAAATATTTATTTATTAGATAGTTGAAATCCATCAAATACATACATTGTCACATTAGTTTCTAGATAAATATATATATTAAACCTTTCCATTACAACACATACACGTGCTACTTAACAACTTCATCCAAAAAAAGAAAAGAAAAGAAAAAGTGCTACGAAACAACTAAGAAGGATGGTCTTGATGACATGTGCATATTCGTTTGAATTTTATCCATTATTCTCGGAAATGGATTTGAGTTAGTCAAAAGTGCTATGCATATTATACAAAGCAATCATTGCAAAACAAAACAAACACAAAAACAATGCAACTTCTTATCTATTGGTTGTGTTTAGTTCAATATAAATTTCTAGGACAACCATTTTCTATGCTGAGAATCGAGAAAACCTTTAACATTTTGATAAAATGACATTTTCAATTTGATTGCTATATCTACAGTTCTATATTTTCAGTGAGTTTTGAAGATATATATAGAAGTTATATACAATCCGATCTACTTAAGGTGCTGAGGGTACTTAAAAACTACAGAAATTAATGAAAATTACTACTTTGCTAGTGTTAATTAGTACTTGGAAACACTGTACCAAAAAAAGTATTTGGAAACAAAAATTTATTTTCATTAAAAGTAAAAGTAGATGTAAAGTATATTTTGGGCGTGAAAATGAGATTCACCTTAAATAGTATGTCCTCGTTATAAAAATAAAGTGGAGATTGAGATATTGGGTTTAAGCCCCGGCCCTGGCCGATTCAAAAATAAAAATTTTAAAAATAAAAGTCTCACATTGTTTATATTAAATGAGTAGATAGTAAGAAAGGGGGAGAAGTGATGTTTGAACTATAGACCTGAGACACCGTAAATAATACTATTACCACTTGACTATCACTACATAAACCCTAAAAATAGCAACAATATGGCTAGAAATATTAAAGTTTGAGAGACAAGTATTTCTCTGATTGATTCTCATTGATCAAAATATTAAATACAGCCCTGTTTATTCCAATGGAATCTCTTTTTAGGAAGTGTTACATGAAAAACATAGTAAGAAGGAAGCTACACTAACTAACCGATCGTCTAACAGTAGCCTACACTAAACGACTCAACCTATCAACTATTGACACGTTTCAAGTAGTTACATATAATTAATTAAGTAAACTACACATAGTATACCTCTATTATGTACAAAAACCAAAACTACCTGTCGTCTATACTATTCTTCTTGTTTCTGTCTTTATAGTGCTTCACTTCAATACAACTGACTTGATCATTTCTTTGATACTCCCCGGCCCGAAAGATGAGCATAGATATTCTTAATGCACATCTTGGACAATAAGGTGTGAAATTGTTGTTGTCCAAGTGGCTGCAAAGAGATCAGCTCTTTGATGTTTGGAAATATGAAATGTCTTTACTCTTTACTACTCCATCTTGAATTTTCTCTCTAACAAAGTGAAAACCCAATTCTCTATGTTTTGTTCTTTTGTGACAGACTGGATTTGCAAATATGTCTAAGGCTGTTTGATTGTCACAATACAAAAGGGGCTGGTCTGTCAATAAGGTTGGATGAAAAAATTGAGTGGTCTTTTGTGGTGGAAGACAATAAGAAAAATATACCTAAGTGTTAAAGTGCGTTGGTGCAAAACAATTTGTAAATATTGAGATCTCCACCAGATCTAGCAGAGATCTCATTAGGTTTGTTGAGATCAGTGGCGTAGCCAGAAATTTAAGTCGGGGGGCAAGATTAAAAGTAAAAAACTAATCTAAAAAAATTAATCAATATTAATAACAAAATAAATAAACAATTATATGCTAATGTAATTGTCATATAGAATCTAACATAAAATCTAAACTTTAATTTGTCTTTTCACACCTAGCTTAATTTATTTAATTTGTACTATATTAGCAGTGAAAAAATTTGGAAGTTCAGGGGCACTTCCCCCCCCACCCCCCCCCCCCCCCCTCCCTTTGCCACTGGTTGAGATCTCCACAACATATGAGGGAGATCTCACTAGATTTGTTACGGTGCGGAAATGAGGAGGAGAATAGCGAGGTCTTTGCTCAAATCGGGCCACTCAGGTCTCAACCAATGAAACCTGCTATTTGACTCGCCGATGTCCGATGTTGAAGACACATACCCACCATTGATTGCTACACTTTTGGATCAAGTGGGTTCCGGTTGGAATGACTCTGGGTCGGGTAGATTCATCGGGTCGGGGTTTGGATTGGATAGCCCTAATCTTGTTACATGTGCATGCATGATTCAAGTAAAAGTTACAGGCAATGGATAAGAATGCTGAGATTAAAAAAAGAAAAGAAAACTCTTTCAGATTAAAATGCTTGGGCCCTTTAAAAGTTCAAATAAATGGGCACTTTATAAAAGTTTTACCACAATTGTCCAACATAGTTAATCCAGCGCACTCCAAATTAGAGGCACCATGGCAAAGCACGACTCTGAGCATTAAATATGGCAATCTAAAGAACAATTTCCTTAGTCCACAACTCCACATACCGACAAAGAAACTAAAGAAAAATCTGTGCCAATTAAAAAAAAAAAAAAAAAGTAGTTTATAAAAATTAAACCAAAATAAAGACAAAAACAGAAAAGAACTTTATAATTATATAACAATTTATTTATTTTTGGAACTTAGATATAAAATTTGAGTCCATGTGTGACTTTATAGGTCTTTTGCAACTTAATGTGTCGAAGCCAAGTCGATAGATGGAGCACCATGGATGATCATAATATTACGAAAGCCATCCTGAGACTCATTCTTTGAAAATCTTAATTTTTCGGATGTTCTTTAAAAACTAACAAAAAAATAAAACAAAAATGGTTGAGGATTTGCAAAGTTACTTAATTGAGTTGTACCGTTTAACTAACATATATAGTGGCATATAAAGATGACGGGAGTCACCAAAAACCTTATAATTTAATTAATTGACAATTTTTTGTGTTTCTAATAAAGATTGATATTCAAAATTTAAATTCCGACTTCCAACTATGATGTATATACCAAAAAATAAAATCTAGAGGGAGTCAATTGCTTGCCAATCACGTACAAGCGACTTGGAGCGAGCATGTGAACCAACCAAACCCAAGAGACACTGATCCACCCAAACATGATCTTGTGAATTTTGGTGCAGCCTCAGCTTACACAGTTGAGAGGAAATCAGTTGCTTATATATGTTGATGATCAGTTGGAGTTTCTCCTCCTTATGGTCAGTGCACGTATGGTTATGGCAAAACTTGCATGTATGCAACGTGGTGCTAGGGTTGGATTGTAGTTGATTCTCTTCCTTTCGGTGAAAGTCTGGTCCAATAAGATTGAATGTATATTCCTCATTACCTCTTTAATGGAAATTTCTAACTTTCTACGTCTAAAAAAACACACTTTCGTTAGTGGCCAACATTCTAGTCAAATAATGTATTATAATATGATTACAATATTCATTTAATTACCAGAAAAAAAGGATTAGTTTCAATCAGTTGATCATAATGATGATAGGCTTTTCTTTTAGGGTCAGATATAATGCATTCTAGCCTATAGGCCAATTGATGGTGTCTTTTTTATTTAGTATATGTATCCTTTCCATTTTCTTTACATTACTAGGTCATACTACATAACTGTACTAAGGTCTTGAGAGTTGGAGACCTTATTTGTAAATAATTGTATATAAAGTTCTTTCTATTTTCTACAGAATCTACACAGAAAAAAGAACTTTTCTGTGCGTGTACTAAAAGGTCTTGAGAGAAAGAAATTTTAAAATTGTATAAATGATATTGTATAAATACGAGTTCTCAGTTTTATATATAAAGAGAAAGAACTTTATATATAATTTTATTTTAGTCTCTTCTTTCTCTTTTTAGTTTTAATTAAAAAAATAATTGGTTAAAGGACTAGCCTCGTCAAAGTCTACAGTCATAACAAACATAACAATTGCTCAAATTAGACTAATTAAGCAGCTTCTACCCCCAAGTTCCTGGCTGCTATACACTTTCAACATCGAAGTCGGCTACAACTGAATCTGTGTTGGCATACATCTTGAGACTAAAATTAAGATTACTACTTCAATAAATTTTTTGAACATAACAAGGCATGAAAGAAAAGCAGTGAAAATTTTTTCACACTCTTTATTATTTTCTTTTTCCTAATAAAAATAAAGAGAAGAAAACGGTATCGTTCTTTGAATCATATATTACCAAGCAAAATCCATTTTTTTTGAGCCCAAGATCAATTAACTTCTACAAACAAAACCTTGTTAGTTTTTAGACCCCTTAAAACACAATTGATTTAACCTAGGTAATTAGCCAAGTTGTTACTTAGTCCAATTTAACAAATCTAGGTTATCGCAATTACAAAGATCATATCATGTAAAACAGCGGAAAGATAAATAACACAAGATATGATCACTCAGGAAACCAAACCGGTAAAAATCTGGGGAGGATTTGACCTAACTATCCTCAAGGTAAACTTGAATCCACTATCTTGAAAGAATCGAAATTCATACAATAAGACTTACAAGCCCCCACGCTCGACTTCTTATTACTACCCACCAGTAGAACTTACTGACACGACCACGTGCAAGCTCCGAATCCACGGACTCCTTCTTTCTTAGATTCACCACCAGATACAAGCACACCCGCTTGTGTTTTCTTTAAGTTTTAATGGCAGCAACCGAGTTGATCATCAAGGTGTAGATAAATCTTCTCCTTGAAAACCCTAAGTTTGTGTAAAGGAAAGTTTCTCTAAATCTCACAAGAGATTTACACAAACCGCAATATGAGCAACACTAAAACGTGGCTAGGGTTTGCCTTTTATATTTAGGACAAATTAGAAAACCCTAAAACGTTTTAAACAACTAGGGCTGAGTTGGAAATTCTGCCCAAAAAAAACATTCTGCCCGAGCTTCGATCGATCGAGCCTAAGCTTCGATCGATCGAGCTAGACCGAAATGCATTAATCTTTTCTGCATTAGCTCGATTCCAACTTTACATAAATACACAACTTTGAGCAAGACTAAAATACTTCTAAACACATTGTTTTGATCATGGTTTGCCAACAATACACATTAGAGTTCTAAATGAATAAAAACCTAAGTCTTTAGAACCTAACAAACTCCCCCTTTGGCAATCCGTGACAAAACACAACTAGAAACTCAAAGTTTACAAAATAAAAGCCCTTTACACAAATAATGCTCATAAAACAAATTCAATCCTAACTACTATCCATCAGTTGCAAGTGTAGACAGCAGCTCAATTGAATCAAACTGTATATTTCCTGAAACATTAAACAAAAAGCATAACCGCATGTGTGGAAAAAATACAAGTAAACAAATTAAATTCTTGATTTCAAACAACACACAATAGAGACATATATCAATAAATAACTCATAAATATAAATCAATAAATAGTTTGAAACAAGAAACATATAAGGTAACAAAAAATAATACTCCCCCTAACATGAATATCCCATCAAAAACATGGCAAGAGCTAAAAAAGATAAAATACAATGTGAAGCACCTAGAGACAATCTAAACTCCACAAGCTCCAACCAACAAAATACACTCCCCCTGAAAACAAAAACTCTACAATGTACTCCCCCTTTTTGTGACGGAATGCCAAAGGACAAACAAAATCCATCATCAAAAGGGAGGTGGTGTAGAAGAACGTCTAAACTGTGCCAACTCCGCACGCAAGGCATGGATCTCATCGAGCACGTCCACCAAAATCTGTCCATGAGCTGCCTGAATGGTCAAGACATGATCCAACGTACGTCGAATGTCTGAATCATCCGAAGTAGTCAGTAGAGGAACATCAGCATCAGCAGCAGCAGCACCAGACGTCTCAGCAGCATCTGCACCTGTAGAAGAGGGAGGAGGCGGAACAGCACTAGATGACGCACCTCCAGGACGCGAAGGAGCAACTCTCAAGTGAGCAGCCCTCTGTCTAAGAAAGGTGGCACCTATGAGAGTAATGACATGAACAGGCTCACCAGAAGGGAAACCATCTAGCCCCAAAAACAGCAGAATCCTATGAATGAAAATAGGATGAATAAGTGCATGCCCTACGGCAGAACTCCTATGAACCTCGTTCAAAGAACGAAAGAACAGATAAGGGGAATTGATAGATGCACCAGAAACGAACACATAAAAAAACACA
This sequence comes from Quercus tomentella, assembly GCA_028535165.1. NCBI lineage: Eukaryota > Viridiplantae > Streptophyta > Magnoliopsida > Fagales > Fagaceae > Quercus > Quercus tomentella. The sequence goes on along the minus strand of JAPQVY010000012.1, from coordinate 44,110,895 downwards.
CATCGCTCTAGAGGGATGGTGTGGAGATGAGAAATAGGCCACAACGAATGACACGCTATCCTAAAGAAAAGATAGGCAGTCTCGGTAAGCTCAGCGGACGTGATCTGAGGATCAGAACCCCACTGGATAGATGACCCAGTGATGTATGACATGACAACATCTAAGGAAGGAGACTCATCATAGGGATAGTCAGGCTCCCGAACAACCGGAACCCCAAGAGCCTCAGCCACTACCCGAGGGGTAATGGTGAACGCAACACCTCGTATCCAACTCCGAACAAGAGTGTTGGCATCATAGACGTGGCAAGAGAGGTTCGAGAAGAACTCTCTAATCAGGGAGGTCGGGGGTGGATGATCTATCTCTAAGAGAGGCAACCAACCTCGAGACTCAAAGTTAGCCCTAATGGCCGGATCAAGCTCATCTAAAATTACAGAACGCTTAACCCAAATCTTACGCTTACAGTTCAAATTCTCAAAGGCCTCTCTGCTTTTGTCATTCTTAAACAACTCACTCCTAGAGGTAGACTCAAAGGAAGTGGAAGGGGTCCTATGGGCTCTAGTTTTCCTAGGCATGGTGCTAGGATAAGGACCAAAAACACAAAGCAAAGAAAAAAAAAAAAAAAAAAAACAAGGGCAGACTGCAAGTTAGCACAAAAAAAATATAGAATAAAAATCTATATGATGCATGAACAAAATAAATAGCATGATGCATGTCCTAATGCAGTGCAATTAAGTTCAAATAAGTTCAAATCCACAAAATTGGCTTGAGCATAGAGTTTTTAACACAAAAACCCCCAAAATTTTGAAAAACCACTTGATCAATTTGAAAGAATTTGACTAATTGATCATCATACAAGATAGATGGCAGAAAATAATGACCAATTACATCAAAACAACAAGCCAATTTCATCAATTTAACCAAATTTAAACAAAATCCCCAATTCGAATTAATTACAAGCCCTAGAATTTACAATTTTTCACAAAACCCCAAATTGATCAAATCAACCAACAAATATCATGAATATACCAATATGGGAGCAAAACCCAATGATCAATTTCAGAAAAGGAGGATTGATTCAACAAAAATCCCAATAGTGAAAAGTTCCGAAAATTCCCTTAAAATGCATGAGTTTATGCATGAAAACATGAAAATAAATGCAAAAGAAAGGGTATAAGGGTCTTACCGGCCTTGGAAGACAAAAACCTTGCAAAAAATTTGGTCGAAAACCTTGCAAAAAATAAGTTTCGATCGATCGAAACAGACAGAGACTTTAACAAAACAAATTTAAAATTTTCGATCGATCGAAAAATAGAATGGATCGATTGAAATGGGCAGAGGCTCACTAAATTTGAGGAAAAACACAGTTTTTGAAAAAAATTCAGAAACAACTCATAGCATTGAAATTGATGAACAAAATGCATGAGTACGTGATGATGTGATTTTCAAAAACAAGAATTTAAGCCCAAAATTCCCAAAATCAAAATTTCTTGCAATCTCCATAAAATTTTCAAGCATCAAATTGATTTTGCACAAAATTCAAGGTATTTGCAAAAACTTGGTTGGTCAGACCATAAACACACACAATAACATGAACAATGTTTAGCAAAGAGTAACTTGTGTAGTGTGTACAAGTAGCAAAAGCTTGAAGTACATGTGAGGTGATATGTGAATAGCAATCAATCACAAAGTCTACAAAATTCATCACAAAGAATTTAAAAGAGATTATCACCTAAAGAGTTACATCATATAACTCCCACATCTACTAGATCATAAGCTTGCAATCATGTAGTTTTCTTGAATTTATGCCTCATAATATACACTCCAATTTTAAGTCATGTGAGTTTGGCATCAAGCCTAATAGTACACACCAATTTTGAGTATTAAGCAATTTAAACCAAGGCTTCACCTTATGTTCTTTTTGTGCATGTGCTACATTTTCTCGAGTACAAAATCTTATGATATGCACTAAGGTGTTCATGATTGGCTAGTGAACAGTGGTGAGATGGTTATTTATGCCTTTCTCTAAAAGTTCAAGTCCGACGGTCAAACACATGTAACTTCAAGATCAAGACAGAGTAATCAAAAAACCATTAACATCTTTCACACACAACATGCACTACAAAGCTTCAACTAGTAAAGTGCAAAAAGTAACCTCATCAAAGCTAAATAAGGTACAAACAACATGTTATGTGAAAATAAATTGACCAACCTTGTTCTCAACAACCAAGAAGAATAGTACAAAATACAATTTGCTTCCTTTTTCTTCCCTTTTTCCCTTTTTTTTTTTTTTTATTATAAAAAAAATACCTAGAATGAAATGCATGAATGTTATGCAATGCAAATCCTAGAAAACAAATCAAAAAAATTCAAAATCAAAGAACAATGGTCACAAAGGGTAGAGCAATGAAGCATAAGGACCATATCAGAAAAACTCAGTTAGTTCGAGTCCTTTGCATCCAAAACCTTTTAGATGCACCATGAGCATTGGAGTTCTTATTCATATGTGAATGATTTTCAACTCCAGGATTGGAATAAAGGTTTAAAGCCTTTACTAATTCACCAATAAGTATCATAGGATCTTGTGCTTGAGGCACAGGTACTTTTGGTTTGTTTGCTCTCTTTGCAGCTTGCAGCTTGTAACAGTTTGGACGTATATGTCCAGACTTTCCACAAAAATGACAAATCCATGTAGGCTTATCATGTGTCTTGTCCTTAGATAGGGTAGGCCTCTTAGACTTAGACTCTTTTAGATCAACCCTAATCTTCCTAGATGATGGAACTTCTATGGGTTTGACAACCTCACTCACAGGGGGTTTGACAGTTTCACTCACAATCTCACTCACAGAAGGTTCAGAAGAAGATGAAGGGACAAAGTTTGTGGAATGGGGAGCAGACACAGAGATGCTTTCAACATATCCTAAACCAGATTTGTCAGAAGGAGACTTTTGAACACTTAACATTTGATCAAGTTTAGAACTAGCAGATCTAGCAACAGATAAATCAAGTTCCAAAGATTTAACTTTATCAAGCAAAAACATATTCTCAGTTTTCACATTGTTCAAAAGTTCATTAGCATCAAACAGCTTTACAAGCAAATTTTTCTTATCAAGCTCAAGAGATTTAATTTTCTTCAGGCCAAGTTCAACATTCATAGTATCCTTTGCAGCAACTTTGCAAAGTTTATTATAAGCCTCTTGAAGATCTGCATCTTCAGAGAGTTTCCCATCAAAAGGGTTCTCTTCAACAGATATGCTCTCATTGACTACAGCAGTAGCGGTGAAATCAATGAAGTTTCCATCCTCATCACAATCAGACTCATTATCAGAAATTTCACCATCACTAAGGGTTACAGCCATAGCCTTACCCTTAGACTTCAAATAGGTAGAACATTCAGATTTCATGTGACCATACTCTTGACATCCAAAACACTGAGGACCTATAGAATTATTAGGAGATTGGCCTACTTTTTCTCTAGGTTTATCATTATTGTTAACTTTAGTGAGATCATACTTCCTAAAGTTTCTAGGTTCAGCAGTGTTTGTGCCTCTTGCCTTTCTGTTACTATTCCTGAGAAAGTTTCTAAAGTTCTTAGCAAGGTAAGCAATCTCTGTAGCAGAGAGCTCATCAGCAAATCCACCTCCTTCAACACCATCAACTGACTTAAGAGCCATTGATTTGGATTTGGTAGTTTTGGATAGATCCAACTCATAGGATTAAAGAGATCCTACAAGTTCATCAACAGGGATGGAGTCCACATCCTTACTTTCAGTAATGGCAGTCACCTTGAGTCTAAAGTTTTCAGTTAAAGATCTAAGAATCTTCCTAACAATTTTAGGTTGATCATAGATTTCACCCAAGTTAAAAGCAGAATTAACAATATCATTCAATTTAGCATAGAATTCATCAAAAGATTCATCATCAGACATCCTAATGCTTTCAAATTTAGAAGTCAATTGCTGCAATTTATTGATTTTGACAGCCTTTGTGCCTTCATGCACAGTCTGGAGGATATTCCAAGCAATATGAGCAACCTCAACATTAGAGATTCTCTTAAATTCCTCCATAGAAACAGCGTTAAAAATAGCATTCATAGCCTTGCTATTGAACAAGGCTGCTTCTTTTTGAGAAGTTTGCCACTCACTAACAGGAGTAGTGGGCTTCTCCCATTCGTATTCAACGGAGTTCCAGACTCTCTCATCAATCGATTTCAGGAATGCTTTCATCCTTACTTTCCAATAAGCATAATTATTCCCATCAAAGTGAGGAGGAATAACTAGAAAGTGTCCGTGTTCCATGACAACAGGGGTCAAGGATCAGCTCAGAGATCAAAAGATAACAACAAAAGAGCTACCCGCTCTGATACCACTTGTTAGTTTTTAGACCCCTTAAAACACAATTAATTTAACCTAGGTAATTAGCTAAGTTGTTACTTAGTCCAATTTAACAAATCTAGGTTATCACAATTACAAAAATCATATCATGTAAAGCAGCGGAAAGATAAATAACACAAGATATGATCACCTAGGAAACCAAACCGGTAAAAACCTGGGTAGGATTTGACCTAGCTATCTTCAAGGTAAACTTGAATCCACTATCTTGAAAGAATCGAAGTTCATACAATAAGACTTACAAGCCTCCACACTCGACTTCTTATTGCTACCTACCAGTAGAACTTACTGACACGACCACGTGCAAGCTCCGAATCCACGGACTTCTTCTTTCTTGGATTCACCACTAAATACAAGCACACCCGCTTGTGTTTTCTTTAAACTTCAATGGCAGCAACCGAGTTGATCATCAAGGTGTAGATAAATCTTCTCCTTGAAAACCTTAAGTTTGTGTAAAGGAAAGCTCCTCTAGATCTCACAAGAGATTTACACAAACCGCAATATGAGCAACACTAAAACGTGGTTAGGGTTTTCCTTTTATACTTAGGACAAATTAGAAAACCCTAAAACGTTTTAAACAACTAGGGCTGAGTTGGAAATTCTGCAGAAAAAAAACATTCTACCCGAGCTTCTATCGATCGAGCCTAAGTTTCGATCGATCGAGCCAGACCGAAATGCATTAATCTTTTTTGCATTAGCTCGATTCCAACTTTACATAAATAAACAACTTTGAGCAAGACTAAAATACTTCTAAACATATTGTTTTGATCATGGCTTGCCAACAATACATATTAGAATTCTAAATACATAAAAACCTAAGTCTTTAGAACCTAACACTAATTATTGTCTATAAGAATATTCAAGTCATTATGACGCCGGCGGAACCGTGGAAATTAACCCTTTTTATTTTCTAGTATGGATTATGGATAGCTTGAATTTAAAACTAATAAATTTCAACAGGAATATAGCTGGACTAAGATTTTGCATGATCTCTTCCCAAAAAAAGAAAAAAAAAATGATATGACTGTTAATTATCATAATTTTTTATAGGTGAATAGTTGAAAAAGAAGAAGTGAAGTTTGAACCATATACATAAATACCACAAATGATACCATTACCATATGACCATTAGTTGAATTCTTTGCATTATTTTAATTTATTTTGAAGGATTTGTAAGAGCAAAGCTTCCGTCCAATAATTCAAAATATTGGATGGGACACCATGCTAACATGTAGTCATGTTGAATACAATACATAGACTGATCAACCCAAAACCCCTTCGTATTAAAATAGCAAAAATGTCTAAAGCAATCTTCTTCTTTTCTTTTTGCTTTTCTCTTTCACCCCAACATAAATTGGAACTTGGAAGCATTATCTTGAATAATTAGGATCCGTTTGATAAAAGATTTTTAGTATCGTCGTTTAAGTATTGTGGAAATACATGTGGGTTAAAAAATGTTGTGAAAATACGTATTATGGTGTTTAAATACTGAAAACTGTTATTTAAACAACAGTACCAAACACCCCCTTAATAACATAATTTCTTTTTTTATTTAGTTATTTATTTTTTTATTTTTGATTAACACGTGATTTCTTCTTTGGTAGAGATAGTGAGCCCGGCAAGAATCAAATTTGTCTTGAAAGGTATAAACACATTAAAAATGATTAAGAATGTAATAAAAGATGAGAGTTACATACACGGATACACTTAAAGGAATAACCACATAAAAAATAATAATAATAAATAAACAAACGAAAAACCAGTTGCATAATGTGTAGATACATGTACGTGCACACAGCCCAATAAACAATGTAGCATAAGCTTTGGTAACCCCCTTGCTTTTAATTGGGTCATTTGCTTTAACCTAAGGGATGGAGGTGCTCTCCTTGGGCATAGAGGAAGACGGAGGACTCTTCTCCATTGAGCCTGGAAAAGGAGGAGCAGAACTATGACTTGTTTTAGGAGGAATATGGGTGGGTGAATTTGGCCTAGATGGAGGGAGAGGACCCCTTTTCAGTATTCGGCGTAGTGAGGGAGAGACAACAATAGTGTGATCAGTAACAATTAAGTCCTTTTGGCTCATTATTGAAGTCGGATTGGACCCATATGGAAGGGCTTCTTCACCTTGTTGTACTTCTCCAATCAACTTTTCCTTATAATTTTTCATCAGATTTTGGTTTTGTCCATGAGAAATTGTCCTAGCTTCATATGCAGGCATGCACATAAGGAAAAGCACTAGCACCACTGTGATTTTGAGAAGAATAATAGTTAGAAGCGCCATTTTTCTTCTGTAAAGTAGAGAGAGTTTAAGATATATGACTATGCTTCGGGCTAACATGGTTAAATAAGGGAATAGAAAAAGGAAACGCGGCCCGTGCAAGAAGGGTGTGGACATTTCAGAGACACAGAGAAACATCTTCACTGAATCATCATGGAAATTGCTTTGAAACAGCGCTGTACGTAGGTGCCATGAAATTTGAAATCAATTTCCGGAGATTTTGTATATAGGGAGGGATTGGCATGAACAAGAGTTGAAATTTGCAACACAGAGTCAATACTTTGCGGGAAAAACATACATACCGACATAATGCCGTACGTGCAAGTTGTGAAGATGGTGGCAAGGTTAAGGTGCTAACTGGTGCAAAATAGCTTACCCCCGCGTGGACAGAAACTTCAGTTGCAAAGATTTCATGCATGCATGCCTCTAATTTTTATGAACTGGCCGAGACGTATAGTGCAAGTTTCTTTGTTCACAAGTATTATATTTCAAATTTTAAATGTATCAGTGAACATTGTTAGTATCTTCCTGGTAATAGAATTCGAAATTACATGGTAAGGTTGCTCTCCATTTTTGTCAATAACATTTTATTTCTTTAGTTTAAGAGTCAGTATATTTTACATCATTAAAAATTTAAATAATATAATATAATACAAATATATTTTTAATTTGTAATTATTTAATCTAAAAGACGAAATGGATATATTTAAAAGGGACAAGAGCTTTTTATGATAATTTGTTACTAAAGTTACCAAACTTTAGTCACTAGAGATACGTATTTTACTAACAAGCAAGTCACTAGAGATGCATAAAGAAATGAGAGGGTGAGGTGAAGGTTAGGAAGGAAGGGAGATAGTTGATTTATTTTATTTTTTAATAAGAGATTTTATTTTTTAATAATAATTGTAATAAAATTTTGTAAAAAGTTTGTAAAATTGTTTGTGGCTCTACTACTACTCTTCCACTACTATAATATTGTATCAATCATTTTATTCATTTTTTTTTCTTTTGATGAATAAATTAATTTTTTTAGAAAATTTTGATGAAGAAATTGGCATAATTATTTGAACCATATATCACCATGAAAGGTCCATTTTCTTAATCAAATATCAATTAACTTTTACAAAAACAAACCTAATAATATGGTCTATCAATGACGCTAGTAAACCCTTTCTTTCCCTTTATTTATTTATTTATTTACCTTGGTGTGTGACCAGATCAAAAACTAATCAGCCGAATGGTAGGAAAAAAATTGTGTATTATTCTAATCTATTTTGAAGAAGAAATAAATTTATCTTTGTACGTTGTGTTAATTAAAAGGGCCAAAATGCAGAAGACTTAGATGCCCGAATGCAATGCAATTTGGACCTTTCCCTAAAGGAATAAATTATAATTCAGAATGCTTATTAAAAGTTTTATTTTATTTTTTTTCAGGTGCCTGGTCTGTGTCCAATGTAGAGTGCATGCAAAAGTCTTTTTTAATTTTCTTTTATAATTTAGAATGCCTAATTAATTATAATACAAGTATGGTTTATACCTTGAACAAGATGGTAGCTGATCCTACGGCCAAGAGATTTACACTTCATAAATTTATGTGCATGTAGAGAAAATGAGACTCGTAAATTCAAAAACCTAGGAAGGATATACGTAGGCCTGCATATGCCAGAAAAAACTGGGGAGGCCCAAGTGCATGTAGCTATGTAGCCAAGTCTTTTCCTTTTATTTATTTATTTATATAAATTAAGAACAGATGGCTATTGACATGTTAGCTCTCATTTGAAAAAAAGAAAGATTTTAATATCACTATTAGCAACGTTTGTATATTTTTTGACACAATAGCAAAATGTTAAGAACTAAACTAACATATTTGAAACGTTAAGAACCAAATATGTAATTTAATCAATTTCTTTTTAGTTGTTTTTTAGTATTGAAAAAATATTATTTTAATAATAACAGAGTTATGGACAAAGGAGTAACAACAATAGTACGTAAGTGCAAGCTTATATGACCAAAGTGACAAAAATGAAAATTAAATTACCAAATTAATGAAAATTTAACAAACTAAAAGGGAGTAATTTGTATTTTTGTCAATTTTTATTTTTATTTTCACTAAGTTCAATTAGAATGTTTTGTTTAAACAAGAAAATATAAAAAACATAAACATAGATTTATGTTTACTAAAATTGTTGTTATTTTATATGTTGTTTTGTTACGGTAATTGGTATGAATAATAATTTATTATTATTGTTATTATTATTGTTGTTGTTGTTGTTGTTATTATTATTATTCAAAGTAAAAATATCACCCTAAAATACAATGAAGAAAAATAATCCACAAATAACCCACTAGTATTACTCTTACATGTTAAAAACTAACAAATCAAATGAAATAAAATAAAAAATGAAAATTTTCTTCTTGCCAATCTAGGGTGTACAAACTAAAACTCGACAACATCAGTCACCTATGGGCCATTTATTTTGTGAAGAAATGACATAAAGAGAAGATAAGGCTATTGATGACGATGAACAAAAAATATGAAAGAGTGATGGAAAGTATGATGAAATATGGTTTAAACTCCTGTATACTTAGTGAATTTTTAAATTAACCGATTCAATTTCTATGGTTGTTGTTAAAAGTTAGCTCTATTAAGAAGGACCCTAATTATTTATGTATCGATCAATACATGTACTATTCATATTCTCTTAAGCAACAATTTTTACATAATATGACAAACCCATAAATCTCATCACTCCCCTGGAAATTTTGGTTATTGAAAAATACAACCACCATGAATTAGTATATATGAAAATTTGTCCTTTAAAAAAAAATAATAAATAAAAGAGCCCCTAAGCACGCGCAACGCATGTGCGAAGAGGCTAGTGATGTATAGTTAAATACTTCAATGTACTTAGCGAATTTCTAAATTAACCGATTCAATTACCTACTCAACAAATCTTGTAAAGTTATGCCAAATTTAATTCATTGATAACTGACAAAAAAACATAATTAGAAGGTAGATTCATCAATGAGTATGTGGCTGTTGTTTGAGGAGACTACGGAAAATCTATGCATCTATTGGTTGTGCATGGATAATGAGATACTTTTAAGTATGAGCCCAATTTGAAAATTTAAAATAAAAATAATTTTCTCTTAAAATTCTTAAATTTAACAAAATTTATTAGTTTTGGGGCATATGCCAATTACCTATTAATTAAGGGGGATATTGCTCTATTTAAATTCTAGGAAGGAGATTGATCTGAAATGAATAATAATTCAGGGGAAAACATGCAATCAACACGAGAACATATTATGTTTATTCTCACCAAGTTTTAGTATGAATGGGCTCTTTAAGAAGAAAAATTATATTACAAAAAATAGAAACAATTTTATTTTAATTAAAATTCTTGTTGTTGGTATTTTTATTGTTATTGTCATTGGTATTGGGATTGGCATTGGCATTATTATTTATACCACTATTACATGGATACCACACTTTGTTGTCCACTTTTTATATGTTAAAAAATAACCTTACTAGGCGGCTCTATGTTGACGTGGGTGGTCACAAGATTACCTTGACTTGCACAAAAAAAAAAAAAAAAATGTGTGTGTGTGTGTGCGCATGTATATATATAAACTTGCAAAAAAAATAAAATTATATACTATACTAACCTATTGTGACCATCTTAAAAAAATATTGAACATGCTGGCTTAAGAATCATAGTAATTTTGGTTCTACAAAATAAGAGAAATGTTATATCTATAACATTTTTATAATAATTTCACAACAAATCTTATGTAGTAAGCTTTTAAAGATTCTAATTTTAATACTAATATCAATTTTTTATCCACCAATAATAGCTTGTCGCAAAAGTTTGGTGTAAGTTGTGACTTGTGAAAATATTGTGGACATAGAATTTCTCCAAAAATAATTATGTCCCCCCAAATATATTATTCTTAACTCCTTAAAAAAAGGGCTAAAATAATAATATTAAAAATTAACCCAAATAACAACAAAAATAAATCAAACAAAAACAAGACTAGACCAAACAACAAGTGAACATGTTATTCAACAAAAATCCTTTAAAAAAAAAAAAATACTTCAATCATTTTGTTGGGTTATAGATTGACATTGGTTAATTAATTCAATTACCCAAGTTAATTAATTCGGTCAAATTATATGCAAAACGTGGAGGCACCAACAAATTACCAAATAACCAAATATCCAGAGGAAAATAAATGACATTGATTTGTTGATGAATGGGGAAAACCTTTCGCAAAGCAAAAGCCTCACTAGGTAAATTTCAGGTCATCACTCCCAAGAATCCACTAATCAACAATCAAGTGGTTACAAGTATGAGAAATCTTACTACTACCCTGATTTATCCCAAAATACCAACCTACAGTTGAACTTTTACTCTAATACCCAATTGTACTTGATCTTATAGTAGACTTTTTTGCATGCACAGATCCCAATACATAACTAATTCCAGCAACTTGATTGACTATTGTTGGTTGCAAAGTTCTTCACTTCAAAGCACATCGAAGATTAGGAAGCACTTGGTTACAAAACACTAAGGCACTTAACACGTAGTAGCTTCTCATAGAGTGTAAGAGTTCTTTAATTGAGTTTCTATGTATTTGATGACTTTTAAAATAAGCCTTTTATATGGTTTAGGGTTGTAGAGAGAGAAGCCCTAATCATCCAAGTCTTCATGGGCCAAAATTCAGATATGAGAATTCTAAATTCGTAAATCTTAATAGATAGAGCTTATGTCGAACTTCATCATTAAATCTCGATAGATACTAGTGTCGAGTTTTAATGATATAACTTTGCTTCACTTGTTTCTTGAATCAATATTCATGTCTTTAATGATACCACTTGTAAAGTAAACTCATTTGTTGATACATTAAACCCAACTTAGATTTACCCAATTACAAGTAAAGTACATTTTGTCAAAGGATAAACCAATACATAGAAAATATGACCCTAGCACATTCAAAGTTGTAACTCGTTCAGCCCATTACTTAGAAATAATCTATACTTTCATTTTTCCTTTTAAAAAAAAGAAGGTACAAACAGAAATAATGTGGTTGTGAATTATCTTTGGTGATACTGGTAGTTATGTTTTCTCTCTCTCTCCATATTTCTCTACTCTATGATCATTTTAGACCCACTCTCTCACTTTATTATTCTCATATCAGTATTCTCAATTTTCACTACATCATTTATTTGCGTGTATTTGCGTGTTTTTTTTTTTTTTTTTTTTTTTTACGTTTATATATTCAAGTTATTTATTTATTAGATTTTAATTTTGTATAATTTAAATTTCTTAGCGACCACTCTAAAAAATATTCCTAGAGCTGCCACCATTACTTCCAAATTATGAAATCTTTTAAAAATGTAAGTACTAAGGTTTAAAAGTAAAATACATCATTCTAAAAAAATATTTAGAAGCCTTAGTGTCTAATTTATTGTACAGTTGAAGATACCCACAAAGTTTAGAATAAAAACATATTTCACCTTCATACAATATTCAAACAGAAACCCACAATTAGCTGGTTATTTTTCCCAATTTGAGTTTTAAGGGTTTAAGATGGAAGCTTGTGCAAATTAAAGCAGTTACCCCTCATGGAACTAGAAGTATGAAAATTTCAGTTGCAAAGACAATTATGCGTACATGCAGGCCAAAATGGGCTTTTGACCCTTTCTCACAAATTTTCCAGCAAAATGTCCCATGTCTGAAACTTATTAGGGAAATGCCCCGGTTTTGAAACTCAATTTTCTAAAAATCGAGTTCCAAATGTAAAACTCGATTTTTGGAACATCGAGTTATAGCGAACATGGACTTAGGATTTTTTTTGTTTTTTTTTTTTGGGGAACTTGAGTTCCATGAACTCAAGTACCATGTGAAGTACTCGAGTTCCACTTGAATTTTTTCAAGGAACTCAAGCTCCATGAGCTCGAGTACTTCACATGGTACTCGAGTTCATGGAACTCGAGTACGTTACATGGAACTTAAGTTCCCTGAACTCGAGTTCCAGAAATTTTTTTTTATTTTTTTTAATTTTTCAGTTTGCTATAACTCGATTATCCAAAAATCAAGTTTAAAATTGAAACTCGATTTTTAGAAAATCGAGTTTCAAAATAGGAGCATTTCCCTAATTAGTTGCAGATATGGGGCATTTTACTGAAAAGTTTTGGCGAAAGGGGCAAATGCCCATTTTCTCCCGTACATGCATGTCTACATTAAAAAAAAAAAAAACTTCATGTGCATAATGACGTATAGACTGCATAGTGCAAGTTTCTTTGTAGTTGATTCTCTTCCTTTTGGTGAAAGTCTGGTCTAATAAGGTCGAATGTAAAATCCTCATTACCTCTTTAATGGAAATTTCTAAGTTTCTACGTCTCTAAAAAAAAAACACTTTTGTTAGTGGCCAACATTCTAGTAAAATAATGTATTATAATATGGTTAAATTATTCATTAATTACCAAAACCAGGGATAAGTTTCAATCAGTTGATCATAATGATGATAAACGTAGTGTTTTCTTTTAGGGTCAAATAATTGATTCTAATCTGTTAGGACATATGTGGAACTTATTATGAACAATGTTATATAGAATTCGCTAATCCTTTAACAAAATGCACTTTGCTTGTAGATCTAGGATGTGTTTAATACTTCAAGGAACAAGAGTTCAAGTCCAAGTATTGAAACCATGCAAATCTGTCCAAGAATCAAGTGAAGAAGTGTTGTTCATTAAAGCTCGACAAATATCTCGACAGATGTATCTATCGAGATTTAATATTTGAAGCTCAACAGATTAAGGAACAAGAGTTCAAGTCCAAGTATTGAAACCATACAAATATGTCCAAGAATTAAGTGAAGAAGTACTGTTCATTAAAGCTCAACAAATATCTCGACAAATGTATCTGTCGAGATTTATATTTGAAACTCGACAGATAGCTCGATAGATGTATCTATCGAGAATTACAAAATTTAGATTTCCAAATATGTTTTTCACACATATCCAAGCTATTTGTGTAGGGTTTCTTTCTTCACAACCCTAGACATATATAAGGATTATTTTAAGGGCTGTCTCAGGTGATGCAAAGGTTGTTGTACTTGTTGTTACATGCAATTATGATCGGAGATAATTTGCCTTAGTTCATTTTTCTCTTGAAGAAGCTGTAGCGTTTATACGCCGTAGGATTTTGTAACCAAGGGTTTCTTGATCTTCATCATGTGGATGAATTGAAGAACTTTGCAACCAACATCTTTCTCAAGTTGGTGTGCTAGTCACGTACTGGGATCCGTGCATCGATTGGTTAGTCATGTACTTGGAGTCGTGCATTGAAAGGAGAGATTGTCACTACATTATAAGTCAAATTATGTATTGCAGTAAGAGTTCAATTGTAGGTTGGTATAAGGTACTAGGATTCCTTTATTTGTAACTGCTTGTTTTGATAATAGTGGATTCTTGTAAATGGTGACCTTAAATTTACCCGGTGGGGTTTTGCATCAGTAGTTTTCCCCATTCGTAAAAAAATACCCGTGTCAAATTTAATTTCCGCTGCATTTAGTTATTTGGTGATTTGTTTGTGCTACCACACTATTGCATATTAAATTGACTTAATTAATTCACTTGGCTAATTAATTGGTTAATTTACCTAAGAGGTTAATACATTCTTGGCCTATCAAGTGGTATTAGAGTAGGCACACTCTGATTAGGTGTTAATCTTTGTTGTGTGATCGATTGATCCCAGTTTGTCATGGATAGACAGTCTCTTATTATACCTCTTTTATTTGATGGCACTAACTATGCATACTGGAAAGTACGCATGAGAGCTTTCTTGTAGTTTTTAGATGAGAAAGTGTGGTAAGTTGTGTAGATAGGTTGGACCAAGCCAAAGGAAGCGCCGGCTAATTGGGATCTTGTTAAGATCAAAGCGACAAACTTCAACAGTAGAGCATTGAATGCTTTATTCAATATAGTTACCAATGAGGAGTTCAAGAAGATATTCTCTATTGAAACTGCCAAGGAAGCATGGACCATCCTCCAAACAACCTATGAAGGGACTAAGGCTATCAAGGATTCAAAACTTTAAAGGCTTACCACAAGCTTTGAAGAAATTAAGATGGAGGAGGATGAGTCGTTTGATGAGTTCTATGCCAAGCTGAAGGACATAGTGAACTTTGCATTTAATCTTGGGAAAACCATTCTAGAACCTAAGATTGTTAGAAAGGTGCTCAGATCTCTTCCAGAGAGATTCCATGCCAAGATCACTACCATTGAGGAGTCAAAGGACATTGATCAAATTCCTTTGACAGAGCTAGTTGGTAACCTGCAAACCTATGAATTGGGTTTGACTAGGATCGGGAAATCAAGCAAGAGCAAGAGCATGGGATTGAAGGCCAAAAGCAGTGATACTGATGAGTTTTCGGATGATAAAGATTATAAAATGAAATCCTACATCATTAGGCAATTCAAAAGGTTCATGAAGAATGCCAATGCAAAAGGATTTGACAAGGACCGAAAGTAATCCAGTTCTTCACAGTTCAAGAGCCAAGATAAAGGGAAGAATGATGCTAGGGATGGTGGTCAATACACTATTCCCTCCGGACCAAAGTGCTTTAGATTTTAAGGCTTTGGACATATGAAACAAGAATGTCCAATTTATCTTAAGACCAATGGGAAAAGCAAAGCCCTTGCTGCTACCTTGAGTGACACCGAGCCTGAGGATGATTCAGATGACAATGATGACGAGGGAATCTTGAATGCCTTTACTGCCACGGTAAATCCTACTAAGGGGATTGTTGAAGAGGTAGTTGAAGAAGAGAACTTGGTGGAGTCTAAGTTTGAGAAAATGGATGAACAGGATGACATTCATATAGCCTATGCAAAATTGTACAAGGTCTCTAAAAAGAATGAGAAAATGTATAGGCTAGCCACCAAGAAGCTAAGTGATGTGGAACTTGACTGAGAAGAGCTCTCCACAAAGGTTGATGAAGCTAATCAGACCATTGAAGCATTACGATTTGAGAACAATTTCTTGGTTGAGAGGACCAAGAAGCTTAAAGCAAAGCTGTTTCAAGTCAGAGCTCAATTGGAGAGGACTTCGAGTGCAAAGCTTGATGAGATGCTTAGCTTTCAGAAATCTGCTTCTGATCAAACCGGTTTGGGGTATGATTTCTCTTCTCCTAATATTGCTTCTTCTAGTACTACTGTGTTTGTTTCATCTGCTAATAATGTTGATTCTGAGAACAATGATGTTAAAACTGTTTTAGCTAGTGAGAACATAGATAAGGATAAATCTATCTTAGGAGCACCCTCTAAGCTTGAAGAGGTAGTGACTAAAAACCCTAGGACTAAGAAGGGTAATAACCAAAAGTCTAAGTAGAGGAAGTAGCATCTTTGTCATCACTGTGGAGCTATAGGACATATTCGACCTAATTGCTACAAGTGGTTAGCCACCCAACAAAGCAACAGTATGATCTCATCTGGAAATCAGAATTAGTTTCCATCCTCTTTTGCTCCTCTTGGAGATTTTTTTAAGGCCCTCATGTTCCTTTCAAACTTGAACGATTTCAATTCTTCCCCCTCACCACCGGATCAAGGGTCGCCAAATAGAAAGGTTCTTTCAAAGTGTGGAAGGAAAAAGACTCAAAGTGATTTAGTCACTTTCTCTCTCTCTCTCTCCCTCTCTCTCTCTCTCTCTCTCTCTCTCTCTCTCTCACTCTCTCTCTCTCTTTTGTTTATGCATTACTTGTGTGTTTTGCTTTCTTGTTTTTGAGTCAATCTAGTTTTATGATATGCTCTGTTTTAACATGTTTTTGTTTGTTTGTTTTTAGTTTTACTTTATCTTGTTTTTCATTAAAGTAAAACTAAAAACGAAAACAAAAATTGAAAAATAAAAAAAAAATA
This sequence comes from Quercus tomentella, assembly GCA_028535165.1. NCBI lineage: Eukaryota > Viridiplantae > Streptophyta > Magnoliopsida > Fagales > Fagaceae > Quercus > Quercus tomentella. Next base: position 44,094,307 of record JAPQVY010000012.1, on the reverse strand, counting down.
CAAAAACAGTGTGTGTTTTGTGTACATTGGTACTTGTGTAACTTGGATAACCATTGAAACAAAGTTTTCTAAACTTTGTATCTTTTATAGCTTAGATGAGCATCTCCATACACAACTAAGCAAGTGAGTTTTGTGGCTCGTGTTTGTGATGAGTACAATTAAGTAATCTCTTGTACTTAACACTTATATCACTTTTTTTGATGGAAATTACTAAAAAATTTTAAGAGAAATGCATCAATAACCATCTCACCACTAGAGCCTGCCAATCATGAATAACATCTATATGCTTCGGCATAGCAAAATTGTGATATTTAAGCTTAACATAATTGGGTATTTCTTCTCTCTCTTATATGCCCATGCATGATATGCTCAAAAGAAAAAATATGCAAAGAAAATAAAAGCAAAAAGAATCAAAATACTTTTAAATATGGTTGCAAGTGTGCTTCTAGGAGATGTAAGAGTTATAGGATGTACCTCGAAAGTGATAATCCCCATCAAACAGTTATGATTGTGTGTGGGTTAAATTGATTTTCTCATATCTTAAAACGTCATAACATGTAGACACTTGTACAATCTTGCGATGTTTTTCACACACAACACGCAAAATTCTTTGCTATTTTTGGTATATGTGCAAGTACAATGTGATTTGGCCATCACAAGGAATACATATGTTAATGTATGCTCACTAAAATGTCTTGACTTGTTTTTGAAATATAAAATTGGTTAGACTTGTTGTGTGTGTGTGTGTGTGTGTGCGTTTGGATCCTAAATGCTTTACATTTTTTTGTTGAGAGATGTTTTTGAAAGCTTAAAATGTTGATTAGATCTTTGGTTGAGTAGCTTGCTTGATTGCATTCATTTATGTATTTTTCTCCTCCTTGGAAAACTGTTTTTATTAAGCTCGATAGCTTCTCGACAGATCTCGATAGATAGCTATCTATCGAGACCCTTGGATTGCTTTTCTCGACAGATCTTAACGCATCTTCGATCCATTGAAACTTTCTAGAATTTGTCTCAATAGCTTCTCGACAGATTCTCAATCCATTAAGAAAGAATCTGTCTGGCGATAGATTCTCGATAGCTTCTCGATCCATTGATGTATTTTGCCGTTGACAGATTCTCGACAGATTCATCTGTCGAGAATTAGTGCTCAACAGAATCTCGATAGATCCTTGATCCATCGAGACGCATTTTCTTTAAATAGATCCAACGCAAAATCTGATATCATTTTTTTCAATCTCTCTCGACAAAAACCTACCATTTCACCTCCTAAACACTTTCTTTTCTCTCTAAAACTCAAACCCACTTGGATTTTGGCCTAGAGTGATCATTTCTTCTATGGTATGATCTTTCTTTCTCTCATTCTTCATGCATTTCACGCATTTAGACCTAGGTTTTGGGTTTTTGTGAAATTTTTGGGGTTTTTGAAATTTGATGAGTTTTTTTGTGAAATTTTTGGGTTGGGTTTTGCTTAAATGATGTTATATGCTCATGCATTGCATTACATTTACATTTTCACAATGTTTCATGCATTATAGATATGTGTTTCTATGTTGGAACCTTGTGTGCTGGTAGGTTTGGATTGGACTGAGCCCATGATTTTTTTCCTTGCACGTCATATGATCATGCATATGTACCTTTTCATTTCATTTTTGGTACATTCTGTTGATTGGTCCTTTTCTGTTTGTCTCTCTCTCTCTCTCTCTCTCTCTCTCTCTCTCTCTCTCTCTCTCTCATAGTCTGCGCATGGCACCCAAGCACAAAACTACTTCGTCCCGGAACCCTCTTCATTCTGGGGCATCATCTTCTAATTCCACTTCTCCAAACGTGGCATTCATTCGGAACGCCATGCTATCCTATTGGACTTTTCCAATACTACTTTTCCGATTGTCATACACAGGTGGGGTTGGGAATCTCTTTGTGAGATACCCATGAGTTGTCCCTCTATGATCATACAGGAGTTTTACTCCAATATGCACAGTTTTGATTATTCTTTACCTCGTTTCATTACTTCTGTTTGAGGTACTCATATAGTAGTTACTCTAGAGCTTATCTCCGAGGTACTACACATTTCGAGGGTATCGCATCCTGATTACCCCAGATGTCCACGTCTAAGGACTGTGTCCAAAGACGAACTTTTGTCTCTCTTCTATGAGACGCCTTCTTCATGGGGTGATCGTCAAAACACCTCATGTTCGGGCTTTGCAAAAGATCCAAGGTTCCTAAATATAGTGATGACATTTGTTCTACATCCCTTGTCTTACTATAATTCTATTACTGAGTCTCGTGCTCGCTTTTTGTTGTCCCTCATCGAGGACCTTACTATTGACTTTCCCTCTCACTTCGTACTCTCCCTTATAGATGTCTATAAGGATATGATGACCTGTGATAAGCTTATCTTTCCTTTTGCTATTGCGAGGATCATTCACCACTCCTCTGTCTCTTATCCCGAGTCTATGCATTTCACCATCATGTATGCCATCAACTCGGTGACTGTTCGACAGAGCAAGGCCCAGCTTCAAATGAAGTGGCCATGGACCGAGACGGCGACTCCTCCAGCCCGTTCCACTCCATCCACCTTCGCTCCTTCTTCTTCTTCTACAGGAGGTGTGACTTTTGAGGTGATTATGGCGCAGCTTCAGCGCATGGATGCTTGCCTTGACACTCTCACTAATGAGATGAGTCAGGTGACCACCTGTGTGGGTCGTATTGCACGACGTCAGGCTTGTCTTGGTGGCCTCGTTGCTTCTCCCTCTCCATCTCCACAGGCTTCAGAGGACGAGGACGATGATGATGGCTCTGGTGACGATGATGATAATGAGGATGAGGATGAGGATGCTAGCTCTTCTAGTGATGAGGAGATGACTTCTTCTCAGTGACTTGCTCTTTGTCATTCGTGACGAAAAGGGGAAGTAGTTTTGGGTATGAGAGTAGTCATGTACTTAGGGGGAGAGTAAGCATAGGACATTTTAGTTATGGGGAGTGTGTTTTTTCTTGAGGGATGTAGTGAGGACTTATGTATCTTTTCTTTTCTTTTCTTTCTCTTTTAGATACATTATCTTTTTGTACATCGGTCTTGCGACCACTTAGTGATAGCAAACATTGTATTTATCTTTGATATATATATTTGATGATGTTGTTATCATTTTTCATATATCTCTCCATGTGTTGTTTCTTTTCTCTCTTTATACACATATTTCTTATAATGTATGCAATCTTATATTTCTGTTTCACACTAAGATGCCTTGATGAGTTTTGTTTAAAGGGTTTCAGAAATACAGGTTGTCAAAATCTATCATGCCATGAACTTTCTTCTTGCCAAGTTTTTCAAGAGTTTGTGTTAGGATTAGATTTTATTGTATTCAACAAGTAATTATGAGCTGAGTGATTTATGACTTCTCTCATATTTTATTTGTTTGTTGTGGTTTTGTCACGAATTTCCAAAGAGGGAAATTGTTAGGACATATGTGGAACTTGTTATGAACATATGTCATATAGAATTGACTAATCCTTTGACAAAACACACTTTACTTGTAATTGGGTAGATTTAGGATTTGTTTAATACTTTAAGGAACAAGAGTTCAGTCCAAGTATTATAGCCATGCAAATCTATCCAAGAATCAAATGAAGAAGTGTTGTTCATTAAAACTCGACAGATATCTCGACAGAGGTATCTATCGAGATTTAATATTTGAAACTCAACAAATAGCTCGACAGCTGTATCTATCGAGAATTACGAAATTCAAATTTCCATATCTGTTTTTCACGCATAACCAAGCTATTTGTGTAGGGTTTCTTTTCTCACAACCCTAGACATATATAAGGATTATTTTAAAGGCCATCTCAGGTGATGCAAAGGTTGTTGCACTTGTTGTTACATGCAATTGTGATAGGAGACAATTTGCCATAGTTCATCTTTCTCTTGAAGAAGTTGCTGCATTTGTACGCTGTATGGTTTTGTAACCAATGAGCTTCTTGATCTTCATCATGTGGATGAACTGAAGAACTTTGCAGCCAATATTTTTCTCAAGTTGGTGTGTTAGTCACGTACTGGGATCTATGCATCAATTGGTTAGTTACGTACTTGGAGCCGTGCATTGAAAGAAGAGATTGTCATTACATTACAAGTCTAATTGTGTATTGGCGTAAGGGTTCAACTGTAGGTTGGTATAAGGTACTAAGATTCCTTTACTTGTAACCGCTTGTTTTGATAATAGTGGATTTTCAGGAGTGGTGACCTTAAATTCACCCAGTGGGGTTTTGCCTCGGTAGTTTTCTCCATTCGTAAATAAATCACCTGTGTCAAATTTAATTTTGCTGCATTTAGTTATTTGGTGATTTGTTTGTGCTACCACGCTATTGCATGTTAAATTAACTTAATTAATTTACTTGGCTAATTAATTGGTTAATTTACCTAAACGGTTAATACATTCTTGGCCTATCATAATCTATAGGCTAATATCTAGATAAATTATTCAGTTGTTTTCTTTATTTAGTATATGTATCCTATCAATTTTCTTTACATTACTAGCTAGGTATACTAAAGGTCTTCAGAGTTGAGACCTTATTAGTAAATAATTGAATAAAAAGTTCTTTCTATTTCTACAGAATCTACACAAAAAAAAAAAAGAACTTTTCTGTATATTGAAAGGTCTTGAGAGAGAAATTTTAAAATTGTATAAATGATACTGTATAAATACCAGGTCTCAATGTTATATATAAAGAGAAAGAGCTTTATATACAATTTTAGTTTAGTCTCTTCTTTCTCTTTTTTGTTTTAATTAAACAATAATTAGTTAAAGGACTAGCCTCGTCAAAGTCTACATTCATAACAATTAACAAACATAATAATTACTCAAATTAGATTAATAAGCAGCTTCTATCCCCAAGTTCGTGGCTGCTATACATTTTCAACAGAAAGATAGCTGGACTAAGATTGTGCATTATCTCTTCTCAAAAAAAAAAAAAAAAAAAAAAGTATGCTTATACATAAGTGAATAGTTGAAAAGGAAGAAGTGAGGTTCGAACCACAAGCATAAACACCACAAAAAATACCATTATATAGCGTACAACTATCACATAAACTCCTGCACTATCTTAATTTGTTTTGAAGGAAAAATGTACAAATCTCGATACCCTTGTAAGAGCAAAGCTTATGTTCAATGCTTCAAAATATTGGATGGAACATCATGCGAACTTGTAGTGAATTTTATAACAAATGTTAAAAAAAAAGAAAAAAACAAAAAAAAGTGTTAAATATAATACACAGAAGTATTAGGTCAAACCCAAGCCCCTTTAATATTAAAACAGAAAAAATATCTAAAGCAGCCTTCTTCTTCTTTTCTATTTACTTTTCTCTTTTTTCCCCCCCACATATGTTGGTAGCATCATCTAAGATTCATCTTGAATTATTCATCACGTAATTCCCTTTATGCATTTTTTTTTTTTTTTTTTGATAAACAAGTAATTTCCTCTTTCGTAGAGATTTTGCACGCTGGGAGATACTTAGTACCGTTTATCGGCCCCTACGAGTATCAACATTTGTCATGAAAGGAATAACCACATTAAAAATGATTAATAATGTAGTACAAGATGGGAGTTGCATACATGATACATACCGAGGTATAATCAAATTAAAAATTCAATAAACAAATAAACTAAACAAAGAAAAATTTTATTGCACATAGACATAGTATGTAGATACACACTATGTTTTATAACTCAAATCATGATTTGAAACCACGATTTTCAATTTGAAAATGTGAATTCAAGTCACAGTTTTAGTTATAAAGAAAAGTGTGATATACACACTATGTGCAACCAACACTGTCTAAAAAATAATGTAGCTAAGCTTTTCCAACTGTCCTCTTTTAATTTGAGTTATTTGCTTTAACCTAAGGGATGGAGGCGCTCCCCTTGGGCATAGAGGAAGACGGAGGACTCTTCTCTATTGACCTTAGAAAAGGAGGAGCAGTATTGTGACTTGTTTTAGGAGGAATATTGGTGGGTGGATTAGGCCCAAATGGAGTGACATTACCCCTGCCTAGCAATCAACGTAGCAAAAAAGAGACATCAATAGTGTGATCAGTGACAAATAGGGCCTTTTGTCTCATCATTGAACTCGGATTGGGCACATAGAGAGGGACTTGACCTTGCTGTATTGCCCCAATCAACTTGTCCTTGTAATTGTTCATCATGTTTTGGTTTTTTCCATGAGAAATTGTCCTAGCCTCATGTGCTGGTATGATTGTAAGAAAAAGCACCAGCACCACTATGATTATAAGAATCACATTTAGAACCTTCACTTTTTTTTCTTTTTTTTTCTTTTCTTTTTTCTTCTGAATGTAGAGACTACACAAGAAACTAATGAAGAATGTCGTCGGTCTTATGCTAACATAGTTATTTATACACATTGGTTACAGAGTGAGCCCGGGAACTTTTGCCACATTACCATGGAAATTACTGTGAAATAGAGGAGAGCCTAAGAACTTTCGCCACATTACCATGGAAATTACTATGAAATAGCACTAGCTTTACGTGCCCATATACAATTTGATCGATGATGCATGCCTGCATTTTTCTATGAGGTGCCCAGGATGCGTAGACCAAGTTTCTTTGTTGAGAAGTCTTAAATGACAAATTTTATGTATATGTTTAGAGCATTCACATTAGTTTATGCAAAAAATTCTATATGTTTTAGTATAAAAACCTATTTTTTCTACTTTACATACTCATTTTTCAAGACACTCGGCGTCAAATTATCTATTTTATACTATATTAATTTCATTAAAATATTAATTTTTCTTGATTTTTTAAATTGTTTTTCATTTTTTCATACATAACAACCACCGTTAATTCTCTTCCTTCATCCTTAAGATATATAAAGAAGAAAAAAAAAAAATACTAAATGCAAAATGAATAGTGCCAATATAAATTCACATGGTTACTATAGCAACCATATTTTTTTTCTCATAACTTTGCATAGTCTGATGTTGGTAAATTTTGGACTTTATTGATTAAAATGTGGCACTTTTTCTATTTGGCACGATACTAAAAGCTAAATAAGACTAAAAGAATAAAATGAAAGAAGATTAAAGATAACTAATTATAAACTCTTACTTCAATGAATTTTTCACTAATATAGTTATCAGCTTCTCTCCCCATGTTCTTGCTACTCCTACAGGAATAAAAAAATTTCTATCCCATTTACTTTATATGTTTCACCAGTTACCAATCAAAATGGGATAGGAGATTCATTTATGGTACACCTCAATGTTTACATGTAAACATTGAGGTGTTACATAAATGAATCTATGCCCCATATATATAACCTTGATGCTGTGAGATTTACTACGTTGATTATTTTTTTTTTTTGGATGAATAGTACAGTGTCACTAAGCAAACTATATATTACCCTAATGCAAGAACCATTTAAAAAAAAAAAAAAAATCAATTAAATTTTACAAAAAAACAAAACCTACTAATATGGTATCAAGGTCTATCTATCATCTAAGACGCTAGTCAAAACCCTTTCTTTTTTTCTTCTTATTTATTTATTTATTATTATTATTTTTTGTAGTGGCCAGATCAAAGGCTAATATATTTCAACCTAATGATAGGTTTCAGATTGTGCTTTATTTTAATTAATTTGTTTTGAAGGAAATATTACTTATCTTTGTACCTTGTATTATAAGGCCAAAAATGCAAAAGGCATAACAAATGCCAGACGCAACACAGTCCTCTACTTCCTCTCTTCTTACCATCCCATAATTTTTGTCTTTTATTACCTTTTTTAATATAAGTTGGAGCTTGGAAGTTGGAAGCCATGTTTCTAATTTTCTTAATCACATAAACCATTTGATCCTTGGAAGAAATTGCATTGGAATATTTACGTCCATAAGGGATCTGCACGCGGTTTCAACGAAGATGATAAGACTAATATACATCTAGCCGCCGCTACGGACTTGCCCATTCGCCGTGTCCTGTAAACAATAAAATACAATAAGACAATTAGTGTTCTTGCAAAGGTGCTTCTTAATTTCTTTTCTTTGTCCTTAAGAAATAAAAATTTAGTATGACACAACCTTGAAGTTTGATCAATATGGTCCAAAAGGAAAGCTTAATTTAAACCCAATTCTCATAATTTATGAGTAGCTAATTTCAGCTGTTAACCCTTGATCTTGTTATTAAATTAACGATTGTTCCAAAAATTTAAATTATTAGAATATAATATATTTAATCATTTAACCACATATTTCTAATATTTGCATGTAAGTTAAATATTGGTAGTTGCAAACAAGATACCGTGGAATTAATTCATAAATTTGCCCTAATATTTAGAAGACATTTTTGGGGCTTTTTTTTTTTTTTTTTTTTTTTTTTGGTATTTAGCTTTGGAAAGCATATTAACAATAATAATTTAATATCTCATAAAGGAATTTACAAACTTACACGGTTTAAAGTCAAGTTTTGTTGCTTTGGCGTCTAAATTTTAATATACATATGAATTAGCTCAAGTTTTAGCAAAAAATATAATACTTTCTAAGAAAGGACTCAACTAATACCAAAAAAAAAAAAAAACAAAAGATGTTTACAAGTGTCCGATTAGAGATACTGAGAAACATCGTCAATTTGAATTAGGGGTGTCAAATGGGTGGGTTTGGGGTGGGCATAATTGGATTGGGTATATAAAACTCATTTACCCAATTAAAACCCATTTAACTAATTGCTTCTAACTCAAACTCAACCCAACCTAATTATTATGGGTAAACCTCAATCCACCCAATTACCCAATTATCAAAATTACCAAAATGCCCCTAAAGTGAGAAACTCAAAATTCTACGTTCAATCTTTTGCAACTAATTTTCTTGGCAAACAAACAGCAAAAAGAGATTGTGAATCTCATACCCAACGTATTGTCCAGTCGGATCTTTCTCCACAGCCTCACCAACCTCAGCTTCCGATTTTGAAACCACACCGAAATCCATAGCTAAAGTAAAGAATTAAGAGAGAGAGAGAGAGAGAGAGAGAGAGAGAGAGAGAGAGAGAGAGAGAGAGAGAGAGAGAGAGAGAGAGAGAGAGAGAGAGAGATTGTTTTTAAGAGGAAAACAAAAAAACAAAAAAAACAAGTCGCAAACCCTATCAAAGAAGTTGTTTGATTTTGACGTTGATCAGAGAACGAAGAAGTTGTTGTTCCGAGAAGGCTTCACAGGCAATGGAGTATGAATCGAATGCCGATCAGAACTGGAATCGGCATCCGATGATTAGACGCTGCGTTGTGGAGTTGGATTCCATGGTAGAATGTAGAAGAAGAAGAGGAATTTCTGAGGTTGGAAAAGCTATACGAGATCAATTCGAGGAGGAGAGTGGGGTAGAGGAGTGAGGTGAGTGAGAGTGAGAATGAGAGTTGGGCGGTGGAACCATGCGCAAGTGGGTTTTGTTGGGTTGGTTTGCTTAGGTGGGTTTAGGAATCTGGGTTTTTTATTTTTATTTTGGATGGAAAGGGCTGGGTTGAATTTGGGTTAATTGTTTTTGGATTAAATAGGTCTCAATGGGTTTTTAGTTAAAACCCAATAATTACTGGGTCTAATTGGGTTGATGCCCATTTAACCCAAATAATAATTGGGTGGGTTTGAGTTCAATTAGAGTGGGTGGGTTTGGGCGGACAAATGGGTTTGGGCTTATTTTGCCACCCCTAGTAAATAGGAACGGATTGGCACGAACAAGATCTTGCAACTTGCAAATTGCAACACGTACAGAGTCAATATTTGCGGGAAAAACATACACCAACGTAATGCGGTGCAAGCTGCGAAGGTGGTAGCAATGTTAAGGATGGTTACCCCTCGTACGTGGACGTTCGGAAATTTCAGCTGCAAAGACAATCATACATGCATGCCTGAATTTTTTATTTATTTTTTATTATTATTTTTTTATGAAAGCTTCCTGCATTTTTTTTATGTGTATAATGCAAAGGAGTCAATCTCGTACCGGAGACTATACTGATTTGACCAGATATATTTCGATCCCAGTCAATACCGGTGTACCATTTCGGATTTACCGTTATTTTTTATATATGTGTGTGTGTATTAATAAGTATAAAAGTTTATCATAAGACATTACCTCAATTCAGAACAAATTATTCATTGTTTTAGACTTTAACATCAATTAAAAGAAAAAAACACAATATAAATAATAGAAAGTTTAATTATTTATTGCATACTAAGCAAACAAATAGTACTAATAAGTTAATGTAAATAAGTTATAATTTTGTCCTTACAAAAATTCAAAAATTACAACAAAAAAGAGGTTTTTTCCTCTACTTTTTGGTACGCCCGGTATTGACCGGTAATGCCCAAAATTAGCTGGTATGGCCAGTACATGGCTAGTACGCCCGGTATTTAAACCGGTACGAAATGTTGGTGTTTTGATATTGGTATATGTACCAGTATAGTACATACCGACCAGTACGGCATCAACTACCTTGGTGTAATGACTTAGTGCAAGTTTCTTTGTCCGCAAGTCTTCAATTGTAATATTTCAAACATATATTAAAATTGTTAGTATCTTCCTTGTGAATTCTTCAAAGTTACGTATGTGGTAACTAGGATAGTATATGATTAAATTTTTTATTTTTTAGGTTCAATAAAGTAAATTATATTATATTATTTGGAATTTTAAATAATATAGCATAGATACACTTTTAAATTACCGTGCAAGGTCCATTATATTTAATCAAAGATCAATTAATAAAAAGGGCGGAGCGACAAAGCAGTGCATAATTTTTTAGCAATATATATAATAAAATAAAAATAAACATTATGTCCTTCATCCTACAAGCACTTATATTTATTGGCCAAGCTTAGCCTCCTTTGACACTAATTAAGGTTAAATATGCAGAGTACGTAAATGTTAAACTCATTTCTCTCACATGATAGTTAGTCCCACATTCTATATGTATTGGGTAAGTTTGACCTCCTTTGATTCCAAGAGTAATTATATAATACTTTAGACTTGCAATAAACGTATTTACTCCTATCTCCCTCTCACTTAACTTAATAATAGGTCACATTGATAAAAATTTAAGATGAGATATATTATTTATGTGAGAAAAAAAGTATACGACAATATTATATTCTTTGAATATTGTATAATTTATTTTCTGACACTAACATATGTGACACAAGTTTAATGCACCATCCTAAAATGGTTGCAAACTTGCAATAATTAATAACTAAAAATTAAGCTTTTGTTATTGAGTATGTTTTTTTTTTTTTTTTTTTTTTGCTATTATTCATGGGAAGTTTTTCAACTTAATTAATCCTTATTCTACTAAAATTGTAACATTGCATGAATAGAAAATATTAAAGATATTACATATTTTATTATATAACATTTACAAATTAACTAACGTAACAATGAATGTAAATGGTGGATTTAAAGAACATAATAAATTAATTAAATAATTTATTGTGATTGTTGATACATTAATTTGCAAAATTTTATGTTAATTATGAAATTTGTAGCATCTTTTATGTAGCAATTATAACCAAAAGAGAAAAATGCACGAGATAATGAATCATTTGCTGTGCTATAATCGCACTATGTCGCCATTTAGTTCACTTTTTGGTTTAAGATTTCCCCCCTAATTGCTAGTGTTAATGTTAAAATGCTTTTGTTTGTTTGATCAATGCCAAACCTCTTTATTCCGTTCGGTTGAAACTTATAAAAATAGTGACTACGTACCATGGCAGTTGTTTAAAGTTTTAGCCAAAAGGTTTTAATTAAAAATAAGTCATGCTAACGAGTGCCCTTAGGGCAATGATTAACAATCCATTTTAGGAAAATTTTGATATCACTTTTATGGAGAATGAAAAAAGTTATCAAAATATTAATTACTTTATTTTTTCTTTTCCCATAAAAAATTTTTTAAAATGGATTATTAACAATTGCTTTAAAGACATCCATTAGTATTTCTCATTAAAAATATGCAAATGAGCTCTTTATCCAATTATTCCCTAGCAAGATTGTCTTGCCTCCTTTAGTGCGTGGTTTTTTGAGATAGTCACATATAACACGGGATGAGGAAGTAGGGTTTCAACTACGAAGCTCCTAGTGTTAAACATAAATTACTTCCAAATAACAAAATAAAATAATCATAATATTAAAAAGATTCATGGATCCAATTAAAAAGGCTTGAAAATTATCATCAACACTTAATTGAGTTAGATAAATCATGAACTATCAACGGGAAAGCAATTGCATACATGTACATTGAATTTCACTTAATAATTAAGGTATACTTATACATCAAAGTGGGCTGCATCAATCCAAATTTCTCTACCTTTGTAAACCCTAGACTGCAATCCACCTTGATCACCATTTTAACTTTCCTCTTCTTTTTATTCTTTAATTACAAATTTTCTTCTAAAGGAAAATTAAAAAATAAACAATAAAAGAAATGAAGAATATAGGTTAGGTGCATATAGGATATGGTTGCAACTTCCAAATGATTCATAATCTAGCATAAGCAGCTTGCAACCACTTTCAATTCGAGTTATTTGCTTTAACTTAAGGGGTGCTTCCCTTGGGCATAAAGGAAGAGGGAGGACTCTTCTTCTTTGAAGGAGGAATCCAGGAGGGCGGATTAGGCGCAGATAGAGGGACAGGACCCTTTCCCAGCAGTTGGCGTAGCGATGGAGATACACCGATATTATGATAAGTGACAAAGGGCTTTCGGTTCATCATTGAGGGAATAATATCGCCGGTTTTTGTTGGATTGGGAACATTATATGGAGGGGCTTTACCTTGGTCAACTGCCCCAAACAACTTGTTTTCGTTTTGTGCATCTGGGAATCTCCTAGCCTCATGCACTGGCAAGCACAGCATAAGAATAAGCACAGGCACTACAATGACTATGACAAGCATATTTAAAATCTTCATTGTTTTCTGCATGTAGAGATTACACAAGAAAGTACTGATGAGGAATGTCTTGAGGCTAGCTCAAGCTAAAGGTAGCTATTTATATACAAAACGAGGAACGTTGCTGGAAATGGAAATGGCAGAGGAACTTTCGCCATGGAAATAACTGTGAAACAACGCTAGCCTAGCTTTAGGTGCCCATATCCGAATTGAAAATCAAGGGTGGCATGTACATACAGAGCCAAAAACTGTGGGCAAAACCATACCAACAAAATACCGTGAGCCAAGGTGGTGGACGGAAATTTTCTTTGAGATGCCTGGGACGTATAGATCGACCAAGTTTTCTTTGCCGTCAAGTCTTCTTTTCAAACTTTAGATATACATAAACATTAAGGGGCATTAGGTTCGCTGTGATATGCTACTAATATGATGCATATTATGATGGTGTGATATTAAGAGTTTTTGTTTATTTTATTTTTTCTAATATTACCATAATTTAAAATTACAAAATATATCACATCATCTTAATTTCATCACCTTCCTAAACAATTTAATGTTGTATTTTTGTATTGAGATTAAATTAATGTAAAATTACAATAATGTAATATTACGGTAAAATATACACCATGACGAACCAAACACTCCCTAATATCTTTCTAGTAGTTCCTAGTTCCTAAAAGGGAATTGAAAATTACATGATAACTAGGGTTGTCTCCATTTTATAATTTGTTTCAAAAAAAAATTGATAGTGTAAATGGTATTCCATTATTTAAAATTTGAACTTATATGTGACACGGTTATATTTTTAGATTTTTAATATTTAATTTGATAATTTGTGGAAAGTTTGGCACAAATTCTTCAATTTAATGTGTCTTCAATTAATTCATGATATTAATTTGTACTTTAAAGTTGCACTAATAGCTGTAGAATTAATGTGTGAAATTAGTCTTAAAACTAATTTGAGTTAGGGAGTAGCAATCTGTGTTCGCGTATAGAGTTTGTGTTGTGTCGACTCATGTATATTCGATTATGTGTGTCGACGCTAACCTAACACGCTTATTACACGAGTCAAAATTCCTCAACCCTAATATGACCTGTTTATTGAACGAATCAATCGTATCTACCCATTTATCACATTTTATCAAAGCAATAAAAATAAAAATACAAATTCTAGTATTAACCCGATCGGTCTAAACTATGAAAAACCAAACAAATAGATTTTTAAATATAAAATTCAAAATTAATGGGAATAAAAATCTCTTCAAATTCATGCTACTTCTACCAGAATAAAAATCTTCCATCTCATTCACTTTATGATTCTCTAATTGCCAATCATAATGCAAAAGGAGATTTTTATTCGCATTTTTAGTCTCAAAATTGAATTGTACCATAAATGAATCTATATCCCTATATAACCTTCATACCATGAGATTACTACGTTAATATATATATATGTGTGTGTGTGTGAAAACACAAGGATTGAAAGAAAATTAATGGAAACATTTTAAAAGATTATAATTTACTGTATCAATCGTTTTCTTTCTTCTTTTTTGATGAATGATACAGTGTCATTAAACGATATATATATATATATATATATATATATATGTATATCATGCAAGATCCATTTTTTTAATCAAAGATCAATTAAATTTTACAAACAAAACCTACTACTACGGTCTATCTATCATCTAAGACGCTAGTCGAACCCCCCCTTTTTTTTTTCTTTTAGTGGCGCCAGATGAAAGACTAATATATATTTCAAGGACTAAGATTGTGCTTTATTTTAATTTTTTTTTGAAGGAAATATTACTTATCTTTGTACCTTGTATTATACGGCCAAAAATGCAAAAGACATAGCAAATGCCAGACGCAATACAGTCCTCTCCTTCCTCTCTTTTTACCATCCCCGACTATTTTTTTTTGTCTTTTATTTATATGTTGGATCTTGGAAGTTGGAAGTGATATTTCTAGTTTTCTTAACCATGTAAACTATTTGATGCTTGGTAGAAATTGCATGGGGATATTTACATCCATAGGGGAACTGTACGCGGTTACAACGAAGATTGTATGATTAAAATACATCTAGCCGCCTCTATGGACCTGCCCATAATAAGATTGTATGATTAACTAATTATAAACTCTTACTTCAATGAATTTTTCACTAATATAGTTATCAGCTTCTCTCCTCAAGTTCTTGCTACTCATACAGGAATAAAACTTTTCTATCCCATTTACTATATATGCTTCACTAGTTACCAATCAAAATGGGATGGGAGATTTTTATTGGCTTAATTAGTGTAAACATTGAGGTGTATCATAAATGAATCTATGCCTTGTTTATATAACCTTGATGCCATGAGATTTACTACGTTGATTTTTTTTTTTTTTTTTTGGAGATAACACAAGGAATGAAAGAAAATTAATGGAAACATTTTCAAAAACAATAGTGGATTGATGAGTTTTTTTTTTTTTTTTTTTTTAAACCTTTTTTTTACCTTTTTTTTTATGAATAATACAGTGTCGCTAAGCAAACTATATATTGCCATAATGCAAGATCCATTTTTTTAAAATAAAAAAATTAATTAAATTTTACAAACAAAACCTACTAATATGTAATCATGGTTTATCTATCATCTAAGACGCTAGTCAAAACCTTTCTTTTTTCTTCTTTTTTATTTATTTATTATTATTTTTTGTAATGTGGCCAGATCAAAGGCTAATATATTTCAACCTAATGATAGGGTTAAGATTGTGCTTTATTTCAATTAATTTAGTATGACACAACTTAGAAGTTTGATCAAAATGGTTCAAAAGGAAAGATTAAATTTAAACCCAATTCTCATAATTTATGAGTAGCTAATTTCAACTGTTAATCCTTGATCTTTCTAATAAATTAATGATTGTTCCGAAAATTTAAATTATTAGAATGTGATAAATTTAATCATTTAATCATATACTTCTAATATTTGCATGTATGTTAAATATTGGTAGCTGCAAGATGCGGTGGAATTAATACATAAATTCGCCCTAATATTTAGAAGACATTTTTGGCCCCTACTTTTTTGTATTTAACATCGGAAAGCATATTAAAAATAATAATTTAATATCTCATAAAGGAATTTACAGAGTTACACGGTTTAAAGTCAAGTTTTGTTGCTTTGGGGGTCTAAATTTTAATATACATATGAATTTGTGCAAGTTTTAGCGAAAAATATGATACTTTCTAAGAAAGGTGACAACTAATACCAAAAAAACAAAAGATGTTACGAGTGTCTGATTAGAGATACTGAGAAACATCGTCATATACTGTATCGATCGTTTTCTTTCTTCTTTTTTGATGATATATATATATATTTAAAATGTAAGATCCATTTTTTTAATCAGAGATCAATTAAATTTTACAAAAAAAACCTACTACTACGGTCTATCTGTCATCTAAGACGCTAATCAAACCCCTCCCCCCCCCCCCCCCCCCCCCTCTCTCTTTTTTAGTGGTGCTTTATTTTAATTTGTTTTGAAGGAAATATTACTTGTCTTTGAACCTTGTATTAAACGGCAAAAAATGCAAAAGACATAGCAAATGCCAGACTCAATACAGTCCTCTCCTTCCTCTCTTTTTACCATCCCCGACTTCTTTTTTTGTCTTTAATTTATATGTTGGATCTTGGAAGTTGGAAGTGATATTTCTAGTTTCCTTAACCATGTAAGCTATTTGATGCTTGGTAGAAATTGCATGGGGATATTTACATCCATAAGGGAACTATACGCGGTTACAACGAAGACAATAAGATTAAACTACATCTAGCCGCCTCTAGGGATATTGTATATAGGGAGGGATTGGCATGAACAAGACTTGAAGCTCTTGCAAGTTGTAACACGGAGTCAATACTTTGAGGAAAGAACATACATACCGACATAATGCCGTACATGCAAAGGCGCGAAGATGGTGGGAAGATTGTTATTGTATCTTACTGGTAATAGAATTCGAAATTACATATATGGTAAGGTTGCTCTCCATTTTACCAATAACATTTTATTTCTTTCATTTAAGAGTCTAAATATAGTATATTTTACATTATTTAAAATATTAAATAATATAATATAAATATATTTTTAATTTGTAATTATTTAATCTAAATGATGAAATGGATATATTTAAAAGGGACAAGAGCTTTTTATGATAATTTGTGACTAAAGTTACCAAACTTTGGCTTCTTAACAAACATATTCAAATGAAATTTTCAAAAAGAGTAATGCTAGGCCATAAACAATTTTACAAACAATTGAACAAGCAAGAAACCAGAGCTGCATAAAATGACAAGAGGGTGAGGGGAAGGAAGAAAGGGAGGTAGTTGATTTTATTTTATTTTTTAAATAAGAATTGTAATGAAATTTTAGTTCTAATATTTGTTTAAGTTGATATTAACCATTCCACATCAACAATTTGTAAAGAGTTTGTAAAATTATTTGTGGCTCTAGCATTACTCTTCCACTAATATGTAATTAAATAAATATAAAATCTCAAATCAATGAAATCTCCACTAATATACTATGCAGCTTCTCTCCCCGCATAACCTTATGAATTTGTATATATATGAATTTGTGCAACAAATATAACCTCGGTACCATAAGATTACTACTTTCATCATTTTTATATGATAACAAGATATGAAAGAAAATTAATGAAAATTTTTTCAAGGACCATATATAATAATGCACCGATCATTTTATTTTACTTTTGCTTTTACTTTGGTGAATAAAACGGTATCATTATTTGAATTATATATTACCATGAAAGGTCCATTTTCTTGATCAAAAATCAATTAATTTTTACAAAACCAAAACCTACTAATATGGTATATCAATTACGCTACTAATATCAAGTTTGCATATGCCAGAAAAACCTGGAGTAGTTTGTATTTTTTGCCAAATTTTTATTTTTATTTTCACTAAGTTCAATTAAAATGGTTTTTTTTTTAAAAAAAAATAAGAAAATATAACAAACATAAACATATATTTATGTTTCAAATATTGCTGTTATTTTATATGTTGTTTTTGTTACGGTAATTTTTGTTGTTGTTGTTGTTGTTGTGTTATTCAAAGAAAAAATATCATCAAACAATACGTTAAAAACTAATATTACTCTTACATGTTAAAAACTAGCAAATCAAATGAAATAAAATTAAAACCAAAATTTGTCATCTTGCCAATTTAGGATGTACAAAGTAAAATTCAACAACATCAGTCACCTATAGGCCATTTATTTTGTGAAAAAATGACACAAAGAGAAGATAAGACCGTCAATACTAATAAACGGAAAATATGAAAGAGTGACGGAAAGTCCGGGTTATTTAATATTCCTATTTATAATGAATTTTTAAATTAACCAATTCAAATACCTACTCAACAAACAGAATTAAAAGGTAGATTCAATAATGAGTGTGCAGCTATTGTTGGAGGTGACTATTGAAAATCTATGCATCCATTGGTTGCATATGGGAAATGAGATACTTTTAAGTATGAGGCCAATTTTAAAATTTAAAATAAAAAGAATTTTCTCTAAAATGTTTAAATTTAAAAGAATTTATTAGTTTTGGGGCATATGCAATCATCTATTAACTAGGGGGGATATTGCTTAATTTTAAATTCTAGGAAGGAGATTGAAGTGAAATGAATAATAATTAAGGGGAAAATGTGCAATCATCCCAAGAACTTATTATGTTTATTCTCACCAAGTTTTAGTATGAATGGGCTCTTTAAGAAAAAAAAAATTAAATTAAGAAATAGAAACAAGTTTATTTTAATTAAAATTCTTGTTGGTATTTTTATTGTTATTGTTATTTTTATTGTTAGTGGTATTGGTTTTGGCATTGGCATTATTATTTATACTACGTACCACACTGTGGGGGCTTAAGGACCGAGGAAGGTTGCACTAAGTCATAACTATCACTAAAGAAGCATTCCAAACCTGAGGAGAGGGTTCGCCCGAGGATAGGAGGAGAAGAGACAAAATACTCCTTGGAAGACCGAATGGAGGGAATGATGTTTAGATTGAGGATCAGAAGGGTTGAAGGAAGATTCCAGTGAAAGTTTACCTAATTCCGCCGCATTGAATGACTGGCAACAGCTTTATCAACTACATTAATGAGGAAGTGACCTAAACAGTGGCATTCACAGCTAAGCAACTCTTCCTACCACATTCACTTGAAGTTTAAGGGGACAAGTGTCAAAATGAGAGTCTAGAAGATTGTAAATGAAGGGTCAGGATGCAATAAGCTTAGGAGTATATAAGAGAAAGGGAACTTCCAGATAAGGAGATCCAAAAAAAATATCCTAAGTACATGAATTAAAGCAAGAACATTGAGAGAAAGAAAGTGAACAGTGTATCACCTATTGTAACAGCTTTGTCCTTGGGAGAGCTTGTAAAGAGCCTCTTATATGTATAACTTTGACCTCCAGTTGTTCCCTCTCTATTTATATCCTCGGGCTAAGCCCCCCTTGTGTTACCCCACTCTTTTTACAAATATCTATTGATTTGGGCCAGCTAGGTTGCACAGACTTCACTATTCTAAGTGGGTTTGTGCTGCTTGATTTTTGTGTCCTTACATATATAATTTGAAGTGAATTATAATATGAAAAATATTATTTTTGGATAATTTATGGCTTAAGTTTTAATTATATTGTATCAAAACTTTGGCTTCTTCACAAAATTTTCAAATTAATGGTCTGGACTTAATTCAGGTTATTTGTATTATAGTTGCTACTGCCTGCTAATAGCTTCCAAATTTGTGCTGAATTAGTTTTATTATTGAGCTCTGATACTAGACCAAAAACTGTGCCTTGTGTTAAAGCCTTAAAGTGAAATCAGATTGAAGAATTGAGGAATAGAGAAGAAGAAGAAAAAGAAGCAGTTCAGAAGAAGAATGATAAATGTTGATATCTGCTTAAGCTACAGTCGTCTTGTAATAACTTTATTAACTACAAGTAGCTTTTCTGTTATAGTTTGTTAGTTGTTAAATACTGTTTTAGGTGACAGGTGTCTTATTCTTATTGATTTCTAGTTAGTTTAGTTTATTATGATTTTCCCACTCTCTTCTTCTAATATATGAGGACAAAGTTTTTGTAATTTAATACATATTCGCATATACAACTTCACAGATTGATTCTCTCTCTCTCTCTCTCATTCTCTCCTCCTTTCAAATTCCTAAATCTTCATTGTTGAAAGCTCGAGCTTTTGTCAATCTCAACACCTCATACGATCCATGGGAGATTAATCAAAAGTCTACAGTCATAACTTGCTCAAATTAAAGAATCTGCATAAGTGCCTCTGTTGTTATAACTTGTTAATAAGGATTTGTTCATTATTTCAAGACAAATTAGTTAAGAAGCTCCTATTTCGCTCAGTACTAAAATCAAAACTAAACTAAAAGAATAAAATAAAAGAAAATTAAATATCTACATATATAATTGTAGGGATAAAAGCCCAGAATGACACGTTGGGCCTTTGGCCTTTGTCCGAAACAGCTGAATTGTTCGAGGAGAAGCAAGTCGTTATCAGGATTTCCCACTGAGAGACATACAAGTGAGGGGCGAACGGAATGAAATCCGAGGAGAGGCTCCTCCTCGGATACGAAAAAGGCCGCTCGAGCACATACTCCAGCTACTAAGGCCACCCTCCAAGAAGCTCCCGCAATAAGAACATGTTTCGTGAACGTGCAAGAAGGAGGTAAACTCAAAAATATCTAAGGGAAAGCTGCCACCACAATGTATTACAGCTGCTTTTCTGACCGCATTTATGCGGAAAAGACTTCTGAACAGTGTTATTTCAGCAAACGCAACTCACAGAAAGTCAAAGAGGGTGTCTGATGGGATAGGTACTCAAATGAGGGCACAGGTGAACGACAAGTGTAGGATCAAGATGGTCCAGAAGGGCTATATAATGTGAAAGACCCGCCAAGAAAAGGGCGAGGGAAAAATTGTAAACAAATCTGTATTAGAGCTTTAAAACAGAAAGTATTCAAGAATCAACGTCCTCGGCCCAATCCGAGAGCATTATTCTTTAACAAGCTTCTGTTATCTTTCCCATTTTAGCACTAAAATATGTTCTTCGGTTACCTGATTCACGCTAGTCCAGTTTCCCAACCCATTCTCTACAAATTTATTGTTTTGGGCTTAAGTTCATACATCTGTTGGGCTAGAACCCAAAAGCTGGTCCTTACAATAACTATGCCCACATTTAATTTAATTTATAAATATGATTATTATATTTATGGGAATGTGAATTATGTTTGATTTATTCATAAAAATCTTAATGAGTTACTATTTATTCTTTCCAAAATATTATTATGTTTATAAACACAATGTCAATCATATTACCCATCGACTCAACCTTTTAGGCTTGAAGGCCTAGATTATTGCAAATTGTATTAGTCACCACTTTTATACAATTTCCTACAAATTAGAATCACAATTGTAGGGGTGAAAGGCCAGGGAGCCCATATCTATGTATATGATGGGCCAGGGGCCCAGTCTGAGGACGTTAAACACTTCCAGAGGGGTCTGTGCCAATAAGGGAATAAATGGAATCCGATCAGGGCCACCCCGGGGAAAAACGAGGAAGAATCCCTCCTTGGCTGGGTAAAGCCGAGGAGGGAGGACATAATCTGCCATCAAGAGCAACATTCCAGACCATTTCAAGGAAGAGGATAAGTATTAAGAAGGAACAGGACAAAAGAGAGCTATAAAATATCTAAGATAAGACTGCTACCATGGCATTGAATGCTCTACAACTGGTCAAACCATGCTTTTCAGCATTACAGTTACTCCCAAAGACTTTAGGGAGGGGCTGATAGGACAAGTATCAGAGTTATCAATCTAAATCCACACGTGGAATGTGGAAATAAGAGGAGGAGGATAGTATAAAATAAGGGGGAGACCCTAATAGAAAAGATCCAAAAAAAGGGAAAAAGGAAGGACGGCAGCAAGAAACACCGGACTAATAGCCTAATCCGGAAGACATACAAGAATTGATCTCCTTGGACCGTGCCGAGGGCGACTTTCTTTAAGTATAACCTGTCTGTTCTTGTTTTATTGTCATTTCAATCTACCATAACAACCATCCAACTCATTAGAACCTAGATTCCCAACCCACTCTCTACAAATTCATTGTTTTGGGGCTTTTTGGGTTCAAGTCCAGATATCTTTTGGGTCAGGGAACCAAATTGCGTCCTTACAATAATAATTATAAACTCTTAGTGCAATGAAGTTTCAACTTATCTACTGATCATCAGCTTCTCTCCTCGTGGTCATGCTGCTTAAATCAGAATAAAAATCTTCAGTCCCACTCATATTTTGCTCCACCAATGATCATTAAAAATGGGAAAGGGCATTTTTATTCTATTCTGCAATGTCAAAATTGAACTGTACCAAAATGAATCCATGCCCCATATGCTATGTTAGAAGTATGTGATTAAATAATTAAATTTACCATATTCCAAGAGTTTAAACTTTTGGAACAATCGGTAATTTAACATGGTATCAGAGCATGAGATCGTGAGTTCAATTCTTGTCTTCTCCACTTTACCTCCCATTTAAATTCCCACATATTGGGTCTTACCTATTAAAAGGTAATTTCGCTATTAAAAGATAGTTTTAGCCTACAGGTGAGGGGAGTATTTAAAGCATGTAGTTAAATGATTAAATTTACCGTATCCCAAGAGCTTAAACTTTTGTGACAATCTATTTAATATGTACAACTTTGATATCATAAGATTACTACTTACATAAACTTTTTTTGAAGATAAAAAGTAATGAAAGAAAATTAATGGAAACTGCCCCAATCAACTTGTCCTTGTAATTTTTCATCATGTTTTGGTTTTGTCCGTGGGAAATTGTCCTAGAGCCTCATGTGCAGGCATGCACATAAGGAAAAGAACTAGCACCACTGTGACTTTGAGAAGAATAATAGTTAGAAGAGCCATCTTTTCTTCTGTAAGTAGAGAGAGTTTAAGATCTATGACTATGCCTAGGGCTAACATCATTCTCCAATGGTTAAATAAAGGAAATAAGGGAATAGAAAAAGGAAACACGGACCGTGCAAAATGGGTGTGGACATTTCAGAGATACTGAGCAACTTCGTCACTGAATCATCATGGAAATTGTTTTGATACAGCGCTGTAAGTGCCATGAAATTTGAAATCAATTTCCAGAGATATTGTATATAGGGAGGGATTGGCATGAACAAGAGTTGAAAACTCTTGCAATACAGTCAATACTTTGAGGGAAAAAATATACATACCGACATAATGCCGTGCAAGGTGCGAAGATGGTGACAAGGTTAAAGGTGCTAACTGGTGCAAAAGAGCTTACCCCGCGTGGTCAGAAATTTTAGTTGCAAAGAGATTTTTCAAGCATGCATGCCTCTATTTTTTTATGAACTGGCCGAGACGTATGGTGCAAGTTTCTTTGTCGACAAGTATTAATTATATTTCAAATTTTAAATGTATCAGTGAACATTGTTATAGTATCTTCCTGGCAATAGAGAATACGAAGTTACATGGTAAGGTTGCTCTCCATATTACCAATAACATTTTATTTCTTTAATTTAAGAATCTAAATATGGCATGTTTTACATTATTTAAAATATTAAATAATATAATACAAATATATTTTTAATTTTTAATTATTTAATATAAACGATGAAATGGATATATTTAAAAGGGACCAGAGCTTTTTATGATAATTTGTGACTATAGTCACCAAGCTTTGGCTTCTCAACAAACATATTCAAATGAAATTTTCAATAAGAGCAATGCTAGAGTCATAAACAATTTTACAAACAAGCAATCACCAAAGATGCATAGAGAGACAAGAGGGTGAAGGGAAGGAAGGGAGATAGTTGATTTGATTTGATTTTTTAATAAGAATTGTAATGAAATTTTGTAAAAAGTTTGTAAAATTGTTTGTGGCTCTTGCATTGCTCCCACTAATATGTAATTAAATAAATATAAAAACTGACATCAATGAAATTTCCACTAGTATACTCTGCAATTTCTCTCCCCACATAGCCTTATGAATTTGTATATAAATGAATTTGTGTCACAGATATAATAAGGAATGAAAGAAAATTAATGAAAACTTTATCAAGGACTATATATAATACTGTATCAATCGTTTTATTCATTTATTTTTCTTTTGATGAATAAATTGGTATCATTTTTTGAACTATATATTACCATGAAAGGTCCATTTTCTTAATCAAAAATCAATTAGCTTTTACAAAATCAAAACCTACTAATATGGTCTATCAATGAAGCTAGTAAACCCTTTCTTTCCTTTTTTTTTTTTTTTAATATTTATTTTTTGCCTTGGTGTGTGGCCAGATCAAAAACTAATCAGCTGAATGGTAGGACAAAGATTTTGTATTATTTTAATCTATTTCGGAGGGAAAAAAAAAATATTATCTTTGTCCGTTTTGTTAATTAAAAGGGCCAAAATGCAAAAGACATAAATGCCTAGATGCAATGCAATTTGGACATTTCCCTAAAGAAATAAATTATATTCCAAAATGCTTATTAAAAAGGTCCATTTTTTTTCCCGGTGCCTGGTCTATGTGTCCAATGCAGAGTGCATGCAAAAGTTTTTTTTTTTTTTAATTTTATTTTATTCAGAATGCGTAATTAATTATATTTATGTGCATGTAGAGAAAATGTGACTCGTAAATTCAAAAACCTAGGAAGGATACCACATAGGTTTGCATCTCCCAGAAAAACCAAGGGAGGCCCAAGTGAGTGTAGCTATGTAGCTGAAGTCTTTTTCTTTTATTTATTTATTTATATAAATTAAGGACACATGGCTGTTGATATGGCAGCTCTCAATTGAAAAATAAATTAATTAATTAATATCACTATTAGCTACGTCAACATTTATTTTAACACAATAGCAAAATATTAGGAACTAAATTGACATATTTGAAACGTAAGGGACTAAAATGTAATTAAATATAATTATTTTTAGTTTTTTTATTAAAAAATATATTTTAATAATAATAGAGTTATGGACAAAGGAGTAACAACAATAGTACGTAAGTGCAAGCTTATTGGACCAAAGTGACAAAAAAATGAAAATTAAAGGATCAAATTAATGAAAATTTACCAAAATGAAATGGAGTAATTTTTTTTTTCCAATTTTTATTTTTTTTTATTTTCACTAAGTTCAATTAGAATGCTTTTTTTAACAAGAAAATATAACAAACATAAATATATATTTATGTTTACTAAAATAGTTGTTATTTTATGTTGTTTTATTCGGTAATAATAATAATAATAATATGGTCACTGATGTTCTTTTTAGAAGGAATGGGGACATGGATGAAACCTCCTGATCTCCATCAGTAACCTCTATTGGTACTTTGTGTATCATTTCTTTTCCCACTCCTACTTGGTTATCTGATCTTAAGGCTAGTTATGAAGGTGATTAAGGTATTTAGGCCATTCATTCAGGGGATGATGTTCCAAAAGAGTTTCCCTTCTACAATGGTATGTTATTCTACAAGGGCGGAATATATATGGGTGATTCTAGTGGTGACTTGTAGGGAATTGTGTTGCAGCAAGTTCATAATGGTCCCTTGGGGGGTCATTTAGGTTATTTTAAAACTCTCCATAGACTTCAAAGGGATTTTCATTGGCCTGGTATAAAGAAAGACTTGAAACGGAAGCAATTTGATGTATGTTGGAGGCTTAAGATTGAAACTTGTTATCTTGTTGAGTTGTTATAGTCACTAACCATTTAAGAAAAACTTTTGTGCATTGTCAGTATGGACTTTACTGAAGAGGGTTGCCATAGTATGAACTTTATGAAAGGATTACCCAGGTATCCACTTTAATTTTTTATCTCATCTTTATAATAAAGCTACTAAGATTTCTAACCTTGACATGCAATTTGGTTTTAAGCTATATGGCATACCTTCTACCATTGTAAGTGATAGATACCCTATCTTCACCTCACATTTTTGGGAAGAGTTAATATCACCATTAGCCACATCAACCAAATATATATATTGATACAATAGCAAAATCATAGGAACTAAACTAATACATTTGAAATGTCAAAAACCAAATTAACACACAATGTAAAGGTTAGTGACCAAATATGTAATTAATCCAAATTATTTTTAGTTGTTTTTAGTATTGAAAAAATATTTTTAAAAAATTAACAAAGTTATGGACAAGGGAGTAATAGTGACAGTAAATGTAAACTTATAGAACCAAAATGACAAAACATGAAATTTTAAAAAACCAAATTAATGAAATTTTAGCAAAGTAATTTGTGTTTTTGCCAAATTTTAGTTTTATTTTCACTAAGTTCAATTAGAATGGTTTTTTTAGTTGTAAGGACTCAATTTGTAACGACCCCAAATTGATACGGGGTTCGCACGTTTAAAGGCCCAAACAATAAAATTTGTAGAGCATGGGCTAAAAGACTAGGCCTTGGTCGCCGGACAATGGTTGGTCATGGTGTTCATGGTAATCGCACAAGGGCGTATCATGCTTGCCCAAGAAGATTTTCTCCTCGGCACGACTTGGGAGGCTTTAGCTCTTGGCTGTTGTCCCCCCCCCCCCCCCTCTTGGCTTGCTTCCCTCTCCTTTTACACTAGCCTTTACCCTCTCGCCAACGTCCACATGTAGGTTCAGCTTTCGAGGGCTGATGCCTGTCCCATCGACCCATACCTAAAGTGGTTGGGGGCAGTTGTAAAAGCTGAAAAGTATTGCTCTGTCAGGCGCAGAGTACTTAATTACAGTAATGGCAGCATTTCCCTTTTCTTTTGTCAATTCACTATTCAGGGGTCCTTTCCCCATCAATGCGGAGGTGTTTAGCTTTTCCTTGAACCGCTCCTACACCGTACTCGCCCTTTCCTCTAGGGGCAATTTAGGATGCCGAGGACAGAGTCATTCTCGGCTATATCTCTAGGCCATTAGGTTTTCGGTTGCACGTCCTCGGCAATGCCTATCCTCGGCGTGGGCCTTGGGTCCTAATGCAAAGTGGACCTGGATCACAAATTTTCTGGCCCCACATTAATAATTAAGAAAATACAACAAACATAAACATAAACATAAACGTATGCTTACTAAAATTATTGCTATTTGTGTTGCTTTTAATAATAATAATAGTAATAATAATAATAATAATAATAATAATAATAATAATAATAATAATAATAATAATAATAATAATTTGTTGGTTAATTAATTTAGGGGTATTTTTAACAAGAAAAGAAGCAATAACTAACTTTCTGAATCCTCTTAATATATACAGATAATAATAATAATAAAAAAAACAACCCACTGAAGGAAAACTGCACAAATAACCCATTAATATTACTCTTACAAGTTAAATACTAAAAAATCAAATGATATAAATAAATAAATAAAAAACACAAAAAAAAAAAAAATTTATCATCTTGCCAATCTAGGATGTACAAACTAAAATTCAACAACAATAGCCACCTATGGGCCATGTTTTTTGTGAATAAATGAAACAAAGAAAAAATAAGTTTGTTAATGACAAATAGAAAATAAGAAATAGTCACGACTGGCTGGTTTGGGCACTTCAATCATAAATATACAACTTGGTAAATTTGGCAATGCATGATTTAGAATTCCCAATATATAGTGAGTTTATAAATTAACTAATTTAAGTAACTATTCAAAAAACCCTGTAAAATTATGCCAAGTTCAATTAGCCTATAATTGACATAAACAAATAGAAATTGAAGGTGGATTCATCAAAGAGTGTGTGGTTGCTGTCTAAGGTGACTATCGAAAATCTATGCATTATCCATTGGTTGCCAATGGGCAATTAGATACTTTTAAATATGAGCCCAATTTGACAAAAAAAAATCTCTTAAAATGTTTGAATCTAACAAAATTTATTAACATTTTGGGCAATTTACCAATCACCTATTAATTAGGGGGAATATTGCTTGATTTTAAATTATATATAGGAGGGAGATTGTTGTGAACCGAATAATAGTTAAAGAGAAATGTTCAATCAACCCAAATATTTATTATGTTTATTCTCACCAATTTCCAGTATAAATGGGCTTTTTGACAAGAAAATTTATATTAAAAAAACATAAGCAAGTTTATTTTAACCAAAATTATCGTTGTTAGTATTTTTATTGTTATTATTATTGATATTGGTATTAGTATTGGTATTGGCCTTATTATCTATACTACTATTACGAGGATACTACTATTTGGTGTCCACTTTTTAGATGTACAAAAATAGCCTTACTTACAAATTAAGAAAATTTTTAAAATGTAAATAATAAGTTTTGAAAAGTAAAATAATCAATTCTAAAAAAACGTTTTAGAAGACTTAGTGACCAATTTATTGAAAAATTGAAAAACCCATAGAGATTAGAATACAAACATATTTCACATTTATCCATTATTCAAACACAAACCCACTATTAAGAGCACTCACAATAGGGTTGCTAAAATGAATAAATAGTCATTTTAGCAACCAAAACACTGAAAACACAAACTACACAGCAAAAAAGGTAAAGCCAAAAAATTTTGAGTGATTGCTACAGTTGGCTGCTATATCTAGCAGATCATTATAGCGGGATGGTGTAACAAAAAATATTTTTTTATTCAGTTCTTTCCCATCTTTTATTATTTTATATTTTATCTTTCTCTCTTTTCTCTTTCTTTAGACAAATCTCTCTCTCTCTCTCTCTCTCTCTCTCTCTCTCTCTCTCTCTCTCTCTCTCTCTCTCTCTCTCTCTCTCTCTCTCTCTCTTGCTTTATTGCTTTGGCCGAACCACCCTGGTCCTCCCTTCTCTTCAATCTTTTTGTTATTCTTTTGGCAAGGC
Source organism: Quercus tomentella (assembly GCA_028535165.1). Lineage (NCBI taxonomy): Eukaryota > Viridiplantae > Streptophyta > Magnoliopsida > Fagales > Fagaceae > Quercus > Quercus tomentella. The sequence continues at coordinate 44,065,509 of JAPQVY010000012.1, read as the reverse complement.
TATTCAATCTACAACTGAAGAAATCAACACAATTCAAGCTTCCTCATTTTTGTTTTCCTCAAGCTTCCTCATCTTAGTCATCCTTTGATCTTCTCTCTTTGAGATTAAACTTTGGTGGTGGTTGATTTTAAGTGTGGGTCTTGTGGATTGGTGGTTCTAGTGGTGGTGGTGGTGGTGGTGGTTGATTTTGGGTGTGGGTCTTGTAGATTAGTGGTTCTAGTGGTGGTGGTGGTTGATTTTGAGTGTGGGTCTTGTGGATTGGTGATTGTAGTGGTGGTGGTGGTTGATTTTGAGTGTGGGTCTTGTGGATTGGTGGTTGTGGTGGTGATTTGTTAGGAACCTAGTGGTTCCTAATGGGTTTGGATAGGAATTATAGGGGAATTGATGGGAATTGTAGGGAAATTAACTTTATTAGAGGTAGTCACCATCCATAGAGAAAGAAAAAGATTAAGAGAGAGAGGGAGATGCACTAATGCATTAAGAAATTGGTTTATTGTTCAATGATGGAAATAAGATTACAAGTAGGTATTTATAGAACTATGAAACTATTTTATTGGCTCACATGACCTTATTCTAATAGTCCTATTATTCCCCATGTGCACTAACCAACCAACTAACTAACTAAATGCATTCTATACCCAAACGTGGGTTCCTTTTGGGTGTGGGTTTGGTGGTCGATTCGGCTATAGGTTTGGCTGTGGCCATGGGTTGTGGTTGTTATGGTGGCTGATGGGTGTGGTTTGTTGGTTGTGACTATTGTTTATTGTTTTATTTATATTATTTTAATGTGTTGTATGTTAAAATAGAAGTTTTGATGTTGGGTGTATTTAAAAGTAAATTGTTAAAATAGATAAAGTAACTTTTTGAGTAGTTAAAAACTATATTTTTTGACATCTTTGCTGTGAATCTCTAATTGGTTGTTTTTCCCAATTTAATTCAAGTGTAGTTTAGCCACTTGGAGTCAGGGTAGAGCCAGGGGTTAATTGCCCCTCCCTAACTCCTCATAAAAATTCTTATACCTACCAATATTAGGAACTCCTCTAAAATATTCATCAAAAAAAAAGAAAAAGAAAAAGGAACTCCTCTAAAATGACTCTATCCTTAACAAAGAAAAAGCACAAAGAGGCAATCCCAATTTAGAGGAAAAATGAACTGACACAAAATAAAGGAAAAAAGATTTCCCTGAGGCAAAGCAGCACACCTGTAAGACTGTTTTGTCTTGTCTAGCTTGTAGTTTTTCACTATTCATGAAATCACACTAGCAACGGAGGATGTTAAAACATACCTATTTTGTTGGGGGATATTACACAAAGTAATAATGGCAGAACAATGTTAACACAAAAGACAACTAAAAAATAGATAACTTAGAAGCACAATATAGTTTTCCTTAGATAATATTTGCCCCCCACACTATTGTTACTAAGGGGTTATCGAAAATTTGTCCCCAGGATACAATTAAGATGTTGGGTTCTACAGATAGCAATTCTGGAGAATGATCACAGGATTTCTTGTATTTCTCTCTAACTTACATAAGCCTCTATTTATACCCATAGGGTTATATTTCATCAAAAGACACGTATAGAAAGTTAAAATGTTTAATAAAACTGTTCACAAGGCTTGAAACTTCTTCAACCTTTCTAAACAGTCACTAGAAAATTCTGTAGAAAATCCTATTTCACAACTTTCGATTGATCGAATGTTCCTTTTGATCAATCGAACAGGAATCGAATAGCAATCGAATCATCTAGAGACTCCAGGATTATTTTCTTACCATTTCAAACGATCAAGCAAAAGCTTCAACCGATCAAAAATGCTGAATTTCAAATTTTCACTTAGAAAATTTCAAAACTTGAATTTTATTCGATCAATCGAACAGGAATCGAATAGCAATTGAATCATCTAGAGACTCCAGGATTATTTTCTTACCATTTCAAACGATCAAGCAAAAGCTTCAACCGATCAAAAATGCTGAATTTCAAATTTTCACTTAGAAAATTTCAAAACTTGGATTTTCACTTTATGAAACAATATTCTCCAAATTCAAGCATCATTATTACAGCCTATCCATGTATATACCTCTATATACAACATATTTTACATTCTCAAACACTACTTTATTTATTTTATCATCTTATTTTACAACTCACCTAACATCTCAGTTTTTATTTTTACATACAACTCATTAAAATAATATAAAATATATCAACAAATAATATAAAAAATAATACAACTCTTCAATCTCTCTACCTTTTTGTCTTTCTCTCTCTCTACCAAACCCACACACTACTTAAAATAATAATATTTAAGTTTACAACCTAGCTACAGTACGTTGCAAATATGCCAACTTATTGTAGCAAGGTGGCATAAATTTTTATGACTACATACCCCAATGGAGTGAGTTTTCAATGACTTTGGTTGTAAAATAGCAACTTAGGGGGTTTTACACCCCCAATGCTAATGCTTTAGCAAGCTTATTTATCATTTTATTTTATTTTTTGTTTCCTTGGCATTTCAATTGGTGGGCCTATATTCTAAACTAAATAATTATTTTCTTCAACAAAAAAAAAAAAAAAAAAAAAAAAAAAAAAAAACATAAATGTTCTTGTAATATAACCTTTAAATTTCCCCTATCTTTCTTCCTTCTTCTTCGTCTCTGGACTTTTTAATTTTAAACTTTTTTCCCCTATTAATCCAAATATTAAATAATTTGAAAATTAGAGAAAGAAATATTGAATTCTACCTATTTTTCAAAAGTAATTAAGGCAGTCATATGTATACAACTTTGCCAAAATATTTATATATTCTTAATACATTTAAATTGATTTAATTTCTCAATTTATTTTGAGGAATCAAATTAGATATTTAATTATAGTTTATGTTACAGTTTTTTACAATTATTTATTTATTTTATTATCAATATCGAGTAATATTTGGTTTCCAAAAAAAACAAAGTGTCGATCAATATTTTTAGATTATTATTAATTTTTTTTAATCTTGGCCCTAAACCGCAGGACCGCAACAATATGGAGTTAGTTCTTTCCAAAAAAAAAAAAACACCAGCACATTAGAAAAAGCACCATCACTGCTGTGACTTTGTGAAGCATATTTAGACGTCTAATAATTATCTGTAAGTAGAAAGAGTTTTAAGATAGATGCCTTCAGGGATTAATCGTACACAGGATGTCTAATAAGGGAGATAAGGGATTATAGAACCGAAACGCGGACCATGTGAGAGAGGTGTAGAGGTTAGATACTGAGAAACTTCGTCACTGAATCATCATGGAAATTGATTTGTAATAACGCTGTGGGTGCCATGAAATTTGAAATCAATTTCCAGGGATGTTGTATGTATATAGGGAGGGATTGGCACGAACAAGATCTTGCAACTTGCAAATTGCAACACGTACAGAGTCAATATTTGAGGGAAAAACATACACCAACGTAATGCGGTGCAAGCTGCGAAGGTGGTAGCAATGTTAAGGTGCAAGCTGGTGTAAAAATGGTTACCCCTCGTGGACGTTCGGAAATTTCAGCTGCAAAGACAATCATGCATGCATACCTGCATTTTTTTTTAAAAAAAAATTATGAAAGCATCCTGCATTTTTTTTATGTGTGTAATGACTTAGTGCAAGTTTCTTTGTCCCCAAGTCTTCAATTGTAATATTTCAAACATATATTAAAATTGTAAGTTTATGATTAAAATTTTTATTTTTTAGGTTCAATAAAGTAAAATATATTATATTATTTAGAATTTTAAATAGTATAGCATAGATACAATTTTAAATTACCGTGCAAGGTCCATTATTTTTAATCAAAGATCAATTAATAAAAAGGACGGAGCGACAAAGCAGTGCATAATTTTTTAGCAATATATATAATTAAATAAAAAAAAACATTATGTCTTTCATCCCATAAGCACTTATATTTATTGGCCAAGCTTAGCCTCCTTTGACACTAATTAAGTTTAAATATGCAAAGTATATAAATGTTGAACTCATTTCTCTCACATGATAGTTAGTCCCACATCCTATATGTATTGGGCAAGTTTGACCTCCTTTGATTCCAAGAGTAATTATATAATACTTTAGACTTGCAATAAACGTACTTACTCCTATCTCCCTCTCACTTTACTTAACAATAGGTCACGTTGATTAAAATTTAAGATGAGATATACTATTTATGTGAGAAAAAAGTGTGCGACAATATTGTATTCTTTGAATATTGTATAATTTATTTTCTGACACTAAGATATGTGACACAAGTTTAATGCATCATCCTAAAATAGTTGCAACCTTGCAATAAATAATAACTACAAACTAAGCTTTTGTTATTGAGTATGGGTTCTTTTTCGCTATTATTCATGGAAAGTTGTTCAACTTAATTAATCATTATTCTACAAAAATTGTAACATTGTATGAGTAGAAAATATTAAAAATATTACATATTTTATTATATAACATTTACAAATTAACTAACGTAACAACTTTCTCAAAAAAAAAAAAAATAACTAAAAAAAAAAATAACATAACAATGAATGTAAATGGTGGATTTAAACAACATAATAAATTAATTAAATAATTTATTGTGATTGTTGATATATTAATTTGTAAAAACTTATGTTAATTATGAAATTTGTAGCATTTTTATGCAGCAATTATAACCAAAAGAGAAAAATGCACGAGATAATGAATCTGTTGCTGTGCTATAATCGCACTATGTCGCCATTTATGGTTTAAGATTTTCCCCCTAATTGCTAGTGTTAATGTTAAAAGGCTTTTGTTTGTTTGATCAATGCCAAACCTCTTTATTCCGTTTGGTTGAAACTTATAAAAATAGTGACTACGTACCATGGCAGTTGTTTGAAGTTTTAGCCAAAAGGTTAATTTTAATAAAAAATGAGTCATGTTAACGAGTGCCCTTAAGACAATGATTAACAATTCATTTTAGGAAAATTTTGACAGCACTTTTATGGAAAATAGAAAAAATTGTTAAAATATTAATTACTTTTTTTTCTTTTCCCATATAAACTTTTTTTAAATGAATTATTAACAATTGTTTTAAAGGCATCCGTTAACATTTTTCATTAAAAACATGTAAATGAGCTCTTTATCCAATTATTGCCTAGCAAGATTGTCTTGCCTCCTTTAGTGCCTGGTTTTTTGAGATAGTCACATATAACACGGGACGGGGAAGTAGGGTTTCAACTACGAAGCTCCTAGTATTAAACATAAATTAGTCCCAAATAACAAAATAAAATAATCATAATATTAAAAAGATTCATGGATCCAATTAAAAAGGCTTGAAAATTATCATCAACACTTAATTAAGTTAGATAAATCATGAACTATCAACGGGAAAGCAATTGCATGCATGTACATTGAATTTCACTTAATAATTAAGGTATACTTATACATCAAAGTGGGCTGCATCAATCCAAATTTCTCTACCTTTGTAAACCCTAGACTACAATCCACCTTGATCACCATTTTAACTTTCCTCTTCTTTTTATTCTTTAATTACAAATTTTCTTCTAAAGGAAAAAATAGACAATAAAAGAAATGAAGAATATAGGTTAGATGATTCATAATCTAGCATAAGCAGCTTGCACCCCCACTTTCAATTCGAGTCATTTGCTTTAACTTAAGGGGTGCTTCCCTTGGGCATAAAGGAAGAGGGAGGACTCTTCTTCTTTGAAGGAGTCCAGGAGGGCGGATTAGGCGTAGATGGAGTGACAGGACCCTTTCCCAGCAATTGGCGTAGCAATGGAGATACAACGATATTGTGATCAGTGTCAAAAGGCTTTTGGTTCATCATTGAGGGGATAATATATATCGCCGGTTTTTGTTGGATTGGGAACATATGGAGGGCCTTTACCTTGGTCAACTGCCCCAAACAACTTGTTTTCGTTTTGTGCATCTGGAAATCTCCTAGCCTCATGTACTGGCGAGCACATAATAAGAATAAGCACAGGCACTACTATGACTCTGACAAGCATATTTAAAATCTTCATTGTTTTTGAAAGTTCAAATAGTGTGAAAACACCCTTGAATGTTTAGACCCCCAATTAACAAATTACCAATTCAAATTTTATATCAAACAATTAATGTGTGGAACATGAACTAAAGCATAACACAGAATTGGTAAACAATCTAAACCAATTAAAATCACATCCACAGCAAGGGAAGGAAGATGCAAACACAAGGACAACACGCGATATGTTATCGAAGAGGAAACCGAAGCCCTCGGCGTAAAACCTCTCCGCCGCCCTCCAAGCGGTAAACAATCCACTAGAAAATATAGTTGGGATACATGAACAGTAATAGACCCTCCAAGCCTAATCTACCCGATGTACCTAAGCCCTCCAAGTTTCTTGCTCCAACGAAGTTGCGCCGAACCTTTTTCTTTTCTAGCTTCCCGGATTCCGCTACTAGACCATAGCATCAACCAATGAAGATTGGTTCCTTCCTAACTGCTTTCCAAAACACCAAACAACCCTCTCACAGTAATGGATATGGTGAGAACAAGATTTTGGTAAAAAGCCTCTCAAGGATTTGGCAATGGAGAGGAAGAGAGTTAAGGAATTTGAAGAGACACTTATGTAAAGATTGTGAATGAATCAATCTTGTTTTACTCTAGGGTTTCTCTCTCAAAATTCTCTCTGGAAGCTCTCTCTCATTTGTGGGTATAAGAGGTATTTATACTGAGGTGAGAGGAGAATGTGAAACGTCAGGTTTTTCAAAACAGGGCTAGCTCGCGGCTTGGCCTCGCGACTTGACTGAGTTGCGAGATCCAGTCGCGAGATAACCGTATGGTCAGTTGTCCTGTTTTGTCCTATAGTGCTCCAGCTAGCATGACTGTTCACCTTCTGGCATGCTTGGCACGTGTGCTGCTTCTGGCGGCTTGCAGCCGCGAGGCACCCGCGAGATCCAACCGCGAGTCTCTGTTTTCTTGCACACTCTTGACCAATCTTCACTCTATCTCACTCACTACCCTTACAACAAGCCCACCTAAATACAGGGTTACTAAATGCTGAAATACAAGCAAATTTGGCACGGAATAAAGCCAATTAGATGGTTGAATAAATTCAACCTTACAGTTTTCTGCATGTAGAGATTACACAAGGAAGTACAGATGAGGAATGTCTTGACTCTTGAGGCTCAAGCTAAAAATTAGGTAGCTATTTATATACAAAACGAGAACGTTAAGTTGAAAATGGAAATGGCAGAGGAACCTTCGCCATGGAAATTACTGTGAAACAACGCTAGTCTAGCTTTAGGTGCCCATATCCAAATTGAAATCAAGGGTGGCATGTCTGCAGAGCCAAAAACTGTGGGCAAAACCATACCAACAAAATGCCGTGAGCCAAGGTGGTGGACGGAAATTTTCTTTGAGGTGCCCGGGATGTATAGATCGACCAAGTTTTCTTTGCCGTCAAGTCTTGCTTTTCAAATTTTAGATATACGTAAATATTAAGGGCATTTGGTTCGCTGTGATGTGTCTTTGATGTGATACACATTACAATGATGTGATATTAAAATTTTTGGTTAATTTTATTTTTTCTAACATTACCATAATTTAAAATTATAAAATATATCATATTATCTTAATCTCATCACCTTCACAAACAATTTAATGTTGTATTCTTGTATTGAAATTACATTAATGTAAGATTATAATAACGTAATATTAAGGCGTAATGTAATATCATGGCAAACCAAACGCTCCCTAATAGTATCTTCCTAGTAGTTACTAGTTCCTAAAAAGGAATTGGAAATTACATGGTAACTAGGGTTGTCTCCATTTTATAATTTTTTTATAGAAAAATTGACAATGTAAATGGTATTCCATTGTTTAAAATTTGAACTTATATGACACGGTTATATTTTTAAATTTTTAATATTTAATTTGATAATTTGTGGAAAGTTTGGAACAAATTCTTCAATTTAATGTGTCTGGAATTAATTCAGGTTATTAATTTGTACTTTATAGTTGCACTAATAGCTGCAATTAATGTGTGAAATTAGTTTTATAATTCATTTGAGTTAGGAGTGGCAATTTGTGTTCGCGTGTAGAGTTTGTATCGTGTCAACTCATGAGTATTTGACTATGTATGTCAATACTAACCCGACACGTTTATTAAACGAGTCAAGATCCTTTAACCCTAACATGACCTGTTTATTAAACGAATCAATTATGTCTACCCGTCTATCACATTCTATCAAAGCAAACAAAAAAAAACAAAAAAAAAAAATACAAATTTTAGTATTAACCCAATCGGTATAAACTATGAAAAACTAAACAAATAGTTTTTTAAATATAAAATTCAAAATTAACGGGAATAAAAATCTCTTCAAGTTCATGCTACTTCTACCAGGATAAAAATCTTCTATCTCATTCACTTTATGCTTCTCTAATTGCCAATTATAATGCAAAAGGAGAGTTTTATTCGCAGTTTTAGTCTCAAAATTGAAGTGTACCATAAATGAATCTATATCCTATATAACCTTGATACCATGAGATTACTACGTTAATAATATATATATATATATATATTTTTTTTTTTTGGAGAAAACACAAGGAATGAAAGAAAATTAATGGAAACAATTTCATAGATTATAATATTCGTTTTCTTTCTTCTTTTTTGATGAATGATACAGTGTCATTAAACGATATCATGCAAGATCCATTTTTTTAATCAAAGATCAATTAAATTTTACAAACAAAACCTACTACTACGGTCTATCTATCATCTAAGACGCTAGTCGAACCAACCCCCCCCCCCCCCCCCCCCCCCTTTTTTTTAGTGGCGCCAGATCAAAGACTAATATATATTTCAACCAAATGATAGGACTAAGATTGTGCTTTATTTTAATTTGTTTTGAAGGAAATATTACTTATCTTTGTAGCTTGTATTATACAGCCAAAAATGCAAAAGACATATAGCAAATGCCAGACGCAATACAGTCCTCTCCTTCCTCTCTTTTTACCATATATCCTCGACTTTTTCTTCTTTTTTTTTTGTCTTTTATTACTTTTTTTAATATATTGTTGGATTTTGGAAGTTGGAAGTGATATTTCTAGTTTTCTTAACCATGTAAACCATTTGATGCTTGGTAGAAATTGCATGGGGATATTTACATCCATAAGGGAACTATACGCGGTTACAACGAAGATGATAAGATTAAAATACATCTAGCCGCCTCTATTGACCTGCCCATAATAAGACACCATTCGTGTTCTTGCCAAGGTGCTTCTTAATTTCTTTTCTTTGTCCTTAAGAAAAAATAATTAAAAAAAAAAAAAAAAAAAAAAGAGAGGATACAATTCACATACAAAAAAGTCTGGAGAAAAATAGAGTTTGCATGGAGTTTTTGTATCGAACGTGTCGAGGAGGAATTGGAAGGATAGGACTTTATTTCTGCTGAAATAGTTATATCAATTAGTCCAAATAATTAACAAAAAATGTGAGGTGGACAAATATTTTTATAATAGCATGCCACTTATAGCCGTCCAATAAATATCTTGAATTTTAAATTTTAATTGTACAAAATTGGCAAGCCTTGAAACATTTTCCCCCTCAATTCAATCTCTTTTTTATTTTAATGGGAAGACATAATTATATTAGGCCCTTTTTTTATCCAACAAGTAAATAATAGGAAAGAGAAAAGTGGGATTCGAATCATATATTTAAGTATCAAAAAAAAAAAAATGTCATTGGACTATCACTTGAACTCACATTATAACCTCTATTGTTTAGAGCATTCACAATAAGGTTGGTAAAATGATTAAGTCATTTTAGCAACCCAAACACTAAAAACATACACTACAGCAAAGTTGGTAAAGTTAAATTATTTTGACTCATTGCTAAAGTGGGTTACTATCTTTTTTTTTTTTTTTTTTTTTTTGGTTAAAAGATGGTTCATTAAAAACAAACTAAACACGCACAGCTCCCTCAGGACAGAGCCTATTACAATACCTGCCATCCAAGTCTTTCCTAAAGATTTCTAACACGTCCACAGGCGTACTACTAAAAGCACAATAATCTAATTGTTGTTCAGCTCCCTTCCTTGCCATCATGTCTGCGCAACAATTAGCTTGCCGAAAGCAATGACGAATCTGAACTTGCTGGAACTGAGTCAACATCTGCTTACAGTCATCAAGGATAGGGGAGATTATATTGTTTGCATAATCTGGATTTGTCAAGACCTCCACAATCATATTAGCATCCAGCTCAACTACCAAGCACTGAATATTCAGATTTTTACATAAGACTAGCCCATCCCTCAGCCCCCACATTTCTGCTACAATGCTACTTGAAGTCCCAATATACCTGGAGAAACCAGCAATCCATTCTCCATGTTCATCCCTCACAGCTCCTCCACATCCGGATCTCCTCGAGTTACCAGTACATGAACCATCAGTATTCAATTTTTTCCAACCACTTGGAGGTCTCTCCCACCGAACCCTCCTTATTACGCTTTGAGTGGCCTGCCTAGGCGACGGAACACAATGCATGAACTCCAGAACTTGACTGTTAATGACTAAAGGCAAATTCAGCTTTGGGTTTATCCCATTAAAAACCAATTGGTTCCTGCTCTTCCATATTAACCATACCGCAAAGGGGAAAAGTAACCTCCAATGAGGCTTGCCCCGAATAGAATTGTTGTTTGCTTTCCCATTTGTGCTCAGCCAGTCTTGGAGGTTGGAATTCCAAAATCCCTGGTTCCGAGCCTCCACTCCTAGCTGAATCCACACAGCCATGACCCTTGGACAGTCCCTAAGAGCATGGAGAACTGATTCGGATTCTAAGTGGCAAACAGGACATTTATCATCTTCCCCTACTCCTCTTCTCACCATACAACCTTTGACACCTATACTATCATGGGCACATTGCCATATGAAAGTTTTGATTCTAGGGAGCGAATCAATTTTCCATATCCAGCCACATTTAACTGGGGGAGTAGATTCAACATCTAATGTGATGGAATAAGCACTCTTCAAGTCAAATGAACCTCTAGGATTGCCACTCCAGACTAGCTTATCACCTCCCCGGTTTGTGATTGAAACTGGAATTGCTTGAATCATGGCCTTTATCTCTGCAGGAACATCAAACTGAAGTCGATGCCAATCCCATCCCAGGTCCGCCACAACATCCTTCACCTTCAACTGCTCCCCTTCTTGGCTAAGAGGGCCATGAATCAAATGGCAAAGAGGCCCTTTTGATGTCCAGTTGCCGTGCCAAAAGCTTAAGTTGCTCTCTCTCCCAATCGTCCACATACTACCTTTAGCAAAGGAGTCCATACCTTTCTTCATGGCTTTCCAAGTCATAGAGCAAGGCAACCTGTCCGCATTTATGGCATTGATTCTTCTAGCATTGCAATATTTGTTTCTTAGAACCAAGGCCCACTTGGCATCTTTTTCAGTGTGAAACCGCCAGTTTAGCTTCGCAAGGAGTGCTGTATTCCTTCCCTTTGCTGACTGTAATCCAAGCCCACCCTCCTCTTTCGGCCTTGCCACTTTACGCCATCCAACCCAATGCATTTTCCTAGTAGTTTCTGATGACCCCCAAAGAAAGTTTCGGTTCACCCGGTCAATACCTTCTAGGATTTTGCTCGGGATTTGGTTACATTGCATTACATAAGATGGTATGGCAGCTGAAGAAGCTTGAATGAGCACGGTGCGGCCTGCCAGTGAGAGCAAATTTGCCTTCCACCCTGCCAATTTCTTTTTTACCCTTTCAAGAATGAAATTAAAATCTTGTGATGATGAACCCGTGTACCTAATGGGGAATCCAAGATATTTTCCAAGAGATGGAGTGGAGGAAAATCTGAGGATATCACAAAGTGGGTTGCTATCTCTAGCAGCTCACTGTAGCTGAAAGTCATTTACTAAAAATTATATTTTATTCACATACGCTCAGACTCTCCCACACACATGACAATTATTTCTACCCTATCTCACTATTTCTTTCTCTCAAGCAGACGTAGACAAGGACAAGTTTACAACTCTGCCTCTCCATAGAGTCCTCTCTCTGTCTAGGATTCTCTTCGACCAGCCTTCCCCACCCAGCCTAGCCTTCCCTCCACCTAGCCCCCTATCCCTTTTCGCCCAGCCCCCTCTTTTCTCTCCATTTTGCCCAAACCGAACCCCCCTTCACCACTATCATCTCTTATTTTTGCTCTTTCTCTATGTATCTCAAATCATCACTCTTTCTCTCAAAACAAAACAAAAAAGGAATCCATAAACACTCAGCAAAGAAAATAATGATTTTAGACTTTGTAAGCTTCTTCTTTGGTGTTAATTTGAGGGTTAGTCCAACTTGTTGCTGCTCATCTCGACTATGGTGTGGCGTGGGTTTGTGATTTCTAATGTGGGTTTGTGATTTGTGGTAGTTATGGGTTCGATTGGTGGTTGTGATGTGGGTTTGGTGAGTTTGTGATTTGGTTTTTGGGTGGTGGGGGTTCCGATTTGTAAAGGTTGTGGGTGCCAGTGATGGTAGCTATGACTGTGTTGTGGTGGTTTATGTTGGTTGTTGGGTATTATTGTGCTGTAGCGGTGATGGTTTGTATTGGCTGTGGTTATTTATTATATTGAATATATTATTTTATTATATTATTTATATTATTTTAATTTGTTGGATGTTAAAATAAAATATTTGATGTTAGGTATATTGTAAAGTAAGTTGTTAAAATATATAAAGTGACTTTTTAAATTATTAAAAGCTGTATTTTTTAGATGTGGATCCGACAAGATTTTCCATATATAACATAAGTCTCTAATAATTAATAAGTATTAGGTTTCGGTCCACATGTTTTCAACTTTTCATTCATATTTGCTTAGTGGACCGATTCTTGGAATATGTGGGAACAGAGGGATTGATCCAAGTGGAAAATTATTAGGTACTCTCGGAGTACCATAAATGCGTACTCCCCTTTCTCACATGAATGGTGAGTCTAGGGCTGTCCACAGAAAACCGGTACCCGACCCACCCGCAAAAACCGTCTGATCCGGCCCGAGTACCGGCCGACCCGACGCCGGTGACAGTCGGCGGCGGGTCTCCGCCTCCAGAACCCATAATCGACGGGTCGGTTGGCGGGTTTTCCCTCCCAAAATCCGAAAAACCCGAACCAACCGGCGAAAACCCATAATCCGATGCAAAACCCAGATTTCGGCGAGCAAAACCCAGATTCCGACGTTATTTGATAATTCCGGCAAGTTTTGAGATGTTTTTTAGCTAGATCTTGACTAGATCCGGCGAGATTTCACTAGATCTAGTTAAGTTCTTGGCTAGATCCGGCGAGATTTCGCCAGATCTAGTCGAGATCTTGGCTATTTCCGGCGAAAACTCAAAGGATTTGGCCGATTTTCATCATTTTCTAGCCGGATTTTCTTTATTTTCCAAATCTCGACTCCGACCGAACCCGACCGTCGCTCGTTGATGTTCCAACCCGTCCGAACCGACTTCTCCGACGGTCAGCAGCGGGTTGAAAGTTTGCCCACCCGATCTGGTCGGGTCGGTTCCGGGTTGGGCACAAACCCGACCCGGACCGACCCGTGGACAGGCCTAGGTGAGTCCTACCATGAATTTAATTAATGAGACCTATCATTTATGTGAGAGGATGGAATACACATTTATGGTACTCCGGGAGTACACAATAATTTCCCGATCCAAGTGATGAGTAGATTTTAAAATGAAACTACCTTAATTGTTGGGACTCCAAATAAACTTTTTAGGTCAAAGATGCAACAGTTTATACAGAAGTAAAATTTGGTAGGGATGGAATTCAAATTATCTTCCCAAATATTAATGCGAAGACTTAATTAATTAACATGGTAACAAACACCTTTTCAGCACCAATATATGGTTTAGTTTTCCAAATTTCTTCCAAAGCCATGAGCTTTGTTTGAATCTTGAGGCTTTGAGATTTTCATTTTTTTTTTTTTTACCTATGAGGATTTGAGGAGGATTTTTCTCTTTTCTATTTAGGTCAAAGGATGAAAAAGTGAGAGAAGAAAAAATATTTGTGTGTTTTCATCATGTGTGTGTTGTAGAGAGGATGAAAAAGTGGGAATGATTTATGCCCATATTATTAAGAAGAAAAATTTTAGGTGATTTTATACTTTTCTTCTCTATACAATTTTCTCTCATCTTTTTCCCCTAATTTAGAGAGAGAGAAAATAGTGGCCCAGGTAGAAAACTCTATCAATCCCACTTTGTTTCCTCTCCCTTTTCAATCAAGCCAAATAAAGGAAATTAACATTTTCCCCTCCTATTTCCTTCTCCCATTTTTTACCTTCTCCATTTTTCACTCCAATCAAATATAGGTTTAGTATCTAGACCCAAAATTTTTCTTGATTTGAGGCTATAGAATATCTTAATTTGGCCTATAGTACTCCATTTAAGTTAATTAAATATAATGATTTTCGTTTAAGAAAATATGAACTTAAGATTCACCCAAATTGTACTATTCAAAAAATATTTATAATTTTTAAGTACTAAATTGACAATGTATATGTTAATAAATTATGAATAACAAATTGCTATCTTATGAAAAAAATTATAAACTTACATCATCTAATCTTATGTTTATATACTTACAAGGGCAGAGCCAAGTTTGTTGCTTTGAGGGGCTAAATTTTAATATCAAATACACACTCATGTATGTGTGTGTGTATATACACACACACGTGTTTGTAATGCTTTCTGAGGATTGAGTAAACTAATACAATATAAAGATTATTCAACTTCTTTTTTCAACTTCTTAAATTTCACATTCTTTTTTTTAATTAAATAACTTTGTAACATTTTTTTTATTAGATATCAGTCTTTCACAAAACATTGTATAAAACTCAATACTCAATAGTCGAAGTTGAGAATTAATTGTGATTAGAACTTAATGGTATAGTAAATGTAAGGACCCATTTTGGTGCCCAAGCCCAAGGTGTGTGTGTGATCTTGCCCCAGTGAGCCCAGTACAATAAATTTGTAGAGAGTGGGTTAAAGAACTAGGTCCTAATAAGTTAAACAACGGCTAATATTGAATTAGATGACAATCAAACACAAATAAAAGACTCTGATGTCAATGAACTTACGGTCCGAGGAGGTTTCCTTTCTATAAATCAATAACAACTGAATATAAGTATAATTTTGATTGCTACAGGATTCTTTCTTTCTTTTTCCGTCCCCATCCTCATGGAGGGTCTCTTACATTATATAGCTCCCTCTAGGCCATCTTGATCCTACACTTGTTGATTATTTAAGCCTTTACTTGAGTACCTGTCCCATCAAACACCCTCTCTGACTTTCTGTGAGTTGTGGTAGTCAAGACAACACTGTTCATGGGTCTCCTCAACATAAATGTGGCCAGAAAAGTAGCTGCAGTGCATTCAATGCAGTGGTAGCAACTTTCCCTTAGATATTTTTGAGTTCCCATCATCCTTATACGTTTATGATGCACATCCTTATCACTGAAGTTTCCTGGAAGGTCACCATGATTGCTGGAATACGTATTTGAGCTGTATTTATCATGTCCGAGGAGATATTCCTCCTCGGACCACCCTCCCATTTGTATTTTGCTCATTAAGTCCTGGGTTTGAACCATTCATTACCATTCGTTCGTCCTCGGACTACTCATACTCTCGGCCAAGGCCCAAGGCCCAATATATGATTTAGGCCCTTAACCCTACAATAGCCCCTCAAAACTCCAGTTTTCTCCCTCTCTTCCGAGGAGAAAAGTGGGGTTTTGACTTTTCAGGCATTAATATTATTTTGCCCTTTGATTTGCACACGTGGGAGTGTCATTTATGCATCCCATGATTACTACTGATGCTTCGAAGCCCGTGAGGCATCATTAATTGCTCCAGGCGGCGTGTTGTTCCCCACATCCAACGGTGAGGCACTAATCCAACGGCTAGTATTTCTCCTTGGGTTTTGAGTGGGATAACTCCCGAATTATGTTCAACTCCTCGGATTGGTAGCTCTAAGCAAGTTGATGTCCTTAATTATTTATCTAAGTGTTGAGCAGAGTGAAGAGTATCTCTCCCTTTTTTTTACAAAGTATATTACTTATCTTCATTAGATCTGGCCTTCATTGCAGAAAGGTCAATTCACAGTACAGGTATGTGGTAAACCTCTCTATTGCTGGTACTTGGTTAAATTGATTAAATTGTTAGCAGTGGATTGTTATCAGTCTTTACTAAGGATAAAGTAACCATAGTTCAATGCTATTTATAATACTAATACTCTTCCAAGTGCATAAAGCAAAAGAACAAGAGATAAAGAGAAAAACGCTTTCATTAAACAAGAAAGGGAATATATTATATACATTGACAGAAGGTCCTTACCAAAAAAAAAAAAAAAAAAAAGAACTAACAGAATAACAAAAGAAACTACAAAGTGAATCCTAAGAGCTACTTCTTGGTCTTGGGGGGGTCTTCCTTTTGGCTCAGCTTGGAGGGAGGGACGTCCTTGGCCTTGGGATCAACCTCTTTATTCTTGGCCTCAGTCTCTTGTGCTTTGGCCTTGGCAGCGTCCTTAGCTTCAGCAGGGGGCTTACCCTCCTTGTCCTTTCCTTTGTCTTTTGCCCCACCAACCCCTTGGCCTTGATCACCAGCTTGGCTGGGTCCTTTCGCGGCCTCCGAGAGGGTGAGAGTAGCCTGGGTAGGCAAAGGCTGCTCTGAAGACTTAATAGTATTGACAGAGGAAGGTAGGAGGGCAACTAGGACTTCGCAAATCTCCGGGTAGAAGTACACTTTCTCCGGTTGCCTTAACTCCGAGTTCGCAGGGAATCCTGCAAGGTTAAGGGCTTCCGCCCATGTAACCGAGCAGTAGTCTCTGCATATCTCAGATAACTCCTCAGCTAACCTGATTTGCATTTCTTCTACACCGAGAAGGTAGGACGCCTGCTTCTCAGCCTCTACTGCCTCCTTAGCCAGCTGAACTACCTCCTTGGTCTTCTGGAGCTCCGCCTTCAGATCCAGCGCAAGTTGTCTTGAAGTAGCTAACTCCAGTTCAATTTGGTAGAGCAGCTTGCGCTGGTCCTCAGCTTGAGTCTCGGCGTTCTTCAACCCAGCCTAAGCACTCTTTCTCTCCCTCTCCTTGGCAGCAAGCTTGGAGAACAGATCTGTGTTTTCCTCCTTTGCGGCCCCCAGGGCCTTCTCAAACTCGAAGCGAAGGAAGGCTTCGTTTTTGACATCATTCCGAGCATCTTTAACGCATTCCTCGGCCACGAAGACCTCTTAGGTGATCTGCACAAGAACAACATAGCAATTGTATATGAGTAAAAAAAATAAAAATAAAAAAAGAAAAAAAAAAGAAAAAAAAAAGAAAGTGAAAGATATAGTGATATCTAAAAGAAAAATGTCAAACAGTATACTTACCAAGGCAAGGTCCCTTTTAAGGGACATAAAGAGGTCCTACTGTGATGGAGATCAAGGCACCGCTTCGAAGGATCTCGTTCAAGTACCAATTGGGTCGGTTACAAGAGTACGAGCAAAGAAGTTCAAGGATGTACTCAACGGACTCATCCAAGAGTTATGGGCTCAAGCAAATTCGTGGAGGCCTATGGGGCATGATCCATGTGGGCAACAAAAAATCATCACCTTGATTCAAGTTCTAGAAGGATCCGGTCAAGGCTAAGAATTGGCATGAAATATTTTGGGTCTATGTAAAAAACGTTATTCTAGGTTTAGGTGATTTATTTCCTTGTTTTTAGGTGCATTTAATGCTTTTTAGGTCAAACTTTATTCCTAATATGGTTAGGTATCAATTAGGAGTTATTTTAGAATATATTTTCTTGTTTGTCAAGTTTTAAGGAGCCCTTAAATAGTCATCTAAGTCTGTAAACGTTTTTCAGACATTATTAATAAAACTTGTGAGGTTTATTCTCTTTGGTTCTTTGAAGAACTACTCAAACTTATCGGGAATTCCCGTGGCATTCATCTCAACTTATCAAACGGAGTTTCCACCACCGTTTGTGGCGTCTTCCTTATACCGAGGTTCTTGTTTGTCATAAACAACGGGTCGAGGTCTCCCATTTGAATCTGTCCATAGAACGATCTTGGGTTCCCTTTCGTTGTTGGGTCTCGTTATTCTTGACGGGGTTCACATCATGCTGCCTCATCTTTCTCAGAGCATCCATATCCTTTGGTAAAAGGAGTGGATGCTCCAAGGCTTTAGCAACATGAGAAGCATGCCCCCTTTGGAAGTCCCTGACCAAGGCGGTCCAAGGGATGGCAGCCCCATCCACTTCTAATCTAGGAGACCAAGTGCGTTGCTGAAGACGCACATTAGCCCCATTAAGCTCCTCCTTGCTGTCCACGGAGGAGGCCCTCTTCTCTTTAGGGTCCTTAGTTGTTTTTTGTTGTTTGGTACCCTTTTGAGGGGGCATCTCTCCTTCCTCCAGCGCCTGCACTGGTCTCTTCTTCTTCAAGTTCGGATTAGCGTGCAATCCGAGATCAGTGGGGGGTAGAAGGGGAGGAGGAGGTAAGGTGGGAGGAAGTTTAGATTTGGGGGCTTCCTTAGAAGTTGACCCTGTGTTCCTCGCGGCCAGCAATTCCCTTAGGCCTTTGCCCCCCCGATTCAAGGCCATTTCGTCCTCTTCTTTGGATGATCTTTCTGGACGGGCAACCACTAGTATCGGCACGTAGATGAGCCGTTTTTCTGAGTTTTTGTTTAAAACACTTGAGCTTAGGAGGCTTCAGCAATCACTGAGTTGTTTTCCTTAATCTACTTTGATCAATATTCTGTAGAAAAATTTTAGATTTACTCCAAAATTTCAGAGAAAGAATAACATTTAATTTACTAAAAAGTGGTATCAAAACGGCAACTACAATGGCATTTCCTTGACTTAAGTTTCCGATTAAAATACTCTATATGAGCTCTTGAGGCACAATATTGTTTAACAAGATTGTGTGGCCTTTATTTTCGTTTTTTGGTATCTGGTCTATAGTCTTATGTCATCTGCTAGATCTTATTCATTTCTTGGACAAATTCATTTGCTATTGCTTGTTCATGTAATTAGTGAAACCCCTGTAGTTGATTGTTGAAGTGGGGCTAGGGGAGGGACTATAAGCCCTCAGCAGTCAGTGTAGCAAAGCAGATAAATTGTGATTGACAGAGGCATGTGTTGTACAACACAGAAGTTATTTGAAGGGCACCATATGAATTATATTTAATGCACCATGGCTTATATGTCAACAAGAAAAGACTCAAATTATGATCTTCAGCTTGATAACAAAGGCTGTTAGAATGTTTATACTTCTTTTGACAAGCATATGGATGTGGAACATCATGAGGGTGATTGTTTAAGAGATAGAGTTTGACCTTTGAATCTATTTTATCTATCTTCTGTAGAAAATTTAAACAGAATAAGATTTACTCCAAAAGTTCAGAGAAAGCAGAGCATTGGTTATATAAATATGCCATAAAAACAGCAACTACAATGTCATTTTATTGGACCTAAGTTTCCCATTAGAATTACCTAAATGAGCTCTTGGGAGACTATATTGCCTTACAAGATTGTGTTGGCTCCATTTCCCTTTAATACTTGGTCTGTAGTCATATGTCATCTGCTGCTGCTTATTCATTGCTAGGACAAATTCATTTGCTATTGCTTATTATTGTGATTCGTGAAACCCCTTTAGCTGATTGTTGAATCATGGCTCCTGTCTAGGGGATGGAAGTCCGCCCATTGGGACAGGGGGAGTTAGAGGAATCTTCTGCTGTGAGCCTAGCAAAGGAGGAGCAGTGTTGTGGCTCACAACGATTCTTTGACTGATTCTTGGAGCAGGGATATAGGTGGCTGGATTGGGTGCAGATGGAGAGACTTGGTGTTGTAAAAGAGAGACAGTGTGACTGGCTGATGTCTTTTGGCTGATTGATGATTGTGGGACTTGACCTTGCAGTAACTCCAACAAATGCTTTTTATTCATCATATTTTTTTCTTCTCTATGGAGGAATCTGCTAGCCTCGTGTGCAGGCATGCTCATGAGAAAAAGCACTGCTGTGACTATGAGAAGCATATTTAGAAGCCTGATCTTGTTCTACAAGTGTAATGAGTTGAGAGAAGTTTGATGGAGAACATCTTAGGCTCTTGGCTTTATAAAGAGGAAATTTTACCATGGGGTCATTAGATGAATCTGGTAAGAAGCTAAAGTTTTACCACAAAGGATACCATGATAGACACAAAGGTAACCTTTGCAACTCCAATTTTCCCCTTAAAAGGAATAGAATTCTCTGAAGAGTCTATTTCATAGTTAAGAATTTATTTCTTAGGTTTGATAGTGCATAGAATGTTACATCATTTAAAATTTTTAATGACATGACACTACATATACCCTTTAAATTTGTAATATTTAATTTGAACCATATAATAAATTCATTGCATATGGAGAAGAACCATATTGAAGTATTTTTCTTTTTTAGTATCTATAAAGGTTACCAATTAAGGTCCATGCAACTCCCTGGCTCAGAATGAAGGTTAAGGTTATGCCTTGACGTCCTTGTGTTGCTCTAATTTTTCTGTAGTTAAGCACAATCTCCTAACACATTTAGAAGTTAGAACTACCAATAAATTTATGAATGGTAATTTGTGGAAATGTACAACAATAGCAGACAAACCAACATCGTTAAATAATTCTCAAGCATCATGTAATTTAGTAGTATTATTTGATTCGACAAGGAAAACTTTAAATTCTCCTCATTTGTTGTAAGGAAACAAAGATATATTAAAATAATTAAACAATTTTCCTCTCTTTTAATATATTTTTGTTAAAATAATTAAGCAATTTCCTTAGTTTCTAGCACTATCAGTTCTAACGGGGATTTATTAGGCCTTGCTGATGATTGCAGGGATCTTCTGCTGCAACTGCCTCAGGTTAAGATGTCTCTCTGTTTCAGAGAGGCTAACTACTGCGTTGATGCTCTAGCGAAATTGGGAGCTTCTATCTCTGATGGCAACACTCGTTTTGTAACCCCTCCCCCTGAAGTTATTCCCCTTTTGCAATTTGATTTCCTGGGAATGTATGGTAATAGGCTATGTCCTACTGTTTGTGGAAACAACTTTGTCTAATCTATAAATTGATCCCATATTTACCATATATATATTTCAATGTGTTAGAATTAAAATAACAATTGACATTAAATTTATCTTGTAATAAAATTTTAAAAAAGCTAAGAGAAGTTAGTGAGATTTGAGATTTCATTTTCCTTCTGAGAGCAAAAAGGCAGTGAAAAGCGCACAGATGGCCATTTTAATTACCCTACAAAGAAAGGCGGGATGTCAGCATTGTCACACAAGGCAAAATATGAAATGAAAAATGGAATACAAACTTTTCTGAATAGTCAATCGGTTGAAGGATAAGGTCATCAAACCTGAGCTTTAACACAACATTTGAGCTTTTCAAAACAGCCTTAAAGCTAGCAATCGCAAGAAAGTTCTAGTAGCATTTTGCTACCGGATTTTTTTCAACCTTCCAAAATAGCATTTGGACCTTTTTGATAGTCAGTTTCAAAGTATGGGCCACGCAAGATGATTACTTTTTATCATCAAATTAAGATATCAATTGGTTTTTGATGTAGAACTAGACAAAGATCGAACTCTAAATCTCTTATGAGACCAGTGTATATGACACCTCTTTCAAAGCAATTGTGTCTCATAGGCGAGTAGGGCCCATAAAATACAAGAGGCACCCCATCTCACTCGTAACATACTTAATATCTCCTTAGCAACCTGATATGTCTCTAACCATTCTTAGTATGAAAAGTCTAAGAAAGACAGTGAATGCCTAGAAAGTTGTGATTGAAAACGATTTTTCAGCCCAATTACAACTATCACACTCAAAAAAACAGTGAATGCCTAGAATTGGAGAGAAGCCAAGACAGAGGAATAAGCTTTTTATGGGGTCGATGTTATAACTTTCAGTTCTTGCAAGCAAAGTGCTCTCTACATCTATTCGTACTTGTTTTCCTGTAATTATAAATTTGTCATGTACTATCAAACGTGTGCAATTTGCACCTTTGATGTGGTAGGCGAATATAAGTCTCTAAAAAGAGATAAACAGTGAGTGGTGGAACTCCAAAGTTAAAAACTTTTGGGACCATTAGAGAGATGCTCTCTTAGGAGGAAAGTTAATTGTGCTATTTAGCACATTGCTAGGTTTCCTATGCTGAGGTCGTAATCGTTCTTAATTCAATTTTGCGACCGACGACTTCATGCCCAGAGATATGCTGGGATAGTTGGAACCAATAATTCTCTTCTTTCCACTTTCACATTTTATCAAACGAATAATATGATTGTTTTCACATTCTATAACATAACTGCATGCTTTTTTGTTTAAACAATCTGTTAATATGTCTAATATATCTCTAACACAGTCTTTATGGTGTAGTAGAACTTCTCAATATCTCTCGTCACACAAATAGATCGGAAAATGAAATCATGAGTTCAAAACCCATCGAATAAATGTACAACTGACCAATAAGACCCAAAAAAGAAGAAGAAAATGTGAGAGTAATGAGATTTGGAATGGACAAAACTACCTCCCACATTACAGTTCAGTACCATACATTAGCAAATTGTAATTAATTTTTATGTTCATATTTAGTTACATTTCCTAAGCATATATATATATATATATATATATATATATATATATGCCTATATCATGTTGAATGGAAACTAGATTGAATTTCGCAAGTGATTTTGTGTAAAATCAACCTTCTTACAACATACATTGCAGCATCAATAAAATTGGAATAAATATTACAAATTAGAAAAATATAACGATGTCATATTATTTTAAAATTTTAATAATAGAATACCATTTACACTGTTAAAACTAAAAAAATAAAGTTTTAATTATAAAATGGAGAAATCCCTAGTTACCATGAAATTTCCATTTTTATTTGGCTCTCACGGCATTTTGTTGGTATGGCTTTGCCCACAGTTTTTGGCTCTGTATACATGCCACCCTTGATTTCAATTGGTATATGAGCACCAAAAGCTAGGCTAAAGCTAGGCTAGCGTTGTTTCACAGTAATTTACTATTTTCCATGTCGAAAGTTCCTCGGCCATTTCCATCCCAAAGCGGTCGTGCTCCTACCTATCTTCCTATTTCATACTACGTTTTATGTGGCAATTATGGAGTACTTCATGAGCATGAGTAGTATGAAGATGACTCTGATCCGCTAGATTATGATAACTATGCAGATATAGACTGACAGACAAGACAGAACGACGGCTCTCTCAAAAAGACCCTCCAAAGATATTTATGATAGACCACTGTTCACCAAGCATGCGTGGGCAGTTTGTTGTCTAGGATAGCTTCTAGACAGAGACAAACAGGTCACTTTGTGACAAGAAGACAGATTAGAAGTCACTTTATGGCAAACAACTGTTCAACTTTTACTATTCACAATATTCTACAAGTAACTTTACCTACTCAAGTTACTTTTGAAGGCAAACCATGGTTTATTTCATCTATAAAAGGACAGATGCAGAAGACGGAAGGCAAGTCAAGAATTTAGGTCGAAGACATAGGTTGAGTTCTTAGACAAAACCTTCTCCCCCTCCAAGATAGACTCTTGTAATCCCTCCTCTCCTCCTCAACCCGACCTTAGACCTCACAGACATAGACATAACCTTGTAATCTTTTATTTTCAAAAGAAAGATTTTATTTTGTAATCCTGTAACTCCAAAATAGAAGTTTATTTTCAAGATATTATCAAAGACAGAAGTATTTATTCAAGTCAGATTTTACTAGTTTCTGTTTTCATATTCCATACTCCATATTAACTTATTTTGAATATATCTATTTTGTTGTTTTCTTCTTTATTATCTATTTTATCATTGTTTATGCTTCTATATTACTGCTGTGCTCTATTCTGGGTGGTAAATGATATCAGAGCCATGGATGGTAGATGTATGAGTTTTATTTCTTTGCAATTAAGAAGTTACTAGGAACAATTTTTTACTAGATAGCCACTTCTTGCTCCTTGGTAGCGTTGGTCAGCCTCAGATATTCGTTGGCAAACCATAGAATCGTGTTGGTCAGCCCGTTTTGTTAGCCGATGGATAGGCATTGTTTGGGTGGTCCCGCCATGATCCTTGATAGACCTGTGACATACACTACCAAGGAGCTCTTTGGTAGTGTATGTCCACATCGCTTTGTACCTACAAACCCAATGACTTTAAACAAGCCGATGGAGGAAAGCCACTCAAAGCCTCACATTTACACATTTACTACATGGGCTATTGAATCCAATAATTTTATTAGGAAGCCCAGACATTCTGAGCCCAAAATCTACAATCCGAAGTGCTTTGGGCCATCCAACACAGTCCGAAGCTATCAAAGCTACACGAGCATGGCTCAAGTTGTCTTTTTGCTTATTGTATTTTTCTTAGTTTGAGTAAACACTTTTACCACCCAACGGGGGGGGAAAAAAAAAAAAACACTTATCTACTACTACTATTATTATTATTATTATTATTGTTGTTGTTGTTGTTGTTGTTGTTATTAGGCAAAAATGTAAAACTGACCCTCTAATTTTTACCGTTTTTCATTTCAGTCCTCTAACTTTCATTTTTGTCGATTCAGTCCTCTAACTTTCAATTTTTTGTCAATTCAAGGCTCCGTTACTGCTCATCCAACACAGTCCGAAGCTATCAAAGCTACACGAGCATGGCTCAAGTTGTCTTTTTGCTTATTGTATTTTTCTTAGTTTGGGTAAACACTTTTACCACCCAACGGGGGAAACAAAAAAAAAAACACTTATCTACTACTACTATTATTATTATTGTTGTTGTTGTTGTTGTTGTTGTTGTTGTTGTTGTTGTTGTTAGGCAAAAATGTAAAACTGACCCTCTAACTTTCACCGTTTTTCATTTCAGTCCTCTAACTTTCATTTTTGTCAATTCAGTCCTCTAACTTTCAATTTTTTGTCAATTCAAGGCTCCGTTACTGCTCAGTTACTGCTGCCGTCAGAACCACTAAAACGACGCTATTTTGCTTGTGGTTTTTTTTATTTTTATTTTTTAATTCGGAATTAAAATAAGAAAAATCTATAAAAATAAAAAAAATAAATAAAAAAAAAAAAAGAGAAAAAAGAAAACATGTCGTCGTTCCCCTTCCCTTGAAATCAAAAGAAAGAAATCACTGAGAATTAAAAATCACCCAAAGATTTGGCGAGAGAGAGAGAGAGAGAGAATGGAGGAGTCGATCCGAAGCTTTTGTGGAAGCTTAAGTTCATTCTGCAACCACGTCAAGTCCAGCTACAACGCTCTCAAGCAATCCAGCACACCGCGTATTAATCACAACCGACGATCTCAACCTCCTCGATTCTATGACTTTCAGCACCGTCTCTTTCAAAGATCTCTTAGGTCACTGCAATGAGGTCTACAAGAAGAACCAATCCGATCTCACCGAACTCGAACTTTGCCTCAAGGACTTTGGATACAGTCCCGGTACAATTTCACGCTCAATTCCTGTTTGATTTTTGTTTCTGACAAATAATTTATACAAAGCATTTGCCAATGTTGATTTTGTTACTTTCTTTTGCCATAGAAGTTGAGCTTGATGATGAAGATGAGGTTCGTAGTATATCTTTCTTTTGATTTCAAGGGAAGGGGAACGACTTGTCGTTCCCCTTAATGTTTTCTTTTTACTTTTTTTTCTTTTTCTTTTTTTCAGATTTTTCTTATTTTAATTCTGAATTTAAAAATAAAAAAATAAAAAATAAAAAAATAAAAATAAAAAACACCACAAGCAAAACGGCATCATTTTAGTGGTTCTGACGGCAGCAGTAACGGAGCCTTGAATTGACAAAAAATTGAAAATTAGAGGACTGAATTGACAAAAATGAAAGTTAGAGGACTGAAATGAAAAACGGTGAAAGTTAGAGGGTCAGTTTTGCATTTTTACCTTATTATTATTATTGTAAGATCTTAAATAAACTTAAGTGAAAGATTATATTTATGATTGCTCAGATATTAGGTTTATATTAAATGAAAATAACACATACCAATCAATAATCAAATTAATGATTTAGATTCAGATTCAGATGCTAAGAAACAGACAAATACAAAACTAACCATCTTTTAAGCAATAATTAATCCTATGAGTCATGCCCAATGTTAAATCTCTAATTTATCAGTCTATTTTGAGGTGCTATAATCATTTTTCAATTGCATCAACCAAAATAAATTGGTTCTCTCTTGAACTGCTTCCCGAACACCAAGAACCTTCTCACTGCTATGAATATGGTGAAGTAAGGATTTGGCTTAAGATCCTCTCAAGGGTATGACAATGGAGAGGGTGAGAGTAGAGAAATTTGGAGAATCAAATGTATAAAATTGTGGATGAGTCAATCTTGTTGTTCTCTAGGGTTTATCTCTCAAAATTCTCTCTGGAAGGTCTCTACATTTCGTAGGTATAAGGGTATTTATAGTAGGGTATGAGAAGGAATGTGAAAAGTCATTTTTTTGCATTCCTTCTTATACATTTACCATCCATGGCTTTGATACCATTTACCACCCAGGATAGAGCACAACGGTAATATAGAAGCATAAATAATGATAAAATAGATAATAAAGAAAAAAACAGCAAAATAGATATATTCAAAATAAGTTAATATGGAGTATGGAATATGAAAACAGATACTAGTAAAATCTTACTTGAATAAATACTTCTGTTTTTGATAATATCTTGAAAATAAACTCCTGTCTTGGAGTTACAGGATTACAAAATAAAATCTATCTTTTGAAAATAAAAGATTACAAGGTTATGTCTATGTCTGTGAGGTCTAAGGTCGGGTTAAGGAGGAGAGAAGGGATTACAAGAGTCTATCTTGGAGGGAGAGAAGGTTCTGTCTAAGAACTCAACCTATGTCTTCGACCAAAATTCTTGACCTGCCTTCCGTCTTCTGCATCTGTCCTTTTATAGATGAAATAAACCATGATTTGCCTTCAAAAGTAACTTGAGTAGGTAAAGTTAACTTGAGTTATTCTATCGGTGGAAACTTGTAGAATATTGTGAATAGTAAAAGTTGAACAGTAGTCTGCCATAAAGTGACTTCTAATCTGTCTTCTTGTCACAAAGTGACCTGTTTGTCTTTGTCTAGAAGCTATCCTAGACAACAAACTGCCCACGCATGCTTGGTGAACAGTGGTCTATCATAAATATCTTTGGAGGGTCTTTCTGAGAGAGTTGTCGTTCTGTCAGTCTATATCTGCATAGTTATCATAATCTAGCGGATCAGACTTATCTTCATACTGCTCATGCTCATGAAGTACTCCATAATTGCCACATAAAACGTAGTATGAAATAGGAAGATAGGTAGGAGCACGACCGCTTTGGGATGGAAATGGCCGAGGAACTTTCGACATGGAAAATAGTAAATTACTGTGAAACAACGCTAGCCTAGCTTTAGCCTAGCTTTTGGTGCTCATATACCAATTGAAATCAAGGGTGGCATGTATACAGAGCCAAAAACTGTGGGCAAAGCCATACCAACAAAATGCCGTGAGAGCCAAATAAAAATGGAAATTTCATGGTAACTAGGGATTTCTCCATTTTATAATTAAAACTTTATTTTTTTAGTTTTAACAGTGTAAATGGTATTCTATTATTAAAATTTTAAAATAATATGACATCGTTATATTTTTCTAATTTGTAATATTTATTCCAATCTTATTGATGCTGCAATGTATGTTGTAAGAAGGTTGATTTTACACAAAATCACTTGCGAAATTCAATCTAGTTTCCATTCAACATGATATAGGCATATATATATATATATATATAGCTTAGGAAATGTAACTAAATATGAACATAAAAATTAATTACAACTTGCTAATTTATGGTACTGAACTGTAATGTGGGAGGTAGTTTTCTCCATTCCAAATCTCATTACTCTCACATTTTCTTCTTTTTTGGGTCTTATTGGTTAGTTGTACATTTATTCGATGGGTTTTGAACTCATGATTTCATTTTCCGATCTATTTGTGTGATGAGAGATATTGAGAAGTTCTACTACACCATAAAGACTGTGTTAGAGATATATTAGACATATTAACAGACCGTTTAAACAAAAAAGCATGCAGTTATGTTATAGAATGTGAAATCAATCATATTATTCGTTTGATAAAATGTGAAAGTGGAAAGAAGAGAATTATTGGTTCCAACTATCATAGCATATCTCTGGGCATGAAGTCGTCGGTCGCAAAATTGAATTAAGAACGATTACGACCTCATCATAGGAAACCTAGCAATGTGCTAAATAGCACAATTAACTTTCCTCCTAAGAGAACATCTCTCTAATGGTCCCAAAAGTTTTTAACTTTGGAGTTCCACCACTCACTGTTTATCTCTTTTTAGAGACTTATATTCGCCTACCACATCAAAGGTGCAAATTGCACACGTTTGATAGTACATGACAAATTTATAATTACAGGAAAACAAGTACGAATAGATGTAGAGAGCACTTTGCTTGCAAGAACTGAAAGTTATAACATCGACCCCATGAAAAGCTTATTCCTCTGTCTTGGCTTCTCTCCAATTCTAGGCATTCACTGTTTTTTTGAGTGTGATAGTTGTAATTGGGCTGAAAAATCGTTTTCAATTACAATTTTCTAGGCATTCACTGTCTTTCTTAGACTTTTCATACTAAGAATGGTTAGAGACATATTAGGTCGCTAAGGAGATATTAAGTATGTTGCGAGTGAGATGGGGTGCCTCTTGTATTTTATGGGCCCTACTCGCCTATGAGACACAATTGCTTTGAAAGAGGTGTCATATACACCGGTCTCATAAGAGATTTAGAGTTCGATCTCTGTCTAGTTCTACATCAAAAACCAATTGATATCTTAATTTGATGATAAAGAGTAATCAGCTTGCGTGGCCCATACTTTGAAACTGACTATCAAAAAGGTCCAAATACTATTTTGGAAGGTTGAAAAAAATCCGGTAGCAAAATGCTACTAGAACTTTCTCGCGATTGCTAGCTTTAAGGCTGTTTTGAAAAGCTCAAATGTTGTGTTAAAGCTCAGGTTTGATGACCTTATCCTTCCACCGATTGACTCTTCAGAAAAGTTTATATTCCATTTTTCATTTCATATTTTGCCTTGTGTGACAATGCTGACATCCCGCCTTTCTTTGTAGGGTAATTAAAATGGCCATCTGTGCGCTTTTCACTGCCTTTTTGCTCTCAGAAGGAAAATGAAATCTCAAATCTCACTAACTTCTCTTAGCTTTTTTAAAATTTTATTACAAGATAAATTTAATGTCAATTGTTATTTTAATTCTAACACATTGAAATATATATATGGTAAATATGGGATCAATTTATAGATTAGCCAAAGTTGTTTCCACAAACAGTAGGACATAGCCTATTACCATACATTCCCAGGAAATCAAATTGCAAAAGGGGAATAACTTCAGGGGGAGGGGTTACAAAACGAGTGTTGCCATCAGAGATAGAAGCTCCCAATTTCGCTAGAGCATCAACACAGTAGTTAGCCTCTCTGAAACAGAGAGACATCTTAACCTGAGGCAGTTGCAGCAGAAGATCCCTGCAATCATCAGCAAGGCCTAATAAATCCCCGTTAGAACTGATAGTGCTAGAAACTAAGGAAATTGCTTAATTATTTTAACAAAAATATATTAAAAGAGAGGAAAATTGTTTAATTATTTTAATATATTTTTGTTTCCTTACAACAAGTGAGGAGAATTTAAAGTTTTCCTTGTCGAATTAAATAATACTACTAAATTACATGATGCTTGAGAATTATTTAATGATGTTGGTTCGTCTGCTATTGTTGTACATTTCCACAAATTACCATTCATAAATTTATTGGTAGTTCTAACTTCTAAATGCGTTAGGAGATTGTGCTTAACTACAGAAAAATTAGAGCAGCACAAGGATAAGGCATAACCTTAACCTCCATTCTGAGCCAGGGAGTTGCATGGACCTTAATCGGTAACCTTTATAGATACTAAAAAAGAAAAAACTTCAATATGGTTCTTCTCTATATGCAATGAATTTATTATATGGTTCAAATTAAATATTACAAATTTAAAGGGTATATGTAGTGTCATGTCATTAAAAATTTTAAATGATGTAACATTCTATGCACTATCAAACCTAAGAAATAAATTCTTAACTGTGAAATAGACACTTTAGAGAATTCTATTCCTTTTAAGGGGAAAATTGGAGTTGCAAAGGTTACCTTTGTGTCTATCATGGTATCCTTTGTGGTAAAACTTTAGCTCCTTACCAGATTCATCTAATGCCCCCATAGTAAAATTTCCTCTTTTTAAAGCCAAGAGCCTAAGATGTTCTCCATCAAACTTCTCTCAACTCTCTACACTTGTAGAACAAGATCAGGCTTCTAAATATGCTTCTCATAGTCACAGCAGTGCTTTTTCTCATGAGCATGCCTGCACACGAGGCTAGCAGATTCCTCCATAGAGAAGAAAAAAATATGATGAATAAAAACCATTTGTTGGAGTTACTGCAAGGTCAAGTCCCACAATCATCAATCAGCCAAAAGACATCAGCCAGTCACACTGTCTCTCTTTTACAACAACAAGTCTCTCCATCTGCCCCCAATCCAGCAACCTATATCCCTGCTCCAAGAATCAGTCAAAGAATCGTTGTGAGCCACAACACTGCTCCTCCTTTGCTAGGCTCACAGCAGAAGATTCCTCCGCCTCCCCCTGTGCTCAATGGGTGGACTTCCATCCCCTAGCCAGGAGCCCTGATTCAACAATCAGCTAAAGTGGTTTCACAAAGCACAATAATAAGCAATAGCAAATGAATTTGTCCTAGCAATGAATAAGCAGCAGCAGCAGATGACATATGACTACAGACCAAGTATTAAAGGGAAATGGAGCCAACACAATCTTGAAAGGCAATATAGTCTCTCAAGAGCTCATTTAGGTAATTTTAATGGGAAACTTAGGTCAAATAAAATGACATTGTAGTTGCTGTTTTTATAGCATATTTATATACCCAATGCTCTGCTTTCTCTGAACTTTTGGAGTAAATCTTATTCTGTTTAAATTTTCTACAGAAGATAGATAAAATAGATTCAAAGGTCAAACTCTATCTCTTAAACAATCACCCTCATGATGTTCCACATCCATATGCATGTCAAAAGAAGTATAAACATTCCAACAGCCTTTGTTATCAAGCTGAAGATCATAATTTGAGTCTTTTCTTGTTGACATATAAGCCATGGTGCATTAAATATAATTCATATGGTGCCCTTCAAATAACTTCTGTGTTGTACAATGCATGCTACACAACGTGCCTCTGTCAATCACAATTTATCTGCTTTGCTACACTGACTGCTGAGGGCTTATAGTCCCTCCCCTAGCCCCACTTCAACAATCAACTACAGGGGTTTCACTGATTACATGAATTAAGCAATAGCGAATGAATTTGTCCAAGCAATGAATAAGATCTAGCAGATGACATAAGACTAAAGACCAGGTATTAAAAACGAAAATGAAGGCCACACAATCTTGTTAAACAATATTGTGTCTCAAGAGCTCATTTAGAGTATTTTAATCGGAAACTTAAGTCAAGCAAATGCCATTGTAGTTGCCGTTTTGATACCACTTTTTAGTAAATTAAATGTTATTCTTTCTCTGAACTTTTGGAGTAAATCTAAAATTTTTCTACAGAATATTGATCAAAGTAGATTCAGGAAAACAGCTCAGTGATTGCTGAAGCCTCCTAAGCTCAAGTGTTTTAAACAAAAACTCAGAAAAACAGCTCAAAAACCAAGCCAAATCAAAGCTGCAACAATTCCTTTATGCATCAAACCTACATCATTATTTCATTTCTTTCTTAATTTTTGTCCAAAGAAAATTTATATAGGATGAATGAAGTAGAAAGTTGAAATGGAGATAGAGAGGACTTGTGGTTTTGGATTGACAAAGGCTGAAAATTTCTCAGCTTCTGAGTTTGTCATGGCACTGAAAATTGCCTTAAGGAAGTTTATTTATAAATATCCGTGAATTTCAATGTAATTTCCCTTTGAGGATTTTTTTTTTTTTTTTTAATTTTATTTTTATAGGTAAGTTACAGAAGCACCCTATGGGTCACAAACCCATGAACTCACCTTCCACCTAAAGTTGTTATATAGAAACAAGACAAATAAAAATGAGTAAGATATGCTATATGAAAAACTAGAAGTGGTGAGCTAAAATGAAAAAAGATTTCAACTTTGGAAGAAGTAAAAATGTTAGCTAATGGTGAGTTGGTGACCCTTTAATACATAGCTCAACAGCTCATTGGCAAACTTCGAAGAAAAGTTCATTGCCAGGCCAAATTTGGAGTAATCATTCAGTACAATCGAACCAAACTGCATAGGGCCAAGGATCATGGCTGGGCATACAATTCTTTTTTAAGCCATTAAAAGGCATGGAGGAGAAATGAAATGACTAAGGATAGATACAGAGTATATTCTTCAATTTTATTGGTGGGGTTTTTTTTTCCCCTTTAGACTAAAAGAGTAAAAGGCATCTCTTACACTTCCATATAAGTAAGAGATTTCAACAGTTCAAGTGTTTAACACATACTCTGGTTCATAATGGACTGGTGAGAATGAGATCACTCTAAGCACGAACATGGACAGAACATGGACACGGACACGGGTACAGGTATGGTACAACACAACGGCATGAGAAATTTCTGAAAAATTATAATATAAAAAGGCCTGTATGACACCAGTAGGACATGGTACAACCCCCTAAATGAAGTGTCCGTGCTTATAACTCTTGATATTATTGTAAATGGAGATAACATATAGTATTATGATCTATGGAAAGCATGGGTCCCTTTTGATACTAATTGACTACCATATATTATATAATCCATCTAAGATAGTAAATAATTAGAAACACTTTTCATTTCCCAGATGTTTTTTTTTTTTTTTTCCTGATAAGTTAAGAAAGAACAGAGGGAGCTAACTACATCTAAGATCTGACTGCTTCCTCAAAACCTCAAACAACAACGATGGAAATCGAATCTTTGAAACATGGGTTCTGTATAGAATTAAAAAATAAAAGCAGATTTACATGGAATCAAAACTTTGATAATTTTCCTCAACACCATCCAAATAAGCATATACCGCTAAATAAAACAACAATCCAATAAAATAAAGCTCTAACCAGACATTTGAAGAAGATTTTGAATCAAAGTAGAAAGGGAAGAGTGTTACCTTCTTGTTTTCTGGGTTGGTAAAGAAGTGCGAGAAAAGTGGGGTTCCAATTTCCAAGCCCATGAAAGAGAGAGAGAAAAACCGTAAACGGGTTTTCTACTTCTCTTTGTAAATTTTGGGAAGTTGGTGCGTACTGCGTGGTCATGAAGTTCTTTAAAATTAAAAATTAGCACCAATTGGAATCCCCAAATTTGGAGTAAGATCAAGGACTTGGGTTGCACAAAAAAAATAAATAAATAAATAAATAAAAAAGTAGTGAGGTTGGGATTAAAAAAAAAAAAAAGTGGTCAGTTTGGGATGAAAATATAATAATAATAAAAAATAAAAAGGTCGCAAAGAGTTTTTTTTTTTTTTTTTTTTGATGAGTTGTAACTTATAAATGAATAAGTTCAGGGAAAAATGGTTTATGTTTGGTTATAGTGTAAATAAGTCAAGTTAAAGTTTAGGCTCAAAAAAGTTTAGGTTTATGTTTAACTATGAAATGAGTTAATTCAAAAATGTTAAATAAAATAAGTATTGCATATATGAAATATTTAAGTAAATAATGGGATACTACAAAGTAGGCTATCACTTGAAGTCTTGAACCCCCAAAAATAAATCTAAGGGGCTAGATATAAGGATAATTGGAATAATAATAAGTGCCAACAAAAATTTTTAAGCTTCAATAACTGATTGAGCTTGATTGTTTCTAACAACAAAACATTTATAAATTAGTTTAAAATGAACATTGGTTGCTTCAAATCAATTTTTTTTTTTTTTTTGGTTCTTTTGATGTTAGCAATTGTCCCCATGGTTTTTTTTTTTTTTTTTTTTTTTCTCCTTCAAATAAAATCTTGCAATTCATCAACAAAAAAATTACTTTTATAGTTTGGTCATTTTTTTGTTTGGTCATTTTTTATTTTTATAATTAGAAACTTTTATAGTTTTTTAGCTTTTCAAGTCATATCTATAAAATTATACAAAAAGTGTAAAATATAGTTTTACAACTATCAAACGTTGCAAACCCACATACCCACATCGAACATCTTATTTCTACTACTAACAAAGCAAGTCTTTTTCCCCTTCAATCTTATTCTTGCAATTACTTGCTATTGTGTATTTAAAATAAAAGGGGATCTCCAGTTAAAAAAGTACTGGAGGTAAGCTAAACCCTACAAAAAGAGAGTGCATATGCAAATGTGACCAATAGAAACAAAAGCAATAGAGACAAAAATATTAAAATCAAAACCCTCACCGTAAGGAGCTGTAATTCATGCAATATGTAGATGGAATTTATGGACATAAACTTAAGAAACTTCTCCCAACCATTACATGCCACAAAAACAGTTGAAGCTCAAAGGAAAATAGGGTGCCTAAGTTTAGAAATAGTGTTCAAAAGTATTTGATTACCTGCTACCACACATCTAAGAGAAATTTCATCAAGTATATATATGTCATGCAAAAATAACCAAAAAAAAATTTATCGACATTCCACATGGGATAAAAAAGCGAATGGGTGACAATTAAAACATTTTTATTGACAAAAAAGAGAAAAATAATTGACAAAAAATCAGGTCTAAAGATTGATCTCTTTTTCAATATGTCTCTTTTGTTTTTGCACTGTCTAGTTCTCTGATTTTCTCAATAGATTAAATTAGATGGAGAAAGGAGGAACTGAGAGCATGAGACAGAAATTAGGAGAGACAAATTGGTTACCTGGTTGATTGAAGAAGAGCAAAACAGACCGCAGCATTACCAAGTCCGATGGTGTTTTGGCAGCTTCTGTAGAAGTGGAGAGGGGGCAACTGCAATATATAAAGAAAATAAATCAATAAAGAGAGAATAGAAGTTGAGATCAAAGAATTGAAGTAGTGCTAAATTGAGGTTAAATTGGATTTAATAAGGTGGTGGAAAAGTGGGGTGATGTTATCCCTTTGTTTGATGGAGAGAGAGACCAAGGAGGACGGTTAATTGAGAATTGGAATAGTTAGCCGGTTGGGTTTAATGGAGTGAATGGGGAAGATGAGTGGGTTGCACTCAGTCATTATGGAAATGATTCTACATATTCTATCCAAAAAAAATAAATTGAGGATGTTGAAAAATAGGAAAACATTCAATGGATAGTTGGGTTTTTTTTTTTTTTTTTTTTTTAAATATTAAAAAGAAGGTTTGAGTAATAGGAGGAGAGCATAATTTAATGCAAAAAAGTCATGAGAATATGTAGCAAAACAAAAGAATTAAGACTATTTAGAATGTGTAAATTCATGAGAATATGTAAAGTCATCATATTCTTTTAAAAAAGGTAATAAATTAACAAAAAAGGAAAATAAAAAAATAAAAAGATGACATGGATGATGACGTGGCTCAATTGGAACGTAACAACAATAAATGCTACACTTCAACTTTTAGTAATATATAGATAAATAGACTGGTATGAATAATAATAATCAACAAACAAATTGGTAGTGTATGTCATACCTGGACATACACTACCAATATTATGTTTGATTCTTTTTATACTTAAATCTAAATATTCAATTCTTTCTCAAAAAAAAAAAATCTAAATATTCAATTAATGATTAATCTTTATTTAATAGTAACTTATATTTAAAAATTAGAATTCTATTATTAACGGTTAGAAATTATTGATGCTATTTGATTATGGAAATAGGTGTTTCTGAAAATCACAAGTCACAAATCACAAGGGAAGAGCTGAAGAGATGCCTTGCCATCAATTTGGAAAAAAAAACCCACCAATATAACTGAATGCCAAATCTTGATCCTTGGCCTTATGTATTTTTGGTTATATTGGTCTGTACGTAGAGAGACTCAATGGGAATCCCCAATAGTTTGAAAAAATATAGAATTCGGATGATGAAAAAGAGAGTGGGATGTTGATTGCTGAGTAGATTGAACCTCAAAAGACCTGAAATGAAATCCTGAGCCATAAACAAGATAACAAAAAAAGCGTATAGAACATGATGTTAAGTGAAAATGACTTGTGGTGCTTTGACTTGAAGCTGACTTAGGGACTTGACATATGAATTCACTATGTTAGGTTATGTGGAGGTGACAGGGCCACAGTTTGAAAGTGAAGGGACAAAAAAAATAAAATAAAAAGGTTCTTTAGATCGTGTTTAGATTATTGGATGCTCATCTTTCTCTAATTATATAAATCTCGTTGCCTAACACCTTCCCAAGCTCGTACTTTAGTTTCAAAATGAAGGTTTAACTAAGTGTTTTTCTTTTTTTGGTTGAGAAAGAGGTTTAATTAAGTTGAACCTCTATTCATGGGTTAAAGTGGTTCTTAAATCTAAAACAAGTGATCATTCCCTCTCCAACAAACATGGCAAAACGGGCTGAAATTTGCTGATGTGACCTGAATCCAAAATTTTTGAAACGAATAAAAAACGAGCCAACCTATAGCCCGCTCGTTTTTTGGCAGCTAACTCGACCTGACTAACTTGTGACCTGACCTATTTTTTTAAATTTATTTTCCCTAAAAAATATTTAGACTATATGCAACTGTGCTAGGTGTTTAGCCATAAAGGCACAAAGTACTACACTGACACTACTTAGCCATTTAGTAGCCACTAGTGGCAGTGGTAGTGGTCATGCCCCTATTTATTTATTTTTTAAAAGTTAATTAAAAGGGAAAAAAAAAATACAAAAGGCAAAAGCATCTACAGCTATATGTCTACACTACTAAACGTCTAACACCAAGTTAAATACTAAGTAGTAGAGTTAAACACTAAGACTAAGTTACTAACACTAAGTCTAACTAGTACAATTCATAGAGATTAATGTTTCACATACACTTGTACGTGTAAACAATTGATGAAAATTGTAGAAAATGATTGATTATTTGTTTATATAGCTTAAAATTGAGAACTGGGCAAAGGCTCTTAAAAAAAAAAGATTTAGTGTACCCTCTTATTGGTTCATATAAAACAACTCTTCAATTTACAACACAGTTATTGAGGCATTTTTGTATGTATGTGAAAGCAAATGTGGAAAATTATAGAAAATCATTACTTATCTATTTACATAACTTAATTTGAGAACTGGACAAAATCTCTCTCTCTCTCTCTCTCTCTCTCTCTCTTTAATTTAAAAAAAAATTATATTTTTCCTTAGTATTGACTCATATAATACAAATTTTCAATTTATAATATCATTCTATTCTAAACCTATAGAGATTATTGTTCCCTACTACTGATTAACAAAATACAATTTTTCTTTTCAGTTTTTAATATCTTTCACTCAACTCTCAAGTTGTAAATTTGTAATTATAAGCATTCTGACTATGAGTTGTTAACGTGAAAGATTTTGTTATCATAACTGTAAAGAATTTGAGACATGCTCAAAACTATTAGAATTGGAAGGATATAAAAAGTTTTGTGTTTTTTGGTTTGTTTGTTTTTTTCCCTTCATATGTATAATAGTAACATAAATAATTTAATAATAGTAGATGCCTACTTGACAAAGAAAAAAAGAAGAAGGTATTATTATGCAATTTGTTTCCTTGATTGATTTGAGTTATTCCCTCTAAAAATTTGACATTTATTATTATTTTTTTTTTACATGTGAAAATACGAGTCGGCCTGACCAACCCGACCCGCCTGCAGCCCAATTGACACGAATTGAACCTGGCCTGACCCTACTCAACTATTTGTCATGTCTACCTATAATATCAAAAAGAGATCATTTTACCCATCAACTGTCACGCTATATAGAAAATGCGACCTCAATAATATGAATTAACTAAACCATTTGCAGCTCAAAAGCTCACACTACGAATAGGTTGTGACATGCATTTTGTGACTAGCAACATTGAATAGGGAGTCTTTCTCTACTTGTACTCCAAAGTTTAAAGCACGACACCAGCCAATAGAAGGTCCTCAAAATGCAGGGTTCTAGTCAGGGGCGGAACTACCCTTGCACTAGGGGGGCAATGCCCCCCGCCCCCCCCCCCCCCCCCAATTTAAAAAAAAAAATTATTATTATATATATGTGTATTAATTTTAGCAATTCTGTTCTATAAAATTACATTTTATTTCCCTTTAAAAATATCATTGATTCTTTTAAGAGTAATGCTATATTCACCAACTTTTTTATAACATTTTTACAAACTTTTTTTGTAGCAAATTCTTATTGGTTCACATATGGGCACACCACTCACATCATTTTTTTACTTACCAGTAACCACTTTTTACATAAGTAATTTATAAAAAAATTGCAACTCTAGCATTTTCTTCATTTTAGTGACCATAAAAAAATTTATAGATCTAATATCTAAAACAAAATATATAAGCCCAAAAAAAAAAAAAAAAAAAAAAAAGCACAGCAACAAAAATTACTAAAACTTAAAACAAAATTAAGCTCAATTAACTAATTTTATCCAAAATAAATAACCCTACCCTTTAGAAAATTCTAAACAAAAATAATTTTGTTCTTACCTACAAAAGTAGCTAAATCAAAGGTTGAAATCACTATACATAACCAATAGTAAAACCGCTCCCCCTAACTCAAAGTTTTGGCTCCGTCCCGGATTCTAGTTATATGTCCCGAACATCTGTCAGTCATTCAGGAATAAAATGTGGAGTCTATATATAGATGATGAAGAGAGAATGCATACCCCAACTCGAGGACAAAGATTCACCATATTTACAACAGATACGAATATAGTATTTCTTGTGTTAATTAAATTCCTCGACCTTTGTACTTTGCACGTAAGCTGAGTGTGGTCTAGTTGAAGAACCCAATTTTTATAGGGAAAGCTTAAATTTTTTTTTTTTTTTTTTTGTTGGGAGCAATAATGCCATAGAAGCAATAAAGTTCATAATTTTTTTCACACTTATCAAAATGACATATAGTAATTATAATTAGTATATTCCTTTCGCATGAAACTCATATTTAACATCATTTTTATTGTATACTAATTACAAATTACTATCTTAAAAGTTGTGAAAAATTTTGTAAAATTTATAGTATTCTTGAACTTATTGTTTTCTCTTCTCAAATAAAAATAAAATTATTGTTTTCTGGTACATGCCATGATGAATCTCTGCTGACTTTTTTTTTTTCACTTCTCTTTGTGGTCCAAATAACGTTAGTTTTAGCTGACCAAATATTTTATACTTTTCAAGACCCTTTTTGGAACCCATCAATTAGTTTTGCTTAATGGCTTCTCATTCAATGTATCTAGGTTCAATGTATTTCGAGCCCTAACTCCCTTTCGTGCTTAGAGGCAGAAATGCCATTAGGCATAGGCCATACCTCTTCCCACTTTGTTCGAATCCAGACTGTAGATGATGATACCGAAAAAATCACCGATGAGCCACATAGTCCTCGCACACTCGAAACAATACCTACGAAACAAAAAGAGAAGACCTAGCAAAGAGTACCGGTGTGGTGCCAACCAAATACCCTCCGAAGGTCAAGTTAGAACTATTCTCACAACTCTAGAGTGCTAGAGAGGCGTAAATTATGCGTACCTTTTTCTTGAGGGTCTTTGGGTATTTATAGTCGTATAGGGCCAAACCCTTAAGACTTGCGGAACAAGTCTTTTCCTTATAGGGAAGATACTCATTAATACGCGTATATTCTAGAATCCTAGTCGTATCAGAATTCCATTCGTGTTGGGACTCTATGAATCAGGGCTAACCGTGTGTCACAAGTATTTACCATTTAAGGTTCCTTGGAGACTACATGATAATGAGATGGATGCCACGTGGCCGCTTGATCTATCTATGCTGCGTTCGTCCTAGCGTGATCCGTCCAATGTGAGTACATTCTTCTTACATCAAGTCCGTCAAGACGAATCCGACATGTTTAATTTTCCCTCTTCAGTTGCCCTCTTCACCCTATGGGTCTGTGATATCTGAGTGGAAGGACCCGTAGGGTGACGGTTTGATCGAGATTCTCAGACTTGTCAGGCTGGCCTGAAATCATTTATTGCGCAAGACATGTGGCGTTTGTTGAGTGGCCATTCTCTTGGATCAAAGTGTCACTTCGCCTTTCGTGCTATCTTTCTATATAAACCAACCCTCCTCCCTTTCATTTTTTACTTTTCTGCTGAAATCTACGATCAGAGCACATCTGTCATCCTTGCTAGACAGACGAGACCGTCCAGCCGTCTTACCCGTGGCCGTAGCTCTTTTCCGTCCATCCTACTATTTTAGTGAGCATTTCTCTCCTTCCACTTAGAAAATTTCTTCTTTTTATACTTTAAATTTGCATTACCGTCGTCCACTACAAACACATCAGAGTCTTAGAATTAACCGTCGTGTGTAGGTCATGTGTAGTGCGTCAAGTCACCAGTCATTTGTCTGTGACGGGGCGGGCTACGAGGAAGTTTACCCGTCAGGTCATGAAGACCATGATAGTCAGAGTGAAGAGAGGAGCCCGTTTGCTTCTTCTCCGTCCTCAAGGAATGAGGGTTTGGAGATGAGTGATGAAGAGGGTTCTAATGATGGACCAGATAATAATGACCTTCAAATTCAGTCCGTTGTGGGTCCTGATGGACTTAGGCAGTTCGTCATGCTACCCGAGTGGTCAGTAAATCACTTCACTTCCTCAATTAAAGAGAAACACTTCAAAACATTTAGAGCCCATTTTCAGATACCAGATAACATTTTCGTCTGTCTGCCCTACAAATCGAAGAAATGTTACTACGAAGGTTTGAAAGGTGTCGGAGTATATGAGCAACTGTTGAAGGCTGGGCTCAGGTTTCCCTTGAGTTCCCTTCATCGTGAGCTACTCCAACACTTAGGCCTGTCCATCAACTAGGTATCTCCAAATGTCTGGAGGGTCTTCCTAGTAGTGGAGGTCCTGTATGGGGTTATGTCTGACGACGCTAAGAGGTTGACGGTACGGGAATTCCTTAACTGTTACCATCCAAATGAGATAGATAAATCAAGGGGCATGTATAGCTTTGCACCTAGAAGCCCGTTGTTGAGGCTCGTGTACGAGACCCCAGATTCTAATAGGAACTGGAAGAGTCGTTATTTCTTCCTAGAAGGGAATGAATGGATGGGCCATCCAGGGGACACAGAGTTCATGCCCATTGACATAACTTGGGGCATATTGAATCCGTCTGGTATGCACCCGTCCTAATGCATGAGTCCTTTTAATTGTTCGGTTTTCATTTTTCCCATTTTCTTTAACCGTTCTCTTTTTGCAGTTCGACGGCGTCCACAGATTACTCTTAAGCAGTGGAGCTTCCTAGAAAGGATTTTCAATAAGACCAAGCCGGAGGAGAGGACTTGGGCTAAATTAGTTACGTTAAACACTCTTAATTAGTATTGTGATGGACCGGAGCCTACCCCTGAGGCCATTAGATACGACACCCGAGTACGCCAACGTAAGTCCGTCATTAACACTTGTTTGAAATTTTTGGATTTCCTTTCCATTTAGCTAATTTCGTCCGTCCTTCTTTGCAGAAATGGATGCTGCCAAGAGGAGAGCAATGATTAAGGCACAGGCTACCAAGAAGGTAGAGGACGGTAGTCAGGCGTCAAAGAGGACGGTCCCAGATAACCCGTCCACTAAGAGGAAAATTGCAACCAAACAAGACCATGTACCCAAGAAGCCCAAGATTCGCTCGGATACCGTCGTGGGGCTGGAGGCAGAAGGGGTGAAGACAGTTATGTTGGTTAAGCATGGAGCCAGAAAAGGCTTAATGAAAGGACCGTCAACCTCTCAGAAGAAGCCACCCGTCCTTCTCCGTGAGGACCCCAAATATGCCCTGGAGACACTGACGTCCATCATGACAACTGAGGATTATGAAGACCTAAGCAACCATTCCATGGAGGCAATGGGTGAGACGGGGCTCTTCAGCATAGGTCAGGTAATTTTGTTTGTCTATTCTCCATCCGTCCTTTCCTTTTAGTTCAAATCTGAAACCCCTTCTCTCTTTTCAAGCCCTGGTCATGATGAAAGGGTTGATGGGACGGTGCCTTCAGCATGAGACGGCCTTGGAGCGTGTGCGGGCAAAGGCAGACTTGACGAAGGATGAATTGAGTCAACTCAAAGTTTGGAAGTCCAATATGGAAAAGAAGTTTGACCTTTAGGAGAAGGTAAGGAAGGATCTCGAACAGGGGATGGAGGAGGTAAAGAAGGTCCTGGAGGACAAGGATAAGGAGATCCAGAACCTGAAGAATCAGCTTTGTCAAGCTAAAGAAGTGGCGATTCGTGAATATCGCGACTCTGACGCCTTGCTGTCCGAGTTGGGAGACTCTTTTCTGAAGGGTTTTTATGACTCTCTCCGTCAAGTCAAGAAGGCCTATCCTGACCTGGACGTGTCCAACATCAAAGTTGAAGACCAAGGCCAAACTTCCGTCATGCCCGTCACCTCGGAGAACACTGAGGATCTTTTTGCTGAAGATGCGACTCAAGGTGACGGAGAGTTAGCCTAGCACAGAATGCTCAAGGTCAAGTCCAACTTGTAGGGGATGATACCCGTCAGCTCGAGCAAGAGAAGGATGCAAACCTTCAAGAGTAGTGGTGTTTTTTTTTTTTTTTTTGTAAGTTGGGAGAACAATCCTTTAATTTTATCCGTCATCTATGTTGAACAATTTCCCTTGAAGGGTTTTATATTTTTATCCGTCTATTTTTTGTTTAATTTGCTTGTTTCATGTTTTTTTATGAACGCAATGGATCCGTTCTGTTTGACCCGTGATTTAAGCCTTAATGGACATTGTGGGGGTTTAAATTTCAATGGATCCGTCCACTATGTGCTTTTAAGGTCTTCCATTTTATGGCCATTGAGTTAGGAACCCGTCTCCCTAAATGAGTCCGTCCACATTGTGTTTTGGAAATAACTTGTGGATGTTAAATTGTGTCCGTCTTAATGACGAGAGGGGGCTTTAAGTCGTGCCCGTCTTAGACTTTCATCCCCCATGGACGATCCGTCCTCTTTAAAAATTTTCGTCCACCTGGATGGACCGTTCACCTTATTTGGCTTAATAATTCATCATTCAAGGACTGTCTGTCCGCCAAATGGACTAAAATTTTCATTTTCTTTAGACGATCCGTCCACTTAATGGACTAGAGTTTTTATCCTCCCTAGATGAACCATCCATTTTATGGATTTAATAGAATTTTCATTCTTCATGGATGAACTGTCCACTTTATGGACTTGAATAGAACTTACATCCTGTATGGACGAACCGTCCACTTTTTGGACTCATAGAATTTACATCCTTTATGGATGAACCGTCCACTTTATGGATTTGAATAGAATTTACATTCTTCATGGATGAATCG
Source organism: Quercus tomentella (assembly GCA_028535165.1). NCBI lineage: Eukaryota > Viridiplantae > Streptophyta > Magnoliopsida > Fagales > Fagaceae > Quercus > Quercus tomentella. The sequence goes on along the minus strand of JAPQVY010000012.1, from coordinate 44,022,034 downwards.
TCCACTTTATGGACTTTAATAGAATTTTTATAAAAAGACAAGTCATATCTGAATATTCCTCGTATTATTAAACCAAAAGTAGTTCTTTAAAGGAGAAGCTTAAAAACTTAAAAAGCGAAAATAAACAGTCTAGATAGTAAACTAGAAAACCGGAGAATGTTGCAATAATTAAATTAAACTAGCAAAATGTGAATAAACTAAGAATCTGTCGAATGTCGCTTTCTACTGGTAGTATTTTCTTAGATGCTCGGTGTTCCATGGATGGGGTAGCTTTTGCTCGTCTAGTGTCTCGAGGTGGTATGTGCCTTTCCTCTGCTACGACGTAACTCTGTAGGGTCCTTCCCAGTTTGGGCCGAGCTTCCCTTGGGTAGGATCTCTATTGGCGCCCATTACTTTCCTTAGGACGAGATCTCCGACCTGGAAGTCCCTGTGTCTAACTCTGAAATTATAATGCTTGGCCATGAGGTTCTGGTACCGTGCTAATCTCTGTTCAGTTGTAGCCCTGACTTCGTCTAGTAAGTCTAGTTGCAAGCGCATGGCCTCGTCATTCCTTTGTTCGTCATGATTGTCCACCATGTAGCTTATGAGTCCAAATTCGGCTGGGATGACTGCTTCACTCCCGTATGCCAATCGGAACGGTGTCTCCCCGGTGGGTGTTTTTGCTGTTGTCCGGTATGCCCATAAAACGCTCGGAAGTTCCTCTGGCCAGATGCCCTTTGCCCCCTCGAGCCGAGTCTTGATGATCTTGAGCAAGGATCGGTTCGTAACCTCTACCTGTCCGTTAGCTTAAGGGTGGGCGGGCGACGAGTAATGGTTCTTGATTCTGAGCTCCGAACAGAAGTTCCTGAATGTGTGGTTGTCGAACTGCTTTTCATTGTCAGAGACAAGCACTCTTGGTATCCCATACCTGCAGATGATGTTCTTCCAAACAAAACTCCAAATATTCTTTTCTATGATAGTGTCTAAGGTTTCGGTTTCCACCCATTTTGTGAAGTAGTCGATGCCAACTACCAGGAACTTCAGCTACCTGATTGCTGTAGGGAAGGGGCCCATGATATCTAATCCCTATTCAGAGAATGGCCATGGGGCCGTCATAAGGGTTAGTTCCTCGGATGGTTGTCTGATGGCATTGCTGAACCTCTGACACTTGTCGTAGGTTTTGACATAGGCTTGCGCATCCTTCTGCATGATGGGCCAGTAATATCCTGCTCTAATCAGCTTGTGTACTAGTGATCTTACCCCCGAGTGGTTTCTGCAAATCCCCTCGTGAACTTCTCACATGACATATTCTACCTCTTTGGGAACTAAGCATCTCAGATATGGGCGGGAGAAGCCTCTTTTATACAAAACATCCTTCATAATAACGAATTGTGAGGCTTGGACCTTTAGCTTCCTTGCGACGTCCTTCCCGTCCGGTAGCATTCCATTCTTTAGGTAGGAGATCAATGGCGCGGTCTAGTTGTTTTCAGTACCTATCTCCTGCACACTTGCACCCTCATCAATGAGCGAGGAAGTTTGGACGAAATATAATACCTGATTGGGGACAAGCATGCGTTTTGCTGAGGCAGCCTTAGCAAGTCGATCGGCGCATTCGTTCTCCTCCCTTGGGATTTGGATGAACTTGATTTGGAGACTACTTGTAACGACCCCACCTCAACTGTGTAGATATTGTCCGCTTTGGGGCCCATCCCCTCACAGTTTTGTTCTCCCTCAAAACACACAGCAGTGGGGAAAAAGGCCTCTACACATTGAAGGGAGGTCATTCCTTATAAACACATTCCCATGTGCTTCCCTAGGCGATGTGGGATTCCATAAAATGCAAGACCCCTTTTTTTGGGTCACTACAATCCACCCCCCTTACGGGCACACGCGTCCTCGCGTGTGGGGTCCACACTTCCGGCTAGGGCATGGCTCTGATACCATCTGTAACAACCCCGCCTCAACTGTGTAGATATTATCCGCTTTGGGGCCCATTGTGATGCCCCAATTTGATTGATTGTTTGATGTGTGTGGGTATGTGATGAGTCCCACATCGGGTATTTACTGGGTAGATCTGGGCTTTATTAACAACTACAAGGAGTCTCAATTGTGACTAGTCCTTTTGAGGTATAGCGTAGATGTGGCTAGCGCTTTTCCTTGGGTCGTTACATATGGTATCAGAGCCGGCCCGGTAATCTCGTGTGGGCTCAGAGACACTACCCCACAAAGTGGGCCCTAACGAGGACGTTAGGCATTTAAGTGGGGGAGATTGTGATGCCCCAATTTGATTGATTGTGTGATGTGTGTGGGTGTGTAATGAGTCCCACATCGGGTATTTACTGGGTTGAACTGGGCTTTATTAACAACTACAAGGAGCCTCAATTGTGACCAGTCCTTTTAAGGTATAGCGCAGATATGGCTAGCGCTTTTCCTTGGGTTGTTACATATGGTATCAGAGCCAGCCCGGTAATCCCGTGTGGACTCGGAGACACTACCCCACAAAGTGGGCCCTAACGAGGACATTAGGGATTTAAGTGGGGGAGATTGTGATGCCCCAATTTGATTGATTATGTGATGTGTGTGGGTATGTGATGAGTTCCACATCAGGTATTTACTGGGTAGATCTGGGCTTTATTAACAACTACAAGGAGCCTTAATTGTGACTGGTCCTTTTGAGGTATAGCGTAGATGTGGCTAGCGCTTTTCCTTGGGTCGTTACATACGCTTTTCGCCAGCATGTCATCTACATAAACTTGCACATTCCTCCCAATCTGGTGGACGAACATTTTGTCCATCAATCTCTGGTACGTCGCCCCTGCGTTTTTGAGTTCGAATGGCATGACAAAGGAAGTTTTTTCTTGATCCGTTTCCTCTATTCTGATCTGGTTGTAACCAAAAAAAGCATCCATGAAGCTCAGAAGTTCGTGTCCTGCTGTCAAGTCTACCAAAGTATCTATCTGTGGGAGTGGGTAACTGTCCTTTGGGCAGACTCTATTGAGATCCGTGAAATCAACGCACATCCTCTATTTTCCATTGGCCTTTTTAACCATAACCACGTTTGCCAACCAGTTGGGGTAATACACCTCCCGAATGAAATCTGCATCAAGCAACTTTTGAACTTCTTCAGCTATAGCTTTGTCTCTTTCCTGAGCGAACACTCGTTTTCTTTGTCGGATGGGAGGCGATAAGGGCGATACATTCAACCTGTGTACTATAATCAAAGGGTCAATCTCTGGCATGTCCTCATGACTCCAGGCGAACACATCTCGGTTGTCCTTTAGGAAGGTCGTGAGCGCTTATCGTACCGTCCAACTTGATAATGTACCCATCATAGTCGTCCGTTCAGGCTTTGATTCATCAAGTCTTATTTCTTCTAGCTCCTCAACCGGCTCTGCTAGTGCCCTTTGTTCATCTATGCACAATGTTTATTGGTGATCATCCATTTCTAGCATGGCGATGTAGCATTCACGTGTAGCCAATTGATTTCCCCGCAGCTCTCCCACTCCATAATTTGTAGGGAACTTGATCATTAGGTGGTAGGTTGAAGTTGCAGCCTTCCATGAGTTGAGGGTTGGTCGTCCGAGAATGGCGTTGTAAGCGAATAAGCACTCGACCACGAGGAATGTTACGTCCTTGGTGATCTGCTGCGGGTAGTCGCCTACTGTCACTGACAATGTGGCGGCGCCAAGGGGGAATACTTTTATCCCTCCAAAACCAACGAGAGGGGCATTTATCGGGACTAGTTGTTCTCTGTCAATCCTCATCTGCTGGAAGGCCGGGTAATACAGGATGTTTGCTGAGCTGCCGTTGTCGACCAGAACTCGGTGCATGTTATAATCTCCTACTCGTAGGCTGACAACAAGTGCATCGTCATGTGGGTAGTGGACTTTTCGAGCGTCTTCTTCCGAGAATCTGATTATAGGGTTGTCGATCCGTGTCATCTTAGGTACGGAGCCTGTAAGTTGGACGTTCTGGACCATTCTACGGGCTTTTTTGGACGACCCGGTTCACGCTGTGCCCCCTACTATCATTCTTATATCTCCAATTGGGGGTCTAGGGCGTTCATTCTCTCGTCGTGGGGCTTGCTCCTGTGGCGGATCCGTCCTTTCCTTACGGACGAACCTCTGCAGTTTCCCTTGTCTTATAAGAGCTTCTATCTGCTGCTTCAAATCATAGCAGTCGGCTGTGTCGTGGCCGTGATCACGGTGGAACCGGCAATACTTATCCCTCGACCTCTTATTGGGATCCCCCTTCAACTTGTCGGGAAATGTCAGAGCTCCTTCGTCCTTTATCTGCATCAAGACTTGGTCTATCGGGGTCGTCAGCGGTGTGAAACTTGCGAATTTCCCAGTGAGGGGTCTGGAGCGTCGGTCTTCCCGTCGTTCTCCGGTCCTAGCCATCTTTCGCCCCCTATCTGACCGAGCGTCCACCTTTCTTTCCCTCTTTCTAAGCTTCTCTTCTCAGGCCAATAACGCATCCTCCGTGTTCATATATTTGGTAGCCCTATAGAGCACATCCGACATAGTTTTTGGATTGTTCTTATATAGAGAAAATAAGAATTTTCCTTTCTGTAGGCCATTAGTGAATGCTGCTACGAGTATTTTGTCGTCCGCTTCATCGATTGAGAGGGCCTCCTTGTTGAAACAAGTTATGTAGGACCTCAGCGTCTCGTCCTCCCGCTGCTTTATGTCCATCAGGCATGTTGTAGACTTTTTGTACCTATGTCCCCCGATGAAGTGCAATGCGAATTGGACGCTTAACTCCTTAAAGGAACTGATGGAGTTGGGCGTCAGCCTGCTGAACCATATCCTCGTAGGGCCCTTCAGCGTGGTGGGGAAAGCCCTACACATGATCTCGTCCGATATCCCCTGGAGGTGCATCAGGGTCATGAAAGACTCCAAGTGATCCAGTGGGTCCTTGTTTCTGTCGTAGTTTTCCACTTACGACATACGAAACTTTGGAGGAAGGGGGAAAGAGTTGACGGACATAGTGAATGATGAATCTGTTTGGTGGACCAGATCGTCGAGATCACTAGAAACTCTTCCCTTGAGAGCGTTCATCATGCACTCCATCCGTTCTTTCATCATCTGCATCTCCTCAACGATATGGGGCGGGGCCGTATCAGCAACAAATGGACGGCTCACCTCTGGTCTATTCGGGGCGTTACTTCCTTCTGGCCCCTCCTGGTTCCTGTGATCAGCACTGGCACCTTCTTGATCTTCCTCTTGGTTTCCCATCGTCGCGTTCTTCTGTCGCAGTTGTTCCTTTAGGGTCTGGTTTTGTCTAGTGAGGCGTTCCACTGCTGCTGTGAGGGTTTGGAGCTGTCTCTCTAGGACAGTAGGTCGTGGCTTGTCTCCCTGAACGTTGTTGGTGGTTGTCATCGAGCAAGTAAGTACCATGCAACTCTTTGTCCAAGAAGCATTTGTATAGCTTACAAGTCGCAATTCCCACAGACGGCGCCAACTGATGATGCCGAAAAAATCACCAATGAGCCACACAGTCCTTGCACACTCGAAGCAATACCTGCGAAACAAAAAGAGAAGACCTAGCAGAGAGCACCGGTGTGGTGCCTGCCAAATACCCTCCGAAGGTCAAGTTAGAACTATTCTCACAACTCTAGAGTGCTAGAAAGGAGTAAATTATGCATACCTTTTTCTTGAGAGTCTTTGGGTATTTATAGTCGCATAGGGCCAGACCCTTAAGATTTGCGGAACAAGTCTTTTCCTTATAGGGAAGATACTCATTAATACGTATATATTCTAGAATCCTAGTCGTATCAGAATTCCATTCGTGTTGGGACTCTATGAATCAGGGCTAACCGTGTGTCACAAGTATTTACCATTTAAGGTTCCTTGGAGACTACGTGATAATGAGTTGGATGCCACGTGGCCGCTCGATCTATTTATGCTGCATCCGTCCTAACGTGATTCATCCAATCCGAGTACATTCTTCTTACGTCAAGTCCGTCAAGACGGATCCATCATGTTTAATTTTCCCTCTTCAGTAGATAATAATATCACAATATTATTAGTGACTTATATATTATCATATTCATGATAAATGGTGAATCTATGTAAAATAGGATCCTCGTCATTTTATTTAAAATTAGGCTACTTATTTTATGATTAAGAATTTTATTTCTTAGTATACCACGTCATTTGTAATTTTAAATGACACAAAAAATTATACTCATTTAAATTTATAGTATTCAATTTGAAAATTGAAACCGATCCATTTCAAATTAAGAGAATTTTTTTTTTTGCATGCACATATATTCATCCAAAGAGGGACATCATACTTCTATAATCTATATAAAATATACGGTACCAAAGAAGTTTAATTTTTAATTGACAATATAATATGGTCCATGTAAGAACACGTTTTGCAGCCCAAGTCCAAGATGTATGAGATATTGGCTCAGTGAGCCCAGTACAATAAATTTGTAGAGAGTGGGTCAAAGAACTAGGCCCTAATAAATTTGACAACGGCTAGTATGGGTTTAGAGGATGATCAAGCAAGAACAAGGAACATAAAGCTAAATGAATTCCCTATCCGAGGAGGGAAGTTTTCCATATAGATCAATAACGGTTGAGTACAAGTACAATTTTGATTGCTACAGTATTCTTTCTCTATTTTTCCGATCCTTTCCTCATGAAGGGTCTCTTACATTATATAGCTCCCTTTGGACCATCTTGATCCTACACTTATTGATCATTTAAGCCATTACTTGAGTACTTGTCTCATCAGACACCCTCTTTGGCTTTTCTGTGAGTTGTAATAGCCAAGGCAGCACTGTTCAGGGGTCTTCTCCACATAAATGCGGCTAGAAAAGTAGCTGCAGTGCATTCAATGCAGTGGTAGCAGCTTTCCTTTAGATATTTTTGGATTCCCCTCCTTCTCGTATGTTCATGATGCACGTCCCTATCACTGGAACTTCTTGGAAGGTTATCTCGATTGTAGGAATATATATTTGAGTTGTATTTACCAGATCCGAGGAGGAATCCCTCCTCGGACCACCTTCCACTCCTTCCTTACTTATAAGACTCTGAACTGGAATCACCCATAACTATTTATTTCTCCTCGGACCACTCATGTTCTAGGCCAATTAAGACCCAAGGCCCAATATACAATTTGGGCCCTTAACCCTACAGTCCACATAAACTTTTGAAATCTCATAATTTTATGCGTCATTATTCTAACACATTTTTAATTGAATTTAAAATATATTCTATGTTTAAACATTTATTAGAATCTTGCCACATCTTATATTCTTTAAATGATTAAATAATTAGTTCTATATACAAACACACAATCATTATACATATCTATTAATAACTACCATAATTATCAAATTTCATATTTCATATTTATACAAAAACAAAATTGAGAAAATCATATATTTTTTTCAAAAAATTTATTAGTGTATTGTACAAACTATGGATTAGTAGGTATGAAAGCATTTACAATGTAACCAAAACTTTTTTCAAACTTCCATGTACATATGAAGAATTACTCTTCAATAAACACTCATTAGGATTTTTTCTTTTTCTTTTCCAATACGATAATAACAATAATAGAAACGGAGATTTGAATTCCAATTCTCAAAAATAAAAAATAAAAAGTAAAAGAAGAATAAGAAAAGAGGACTATACTACTGATCTACAAGGTTTTTTGCTACTGGGCTTTATGTTGAATTCTTGTCCACAATTTCATGGCAATTATTTCACACCTGAGGCTCTTTTTCCTAATTCGTTTTTTTATGTCGAATCAGATAAAACTCAAACATTAGTGCGGAGGTTCGTGTGAATTTTGATTTTGTGTGGCCTATTTATTAGTAGCACTAAAGGTCATGGTGGCCTCCACCCTAATCTCTAAGATAATGGCGGAATCTTGGATTCGTGTTCAGGATGGACTTAAACATGACATAGATCTACTCGATCAATGTTGGGATAATATAGTGGGCACCATGGCTTGTGTGCAAGGACAAGGTTTTTCCAAAAACTATCTTGAATAGAAATATTTTAAACTTTTCTTATATCTTTTTATTTTTTTATTTTTATTTTTATTAAATGTCAATTTTTAAAATCTGATCATTAGATTGCACGTTCTTTATGTTCTTAACACACGTGTCAAATTTCGTTCAAATCGAATATTATTTACTATCAATCAATAAACTTATTTTTTATGCAAATTTTTTATTACAAAAACTTGAAATTTAAATATATTATTGATGACATAGCTATTGTCTATTGATTTTTAATATTTTTGAAATTTTACATGGAGAATATAATAAAAATATATAAACTCAATGATTAGATTTTTAAAATTCACGTACAATAAAAAGATATATGAAGAATTAAGAAAAACCTTTTCCTTTTGGCAACCTTTAGAAAGAGGAGGAAATAAAGACTATTGGATGTACCAACTTCCGGATTCCTATTGGGGCTAATTTATAATTTTATAAAACTTCAGTATCACCGCAAATTCCTAAATTTTTAAAGAAATCCCGTTTATCTCTCTCTCTCTCTCTCTCTCTCATCTGTTTTAGCTTTGGATGTTGGAACTCGCTCATCTTGTACCTCCTTTTCCAAATTCCTTTTATCTCTCTCTCGCAGAGCCAATGAGCTAAGATGACAAGTGACAACACTCTTTCCTTTCTACTTTGATTTGAAATCTTCTTCAATTATCTGGGTAGAGAGTTATAACTCTCTACCCAGATAATTGAAATCTTCTTCAATTATTTCGTTGGATTTTTGTTCATTTTGTGGTACATGCATATATTTGTGTTGTTGCAGAAAATGATCATATTATTGATTGCATGTGAGTCTGCTCTTTTTGTTTTGCTTTTTTAAATTGAATTAGATGGGTCTTGTTTATCTTTTATTCTATATAGAACCCATGTTTCAAAAAAATTGGATATTTTATGGTTAATTAATGGTCCGTTTGGATTGAGGGGGAGGGAGGGGGAGTAGAGTAGAGTAGATTTAGCCCAAAATTAGCTTATTTTTAGCTAACTCTACTCTACTCCCCTCCTTCCCCCCTCCATCCAAACGGGATGAAAGTTCGAATTTGTGTGAAAACACAAGAGCTTGTTTAGACTCCCAAATTAAAATTATGGCTCAGTTGATTTTACTCTAACTTAAATTAAGTGCGGAATAAAGTAAATGCGAGCGAACAAACAGTATAACTATTCTAAGCCATATTCATCAAAACACAACAGTAAAATGAAAGCTAAAAGAATAGAGAAGAAGAATGCAAACACAAAGTAACACGTCGATGTGTTATTGAAGAGGAAACCGAAGAACTTGGCGAAAAACCTCTCCACCGCCCTCCAAGCGATAATTGATCCACTAGAGAATAAAGTTGGAGTATACAAATAACAAAAGACCTTCCAAGCCTAGTCTACCCAATGTACTTAAGCCCTTCAAGCTCCTGCTACCAACTGACTTAATGAAACCTTATCTTCTCTAGCTCTTCGGATCCTGTAATACACCTGATTGTATCCGCCAAGCCTCATCGGCTTCTTTTGGAAAATCTCTAAAGTTTCCCAAACTCCAAAACACTCTCTACACTCTGAAAATGTGTGTGTTGTGTTTGGGTACAAATATCTTCTCAAGGTATGACAATGGGAAAGGAAAGGAGAAGAGGCTAGAATGATTTTTCACTAAGGATGAGTAGCTCTCTAACCTATCTAGGGTTTTTCTCTCTGAATGGTCTCCTTTACATTTGTGGGAAATAACGGTATATATAGAATGGGTGAAGGGTAAGAAAGTCACACTTAAAAATCCTCTAGACAGAGAGTTTCGCGGGCATCTTGCGAGAAGGCCTTACCCGTGAGACACTCGCGAAAACAACAGTCTGGCATGACTCTTCAGCTTCTATCATGTGCTTCTCACGTGGCTCTTTCGCGGGTAAGCTTCTCGCGAGCTTCTCGATAAATCCACTTGTTCTTTAATTCATGCTCAATTCTTCACCAACTTAATACTAAACCCAATATAGTAAAATCCCACAAAATATAAGGAACAAAATTAAAGCAATTACAACACTTTTTGTCATGGAATAAAGCCAACATAAAACATAGTTGTAAATCACAATTTTACAATCTCCCCCTTTGGCTATTCCATGACAAAAGACCCTAAAACATACTCTAGACTTAAACGTGAGTTTGTGAACAATGGCAAAACTCACTCACACCTAAATCTAGAACCTGTGATGAACTTGGAACATGTATACCTGAAACCTAAAACACTTGCACAAAACACATTAGACCCTTAAGGTAAATCAAGTGATAAAAGGACAAGTATAATGTAACAAGTAAAATGCGATCAAGTTGGCGATCAAGTAAGCATGATGTGAAACATATGAGCAACTTGATCAAACACATGGCAGTCATATAGAAATGACCACAATGATCATATAGCAAAACAAATGATCATCCTAACATGCAGCCAATAAAGCACAATAACATAAGGATAAATGCATGTCCAACACATAAACACGATGCGATGAGAGCAACAAAGTATAGATACTAAACATAACTCAAGACACCATAAAGCAACGAGAAAACAAGCATAAGGTGAAACAAAACAAAACAAAGTTTTCTCATAAAAGAAATGTCTTCTCTCCCTTGGTATATGCACCTCTTATATGGCTTTCTCCCCCTACGAATGTGCACGAGGTAGAATTTCTCCTCCTAAGAATGTGCATATAAGTCATATAGAAATGACAAAAACACACCGGTATACTCTCCCCCTTTTTGTCACGAATAGACAAATTAATCAAGAGGAAGGAGGGAAAAAGAAGATATGAACAAGGATAGGATGAATGAAGGGTACAAGATGAATGAGAAAATGAAGCTCAAACAGAAGGCAAAAACAAAAACAAAAACAAAAATGCTACAAAGTATAAAGTAAACATGACATGCTAAGGATGATGGAACATGATATAGATCAAGGCATGGCAAAGACACAAGAACATTTTATATGTGCTAAAAGGTCTAAAAAGACTTAACAAGTATAAGTGAATGCAAAATATGTCAAGTGTTAGAGTGTGTGCAGCAAGGTGCATCTAGTGTGCATATGAGATGCATGACCAATGCATGAGCAAGGCACTCACGGGGCAAAGTGTGTAAAACACGCAACCAATGATCAAAACATGATAAACATGCATAATCATGGTAATCCCCAAAAATTGGTACTCAACGGAGTCCAAAACAACGAAAAAAATGCTATTTGGGCATTTTATCAAACACTTAAAGTGCACACACTACACATGTATATTAAATAATGCATGAACATATGAAAATCTTGCCTAAATACATGTTATTTGTGCCCCAAGGGGCCAACATCCAAAGCAAATCATCATTTAAAACAAAACCAAATAAAAAAAAAAATTGACAAAAAATAAATTTTCCAACTCCCGTTTGAGAAAATCCCAACTATGAACATAAAACCCCTAAAAACATAATTTAAAGATCAAAATCAATGAAAAAAGTTAAAGATTACCTTAGAAATGTTTATGGAATGTAAAAAACTTGAAATTAGTTGGGTTTTGATGTTGAAGTATTAAAATAGGGGTTTGGGAGAAGATGAGAGACGTTTAAAACAAATGTCTCATGAAATGCCCTTTAAAAGCTGATTTGGAAATTTTCGCCGATAATTTTGCTGGTAAGCTTCCCGCGAAATTTCGCTGGTAAGCTTTACTTGCGAAACAGTCGTGAATCTCTTTGTCCAAAGCTAAAAAACTTGAGAATTGGATCCTTTAACTTGTAACTAAACTTACACATGAAATAAGTCACAAAAACACCCAAAAAACATGTTTTTCACACAAAAATAACTTGAAGAACTTTGAAAAACATGGGTGATACAAATCACTTCCAAAAGCAAACAAAAAGAACAAAAATCTTTTTGGTTTGATCCACATATGGTTAAGCATACACATATCACATTTGAACATGTACAAACACACAAATGAAATAGGTATTCATTGAAAATTAGACTTATGTATTGTGTGTGTGTGTATCAAATGTGGAATAGCCCTTAGTCTAGAATGAAGCTTCAATGATCAATTCAATCAAGTCATGCACAACTAGTACTAAGTCATGTGGTCTATCTCAATTATAGAAATGAATATATATGACCTCCCACGAGGAAATGATTACATATTTTTGAAACTTTTTATTTGGCTTCAATACAATTCATAACATTTGATCATTTTTGAACAAAACATCTCATTTTGAGATCGGTGCCTGAAATTTTTGATATTTCAATATTGAGAATAAGCCTTTTGCTTTTTGGTATCATACATTTCAATACAAGTCGTTTTCTCTTTTTCCTAGTCAAATACTAGTATGTGCGACGGCTTTTGCAGCTCATTTTCTCTTTTCGAGATTTGACATTTGTTGAGTTATAATGCAAAAATATAAAAAGCGTGGGAAGATATATAGACACAAGTTTATGCATGTATCAAAACCATTAAGATTATTGATTAATCATTCATGACAAGCTTGAAGATTGATTTACAACAATTACACATAGATTTCAAGATTTTTCCCACAAAGATAGATGTGTATACATAACAAGGTAAGCTCGTAAATGCACTACGCCATTAGTACAAAGGTACTAGGCCAAACTTACATGTGATATGTGCTCAAACATATACGATTAAACTTTTTGAATTTTTCACTTTTTATGTGGTTTTGGATTTTTACACACACAAAATAAAGACATAAAAGTAAGATAAAAAACAAAATAATGCATATAAAGAGATGCATGATGAACAAATGCATGACAATGAAGTTGCATGAAGAGTCCAATAAAGATCGGAAGAATTAGATCAAGGACCAAAAGAGAATAAGCTCAATCACAGGAACCCTTCCTCATCCAAACGGAACGATTGTTTGGAATGAGTGTCTCATGAGAAGTGAGACGAGGGTTGGAAGAATGAGAACCGGAGATGTACATAGACAAGGAGGTAAGAACATTAAAAACTTTCTTCAACAACTTACCATTTTCCCCTAAAACCGGTTTAGCTTGCAAAGCACAACTTCTAAGCAGCTCAAGTTTCTCTTTTCTTTTAATTCTTTTAAGAGCTTGAAACTTAGAACAATGAGGTCTAAGATTACCAAAGCCACCATAATGGTGACAAATAATGTGTTTAGGTCCACTAGGCTTTTTGGGAAAGGATATAGTAACATGGTTTTGTTCTCTCTTCAACTTTGGACATTGAGGTCTTATGTGACCAATCACATCGCAATGGTGGCAAGTAGGAACAAACTTAGATCTACTTAATTCCCTAGGATGGGACCTGAATGAAGGCTTAGGCTGAAGAGCCTTTCTATCCACTTTTTGGCTTCTTTTGTGTGGAGGAATGTACACCGATTTGTCCTTTGAGGTAGAGAACACAATAGACACAACATGATTGCAACAAATATTTTCATCCTTATTAGCAACAAGTTTAGCAATCAAACACTTGGCATGCATTTTAAAAAATTGATTTTCACATTTTAGCTCATCAACAAGTTTATTAGACAAAACAAGTTTAGCATCCAAGTCTATATTTAAACATTCAAACTCTTTCAACTTTTCAAGAGAATTTTCAGCAAGCTTCTTATACTTTTCAACCAATTTATTGGATTCACTAAGCTTAGCAATCAAATCATCATTTTCACAACGAAACTTGCTCAAATTCTTATGAAACTTCTTAGCTCCTTTCTTCAAGAGTTTGATGTTAGAAAGATTAACAACATCCAAAGATTCATGTAACATGGCAACACAATTATGAGGATAAACACTCATAGAGGCATTTTTACAAACACATGGCATGTTACACTTACAAACATCCATAGAAGCATACAAAACATTATCCATGGCAAAACACACAAGGGGTCAAGGATCACACTTAGGTAATGAAACCAAAACAAGTGTACCTGCTTTGATACCAATTGAAAGCTCGAATTTGTGTGAAAACAGAAGAGCTTGTTTAGACCCCCAAATTAAAATTACGGCTCAGTTGATTTTACTCTAACTTAAACTAAGTGGGAAATAAAATAAATGCGAGCGAACAAACAGTATAACTACTCTAAGCCATATTCATCAAAACACAGCAGTAAAATGAAAGCTAAAAGAGTAGGGAAGAAGAATGCAAACACAAGGTAACACACCGACGTGTTATCGAAGAGGAAACCGAAGAACTCAGCGAAAAACCTCTTTGTCGCCCTCCAAGTGGTAATCGATTCACTAGAGAATAAAGCTAGAGTACACAAATAACAAAAAACCCTCCAAACCTAGTCTACCCAATGTACTTGAGCCCTCTAAATTCCTGCTACCAACTGACTTAATGAAGCCTTGTCTTCTCTAGCTCTTCGGATTCTGCAATACGCCCGATTGCATCCGCCAAGCCTGACTGGCTTTTTTTGGCAAATCCCTAAAACTTACCAAGTTCCAAAACACTCTCTACACTCTGAAAAGGTATGAGTTGTATTTGGGTACAAATCTCCTCTCAAGGTATGACAATAGAAGAGGGAAGGAGAAGAGGCTAGAATGATTTCTCACCAAGGATGAGTAGCTCTCTCTCTAAAAGATGGGTGTGTGTGTTGTAGAAAATCTATCTAGGGTTTTTCTCTCTGAATGACATCTTTTACATTTGTGGGAAATGAAGGTATATATAATATGGGTGAATGGTAAGAAAGTCATACTTAAAAATCCTCCAAGCGGAGAGTTTCACAGGTATCTCGCGAGAAAGCCTTACCGGCAAGACACTCGCGAAAACGACAGCCTGGCATAACTCTTCAGCTTCCATCATGTGCTTCTCACGTGGCTCTTTCGCGGGTTAGCTTCTCGCGAGCTTTTCACGAAATCCACTTGTTCTTCAATTCATGCTCAATTCTTCTCCAATTTAATATTAAACTCAATACAGTAAAATCCCACAAAATACAAGGAACAAAATTAAAGCAATTACAACACATATTGTCATGGAATAAAGCCAACATAAAACATAGTTATAAATCACAACTTTACACGGGACATAAGTGTTCTAAATGATAACTCAAGTCTTCATATGGATGTAGTTAGATCCCTCTATTCTTTCTTAAGTATTCAGAAAAAAAAGAAGGAAAAAGCATCTGAAAATGGAAAAGTGATTATAATTATATAGTATTATAGATGGATATTATAATATATAGTAGTCAATTAGAATCCAAACTCCAAAGTGATCCAAGCTTTCCATAAATGATATACTATACATTATCCATTTACAATAGTATCAACTAGTGTGATCTCACTATTTTCTGAAAAAAAAAAAAAAAAAGTGTGATCTCAGTAATCCATTATGAAGTAGAGAATGTGTTGAGCTTGAACTTATAAAATGTTTTACATGTATCAAAATTAAAGAGATGCCTTGCAGTACTCTAAAGGATTAATATTAAACTGATTAAGATTTACTCCAAAAGAGAAATAAAGAAGGGCATTTAATTTACTAATAGTGGATTACAAACGGAAACTACAACGGCATTTGCTTTGATTTAATTTTTTGATTAAAATACTCTAAATGAGCTCTTGATACACTGTATCATCTAACAAGATTTTGTGGCCTTGTTTCTCCACAAAAAAAAAAAAAAAAAAAAAAAGATTTTGTGGCCTTTTTTTTTTTTTTTTTTTTTGAAGAGATTTTGTGGCCTTCATTTTGCAAGATCAAAGAAAGAAGAGCCAGAGCATTTAAAATACTATAATAGGTCTATGGATAAATACTATTCGTTTTTTTCATAACGGCTAATATGATTTGTCATGATTGGTGCATAATAAAAATAGTAACAAAAGTAGAGCCAAATGATATTACTCTAATTATAACAAATCAAATCATTATTGTTCAAACATGGCCCAATTAACATAAAAATAGCACAGGTGGAATTTCGCCCAGCTAAGTTATTTTGGATTCATTCATGATTCATGATGACACCTACATTTCAGGACTTGCTCCACTCAATTGTAAGAAAAGTGTTCAAACATGGCCCAATTACCATAAAATAAAGAGGCCTATATATATATATATATATATATATATATATATATATATATTATTGTATTTTGTTGTACTAATCCATGCAAACAAAGAAAGTGCCAAAATCTGAAATCAAAATATTCTATAAGATGAGTCGGTTGATAGTGAGGATGAGGACATCAAATTCTCAGCTTATATTTATTATTTTAGTAGTGAAAAGAGAGCCGTTACATCATCTCAATTCTCAAATGGAAAAGATCCCATTAATATAAGTATATAATTGAATGCCAAATCATGATCCTCAGTTTTAGGTCATTTTAGGTTTTACAAAGATGGATAGGATGACCAAAAGAAGAGTGGAATGTTGAGCAGGACCTTTGATACCACAGACAAAACAAGGAAAGGAACATGATGTCACTTTGAATCGAATCTGACTGACACTGACAATTGAAGTTGAAAAAGGTGTAGATCACTATATGAAGTTATGTGGAGGTGACAAGGCCATCTCTATATATCACTATATCAAGAGTGTCAACATACATACATACATACATATATATATATATATATATATATATATATATATATATATTCTTTTTTGGGTGAAATTTTGGGAGTAAGTCATTTTTCGTTGTAATGGTCTTACCAACTTCGATACTATATTGTGTTCTACACAACTTGAACCCAAACGCTAAGACGAGGTAAACGAGGTGCTTTCCTAGTAGACTTTCCATTTACGGGTCACGAAAGAGCAGTGTCAACATTGATATATGTGATGTAATAATTATCATTTTTTTTTGTTTTGTTTTTGTAGTTTAAAAAAAAGGCTTAGTCATGAGAAACAAAATAAATTTCAATAAATTTATGTTAAACAATATTTTTAACAATTGTTGACACTACCAATATATTATGATTAGCAATGATGAAGTTAAAAATTTTCCTGTGAGCAGGATGAAAGATAAAATGATTAATTCTTTTTCTCTCTATATATACTATATTCATACTATATACAATAATTCAAAACAGTATTATAAACACAATTTAGTATACAAGTTAAGCACTTTATAACTCAATGTGTTATCTACAATGTATATTTAGAAAACTTAAATAATCATGAGACAACATTGACCGAAATTTGAAATCTTTTACTTATCTTTAATCAACAATCTTTTACACACTAGATATGTTTGAAATCAAACAATAATATAAAAAGTTAAACATCTTTATTCAAAATTGTTTCCTACATTCTTCAAGAGAAATAAACTCATCAAATCTCATATAAAAAGTTAAACATCTTTATTCAAAATTGTTTCCTACATTCTTCAAGAGAAATAAACTCATCAAATCTCATATAAAAAGTTAAACATCTTTATTCAAAATTGTATCCTACATTCTTCAAGAGAACTAAACTCATTAAATCTCATATCAGAAGTGAAGTTCTTAGAAATTTCCTTTTCGATACAGACAACCAAATTATCCCACAATAAACTTATTTTTCATTTTGTTGAACAAACGTGTTTTAAAACTTTCATAATTGAAAGTGCATGTTCAATAATTGTTGGGGACCCTAGAAGAGTCAAAATAAGATGAATTAATCTATCAATAAAATGGTATATTTGTGACTTTGTCTCTACTTACCTTCCAACATAATTTAGCAATTGACAATAAATTTTGATACTCTGGATGATTACAGTTTACAGATATCATTTTCAAAATGCTTCAATTGAAATCTCAAATTTATTTGTCCTACTCCATAAAATCAAGAGGATATCAACCAAGCTGAAAAAAAAGGGGAAAAAAAGAAGTAACCTACTTACAGTAAGTGGACATCAACCATTCGCTCTTGACATTGTGAAGCGGGTACCATATCCCACAATTTTGATCCTCCCTTGTCCCTTTTTTGCATTCTGTGGGATGTTATGCCATCATGAATTGTATAAAAATTTTAGACTCCTATAGCTTTCCATCTCACTGAATAAAAACTTTAATCTTTACGTGCTTCTCTCTTAATGCCCCCCCATACATGTAATTTTAGAATAAAAAATACAGAAGAACCCACCGAGGATTAAATAAAAACTTCATAGTATAATTCAATACGCAATAGTTTATACAATATATAGGCTAAACTAATTTATAGTTTTCTTTTTTAATTTAAAAAAAAAAAAAAAAACCTAATTTATAGTTATTGGGTCACATGATTAGTTGGAAAATTTGTGTGTCAATTGCGGCTCATGGTCTTATGGCCATTGGCCCATTTGGCTCATTGGTGGATTCTTGATACGGAATCTCTCTTGCTGGGCCTGGGCTAGCCCACTCAATGCTGCTTTATACATATTTTTAAAATTCAGGTTTTTTGTAATGTATACTATAGAGCCGAATTAAATGTCGGCCAACTTGACACAAAACTCAAGTTTCTCTTTGTGCACAACCTTGGTCAACATGCTCGTTGAACTTTTCTTAATGTGAATCTTAATTTTATAGATATGTTGTCGTTGCTGGAGACAATGATAATGACGGGCGGAGCTAGTGGAAGCCATAAGGTGGCTATATTTTTTCGTGTAGTTTGTACGGGGAAAAAGTAGTATATACAAGGGCATAGACTAGTTTACCTAAAGGCAGTGCCCTGCTTAACGGTATAAATCATTGATACAATCACTTAAGGCCATAAGTATAAAAAATGTAGTGCTAGGCCTAAAGTACCATATGAATTTTTGAGTCTGGCTTCCAATTTTCTTGTTTTGAGGGGTATGAAATTTCCTACAATAGGAAAACCTTTGAAAGCCAACCCAACGGCCCCAGAGATGTTGTTTCAAGCCTAATTGGTATTCTATTACCCTGTTTGTGTGGTTCCCGAGAAGACACGAAATTAGTAATGCTGAGTTTACCCCTTTTTAATGGTTCCTCTCTTTTCTCTTGTATATCCCTCTTCCTCCCAATATTGCCAACCTCCTCCCTCACACCCTCAGCCTCTATTTATAGACTTCCCTAAGTGGGGTCGTCATGATGAGGGGATAGCTTTTCATGTTGGTGGGTCCCTTTGGGATATATTCTTAACCAGATGGGGTCCACTTCTTGTGACTGATGTGACTTTCTTGAAACTTGCTCTCGTTGCCAAACAATGCTCGGTAGGCGATTTCCTCCAAGACAATACTGTTCCCATCCGATGCAGATCTTGCCCTGGCACTAGACCCTAACCAGGCAATGGTCCCCCAAATTGATATGGGCCTCGACCTGGCATTGGGCCCTATACTCTTAAGAATACAAAGGTTAATGGATTGGGTCTATACCTAATGCTTGTACAAAAAAATTTCAAATTTTAATTTAATTAAGCCCAAATATTAGCCAATAAATAAAATAATACTTTTTTTCAAATGAAAAGCAAGAAAAAAAAGAGAGAGATAGAAATGCTACGTTCACAACATTTTTCATAACACTTTTACAACAAATCTTAAGTAGTAAATTGTTATTGATGACAAAAAAATAATTTTAGTAATGAGTCCAAATTAAAACTAATAACAACTTAACACCTAGGACTTGTTGTGAAAAATGTTGTGAATATAGCACTTCTCCAAAAAAAAGAAAAGAAAAAGAGAGCAATACACAAGAAAATTCACAATATTTTTCACAATAGTTGAATTGGTAAACTTTAACTAGTTCTCACCTAAGTCTACCACCAACATTACTCTTTTGAGTTTAATCCCCGTCTGTACAAAAAACCGATTCGTGTCTTGGTCTGATGATAAAGAGTTATTATCTGGAGCGGACACTATAAGTTGAAACTCTTAAAAAAACATTACTCTTTCACTTACCATTATCATTCTACCATATTAATAAATGTGAAAAGTTTTGTCAAATATTTTTGTGTTTATAGACTTTCTAAAAAAAAAAATTACATGGTTTATGTTAATTAGTAATAATTTTGCATCTAAAATAAGATAATAGAGTTTAAATAATATTTAATTTTTTTAAGTCATATTTAAATATATAAAATACCTCAATTTCAATTTTCGCTTTAAGCCTCCAAATGCATCAAGCTGTCCCTGCCTAAGGGCTACGTTTCCACATATACTTTTGTAACTCCTGCATCATAATGAAGTTAAAAATTAGTCAATAGTATTGAGCAGAGAATTGGAACATTAGATTGATTCTTAAACGTGTACTTCAACTTACCAAGCACTGTAGAGTGAAGAGTCAAGATCACTAACTGACATTGTATGCTACAAAGAAAAATAAATAAAAAGCTAAAATAATAATAAATAAATAAAAAGAATTGAACAATAAATCAACTTTCATACACAATGGACGATAATATATTTCAAAAGTTCAAAAAATTTCAAAATACTGCCTGAATCATATCATGCCTAGCTTGACTTCAGTCATTGCCTTTTCAAGTGAAAAGGGCACTAAAACCTGAAGCCAATTTTGTGCACATTTAAGAGCTGGATATAATGAACTCCGAAACGGATTAGGCATGCACCCTCATGTACTTATTCGGATTTAGAATTAATATTAGAAATAGATACTATAAACACCCTATTTTGTACCAACAAACCTAGGTCCCGACCCCAATGACCTCAAATAATTGAGATTTAAAGAGCTAGGAATATAAGGTCTTACAAGAACCATGCTTTTAATAGTATGCTAAGTGATAGGGATATTTTAGCCATAAATTTAATACCTCCAAAACATCGCGTAAAAGGGTCGTCGGCACCTACATACCCATCAGCTTTACAGAAACCAATGGAAGAGTTAGGCCGACGACACCAAACATGATGACCCCACAATGAGACTCGACAGGCATCTCCATAGGCCGACGGGAATGCTCGGACAGAGTAGATGGCTGATGGAGGTGGAGAGGCCGACGGGGTTAAAGAGGTTGACGGGTCCAGTCTAGCTTAACTTGACCCCCACGAATATCTATGTAAGAAAATTTCTTGTATCCCATGATCAACTCTAATCAAAGGAATCCGCATAAGGAAAGGATCCCGCAAAATATGTGTATTAATAAAGATCTTCTCTACAAGGAAAGATCCTCTCTTCCAAGAAACGAAGGCCAGCTCTACACTACTATAAACCCCCCCCCCCCAAAGCCCTCACAAATCAAGGTACACATAATTTATCCCAACTCTAGCACTTTAGAGTTGTGAAAGTTCTCTAACTTAACCTTTGGAGGGTATTTGGCCGGTACCACACTGGTACTCTTTGCAATGTCTTCTTTGTTTCTGTTTCGCAGGTTTTGTCTAGAGTACGTGAGGACCGTGCGGTTCACTGACGATTTTTGGTATCATCACTAAGAAAGTGTGCATATTGCATACACATGATTGTTGATGCATATGTTTGTTTGTGTGCATGCATGGTGCATAAGTACTCAAGGTTATCATTTTTTGAAGAGAAAATATTCAAACAAGTTCTAGTTTAAGAGCATCTCCAATAGGCTCTCTAAAGCCTTTTTTGGAGAGCAAACACACAAAAAACGCCGTCCAACAGTCTTTTCATCTCTAATTTTATTTTATTTATTATTATTATTATTATTATTATTATTATTATTATTATTATTTTTTAGAGTTGCTATAGTAGCTCTCTTGACTAGAGAGCACTGTAAAAACTTCAAATCATTTTTCTCTTTTAAAAAAATACCTGGCCAAATAAAAAATAAAATTTCTCTCTCATCCCTTTATCTCAATGGCTACAAAGTACAATAAAATACATTTTGAACAAACACAAAGCAGAGAACACAATGAAATCAAATGCACGATCTTTCTCATAAACTAATGAAATCAGAACAAAAAAATAAATAAATAATTTGACCCATTTCGACCACATGTCATTGGTAGTGGCAAAGAGATCAAGCAGCGGTGGGGAGGAAGACAAGCGACGTTGAAGGCAGAGCAGATCAGCAAACGATGGAGGCGATTTTTCTCCCTTGGCGATTCCCCCCCCCCCCCCCCTCTCTATCTTCGTTTGACGAGAATCAAACGGTGTGGTTGTGTGTGACCTTTAAGTTTGTGTGTTTTTATGGGATAAAGGGAAAGAAACATGTGGACAAAGTGGTAAGAGAAAAAAGAGAAAGGAAGAAAAAAAAAAAAAAAAGAGAGAGAGAGACAAAGAAAGAGAGCTCTAGTATGTTTTGGAGTTTGGAGGAGGTGGTAGGGTAAAAAGAGGAAAGAAGGAAAAAAAGGAAAGAGTAAGGGTACGTGTGTGGAGGAGAAAAAAAGAGGGGAAAAAAAAGAAAGAAAAGAAGAAATTGGATGAAAAAAAAAAATAAAGAAATAAGGGATTAAGCAACGCTACCACAATATTTTCATAATAAATTTTAAGTGGTAGGTTGTTATTGACTATTATTAGTGAGCAAAAAATAATTTTAGTGGTAACTAGTGAGTTCAAATTAGAAACAGCAACAACTTATCAAATAGGATTTACTGTGAAAGTTGTTGTGAAATTTTAAAATACTTGCAAGTGTACGAACCGTACCGAAGTATAGTTGGACAAGAACGAGGTCGAACCCACAGGGACTTGTATGAATGTAGGAAAATTAATTAAACCTTAACCAAATTAATCCTAATCTAGTTTAAATAAAAATTGGTTGGTTGCAATAAAATAAACTAAGCAAATAATAAAATTAAGCAAATAATTAAACTAAACAAAAGATATAAAGCAATAAAAAGATGTAAACAATTAAGAGAAAGGAATTAAGGTTTTGGAATCCGCCTTGTAAATCATATCAGCATATATTTATGATCATTAATTTTTCCCAACCACTGCATGATAATCTAGAAATCAATCTTGCTATCATGGAAAATATCATCATTAAATCCTTATTTTAAAAATCAAAAGCATGTTCTTCTTCGCTTCTTAAGTATAAAATCAAATCATCAATTGTATCTGTAGCCAAACAAATCACAAGATATATCCAATTCTAAAAATCAAATCATAAATTGTATCCATTGACAGACAAATCACAAGCGATATCCAATTTTATAATTAAGAATTAATAAACCAAGCATTCAATTAATTAAGACAAATCCTAAATCATGAGAAAAACATGATTGAACTCATATCTAGAATCTCATCTTAGTCAATTGATATGAAGCAAGAACAATTTAAATCATTAAAGAACAACTATTGTGGGAAAAATAAAATCACATAAATATTATTGATAATCCTTAACAAGGTTTCATCCTCAACCCTAATTATAAATTTAGCTACTCATAGTAATTGAAAGAAAACACAAAAATAAAATACTAAACATTAAACTAGACAAATAAAATAAAACTAACTGTCATGGAAGAAAACCAAAGAAGTAGCCGCCCTCTCTATACAGTCAGCCCTCAGCCCTAGCACTAGCCTCCACCTCCCTGAATTTTGCCCTAAAAAGCCCTTAAATAGTTCAAGGAATCCTATTACAAGTCGAATTCTCGTTTGGAGAAAATCCCAGATTTTTAGGCTTCACTTAACCGACTATTTTGGCCCATTTAACGTCAGAATTTGGACTTTTGGTAAACTACAAAGTTGTAGCCCTTTAAGTTACCGTTCCAGCCCAACTTGAATCATCTCGATTGGACATCTGAACCGAAAGTTATGCCAAAAACACTAACTGATGTGCAGGCTGGAATCCTAATCCGAATTGGACTTGGACTTGGTGCAAATTTCCTTTGATTCCTTACTCCAATTGGACTTAAATTTAATTGGGTTGATCTTTTCTTGAATTCATGCCTGGCTGAATGTAAGTTGGCTTGATTCAATTGGCCTAGCCCCAGTTTGCATGAAAGCCCTTGTAACCTACAACACAAAGATATTATATAATCAGTCACAAAATAACATAAAAGTAAGGCTAAATATGTAGATATGTGAGTACTTTATTGTATATATTTCATGCACATCCAAAGTATTGTGCAAAATAGTTAAAATCAGATAAACTACAACTCAGTATATCATTACCACAAGTGCTTCACAAGATTTATTAAAAAAATATCATTAGGAAAAATTTAAAAATATTACCATTGGGAGATTTTAAAAATATGATGGTTGGGTATTTGAAAAAATATAGTCATTAGAAATAAATGAAGATAGATTGAAAAAAATAAACAAAGATATATTAAAAAAAGAATGATGATAGAAAATCTGTTAGAAAGTGTATTTATAAAAGTAAGTAGTTAAAAGGTAAAAAGAACCGTTTACTTTTCAATCAATACAAAATTTTGGAAAGTCTGTTGGAGATACTCTAAGTACCCGTTTGGATTCAGATTATAACGTCTGCATCTGTATTTTTTTTTTTTTGAGAAGCACGTTTTGTGGCTATGGTGCTTTTCCAGTAGGTCTCATGTACTGTTTACAGGACCCATAAATCTTTTTTTTCAACAAAAATTTTATTAAAAATGGGTTCCACGACATTATTCACACATTTAAAAATTATTTTGCTACAATATTTTCATTTTCCAATAAAATAAGCGGTATCCAAATACACTCTATATACCACGTTTTACACCTCCAATAACAACGTGACCCATTAGCTAGCGTAGCACTAAACAAAGAAATACACCTGATCGATTGTGTGTGGCCAGTGTATTTTATTGTTTAGTGCAATATTGATGTGTCATGTTACTGTTAGCGCGCGTAAAATATAGTATTTACTCCAAATCACGTTTGAATGTTTTCTCTTTTTCAAAAACCAAAATTTATTAAGGTAATCCATCTTTTGTTACATAGAATTTAATATATTTTCGGTTTGGGACGTACCACTGTGATCTTCATTAAATAACATATTGTGTTAATTCTGGATATTCAAAATTCAAATTACTATAATGTGGCTTAATTGTTCTAACGTGCTCTCTGTGTGTCTCTAGGCTTTAATAGAGCATGTTATCAGAAGATTTATTAAGGTGATTGCTTGCATCGTAATAAAGGCAAGCAAATTTGAATCTTTGATTTTGATTTTTAATTTTTTTTTTTTTGAGAATCTGAATCTTTGATTATTAAGGTAAAAGTTTCTTTCAATTTATAGGTACAGACTGTACAGGTGTAAATCTTGAAGCTTTCCTCTAATAAAAAGCAAGAAAATTACCAGATTTATTTCCTTTTCTATTTTTTAAAATTTTTAAAATTTATTTTATAGAAACTTTTCCAATTTTTTTAGATGACCTTCAATTACTTAGATAGGAAGAAAGTTAAGGAAGTTGATGCAGTCACCATGTACCCACAGTATTTATAATGGTTTTTCACTTTTCCCCCCCTAGGTCCTAGTAACGAATGTGTTAAGTGAGAGTCCAATTCAAAGTAATTATTACTACATGATTTATTCAAATAATTTGAAACTCCATAGTTATCACTTTCCCAATGGCCAGTTAGAGCTAGATAATTAATCATATTAGTAGTCTTTGTTTGCTTAAGATCACAACGATATTCTTTTCTCAAAAAAGAAAAAAAAGATCACAACGATATTCTTCTCCAAAAAAAAAAAAAAAAAAAAAAAAAAACATTTATAACGATATCATTGTCACAAAATTAACCTTAAAAACAAAACAAAGGTAATTCCAACGCCATTAGCTCAAATGTGCACTTGGACAGATTTTTATTTATTTTATAAAAATGGGTGTTTAAATCAAGAAAGTTAATCTCGTATTGGAGGCTGTACCAGTTTGACTAGTGGAACGATATATTTCGGTACCGATCAATACCAATATACTGTTTCGGGTTTACCGCTATTATATATATATATATATATTATAATAAATATAAAAGTTTACCGTAAAACATTACCTCAATTTAGAATAAATTATTCATGGTTTTAGACTTTAGTATCAACAAAAAGAAAATATATATATATATATAAAAAACAAAAAGCTTAATTGTTCATTGCATACTAAGAAAACAAATAATATTAATAAGTTAATGCAAATAAGTTACCATTATACCCTTACAAAAATTCAAAAATTACAAAACTTAAAAAAATTTTTTTTTTTTTTTTTATTGTACCGGCCGGTACGCTCGAAACACGGCCGGTACACCCCGTATTTAAACCAGTATAAAATGTTGACGTTTCGATACCGGTACGGTATGATACATACCTTTGATATGGTCGGTACTGGTATGGTATCGACCACCTTGATTTAAATTTCTTCGAATACCTTATTACTCACTTCAGTATGTATTGCCTCAAAATCATTGGAGTAGTCCCATTAGAAATATCAAATTTAGCACAAGGTGGATACTATGTGGCTTTTTTTTTTTTTTTTTTGAAACCGATATTATGTGGCTTTATAAACCACTGAGGCAATCTCTTTGATTTTTTGACTGACTTAGTATAAATAACCTATATTTTTGAAGAGTAAAATTATCATACCAATATTTAAGTTATTAAGTATTGCCAATAAATAATAATAAAATTTATTTCCAAAATTTTAAAAATAAATAAATAAATGCAGACAAAATCACTCTATAATCAATCAAAAGCGATAAATTATCTCAGACCATCAATTTGAAAAACCACGTTTACAAGCATACATTAATTATGGTATCTTTTAAAATACATCAAGCATAGGAGGAAATATCGAGAGTTGACCTGCGCTTTAATTACTAAAGAATTTCATACCAAAACTATCACATACATCAATTCCGAAAGAAGGGTAAGCACAAAAACTAAATTAAAATAAATTTTCTTCTCAAAAAAAAAAAAAATTTAAACCGTGATATTTTATTTTCATACATTCTGAAGATCACGAAAGTGATCAAAATACACACAATTTCTCAAACAAAATCACCTAAAGATTAACAAAACCGTCTAATATCATTAATAATAAACTCTAAACTAGAACAATACTTAAAGCTTTAGTGACAAATCAAGTTCCAAAGCATCATTTTTTGGAGGATCCTCTCGACGTAGATAATCACCGCCGGTGATAGTTGGCTTGATGTTAATGTCAATGTTTGATGTGGCAACTGTAGAAGATCCACCAAAATTGCGAAGTGCATTGGTACTAATTTCATCAAATTTTGTAGTAGGA
This sequence comes from Quercus tomentella, assembly GCA_028535165.1. Classification (NCBI taxonomy): domain Eukaryota; kingdom Viridiplantae; phylum Streptophyta; class Magnoliopsida; order Fagales; family Fagaceae; genus Quercus; species Quercus tomentella. The sequence goes on along the minus strand of JAPQVY010000012.1, from coordinate 43,995,059 downwards.
ATAGAATTCCCACCAGCAAGTCCAAAAGCACCATTATGTGCTAGAGACCCTTCAATCCTTAACCTATCCATAGATGGTTGTGGATTCATTAAGGTCTGCCTAGACCAACCACCACCGTGACCATATCGGTATCCGTGTCCGGGTGAAGAGGACCAAGCAAAAGAGGGCTTATGAATCATAGACTCCATTCTAACACCAAGAGGTGATGATGATGATCTATTAAAAGATCCATAAAGAGGGTTTGTGGAAAGGTTTGAATAGGGATAGTAAGGAAAGTGATGTGGATGTCCAAAAGCACCCATATTATCCATACCTTGACGTCGTTTAGCCAATGCACGCTCTCGTTTGTGTGCGTTTTGATGACCACCTAAGGCTTGTGACGTAGGGAACTTTCTCTGGCAAAAGTTGCATGAGAATCTCCTTGACTCATCTGGACTTTTTTCAGGGCTTTTTTCATCGGATATAGGCTCGATTGGTACCAGAGAAGAGCTAGAATTCATGGAATCGAAAAGATTGAGTTCTTTCTTCATTGACCCTCGATTCAAATCATCACTAGAAAGCTTCAAATCGAGTAAGACATGAGAACTACCCGATCCCGAAGAGGGTGGCTGATCAGCATGATCAAAGACTTTGGAAAATTTTTCTTTCATTTTCATGATCGTGATCTTATTGGACTCATCAACACCTAATTCTTTTTTGTGTGAAGGAGGACCTTCAGAAGTGGCTGAGATGCTAGAGGCCTCAGAGGCACAAGGTTCATGATGAGAATTACCGTGTGCTTTCATGGCAAGAAAGTAGAGGGGGTTTGTGTGAGATTGAGAGAGAGATTGATGTTCTTTTTATAAAGGGTTTAGTTAATGCCAATATCCTGTGTATGGAAAGAAATCCCTTTGTGCAATTAATACATGAATTATATTAGCAAACACATTGAACTAATCTGGTGACTAGTGAGATTTGGTAAGGCTTACCACAGAAAAATTCTAAAAATAATTTGAACTACTCGGTGAACACGTTATTGCTCAATTAGTCAAATTTCCATTTCCATAAAGAGTCTAATATATGGTGGCAATGAATACATCGAGTTATGATGTACTTTTCAAACAAGGAACCAAAGTTTGTAAGTTTGTAACTAGTAGTATACATAACAATCAAGAGGACAAATGTCGAATAAATTTGGCCTTTTAAAGTAAATAATTATTTTGGACATGTATTTTTGCCTAAACTTTAGCAAAGCCCTATACTATTTAAACGTCCATTTAAACCTTTTTAAATGGTTCATATATATGAGACACTTAAAATTTCTCTAAAAAAAAAAAAGACTCTTAATACACCCATTAACTGTTATGCTTTTCCCCTTATTTGAGGCATGATTCAAAATATATTTTAGCACGTTATAGCCATTAATTTTCTTAAATGAATTTATAATTAAATTGAGACGCTGTTCTTAATTAAGAAACCAAATTGTGGTCGCAACATATATAACAAAGGCGCTATTGTGCAAAAAAGACAAAGGGCAAGTGGTTTTGCACTTTTGCAAGTTTACAAGGATATACATGTTAAAGTTGAAAAAAATTTAAAATTACGTCGTTTTTGCCTTTTTGGGGAACTTAATGATAACCCAATTAACATTTTTAAAAAATAAAACGATAACCCACTTAACAGGAGTGAATGAAATGACTAAATTGACAACAAATGAAATTTAAATGAATGAAAGAAAAAAAAAAGTTATAGGGTTGAATTGAAAGCTAATCAAATTTAGATGATGTATTTTATAATTTAATACAAAAATATATATAATAATAATTATAAACTAATTATACGTAATAATCTGACTAAGAGTAGATAAAAATCATTATCTCAAATTTTACATTATTATAGTTTTATTCATTTAATTCTACAAGCTTGAAGCCATTATCTCATATTCCTTATTTGTATTTAAATTCTGCTATGAAAAGCATGACTCCTTACAACTTAAAATTAACAGGTATAGTCAATATGCTTCTCTTTTAAGAATTAAAACTAACTTGCAAATTTACAATCCACTACCCAGATTCATTAAAAGTTGCACATTTAGAAGGTCCTTAAATTTTGTAACTAGCTACCACCGCGCACCCTTAGTGCGGTGGTTACTCCACAATTATAAGTGCTTATGGGGTGTGGGAGGTAAGGATCAGGATTCAAGCCTCTAGGAAGGAGTTTCACACACATATACACTTAAATTAGGCTAGAGTAGAAATTCTATCATGTATCAAAAAAAAAAAAAAAATTTGTAACTAGATTGCATGATGATCTTCCAAGCTACATTCTATAAAAGATTATTTGATCAAAGGTCTTATCCAAGTGTAAAACTATTTAGGATATTTAGCTAATTTGTGCTTACATACTTTAGAATTTTGGTACTGAAAAATTGCATGATGTTCAAAGATGCATACTATAAAAAATTCTTTGAAGTTATCCCGTGCGAAGTCATTTAGGATAATTAGTTTAATTGTGCTTAAAAATTTTAAAATTTTGTATAAAATTAACACTACATTTGTTTTGGCAAAAAATAAAAATAAAAACTTATTTTCCATATTTTTAGTGTCTAGTGTAGTTGAAAATTCGAACCAACAGAAACCTCTCAAAAATGATGATAAATGTTTTTCGTCATTTCTTTATACTCTTAGTTTTCATTTGGAAGCTCATAAAGGAATAGAATGAAATAGAAAAGAAATTAATAAAATGAAATTAAGTAATTTTATTTAGATATTATAAAATAAAATAATGAAAAGGAATAAAAGGTAGATAACCTTGCATGGAAGTAACATAGAAGGAAATGAATTGAATCATTTTATGACAATATTACTAGCAGAACCTTATTTAAAAAATAACAAGTTGAATATATAAGAGTATTTTGAGAGTTTTAGTAAAAAAAAAAAATATTAAATCTAATTTCATTTCCTCCAATTCCTCCCAAGTTTAGGAGAATGAAAATTTAAGGTTAATTTTGAGGGAATAAAAAGGAATAAGTGTCCTCTCCTATTCATTCTATTTTCTCCTACTTAAACTCCCAAACAAGAGAATGAATTTTTCATTTTCTTTATTAAAACTTCCAAACAAGAGAAAAGAATGAATTTTTGAAGTTATTATTTTTGTTCATTTCCCTCCTCCCAAACAAGTTGTTATTCCTATCTATTAATTTGTTCCACCACCACTTCTATTTATGCCCATTCTCTTGTAGTGCAATAGTCACCACCATCATTGCCAGTCTACTGTTGCTATTGTTGCCACCAATGCCTTTATCACAACCACCTCCATTTTCTACTACCACTACCACCATTATATATACATAAAAAATTAATGATTTTTCATACAAATCAAATAATATATAAAAAATATTTGGGGTTAACTACATTTTTGGTCCCTATCCTATATACTATATTTTAATTTGATCCCTAACATTTCAATTGTGTCAATTTAGTTCCTAACTTTTCAGTATTGTATCAATTTAGTCATTGCCGTTATCTTTTGGATGAAAATTGATGATGTGTTTAATGGCTAAAATAAAAAATTAGCTTCCGTTGATGTGAGAATAAACTAAAATTTTATTTTGACCATTTACCATGTCAGCAATTTTCATAAAAAAAAAAAAAAAAAAAATGGCAAGGACTAGATTGACACGTCACTAAAAGGTTAGAGACTAAATTGACACAATTGAAAGGTTAAGGACCAAATTGAAATATAATTTAAAGATAAGGACCAAATATGTAGTTTACCCAAAGCATTTGGGATCATTTTACAGTTGTAATCAAACATTAAAAAAAAAAAAAAAAAAAAAAAAAAGAGGAGCATTTTTGTAATTGTCTTCTGCTAATTAAAGATATTTACGCCAAAAAGGAATATTTCTTATCAAACAAATAGTAAGCAGTTTTCATTCCTGGCCTATATACCACTTTGATTTTACTGTGATATCATTTTGGATAAGAAGCAAACAAGGATAAAATTATTGAAGTGAATGGTAGTAGCAATGCATGAAATATTCAGTAGATATATGCTTTTATATATATATATATATATATATATATATATATGTAAGGTTGAATTTTATCAACCATCTTGTTGGTTTTATTCCGTGCCAAATTTGCTTGTATTTTAGCAATTAGTAACCCTGTATTTAGGTGGGAATCATGTAAGGGTAGTGAGTGAGAGAGTGTGAAGAAATGCTTAAGATTGTGCAAGGATGCAGAGAGTCGCGGTTGAACTCGCAGGTGACTCGCGACTGGCAAGCCACCAAAGTTGGCACACGTGTGAAGCATGCAGGAGAGCTGAAGAGTCATGCCAGCTGTTGCACTACAAGACAAAAGTCCTAGGCTGGCCAGGCCGTTAGCTTGCGGCTTGAACTCGCGACTCAGCCCAATCGCGAGGCCAAGTCGCCAAACCATCCTGTTTGGGAAAAACCCGACTATATATAGATCCTTATACCCACAAAATTTAGAGAGCTTTCAAAGAGAATTTTGAGAGAGAAACCCTAGAGAAAAACAAGATTGATTCATCCACAATCTTCACATAGAGACTCTTAAAATTCCTCTACTCTCTTCGTCTCCATTGTCAAATCCTTGAGAGGTACATTACCAAAACCTTTTCTCACCATACCCATATCTGTGAGAAGGACATTTGGTGTTTGGGAAGCAGTTAAGAAGGGACCAATTTCATATTGGTTGATGCTATGGTCAAGTAGCGGAATCCGATAAGCTAAAGAAGAAATAGGTTCGGCGTAACCTCGTTGGAGTAGGAGCTTGGAGGGCTTAGGTACATTGGGTAGATTAGACTTGGAGGGTCTTTTGCTGTTCATGTATCCCAACTACATTCTTTAGTGGATTGTTTACCGCTTGGAGGGCGGCGGAGAGGTTTTACGCCGAGAGCTTCGGTTTCCTCTTCGATAACACATCGTGTGTTGTCCTTGTGTTTGCATCTCTCTTCTCTTAATTTTTTCCATTTAATTTTTGCTGTGGATGTAATTTTATTTAGTTTAGATTATTTATCAATTCTGTTTTAAGCTTATGTTCATATTCCGCACATTAATTGTTTGTCATTAAGCTTGAATTGGTAATTTGTAAATTGGGGGTCTAAACGTTCAAAATGTTTTATACACTATTTGAACTTTTAATTGGTATCAAAGCGGGTACACTTTTATTGGTTTCATTACCATGGTATGATCCTTGACCCCATATTGAGATGGACCGGTCTCAATCTTTAAATGCTCCACCATATTTTGATGGTAGCAACTATGCCTTTTGGAAGGTAAGGATGAGAGCATTTCTGTGTTCTATAGATGAGGTTGTTTGGGATGCTGTTGAAATAGGTTTGACAAAGTCGGAGGTAGCCAAATCCACTTGGGTTAAGGCAGCCCTCGCGGCGTCAAATGCTAATAGTAAAGCACTTAACGCAATTTTTTGTGGTGTGTCCCCAGATGAATTCCATCGGATTTCTCATATCATCGTTACCCAAGAAGCATGGCAGATTTTGGAGAGCACTTATGAGGGTACAAAGAAAGTTAAGGACACAAAGCTACAGATGCTGACTACCCGGTTTGAGGAGCTCAGGATGAGCGAGGATGAGTCCTTTGACTCTTTCTATAGTAAGCTAAATGAAGTGGTCATCGGCAAGTTTAACTTGGGAGAGAAAACAGAGGACTCGAAAGTTGTAAGAAAAATTCTTCGTTCATTGCTGGAGAGCTTCCGTGCAAAAGTGACTGCAATTGAGGAGAGCAAAGACCTTGATGAAATCAAAGTCCAAGAGTTGATTGGTTCTCTCCAAACGTATAAACTTTGATTACCAAATCAAAGAAAGAGCAAATCACTAGCTCTTAAGACGATAAATGAAAGGGTAGAAGGTCATGGTTCATCGGATGAAGATGTAGTAGAAAAGGATGTTGCCTACCTTGCAAAGAATTTCCACAAATTTCTAAAGTTCAAGAACAGTGAGAAATTTGGTGATAAAGGGGAATTTATGAGTTCTGGAAAGGAAAAGAATGACTTCAAAAAGAGAGAAGGGAAGAAGTCCCAATCTACTCAAGGAGTCACTTGTTTAAGTGTAATGGACAGGGCCATTTCAAAAAGGAATGTCCTATTTACCTGAGATCGAAGAGCAAGGTGTATGCAACCACTCTCAATGACTCAGATTCCTCCACCTCTGATTCGGAGGATAGCTGTGATGAAAAAGGGAATTTCTCAGCATTCATGACTGTTGCTCATGTCGAGTCTTCGGAGGACTTGAATTTGCTTGTAGAAGAGCTTGAGGAGCATAGTGATGAGGAATTCGTGGGAATTGTAGAAGAATCGGATGCTAAAGAAGATGAAGATACAGCTGGTCTTAAAGAGAACTACAATTCTCTACTAGAGAAGTCAGGAGAATATGCAAGGGTGGCCAAAGCAGCTGTAAAAAAGATGAAGAAAGCTGAGGAGGATTATAAAAGTCTTCTAGTGAGATATAAGGAGGCCAAGTGTGAGATAAAGACGCTAAATGACGAGCTAACCGAAGCTTACACTAAGGTGAAATTCCTTGAGCTTGAGGTGGTTTAAGCAAATGCCAAGGTAAAGCGAGTCTCTACAAAGAAGCTTGATGATGTCCTTTCCTCTCAAAAGACCTTCTCCGACAAAACCGGATTAGGATACATCGGAGAAAGTAGTTCAGCTGTGAACATCTCCAAAGAAGTGAAGTTTGTGAAGGCCAAAGAGCTGGTTGTAGTTGCCCCTATTGTTGAAAAGACAAATGTTGAGAAGAAGAAGAATGTAACTGACTAGCGAGTGATAAACAAGCCCCGTAATCAATCTGTGGTCAGGTTTGAAGCCTAAGCAAAATCTCTTCCACGATCGCAAAGAGGTCCTAGAACGAACCATGTGTGTCATCACTACGGACTTCAAGGGCACACTCGACCCAATTGTCATAAGCTGAGAGCCTTGAGGAATGCTAGTGATCAAAGGTCAAGAAGGCCAAGAAATAACAAGAGGACTTGGGCTGTTGAGCCATCAAATCGAAATGGTGATCCCGAAATGATGGACGTGATGAAGATGATTGGTGCATTCACCAACTGCTTGGAAAGCTTCACTAGAAGGTTTGAAAGTCCTAACTCTCATACCCAATCCTATAATGATATCACCCCAAACACACGTGACGTGTGGGTGATGAAGGGTACTCATGCATAAGTATTACAACATGTCCATGCATTAATACTTCCTATGTTGAGTGACTGTTGGTTTGTTTATTGATTATGTGAATTGAAAATTGTTTGTTTTTGCTTTCATTCATTTAAAATGTTTTTACATTGTTGTTTTTGATCAATCTCTTTCTTCTTGTGTATCAAAAATCCAAAAACCACATAAAAAGTAGAAAATCCAAAAAGTTTGATCAACATTGCTGAGTTTTGTCTCAAAATATGTTTTTTCTTGTACTTTTGTGCAAATGGCTTTTTGCATCTACGAGCATAGCTTATTCCCTATGCACTCATATCATTGTGGGAGAAATCTTGAAATCTTTGTGACTGTTGTAAATAGATCTTCAACCTTGTCATGAATGATTTTGTTGATCTTGAGACATGCATAGACTTGTTTCTATATATCTTCCCACTCTTTATTTTATTGTTTTTAGCTAAAAGAGCTCTCCAAATGTAAATCTCCAAATGAAAAGAGATATTGAGCTACAAAAGCCTGTTGCACATACTAGTATTTGACTAGGAAAAAGGGAAAGCGACCAAAAATTAAAAATTGTATGATGCCCAAAAAGCCAAAGGCTAACTCATCAAAGTGAAATATCAAAAATTTCAGGTATCAATCTCACAATGAGATGTGTTGATTCAAAAAGATCAAATGATATGTCAAAAATGGAGCCAAATGAAAAGCTTCAAAGATATTGTACTTAAGCCTATGTGGGAGGTCATATATGTACATTTCTATAATTGAGATGGGTCACATTATCTAGTGCTAGTTGTGTATGATTTGATCGAATTGATCATTGAAGCTTCACATTAGACTAAGAACTATCTCATTTTTGATATTCACACACAACACACATGTCTATATTCAATGAATGTCATATTCATTCGTGTGACTGTACTTGATTAAATGTGCTTTCATATGCTCATTCTTTGTTGATCAATCACAAAAAGATTTTTGAGTGTTTTAGTTGTTTTTGGAAAGTACTTTATTTTTGCAAAAATTGTCAAAAATTTCAAAAATTGTATTGCCTTGTTCTGGTGACTCAGTCGCGGGTAGAACCAGTCGCATGCCCCAATTGCGAGTCCATAACAAAGATTTTTCGCGACTCACTGGCAACTCATTGGCGGGTAAATGCTTCAGTCGTGAAAAAGACTTAGAATATTTTACAAAAATTTAGAATTTCATGCTTTCGCGGCTCAGGTTGGCGACTTGTTCGCGAGTGGAAGATCCAGTCGCAAGGGGTACAAAGAGATTTTTGCGGCTCAGTTCACGACTCTCTCGCGAGTGGAACTTCCAGTCGCTAAAAACACTTAGAAAATTTTTTTCAAAAGTTTTCTTCCAAGTGTTCTGGCGGCTGGCCCTGGCGACTGGAACGCGACTTGTTTCAGTCGCGAAAATCGCATGTTTTGCACAAAATGGATCAGTTTTTAAACCTTTTCAGTTTTTCCTCGAACATTTTTGACTGTTCATCTCTTTCCTTGCCTAAAACACTCTCAAACTCACCGTGTCACTCTCAAACAAACTTCCATTTTGCTTCATTTCATTCTCAAATCTTCAAGAAAAAGGTATGGGTTTTCTCTCTCTCACTACATATTTCATGTTTTAAGCTTTGTTTTCTTGGATTTGTGATTCATTACAGAGTTTTGTGATATCTGTGGTTTTGGCTATGGGCTGGGTTCATGTTTATTGAGTCTGGGTGTTTGGGCTTGGTTGATCTTGTTTCTAGGATGCTTAATATGGTTACTTTCATGTTTCATTTCACTATTAGAGTTTATGACCTGATCTATGTTGAGTGGTAATTCTCATACCCATGTTTATTGGTCACATTATCATATGATATTGTTTTTATGATATACTCTGTTTGTGAGAATTTTTTATTTAATTTGGTTAAGTTCTGTTTGTTGGGTTATAATGTCTTGACTTTTAGTTGCTATAGTTTCTTGTTCTCATGAATACTGCTTTTGTCTTGAGGATACTGTTTGCTCTGTGTTGGTTTGATCATATCATAATCATTTAAATATGTCCCATAGACATATTTTTTTTCTGGGATAAATGTGGTATTCACTGCTTCTATACAGCTGAGTATTGGTTGTTGTATTTTGTGCTTGGGATTGTGAGCTAGAATGTTTTTTTGTTTGAGTTGTTGCGTTAATAGGTTGTTCTATACCTCTCTGCTTTGACCTTTCTCATTCAACACCTGACTCTGAACTGTGTCTTGATTGAGTGTTTTGGTGCAATATTATTTTTAACAATAACATGTTACTAATGTTCTGAGTGTCCATCTATTGTGCTCTATATTGTGGCCTTTTCTGCTTGTTCACAGATGGCCCCCTCTCCTACAAAGAAAAAGACTTTTGCTAAGAAAGCTGACAATAGGTTGAAAATGGACCATAACATATTTAGGTCTGTTCAACACTTTGAGTGATATAGAGATTCTTTCTTGAGTGGAACCATAATTCAGAAGAGGTTTGTTGACTTAGGGGATTTGAAGGACACCTTCATTCCAAGTTGTTTTGAGGGCAGAGGATGGGATAAATTATTGAGTGACCTACCTGCTGTTTGTGAGCCTTTAATCAGAGAATTCTATGCAAATGCTGTGATAAGGGAGGATGAGTTGAGCTGTTGGGTTAGACGAAAGGAATTCACCATAGATGCCCATGACATTGATGAGGTGCTAAGGCTTGAAGGATTAGAGGACTCTGACTTCACCAACTACAAGGACAGGATGCTATCTATAGAAACTGTCCAAACTCGCATTGGTGGACAAAGAGAAGGGAGATGCCTCAACACTACAGCATTTCCAGCTGTCATGAGGTGCCTAACCACCATCATGATGTTCAATTTGTACCCTGTGAGGAAGCTGACTACAATCAACAATGCCAGAGCTATCTTCCTCATGGAACTTAAGGAGAAAACCTTCCTTGACATTAGCTCTCACATCTTTGACAGTATTGTGGATGAGACTAAAACCACCTCTAGGCCCAAGCTGATCTTTCCTAGCTTTCTTTTGAGGCTTTTCAGAGCAAAAGGTGTTGAAATCCCTCAAGATATCAGCCCTATGCCTACACCTTCAACCATCAACAAGCTAACCATCATCAGGATTCAAGTCCATCTTCCAGGTGATGAAGAGATAGGTGATCAAGGTGAAGGTGACCAAATGGAGACTAAGACAGTGACTATAGGACAAACTTCAACACCCAGAAGCCGAGGCAAGAGGAGCAGAGCTTCAACCTCATCAGAGGTACCTCCTAATGCATTCCAGATCATTCTGGAAAGGATTGATGGACTCAGAGAGGTCCAGAATGAGCATACTGACAGGATGGTAACACTTCAGGATCAGCTCAACATACTTTCAGCCAAGTTTGACAGTTTCAGCACCCAGCAGTGACCCTTTGGCCATTTTGGTCAAAAAGGGGGAGACCTTTTGAGGGATAGCTCTTGAGGGGGAGTGTCATTTTAAGGGGGAGCTTGTCACAAACTGTGTTTTTCAGTTTATGCTTTAGTTTACTTTATGTTTATTATAGTTTATGGGTTTGATATGTCAAAACATTTGGGTTATTGTTTTGGTTTAAAACTCATGGATCTATTTTAAAACACTTATGATACTTTGGTTTATTAATATTTAAAGTTGTTATTCAGTATGTTTATGTTTGTGCCCATGTTGTTTCCATGTATTTGTAGGTTTTTATGGTTTTTACCATACTTATGCTGCCTTTATGTTTCGTTGTCTAATACTTCTAGTTAAATGTTATGCATTTTCTTTAAGTATTCTCACTCTTGTGCCCCTGTAGGATTTTGTTCCTAGATGCATATACTTTATGTATTGTGCATTGGTTGAGTGTTGGGCATGCAAGTGATTTGCATTGTGCTTATTAGCTTGTATGTTCGGATGTTCATTCCAAGTGTGAATGAGCATTGTGGTCACTATTTTATAGTAATTGCCTGTTTGGTCAAGCCATGATTTATTTCTCATTCCATTTTGCTTGATTGCATTGTGCTTGTCTCATATGCAATTACAAGTTTTTCTGCATACAATGATGATACTGTGTTGTTATATTTCAGGAGATTCTTGTTCATATGATTCAAAAGCTTATCAGATTCTAGAGTTAGGTGTGAGTGAGTTTTGTTTAACTGTTTCCAACTCACATGTTAAGTCTAGAGTTTGTTTTAGGGTTTTGTCACGGAATAGCCAAAGGGGGAGATTGTAAGGTTGAATTTTATCAACCATCTTGTTGGCTTTATTCCGTGCCAAATTTGGTTGTATTTTAGCAATTAGTAACCCTGTATTTAGGTGGGAATCATGTAAGGGTAGTGAGTGAGAGAGTGTGAAGAAATGCTCAAGATTGTGCAAGGATGCAGAGACTCGCGGCTGGACTCGCGGGTGACTCGTGACTGATAAGCCGCCAAAGTTGGCACACGTGTGAAGCATGCAGGGGAGCTGAAGAGTCATGCTAGCTGTTGCACTACAGGACAAAAGTCCCAGGCTGGCCAGGCCGTTAGCTCGCAGCTTGAACTCGCGACTCAGCCCAGTCGCGAGGCTAAGTCGCCAGACCACCCTGTTTGGGAAAAACTGACTTTTCACATTCCTTCTCACCCTACTATATATAGACCCTTATACCCACGAAATTTAGAGAGCTTCTAGAGAGAATTTTGAGAGAGAAACCCTAGAGAAAGACAAGATTGATTCATCCACAATCTTCACATAGAGACTCTTCAAATTCCTCTACTCTCTTTCTCTCCATTGTCAAATCCTTGAGAGGTACATTACCAAAACCTTTTCTCACCATACCTATATCTGTGAGAAGGTCATTTGGTGTTTGGAAAGCAGTTAAGAAATGACCAATTTTATATTGGTTGATGCTATGGTCAAGTAACGGAATTCAGTAAGTTAAAGAAGAAATAGGTTCGGCGTAACCTCGTTGGAGTAGGAGCTTCGAGGGCGTAGGTACATTGGATAGATTAGGCTTAGAGGGTCTTCTGCTGTTCATGTATCCCAACTACATTCTTTACTGGATTGTTTACCGCTTGGAGGGCGGCGGAGAGGTTTTACGCCGAGGGCTTCGGTTTCCTCTTCGATAACACATCGTGTGTTGTCCTTGTGTTTGCATCTCTCTTCCCTTAATCTTTTCCATTTAATTTTTGCTGTGGATGCGATTTTATTTGGTTTAGATTGTTTATCAATTCTGTTTTAAACTTATGTTCATATTCTGCACATTAATTGTTTGTCATTAAGCTTGAATTCGTAATTTGTAAATTAGGGATCTAAACGTTCAAAGTGTTTTATACACTATTTGAACTTTCAATTATATATATATACACACTTAACATATATGTATTGATCTTAAATTAGAATAATGATTAAATGATTTAATTTACTATTTCTTAATAACTTAAGAAGAAAAAAAACTTATTCATTGCCTAAATTAAATGGTTTAAGATTTTCATGGTTTTAATTTTTTTTAACAAAAATTTATGATTTAATTTGAATTCTCCCAGAACTATGGAAAAATTATATAATTTATCCAAGTATTTAATTAAGGAAAATTACCTAGAAGAAAGAGAGTGTAGCCACTTGTTGCAACAATAACTTTTATGACTCAACTTATATTATATTGTTCTAGTATTATGTTCAAGCAACATATAGATTAATCAAGAATTATACATAAATGAGTCTTTAGATTGCTAGTAAACTTTTCTAGTTTCTCTGACGGCTAGGGTTTAGGGTCTCCTATTCCTTAGCGTTTGTAGAATCCTGTCCCTAGCTTAGTCTAGGTTTTCTTTCCCTTCAGACTCGGTTGAGACTGGTAGGACGGTGTGTTTCTGTGAGGGTGAGTGTGTTCCGTTTCGTCTGGTTGTGTTGTGGTAAACTGTTCCGTTTCGTTTTGGTTATGTCTTGGCGTACTGTGAGGTTATGGCTGGTCTTGAGGAGATGTGGGCTAGGTTTTCTTTGTCCAAGGAGGAAGAGAGGGCGCTGATGTTGATGGAAAAAAGGAAACTATCATCCACCATTTAGCTGGTAAGTTCTTCACAAAACATGTTCTGAATGTCGATGCCGTGGCTCGCACGTTCAAACCTCTTTGGAGACCTAGGGGCGAACTAAAAATCTGGGATATGGGAGATAATATACTGCTGTTTGAGTTTGAGGATTGTCTCGATATGGAGCGTGTTTTAGAACTGGAACCATGGTCATACGATAAACATTTGATGGTGTTTCAGAAAACTTTGGTGGCTGAGGTGGCTCCATCACTTGATTATTCGCGTTCGGCTTTTTGGATTCAGATTCATAACATTCCTGCACATCTTATAACAACTGAAACTGGTGATTCTGTGGGCAGAACGTTGGGTAGGGTACTTCAAGTAGCCGACCCAGAAGACGATAGGGCTGGAGGAGAATATTTGCGAGTTCGAATCAGCTTGGACATATCACTACCATTACCTAGGTGTTACAAGCTAAGGGCGGAAGGGAAACTTGTGGGTTGGGTGGGATTAAAGTATGAGAGGCTCCCAAACTTTTGCTATTGGTGTGGCCGGGTCAGTCATGTTGAAAGAGAATGCGAGATGTGGCTACATAACAAGGGCAGGTTGTGTAAGGAAGATCAGCAGTACGGCGAATGGCTTCGTGCAGATTCAGTAAAGGCTATCCGTAAAACAGTGGCAACTATTCCGGGGGCAGCTCGCAGTAAAGTAACATGGAAGAAGCATTCCAATGTTCAATCCAAAGTGCCGCATGAAGTGGGTGAGAAGTCTAACCCACTGGCCAATGCAAGTGTTCATAAGGAAGCATGGGTAGAAGGGGACGAAGGGGCTGTCTCAGTGTTTATGAATGGCAATGCTTCAGGGATAGTAAATGTAGTGCAGCAAGGAAGTGAGGGTGATGTGAGTGAGCTTAATGGGTTGGGGAAGGAACGGATGGGAACAATGGAGTTACAAGGCAGCCATGTCTTTGTTTTGGCCCAAGCTGCTTAGCCTACTACTTTGGCCGATCCTTCACTTGAGTTGCCAGGCCCAACTTTGTTGACTAGGGCATGGAAGAGACTAGCTAGAGAAGTGGGTAAGGGTCAGAAGGAAAATGATGAAGGTGGTATGCTCAAGACAGCAGTGAACACAATGGACAATGGGAAGCGCCATATGAGTATTGACTTAGAAGATCTAGTGGAGAGTAAAAAACAATGCATGGATGTTTGTGAAAGGATGGATGACCAATCTATTGAGGTGGTGGCTGCATGGCAGCACCACCGAACATTATGAGTTGCCTAAGCTGGAACTGTCGTGGGCTTGGGAACCCACAGACAGAAGATGAGCTGGTTGCCCTTGTGACAACAAAAGATCCCAAAATAGTTTTCTTAATGGAAACTAAGGCTGAAAAATTTTCCTTGGATAGAATTGGTAGAAGAATACACTTTGCTAATCTATTTTTTGTCCCACGTGTTAATTCAGGTGGGGGTCTTGCTTTGTTCTGGAAGGCTGATATGGATGCTAGGGTTCAGACCTCATCTGAGCGTCACATTGATGTTGTTATTAACCAAGGAGCGGATGACGCCTGGGGGTTCATGGGTTTCTACGGAGACCCTAATACTGCCAGCCGGGAACACTCCTGGGATTTACTTCGATCTTTGAGCCATCGGTTCAATTTGCCTTGGATGTGCATGGGTGATTTTAATGAGATTTTGTTTGCTAATGAGAAAGTTGGGTGGCTAGACAGACCGGAAAGGCAAATGCAGGGATTCAGGGATGCTTTGGACTATTGTGCTTTGAAGGATTTGGGCTATATGGGATTCCCATATGCTTGGTGTAACAGAAGACTTGGTGACCAAAATACCTGGATCCGTCTAGATAGGGGTGTGGCAACTGTAGATTGGGTTCTTCAATTTCCAGCTTTTCGTATTCATCATCTGGATGCTTTTCACTCTGACCATAAGTCTCTCCTGCTTTGTTCAGACTCTGAATTTAAGCATTTTTACAGGAAAGGTCGCCCCTTCCGATTTGTAGCCATGTGGTTAAAAGATAGCACTTGTGAAGAAGTAATAAAGCAATCTTGGGAGGGTGAGACCGACCCTAACATAGAATGGGGATTTAACAAGAAGCTTACGGCTTGCCAACTGAACTTGAGAGTCTGGAATAAAAATTGTTTCGGGCATGTGCGTAATACTTTGGCTGAGAAACTCAGGGATTTAAAGTGGGCTGAAGAGGAAGGCTGCTATGTATCAAATCCAGGGAAGATTTATCAGTTAAGGGATGAAATTCAGAAGCTTAAATATCGGGAAGAAAGTATGTGGAAGCAACGGTCTCGCAATGCTTGGCTAAAGGAGGGAGATAGCAACACACGCTATTTCCATTGCCGAGCAAACCAAAGGAACCAATGAAACTTTATATCAGGTTTGGAGGATAATGCTGGAGTGTGGCTGGAAGATGAAAGCCGATTGGGTGGGATTTTTGAGGACTATTTCAGGACTATTTTTTCTTCTTCAAACCCTTCGGATTTTGACAGTATTTTACAGGGCATTCATCCACCTATTACTGAGGAAGCAGCTGAGGTGTTGGGGCGTGATTTTCATGCAGATGAGGTTGGGTTGGCGCTTAAAGAAATGGCTCCCTTGACAGCTCCTGGACCTGATAGGATGTCACCGATTTTTTATAAATCCTTCTGGCATATTGTTGGGGAGGATGTCACTGCAATAGTGCTTAAAGCCCTCAACACAGGTGTGGTTCCAGAATCCCTTAACTCTACTTTCATTGCTTTAATCCCTAAGATAAAGCATCCTAAAAAAGCTTCTGATTTTCGACCTATTAGCTTGTGCAACGTAGTTTATAAATTGATTTCAAAGGTTGTGGTTAATCATTTGAAAAAAAATTTAGCTATGGCTATCCCTGAATCTCAGAGTCCTTTTTTGTCTGGTCGACTTATAACTGATAATGTGCTTGTGGCCTTTGAAACTCTTCACTATCTTAAAAGGAAAACCCAGGGTAAGGTGGGTCATATGGCTTTTAAGCTTGACATGAGTAAAGCTTATGATAAGGTGGAATGGGAATTTTTGGAGAGAATCATGCGGCATTTGGGTTTGGGTGACAAAATGGTGAATCTTATTATGTCTTGCATATCATCTGTTTCTTATTCTGTGCTCCTTAATGGTCAGCCTGTGGGATTTATTAAACTGGAACGAGGTCTTTATCAGGGTGATCCTTTATCGCCCTACCTTTTTCTCATGTGTGCTATGGGCCTCCAAAGTTTGCTTCATCCAGCTGAGATGGAAGGGCATATCCAAGGGGTAGCTATCTGTCGGAATGGACCTAGGGTCTCCCATTTATTTTTTGCTGATGACAATATATTGTTCTGTCGTGCAAAAGAGGAGGAATGTCAGAAGATACTGGATATTTTGGCTATTTATGAGAAAGGGTCGGGGCAGAAAATAAATCGAGACAAAACTAATATTTTCTTTAGCTCCAATACCACTTCAGATATGAAGGATCAGATCCAAGCTATTCTGGGTGTTCCAGCCATTCGCCGGTATGAACAATACCTGGGTCTACCAACTCTTGTGGGTAGGGCAAAGAAACAAAGCTTTATTTATATTAAGGAAAGGGTGTGGAAGAAACTCCAAGGGTGGAAGGAAAAACTCTTGTCTCAGGCTAGTAGGGAAGTGCTCATCAAATCAGTTATTCAAGCGATTCCCACGTACACAATGAGCTGCTTTAAACTCCCAAAATGATTGATTAAGGAGTTGGAAATCATGATTCGTAAATTTTGGTGGGGGTACAGCGGAGGGAATAGGAAGATTCACTGGGTTAAATGGGATAGACTTTGTGAGGCTAAGGAGGTTGGAGGTATGGGGTTCAAGGAAATTGAGAAATTTAATGATGCTTTGTTGGCCAAACTGGTTTGGCGGATGATTAATAATCCGGAATCTCTTTGCCATCGTGTTTTCAAGGCAAGATTTTTTTCGAATTATTCTATTCTTGAAGCAAGAGACTCTATTGTGGGTTCATATGCATGGAAGAGTATTTTGAGTGCTAGGGATGTTATTCGAAGGGGGATGGTGTGGAGGGTAGGGACGGGGGAGAGGGTGAAGATTAAGGAGGATAGGTGGTTGCCGGATAAAGCAAATGACTTGGTTATTTCACTGCTGTCCCAAGTGGTAGCGGAGACAAAAGTTAGCTCTCTCATTAATCAGGACCAAGCTAGGTGGAATGAGGAGATGGTTCGAAATTTATTCCGACCCCATGAGGCCGATTCAATTCTGGCCATATCGCTGAGTTTAAGGCGACCCCCTGATCGTATCGCCTGGAAATACACTCCCTCGGGTTTGTTCACAACTAGCAGTGCATATAAACTAATTCTATCTTGTGAGTCCATGTCCAATGCAGGTAACTCAAGTGTCGAAAACCATAAGAAGTTCTGGAAGTGCCTTTGGCAACTCCGGATGCCAAACAAAATCAAAAACTTTGTGTTGGAGGGCGTGTACTGAGGCGTTGCCAACAAAGATGAATCTGCACCATCGGCATGTCATCGATTCGGACATTTGCGACCTGTGTGGAGAGTTTCCTGAGGATACCGTTCATGCTATATGGACATGCAAGGAGGTAGCTGGAGTCTGGTCGTCCTTGGATTGGTTTCACCAAGCTGTCCCTGTTCAACCCGTGAATTACAGAGAGCTGTTGGCCAGGTTTATGCCGAGCCCAGATGATTACAAAGCTGAGATTTTTGCCATAGCTGGGTGGTTTGTGTGAAATAGACGCAATGCCATTCACTTCAACCGAGCGGTCTGGCCTGTGGACAGCATTTGCAGGGAGGCTGGTAGCTTTCTTTAGGAGTTTCTTCAAGCCCGTGAGGTTGAGCTGAGCCCTCCACTTCCTCGGGCGATTCAACGGTGGCGACCTCCTGATCCGAATATTTACAAAATCAACTTTGATGCAGCGGTCTTTCGAGCTTCAAACCTGCCAGGGGTGGGAGTGATTATTCGCGACAACAAGGGTGATCCGATTGGGGTGCTAACCATGCCTGTTCCTTTCAGGCAGTCTGTGGCAGAGTTGGAGGCGGTGGCATGTCAGAGGGCGGTCTAGTTTGCTCTAGAGATTGGATTGACTCAAGTGGTGGTCGAAGGAGACTCTGTTACTGTTATTGAGGCACTTAAGAATGGAACGGGCCAGTTTGCCAGCTATGGAAACATTCTTGATGACATTCGGATCCAATCAACTTGGTTTCAATTTATTGATTTTTCATTTACTAGCCGTATATGTAACTCTGTTGCTGATGCATTGGCTAAGAAAGCTAGTTCTGGTGTTGGGCTATAGGTTTGGTTAGAAGATTTACTTGAAGACATTGCCCCTTTGGTGGTTAGAGATGTTCATTAATTTTGGTTTTGAATAAAATTCCTAGGCTTGGTCTGGTTTCCCAAAAAAAAAAAAAAAAAAAGAATTATACATAAATTATAGAAAATATTTCAGTATCATAATCAAATTTAACTGATCATATTTTATATACTAAAACAGCTGGTACACCCAAGATTGTTATTTGGTCAGTGACATTTAGTCTTTCTTTTATTATTTTATTCTTTTGTGAAGTTATTAGACTACTATTTTCTAGATTAAAATATTATATAATTTTTATTTTTGAGTGTTTTCCTCTTTTATTTTTGTTTCCTTTTTTTTAAATGTTTAAGTTTATTATTTATTACCACCGCGCACCCTTGACGCAATGATTACTCTACAAGTATAAGTGTTTATGGGATATAAGGGGTAAAAGTCAGGGTTCAAGTCTCCAGGAAGGAGTTTCACACATATATACACTTAGATTATATTAAATTAGAATTTCCATCTTGTATAATAATAAATAAATAAAAAGTTTATTATTTATTTGAAGAAAAAAAATGAATTATATTAGATTGACCTAAGTCTAACGGTCCCAAAGATTGAGTAAATATATAATTATAACCTGTTTTAATTTTATAACATTCTAACCCGAGCATGATTTGACCCATACCCGACAAGGTTGAAACCCAATCCACCCAACCTATTTGGCAAGTCTATAATCACAAGCATACATCTTTTTTCTTACTCCCACCTGTTAGCTCCCTCTATTGTTTCTTTAGTATTCAGAAAAAGAAACCAAAAAAGAAAAACATGTGGGAAAAGAAAAAGCGATTATTTGTATAGTATATTTTTTAGAAATTAATCTATTGTATGGTACTGTAGATGGATGTTATGATAAATAGTATATAGTAGTAAATTAGTATCATAAGTGATCCATGCTTTTCAGAAGTCTTAAAAGTTATACATAATCCATTTATAATAGTATCAAGAGTGATCTCAACAGTGCATTTTGAACGAGAGTTCGTATTGAACTTGAATTTTTGAGATCTTTTACTTGCATCAAAATTGATAGAGATATATTAGCCTATTAGCATAGACCCAAACCTAATTCTATCTTGTGTACAAGCCAAGTCTCCTACTTGTATTAGAAGTTTATTAGTTTAGGGTTTAGTCTACTATATATACACATGTTATGGTTCATTGTAACACAAGATTTATACTACACTCTAATATATTATTGATGTAACATTTTAGGGTTTCTTTTGTGGATATAGGCCGTTAGGCTGAATCATGTAACTCTTGCGTGTTATTGTATTTTATACTTTATACTTTCGCTTCCGCATCCATACTAGCATATTCAACATGGTGTATCAATGCTAATATTTAACTAAAATGAAATAGATGCCTTTCAATCTAAACAAAAAAGATCCCACCAATAAAATTTAAGAATATACTTTGTATTTATCTTTAGTCATTACATTTCTCTTCCATGCCTTTTAATGGCCTAAAAAAGAATTGTATGCCCAGCCATGATCCTTGGCCTTGTGCAGTTTGGTTCAATTGTACTGCGTAAGTACTCCAAACTTGGCCTGGCAATATGAACTTTGCAATTCGAACTTTGCCTATGAGTTGTTGTGCTATATATTGAAAGGTTGACATTAACTGACATTTCTACTTCTTCCATAGTTGAAATCCTCGTTTCTAGTATTTTATATAGCAGATCTTACCCGTTTCTATAAAGCGAAAATACATTGAAATTCACTGAAATTAATATATAAACTACCTTTTACTATTTTCAGAGCTGTGACAAACCCGGAAGCTGCAAAGTTTCTCAGCGTTTGTCAATCCAAAACCAAAATCCTTCTGTCTCCATTTCAACGTTCTACTTCTTTTATGCTTTATAATTTTTGTTCTGATGAAAAGTAAGAAAAAAAAAATGATATAATGATGTAGGTTAGATGCATAAAGAATAGTTTGAAGCTTTGATTTGGCTTGGTTTTTGAGCTGTTTCTTTTCTAAGATAACTCTCAAGCTTTGCTAGCTCCTGCGTTGAATCTACTTTTTGATCAATATTCTGTATAAAATTTTGACAGATTAAGATTTACTCCAAAAGATCAGAGAAAGACGAGCATTTAATATTCTAATGGTGGTATAGAAACAGTAATTACAATGGCATTTGCTTTGACCTAAGTTTCCAATTAAAAATTCTTCAAATAAGCTCTAGAGACACTATATTATATTGTCTAACAAGATAGTGTTTCCTCCATTTTCCTTTGGTACCTGGTCTATAGACTATAGTCGTATGTCATATGCTAGCGCTTATTTTTTGCTTGAAAAAATTCGTTTGCTATTGCTTATTCTCGTAATCCTTGAAACACCTTCAGCAGATTGTTGAAGTGGGGCTAGGGGTAGGGGAGGGAGGGACTATACGCCCTCAGCTGTCAGCGACTCAGCGTAGTACAAGTTAAATTCTGAGCGACAAAGGCCTGTTGTAGAGTGCAATGTACAACACAGCAGTAATTTGAGGGCACCATATATGAATTATGTTGAATGCATCAAGATGAATTATATGTCAACAAGAAAAGAAACATTTTATACTCTTCAGCTTTATATCAAAGGCAGTTGGGATGTCTATGCGTCTTTTGACTAGTATGAGAAAGTGGAACATCTTGAGAGAGAGAGAGAGAGAGAGAGAGAGAGAGAGAGAGAGAGAGAGAGAGAGAGACCATTGAATCTACTTTACTCAATATTCTGTAGAAAACTTAAAACAGATCGACATTTACTGCAAAAGGTCAGAGAAAGAAGAGCATTTAATATGCTCATGTGATATAAAAACGACTACTAGAATGGCATTTGATTTGACCTAAGTTTCCACTGAAAAGACTCTAAATGAGCTCTTAAGACATATTGGCTAACAAGATTGAGTTGCCACCATTTTCCTTTGGTACCTGGTCTATAGTCATATGTCATCTGCTACTGCTTATTCATTGACAAATTCATTTGCTAATTGCTTATTCTTAAAATTCGTGAAACCCGGCAGATTTTTGAAGCAGGCCACCTGGCTAAGGGATGGCAGTCCCCCAGTTGTGCACAGGGGGAGGCAGAAGACTCTTCTGCTGTAAACCTAGCGAAGGAACATTGTTGTGGATCATAAAGGTTCTTTGACTGGTTCTTGGACCAGGGATATAGGTACCCGGATTGGGTGCAGATGGAGGGACTTGGAGTCGTAAAGGAGAGACATTGTGTCCGGCAAAGGTCTTTTGGCTGATTGATGATGGAGGGACTTGACCTGCTTTCAGTGATGACTCTAGCAAATGGTTTTTGTTCATCATATTTTGATCTTCTCTTTGGAAGAATCTGCTGGCCTCATGTGTAGGCATGCTCATGAGAAAAAGCACTGCTGTGAATATGAGAAGCATATCTAGAAGCCTAATCTTGTTCTGCAAGTAGCTAGAGACTTGAGGGCAGTTTGATGAAGAACGTCTCAGCTTTATAGAGGAAATTTTACCATGTAGGCAATAGTAGAACCTGCCAAGACTCTAAAATTTTACCATAAAGGAAACCAAGGTAGACACAAGGGTAACCGTGCAACTCCAATTTGTCCACTTAATGGAACAGCACAGTTTAAATGAAAGGACAAGGTCTTCTTCCATTCCAATTTTTAAATGAAAGGACAAGGTCTTCTTCCATTCCAATTTAGAGGAATTTTCTCTAGTTCACTACGTACACTACGTAGTGATATATAAGGTTATCCATGTGTATTATTTAAATAAATTATATGATTTATTTAAAAAGTTACGTAATTAAAAATACACATGGATAGTTTCTCTAACCACTACACAATAAGTTGGAGAAAGTTTTCTCCAGACTAGTTTAGAGGTAAACTTTTCCTAAGAATTGGATTTATTTCTTGGATTTGACATTGTGCAGTATATAACATCATTTAAAATTTAGATAACATGACATTAGATATAATTTTAGATTTGTAATATTTAAATTTCACCATCTAATATATCAATTTTTAATAAAGAGGAACTAAATTGAATTTTTTTTAATATCTAGAAAGTAATACCAATAAATATCCTTACATATCCCAAGCTTAAAGTGGAGGTACAGGTTATGCCTTGTACATGTTTTGCTCTTATTTTTTTGTAGTGAAACATGATATCCTAACTCATTTTCTAAGAGGCATTTATGAATGGTAATTGTGTGGAAATGAATAACAGTTGCAAACGATCCAACATCATCAAAACGATTGCCAGGAATCTTAGAACAATGGCATTATTTCATTCTATCATTAGGAAAAACTTCAAATACCCCTTATTTGTTGTAAGGGAAACAATTATTAGAATAATTAAATGAGTTAGCTAATGGTTCAATAAACATTACAATCATCCTCTATTTTTAGAGAGAACCTAGATTCAAATCACTATCCTCCGGTTGTATGAAAAAAATTATCAAAATTATTAAACAAGTTGGTTAATAATTCAATGTTACTTTTTACAAATAATTCAATGTTACAATTTTTTTTTTTTTTTTTTTGGGTATCACAGTACGAATCCTAGCTAACACATTATCCAACACAAGAAACCAAACATTTCTACATGGTAATTTGTGGAAATGGATGACACTAGCAAATGAAGTAACATCATCAACATAATTGTCATGAGTTTTGTAGTCTAGTGGCATTATTTGATTTTATCATTATTGAACACTCTAAATACCCCTTCCTTCACTTGTTGTAAGGAAAAATATCAAAATAATTAAACGAGTTGGTTAATAATTCAGTAATTAATTCAATGTTTTAAAATTAAAATTAACAATATATATTAAAATTATTCTGTTATGAATATTTTTTAAGAAATAAATAGAAATTTATTATGTTGTGACATTAACACTATGTTTCGATTAGAGGGTAGGTGAGAGAAAGGAAAAGAGAAGACATTTCTCTTGTTTGGTTTCACTAAGTTTGGAGAAATCCAAAAGGTAAAGGGGGAGGGCATCCATGAAAAGGAAAGCTAAAAAGACAAGGAAAAAAAAGCTATGAGTACGCTATTGTGTATTTATAGCCAAAAGGGTGGGAATAAAACGTGTAAATATGCATCACAATTAATGGATGTATTTGACTATGAGTAATGTGTAGACCACACCAGTCTAGGCCAGTTTTTTTTTTTTTTTGTTTGCTGAATACCACTCTAGGCCAGTTACACATTGCACCTAAAGGGAGAGGGAATCCATGAAAAGGAAAGCTAAAAAGACAAGGAAAAAAGCAGGAAATCTTTTGTGAGCGGACAGAATCCAAGCAGAGGCAGAGCACATTCATCCATTCCTATGCCATCCAGCTAGGAGAGGAGAGGAGGGCTCTAATTTTTCAACATCGAGAATCTATGCTTGTGGCAATGGCCAGAAAATAAAGCAAAAGAAAAAAAAAAAAATCCCAACTAAACTGAACAGAATATTACTGAAAACAAGAGAGAATAGTCTAGGTTTCTAAAAGAAAATATAATTTTCACAATCATTTGCTTATGCATTTTTTATGATTGATGGATTCCCATTAACCCCAAAGAAAAGTTGCTACTGTCCATGCCCAATTTACCTATGAGAGACAAAGACAACCCCACACATATATATCAAAAAAAAAAAAAACTTATGAAACAAATTGAATTGATCACTTACTCAAGCTGGAGTTTCCTTATGTTTCCATTTTTCAAAAAAAATTTCCTATATTCATTTGATACTTAATAAATTACCATTTGTCCTAACTACAATTTTCAAAACTTTCTCTATATTTATTTATTCATTTAGGAAAGGGTGAATTAAATGTTGGATTTTTTAGGAGATTTAAACTCAAGATCACATGCACCGATAAACTACCATTTGTTTCAAAAACTTAAGACGAATTTAATCGTTTAACTATTATTTTAATAATATTTAATTATTTTTTGGGCTCAGGAGAACAACATGAATTTCTTATTTGGAAGAGACACAATAACTGATTAATTATGAGCTTTTCCTTTTCTTCCAGCTATTTTCTTTCTTGTATTTTTGCTTTCATGGTTGCCACTATTTCTTTGGTCGCTCTCAGAGTTAATCCCCCACCGATAAAAGTTTTTGTTTGTTTATACTCATGGAGGACACAACAAAACTTTATTTTTAGGGTCCGTTTGGTTGGAGATTTTTAGTATTGTTGTTCAGTTTTCAGTATTGTGAAAATATGTATTTAAGTGTTATAAAAATACGTGTTAAAAATGTTATTATTGTTTAAACACTGAAATTTGTTATTTAAACACTAATAACCGTCCTTATTTTGAGAAAACAAAGAAAACATATTTTTGCCCAGGCCCACAAACCTTATTTTTATTTTGAGAAAAAAGGCCCACAAAGCCTTGTTTGCCCAAATTGGGCGGTAGTGGAAGGAAAGTAGAACAGGACAAAATATTGACTAGTCAATTACAAAATGATACAAGTTAAATTTCCAAATGTACCCTAAAGTAGCTTTCATTTCCTTCCTGTATTCAAACACAGTTAAGGAAAATCATTCTCTTTCCCTGTCCTTTCTTTTTTGCCTTTTTCCTTCTCTTACCTCTGCCTAACTACAACCAAACAAAGTAGAGGTGACATCTCATACTTTTTCTGAGAGCAAAAAGACTGCTAAAAGAGCACACATGGCCTCTTTTGATATATATATATATATAAATATATATATATATATATATTTTTTTTTTTTTTTTTGAGAAAAAGATAGATTTGTATTTTTTTTTTTTTTTTTGCTGAATAAGATAGATTTGTATTTCAGCAAAAGGTATAACTTTGATTACATCACATCATGTAGGATAAGTGGGATTTTCCCCTAGTCAAGTTCTTTGGATTCAATAAAGTAAACAAATTGGCCCATCTTGGTGGCACCTACATTATTTGACAGTTTTTAGGCCTTGCTTTGCTCCATCTAATTGTAAGGAAAATGTCTTGGCAGGTGATAGCTTCCTCAAACATGGCCCACTTACCATAAAAATAAAGAGGCCTTTATATATTTATTATTGTATTTTGTTGGACTATTCCATACAAACAACGAAAGAGCCAAAATATGAAATCAATCTATTCTTAGGTCGAAGGATAAGGTCATCAAATCCTAAGATATAATTAGTAATTTTTTAGTGAAAGGAAACTCATTACATCATCTCTTCATCAATTAAAAAAAAAAAAGATCCTACCAAATACCAATATAGCAGAATTCCAAATCATTATCCTCGGCTTTATGCATTTTAGGTCACATTCTCCTTTAAAAAAAAAGTTGAACAAAGATGACTACAAAAAAAGACTCGAATCTCACTGACAAATGAAGCTGAAAAGGTGTCGAATAAGTTAGGTCATGTGGAGGTACGAGGCATCTTTCTTTGGAAAAAAAATAGAGTAGCTTTTGGGAAATAAATAAATTTCAATAAATTTATGAACACAACTTTTTTTTTTAACAATTATTGACAAGAGTTTGTCTTGGGTGAATAAAAAATTAGATGATTAAATTTTTTTTCCCCTTTGTTTATACTATATTCATATTTTGTACAATATTTTAAATAGTATTATAAAAACAATTCCTTGTAGAAGTTAAGTAATTTGCAATTAAATTATTAAACAAGTCGGTTAATGATTCAATGTTACTTTTGACAAATAATTCAATGTTATAATTTTTGTGTGTGTGTGTGTGTAGCAAAGTACTAATCCTAACACATTTTCTAACAAAAGAAACCAAACATTTCTACACGGTAATTTGTGGAAGTGGATAACACTAGCAAACGAACCAACATCATCAACTTAATTGTCATGGGTTTTGTAGTTTAGTGGCATTATGTCATGAGTTTTGTAGTTTAGTGGCATTATTATATTCTACCATTATTGAACACTTTAAATGCCCCTTCCTTCACTTGTTGAGAAAAATATCTATAGAAGTTTGTTAATAATTAAAGGAGTTTGTTAATAATTCAGTGTTATCTATAGAATTAATTCAATGTTTTAGAATTAAAATTAACAATAAATATTAAAATTATCTTGTTGTGAAAATTTTTAAAGAAATAAATAGAAATTTATTATGTTGTGACATTAACACTATGTTTGAATTAGAGGGAAGATGAGAGAAAGGAAAAGAAAAAGAGAAAAAGGAAGACATTTCCCTTATTTGGTTTCAATGGAAAATATAAGAGACTTGGAGAACAAATTTTTGCCCAAGCCCAAATTACCTTTTTTTATTTATTGTTGAGAAAGAAGGCCCACAAAACCTTGTTTGCCCAAATTGGGCGAAAGAAGAAAAAGACAAAACATTGGCTAGCCAGCCAATCACAAAATAATACAAGGTAAATTTCCAAATGTACCCTAAAGTAGCTTGCCTTCCCTTTCTAAATTTAAACACAATTTAGGAAAATCATTTTCTTTTCCTTTCCTTTCCTTTTTTTTCATTTTCCCTTCCCTAACCTTTCCCTAACTACAACAAACAAAGTATAGGTGACATCTCATACTTTTTCTGAGAGCAAAAAGACTGCTAAAAGAGAAAACATGACCCCTTTCGATATTTTATTTTTTGGAAAAAAGATAGATTTGTATTCCATCGAAAGGTATAACTGTGATTACATCACATCATGTAGCATAGGTGGGATTTTCCCCTAGCCAAGTCTTTTGGATTCAATAAAGTATGCAAATTGGACCATCTTGGTGGCAACTACATTATTTGACAGTTTTTAGGCCTTGCTTTGCTCCACCCAATTGTAAGGAAATTAAGTGTCTTGGCAGGTGAGAGCTTCTTCAAACAATGGCCCAATTACCATAAAAATAAAGAGGCTTTTATATTTAATATTGTATTTTGTTGGACAATTCTATACAAACAAAAAAGGGCCAAAATATGAAATCAATCGATTCTTCGGTTGAAGGATAAGGTCATCAAATCCTAAGATATAATTCTTTCTCAAAAAAAAAAAAAAACAAAAAATCCTAAGATATAATTAGTAATTTTTTAGTGAAAAGAAACTCATTACATCATCTCTTCTTCAATTAAAAAAAAAAAAAATGATCCTACCAAATACCAATAAGACGGAATTCCAAATCATTGTCCTCGGCTTAATGCATTTTAGGTCATATTAGGTTGAACAAAGATAGATAGATGACTACAAAAAAGACTCGAATCTGACTGGCAAATGAAGTTGAAAAGGTGTAGAATAAGTTAGGTCATGTGGAGGTACAGGCCATCTTTCTTTGGAAAAAAAATTGAGTAGCTTTTGACATTAGCGCGGGAAACAAATAAATTTCAATAAATTTATGAACACAACTTCTTTTAACAATTATTGACAAGAGTTTTTCTTGGGTGAATAAAAAATTAGATGATTATTTTTTTTCTTTGTATATAGTATAGAGTATATCATATTTTGTACAATATTTTAAATAGTATTATAAAAACAACTCCTTGTACAAGGTAATTAATTTGTAACTAAATGCGTGCTATAAAAAGTATATTTATAAAACTTAAACAATTATGAGACAACATTCACAAAAATATTTGATATCTTTAATTTATTTTTAATCAATTATCATTTTAGTACTAGATATGTTTGAAAACAAGCAATAAAAAAAAAAAAAAAGTTAAAGCATTTTTATTCAAAACTATAACCTATGTTCTTTAAAAGAACTAAAGTAATCAAGTATTGAATCATAAGTGAAGTTCTCAGCAATTTACCTTTCAATAAAGACAACAAATTATCTATGAGAAACTTATTCTCCATTTGTTGCACAATCTTGTTTTTACTATTTTCGTAGCTAAAAATGCATGTTTAATAGTTGTTGTGGACACTGAAAGAGTCAAAATAAGACTAATAATCTATCAATAAGATTTTATACTAGTGACTTTTTAGTCTATTTCATACCTTCAGCATAATTCAGCAATAGATATATGATAAATTTGAAACTTGGATGATTCTATCAGTTTCAAAATTCTTCAATTGAAGTTTCAAATTAATTTTTTCCTACTCAATAAAATCAAGAGGTTCATATTTCTCAACAAGGTTGCATGTATCTTCCGCATCAAAGATTGGCAAGCATCCTTGGATTTAGAGTTAAGGGCGGAGTTAGGATTTTTTGTTTGGGGGGGCCAAATTTTGGTATTAATATATCAGTTTCGAGTCAAGCTAAACTATCGTACACATGCGTAAACGTACATACACAAATATAAACATTAATATTTTGATATAGAGTAGGTCATAATTTATAAATATATTGTATATAAAATTAACAACTTTCAAATATATATATATATCCGCAAGATAATTTTTTAGAGGAACTTATCATCTTTTAAACTCCAATGAATATACAAAAGTTGTCTAGTTTAATATTAAACATGTACAAAAAACGAATTAGAGAAAACAAAACTTACCTTGTCTCTATAACTACTAGACCAATTAACAAATTTTATTGGTTTTTAAGAACATTATTGGACTAACTCAAACATTTGGGGGTGCCAACTTCTATTTTTGTAGCTAAATATTTAAAATTTTAATACTTAAACATAATATAAAATAATTTTTTAAAATTTTGGGTGGGCTATAGCTCCGCCCCTGTTCAGAGTTGAGCTAAGTGTCAAGTGTTGCACTGTTCGTCCACCAAACCTACTAGCTAGTAAGCTCTTGCAATTGAAAATCTCTAATAGCAGTAAATAATAAATATATCAAAATGATAATAATGCTCCCTTTTATTACATACCCAAACCATTCCTAGCACTTTAATATGGAATATCAATTTCAATTTTTTTTTTTTTTTTTTACAATGCTATCACTTTTTTTTTTCATTTTTTTTTAAACTATCCCAATCATTCTTTCTCAAATTTTGGATGAGTACTTTTTTAGTTGCACCTTGTTTTTTAAGAAACTTTTATAGTTGAACCTAAATGCATAACATTTGAAATGTCCTCAAATCTCTACTGCAGAGCTTGATCAGTAATACCCTTGATTTCCTTCATTAAATGTCAACTAAATCTAAACTCAAATCACGTAACCCCAATATTATTAGTATATTACAATTCTCTGAATCTTAATCTGTATTCTGTAAGTTCATTTTTGTCTTTTTTGTTAGGTCACAACAACTGACAAGATATACTTTGATAAGTTCGAGTAAAATCACAAAGGAATCTTTTTTCATCAAATAAATAAAGGAATCTAATCAGAATTCTATAGAATGTAGACAGTTGAAAGAGAAAAAAAAAAAAAAAAAAAAGTTGTATAATAGTTTAATGTGGGGACTATGGCCCAAAGTAACAAGTTGGGCTTTGGGCCCGTCCGAGGACACCAGCCTGTTCGAGAAGACAATGTGGCTTAAGCGATTCATGTTAAGCATATCACTTGAAATAAAGAAAAAAGGTCTGAGGAAGAATTTCTCCTCGGACACTGAAAGTCCGGAGCGGACGTACGTCCAAGCTATTGAAGTCCATCCCCTAAATACGTACAAAGGAAGGAAACACAAAATATCTAAGCAAAAGCTGCCACCATCACATTGAATGCACTACAACTACTTTCCTGGCCGCATTAATGTGGAGAAGACCTCTGAACAGTGTTACCTTGGCTACCACAACTCACAAAGGACTGAAGGAGGTGTCTGATGGGATGGGTGCTCAAGTGGGAGCTTGGATGATCAACAAGTGTAAAGTCCAGATGATAAGGAAGGGCCTATATAATGTATAGAAACCCTCATAAAAAAAAAATTAAAAAAAAAAAAGGCAGAACACTATGGCATGCAAAGAAACCCTAATATACTGGTCTATATACATAAATTAAATTCTGAATCTCCTCGGATTGTGAGATTTTTCAACATAATGGCTTTTGTTCTTGTCCATGTGTACCTTTATCTCATGCAAGCCTCTGTCTACCTTATTTAAACTTAGTTCTTTAACCCGTATTCTACAAAATTCATTGTGTTGGGCTTTTTGGATCAAGACTTCGCACAATAGGGGTCTGGGCTCCAAAAACTGTGTCCCTACAATTGGCGCCATCTGTGGGAAGAACTTGAGTGTTAGTAAGTACGACGGTTTAAGCATGGCAAGATCAGGTCCACACCAAGAAAATCCACGCCAGGCTGGCCCTCAGCAGACAGAACCTATTGGGCCTCAGCGGCAAAATAATCCTCTTGACCCCGGACCAAATCTAGGCAATGGAAGAAACCGAGAGGGAAGCGTACATACTACTCAGACAAGCCAAAGTCACTCCCAAGTAGGTAGTCGCATATCCCAAAGGCGAAACAATTATCAGGCCATGCAGCAAGAGATAGACGACCTGAAAAAGAAGTTGCGCCATGCCTAGCGAAGGCGGTCCCTCTCTAGCTCAGACACATCCTCTAATGAGGAAGAGGACGTCAGTTACAGGCGGAGGTCAAGAACTCCCCCGAGTGAGACCTTTTCCTACGAAAAGGAGTCGCGCCCCGAACGGAGATATAAGAGCCCATCTAGCAAGAGTTTGGGTAATGATGCCATGAACAAGGCACTGGATCAGATCTCCAGATCACCCTTCACGCACAGGATAGAGGGGGCTAAATTACCCCGGCGCTTCCATCAACCTACGTTTACCATCTACAACGGCCGAGCAGACCCCGTAAAGCACGTGAGTCAGTTTAACCAGAAAATGGCTATCCATTCCCAAGATGAGGCTCTGATGTGTAAAGTTTTTCCGTCCAGCTTGGGACTCGTGGCGATGAGATGGTTCAACAGCTTGAAGATGAGCTCTATAGATTCCTATAAACAGCTCACTCAGGCTTTTTGCTCTCGCTTCATTACAAACAGCAGAGTCCCTCGACCCCTAAGTTCATTATTGTCCTTGTCCATGCACGAAGGGGAAACCTTAAAGGCATATTCGGATAGGTATTGGAAGATGTATAACGAGATGAATGAAAACCACGATGACGTCGCCATCAGTACGTTCAAAAGTGGTCTCCCCACCAAGCACAGCCTAAGGAAGTCTCTAACTGGTAAACCCGTCACCAGCGTTCGCCAACTAATGGACAGGATTGACAAATACAAAAGGGTGGAAGAGGACCAGCTACAAGGGAAGGGAAAGGAGAAGATCATCCCCCCCAAATGGAATGATTACAAGTCGGAACGATATAACAGTAATCAGCCGAGAAGGGATTTTTCGAGACAGGCTGGACAAACCAACATGCAAGCGGTTAATGCCATATTCAGAAAGCCGGTGCAGCAAGTTCTGGGGAAAGTAAAAAATGAGCTTTTCTTCAAATGGTCGGAGACTCCTCAAAGCGCAACCAGCACCTGTATTGCCATTATCATCAAGACCACGGGCATATCACCGAGGATTGTAGGAATCTATGGAATCACCTGGATCAGTTAGTCCAAGAAGGAAAGTTACACCACCTTTTACACCCCTCCAGCGGTCATCTGGGCAAGGTAGTTCAAGAGCCTCGGAAAGATGTATCTTTGAGACCTCCCATGGGGACGATACACGTCATCTTCACCACTCCAGGAAGGACCGGCTTTTTTCCTTCCGGAGTGCTGTCTGTGGGTCGGCTCCCCACCGAGGATGTGAGAAGGAGTCCAAAAGATCTAAAAAGGGAAACTCACTAGTGCTGGGGTTCTCGAACGAGGATAAAATGGGAACTATCCAACCCTACGACAATGCTTTGGTAGTTACGTTGAGGATTGGAGGGTTCGACGTGAAGAGGGTACTGGTAGAGCCGGGCAGTGTTGTGGAAGTGATGTACCCTGATCTGTACAAGGGGCTAAACCTAAAGTCTGAGGACTTAACGGCTTATGAATCTCCTCTTATAAGTTTCGAAGGGAAGACTGTCATACCGAAGGGGCAGATTAGTTTGTCCATACAGACCGGACCAGAGGTGGTGGAGGTTGATTTTATCGTGGTCGACGCCTACTCACCCTACACGGCCATAGTAGCCAGACCTTGGCTCCACGCCCTGGGAGCCATGTCTTCTACACTTCACCAGAAGGTAAAATACCCATCGGGGGGCCAAGTGGAAGAGATTGGTGGAGATCAAGCCATGGCTAGGTAATGCATGGTGGCCGCCATCTCACACCGATCCAATGCCGAGTCCTCGGCTTCTGTGAAGAACTTATAGCAATCAACCACCTCGGCAACACAAGTCAGTGAACTAGTCGATGAGATAAAATATGAAAGCTTAGAAAGGGTTACCATTGACAATAATCCAGAAAGGTTTTTCCAAGTCGGCTCGGAATTACCTCTTCAAGAAAAAGGGGAACTGATCGGGTTTCTGAGGAGGAGTATTGATGTATTCGCATGTGACGCCTACGATGCCCCGGGGGTTGACCCTAGCCTCATTTGTCACTACCTAAACGTTAACGCATCTTCTATTCCAAAGAAGCAGCCACCCCGGCACCCGTCGAAAGAGCATGCCGACGCTGTTAGGGATGAAGTGATAAAACTGAAAAAGGCAGGGGCTATCAAAGAAGTCTTTTACCCCGAGTGGTTAGCAAATACGGTAGTGGTAAGAAAGAAGACGGGGAAGTGGCGAGTATACGTAGACTTCACAGACTTAAACAAGGCATGCCCGAAGGACCCGTTCCCGTTGCCTCGGATAGACCGGTTGGTAGATGTGACTGTAGACCACCCCCGAATGAGCTTCCTGGATGCCTTCCAGGGTTATCATCAGATACCGCTTGCTCTAGAAGATCAGGAGAAAACAGCGTTCATGAAACCTATCGGAAACTACCACTATAAGGTGATGCCTTTCGATTTAAAGAATGCAGGGTCAACCTACCAAAGGATGATGACCAGAATGTTCAAACCACAACTAGGCAAGACTATTGAAGTCTACATAGACGATATGGTAGTAAAAAGTAAAGTGGTGTCTGAGCACGTGAAAGACCTTGAAGTCATTTTTGGCATCTTAAGGGAGCACAAGTTGCGCCTTAATGCTTCTAAGTGTTCATTTGGGGTCGGGTCTGGGAAATTTCTAGGCTATATGGTAACTCATAGAGGAATAGAGGTAAGTCCGAACCAAATCAAAGCGATTAATAGCCTACAAGCTCCTCGGAACCCAAAAGAAGTACAGAAACTCACTGGAATGATCGCAGCATTGAATCGGTTCATCTCCCGATCTGCAGACCGATGCCGACCTTTCTACCTCTTGATGAATAAGTGGAAAGGATTTGAATGGTCCAAGGATTGTGTCCTAACCTTCCAGCAACTTAAAGAATACCTGTCACGGCCACCCATCATGTCTAGCCTTCAGGCCGACGAGGTCTTGTTCGCATACATAGCAGTGGTCTCTCACGCTGTAAGCTTGGTATTAATACGAGTTGATAATGGGATACAGTGACCGGTATACTACGTAAGTAAATGGTTACATGAAGCTAAAGTGCGCTACTTACCACTGGTTCTTGCAGTAGTGCATGCCACGCGAAAACTTCCCCACTACTTTCAGGCACACACGGTCATTGTCCTGACTCAACTCCCCCTTCGATCGGTGCTCCGAAGCACCGATTACACAGGAAGAATCGCCATGTGGAGTACACTTCTAGGGGCTTTCGATATTAAATACATGCCTAGAACCTCTGTCAAGGGCCAAGTCCTCGTGGATCTAGTCGCTGAATTTGCTGAACCCGCTGTAGAAGCAGTAATCGAGGAGGAAAACATGGATGGAAAATCTGTTGGCATAGTCTCGGCACAAGGAGCCTCGCGATGGAAAGTCTATGTGGATGGCACGACAAACCAAAAAGGATCGGGGGTAGGGCTAGTTCTAATATCGCCCGAGAGGATTACTATTGAAAAGTCATTAAGACTTGGGTTCTCGGCTACAAACAATGAAGCCGAGTATGAGGCTTTGCTGCAAGGAATGGTCATGGTGCAAAAAATGGGCGGAAAGGCGATAGAAGCATTCTCGGACTCCAGGCTGGTCGTAGGCCACGTGAGGGGCGAGATGGAGGCTAGAGATGTGAGAATGCAGGAATACCTCGGTTAAGTCAAACGCCAGCAATTAGACTTTGAATTTTTTAATTTGACGCATGTCTCTAGAAGCGGGAACACACATGCGGATTCGTTGGCCACTCTTGCCACGTCTTCTGCACAGGATCTACCCCGAATGATCCTTGTTGAGGATTTATGCAAGGCAGGTACAACCAAAGAGGATACAGTTCGAATCCATCAAGTTAGAAGGAGTCCGAGCTGGATGGATCCCATAGTGAACTTCCTCAAAGATGATGTATTACCCGAAGAGAAATTGGAGGCCGAGAAGATACGGAGGAATGCTCATCGGTTTTGGTTGTCAGAGGACCACAAGCTATACAAGCGTTCCTACTCTGGGCCATACTTACTGTGCATACACCCCGAGGCATCAGAGTCATTGCTTGAAGAATTGCATGAGGGAATTTGTGGGAGTCACACAGGAAGAAGATCGCTAGCACACAGAGCACTCACCCAGGGGTACTGGTGGCCGAACATGCAGAGAGAGGCCCAAGAATATGCAAAGAAGTGTGATCAATGCCAGAGATTCGCACCAAATATCCATCAGCCGGGGGGAGCCCTTAACCCCCTCTCCAGTCCTTGGCCATTTGCTCAGTGGGGTCTGGATATTGTTGGCCCTTTCCCGAAAGCAGCAGGGAACAAGCGATACTTAATAGTCAGCATTGATTATTTCACCAAATAGGTAGAAGCCGAGCCTTTAGCCAACATCAGGGACGTGGATGCAAAGAAGTTCATTTGGAAAAACATCATTACACGCTTCGGAACTCCTCGCACCCTCATCTCTGACAACGGTCTTCAATTTAATAGTAAAACCTTCAGGAAGTACTGCTGCAACTTTGGAATCACAAATCGATACTCCACTCCAGCCTATCCCCAAGGAAACGAGCAAGCCGAAGCTGTGAATAAGGTCATAGTGAGCGGGCTGAAAAAGAGACTGGATGATGCAAAAGGAAGATGGGTGGAAGAGCTACCACACGTCTTATGGACCTACCGAACCATGCCGCGACGGTTAACGGGAGAAACTCCATTTTTAATGACTTATGGGGTTGAAGCTGTGCTCCCCCTGGAAACTAGCTTCCCAACGTTGAAATCCAGCACTTTTACCCCAAGAAATAATGACGAGTTACTAGGGAAAATTCTAGACTTAGTCGAGGAGAAAAGAGAAAAAGCAATGATCCAGATGGCCTATTACCACCAAAAGTTAAAGCAGGGGTACGATATTAATGTAAAACTATGGCCCCTAAGGCCAGGCGACCTTGTGATGAGAAAAATTTTTGGTAGTGCCAAGAACCCGTCCTAGGGCAAGCTGGGACCCAACTGGGAATGACCATATCGCATCACCTCAATGGCAGGAATAGGTGCTTATTATCTGGAAGACCTAGATGAGAAAACTGTACCTCGCCCATGGAATGTAAATAATCTAAGAAGATATTATTATTAATGAAAACGGCTATGCCTGTGTTGTGTCCCGTGATCATCGCGTATTTGTTGGCTCATTTCTATCTATCCAAGTTTTAAACAGAACCTAAGTCCTGCATGGCTCCTCGGACCACAGGCTTAGGGGAAATTAACAACTTATGGCATCTATCCAAGTTTTAAACAGAACCTAAGTCTTGCATGGCTCCTCGGACCACAGGCTTAGGGGAATTTAACAACTTATGGCATCTATCCAAGTTTTAAATAGAACCTAAGTCCTGCATGGCTCCTCGGACCGCAGGCTTAGGGGAAATTAACAACTCAGGACTTCTATGCAATTCTAAGGTATGTTCACAGTCTTGCATGATAGCATCTATTGTTCTAAGTTCGTTACACGGTCCTGCCCCTTCTCATTTGATTATATCGGTAGGGTTGTTGCAAACATCAACTAAATAAACAGTAACATTGACTCGGAACAGTATAATAAAATTCCATCAACATCAATCATAAATTCAAAAAAAAAAAAAAAAATGAAAGAAAGAGCATTTGTATTAATAAACCAAAAATAATACAATAAGAGGTCTTTGCAAAAGAACAAAATGCAGCACAACTTCCGTCCAAAATAAAAAAAAATATATATATACAGTAATAATAATAAAAACCCTAGGAGCTAAGACTCAGTGGGAGGATCTTCTTTTTGCTCTGGTTGAGGAGGTGGAACATCCCTGACTTGGAGACCTGCCCCATGATCCTCAGCCTCAGTGACTGCTTCCTTAGCAAGATCCTTAGCCTTTGAGGAGGTTTTCTTTCCCTTACCCTTGCCTTTGCCCTTCTCTTCTTCCACATCCTCACTTCGGACGGGGACCTGAACGGAACCCCCAGCAATTTCAGCCAGGGGGATGGCATCAGGAACAACCGTAGCCTGCTTAAAAGCTTCAGTGGTATCGGCAGGGATCTCCTGGATCTCTGGAGGAAAGGAGACCTTCTCAGGCAATCTCAAGGCGGAGTCTGCAGGGATCCCTGCAGCATTAAGAGCATGAGCCCATGAAATACTGCAGTAATCCCTGCATACCTCTGGTAGCACCTCGGAAAGCCTAGCTTCAGTCTCCTCCGCCCCAAATTGATAAGCAGCCATTTTCTCGGCCTCAGCTGCTTCCTTGACTAGCTGAGCCTCTTCCTTGGCAAGCCGGGCCTCCTCTTTGGCTTTCTGCAATGCTGCCTTGAGATCCAATACAGCTTGCTTTTCAGTAGCAAGGTTGGTCTCAGTCATGTACAGCTTCTGGCGTTGATCTTCAGCTTGCTTTTCAGCAGTCTTCAAACCAGCCTCAGCACTCTTACGGCCTGACTCAGCCTCCTTGAGCTTCTCAGATAGCTCATAGTGCTCTTACTTAAGGGCTCCTAGGGCCTTCTCCACCTCAGCACGAAAGAGGGCCTCGACATCAGCTAACTTGCGATTGTCGCGGCACCACTCCTCGGCCACAAATACTTGTTGAGTGATTTGCACAAGAAATGACAAGATGACAAGTTAGAACATGAAATGATCTAAAAAACCTACCGACAAGAGGGTGAATTGCCTTACCATCGCAAGATCTCTCTTCAAGGATGGGAAGAGTTCAGGCTGTGAAAATCGCCTATAAGCCGTCATATCCCTGGGAAGGAGAACAGGCTGCTCCAGGGCCTTAGCAATGTAGCCCGCTCGGCCCGGATTATACTCTCGGATTGAAGCAGTATAGGGAATGGCTGCTTCATCCACCTCGAGTCGGGGGCTCCAAGTGCGCGGAGGCATGCGCACTTCAGCACGTTCCGTCTCCTCTCGGCTCTCCACGGATGGAGCCCTTTTGTCCCGGTGCTCCTGAGTTGTTTTTTGTTGTTTACCCCCCTGGCGAGGACCCACCTCGCCTTCTTCGAGGGACTCGACCGGCCTTTTCTTCTTCAGGTCGGGATTAGCCTTCAAGCCGAGATCGGCAGGGACTTGCGGAGCAGTAGGAGGAAGGACAGAAATTTGGGACTTGGCAGGTGCTTTCGATGATTGCCCCTTGCCTCGAGTAGCCATTAGCTCTCACAAACTTTTTCCTTTGTTGGAGGCCATGTTGTCCACTTCCTCGTCTAAAGAGTCGTCCGAGCAGGCAATAATAAGAGGGGCACCGACCACGGAATTTCTATCCTGCTCTCCCTCAACGTCTGAAAGCTCGATCAGGGGAGCTTTTGGAATGTCCTCCTTAAAGTAGAACTCGTCTATCTCCCCCTCAAGAGAAAGGCGAGATGATTCAGTCTCTTCTTTGACACGCACTGCAACTTCAGGATTATCTTGTGGAAGTAGTTGTGCAGCTGGCTGAGGATTCTGAATACCAGGTAAAACGACCGGTCTAAGATCGTCTCGAGCCAAAAACCTCAGTTTCGACACATCGATCCTCGCCAACCTCGGACTACCAGCTCTTATGGAATGGCCGACATCTAGGAAAGCACGGGACAAGGGTTCGTAGCCCAAAATCAGATGAGTCGCACGAAGTTACCCGTCGTCGTGAACGTAGATCTCTGACCTCAAAAGATAGTTCAAGGCTTGAACGTTTACGTGGCTCAGCCAAGGAGCAACGCGTGCTCTATCTGCAAAACGGCCGAGAAGGAAATTGCAGTTAAGATTACAAAAATTTTGAATCTTCAATCAAAGGAAAATAAAACTGAAGGGTTAAACCCCCTTCCCAGGGGATTGATCCTAAAGTACCGCACCTAGATCTCCTGCCCGAGTTGGACAATGAAGACCATTGCTCCACTCTCCCGAGGCAATAAGAAAGTCATCCTTCATACTTTTATTGGATTTAGGAAGATAGGAGATTAGCCTAACGATCTCGGACCGAGATTTAAGGTAGTACCCCGCCTTGTCGAGATGGTGGCACTCGTACAGGTGAACTACGTCATGCCATGTAAGACCTAAACCCATCCGCTCATTCAAGACATCTATGCTGCCTAAAACCCTAAACAGGTTAGGAGTGCACTAGTGCGGTGTCAACCTATGGTTACGCAAATAGTCCCGGGTAATACTACGCATAGGAAGCGTCATTCCTCCTTCTATAAAGGCAATCATGGGAATGACGACTTGACCCACGTTCCTATCAGTCAGCACTCGCTCTGGAGGATAGTACTCCAAAACCACCCCCTGTGGGATGCGGTACTTTGCCTTAAAGGCTTCCATGGCAGCCGGAGTATCTACTAGAAACTTGAATCTACCCATCTAGTCGAATCGATGGGCCGAGGAGGATGGCCGAGATGAAAACTGAGGTTATGGAGAAGAAGTAGAACTTACAAGTATCCTTACAACAATCTCTGAAGCTCTCAAAGATTTCCTCAGAGAAAGGTCTCTCACTGGAGTAGTCATGGAAATTCGAAGGCCTGGAACGTTGACGAAGAACTGAGCGCTGGGATCCTCTGGTGGACTTAGGTATTAGTAGAAAAGAAAGGCAAAAAGAGCTTCCCTAGGGCCTTATATAGCAAGGGAGGTAAGGGAAGGTCACTCCTGCCCAAAGTTTTAGGAAGAATGTCAACCGTTAGATCTGCGCTTCGCCACTGGATGGGGGAGACATAAAGTCGCTTGGAGTAATAAGCCACGCCTCGTAATTTGTAACGCGTCAGAAGCAACTGTCCCCACACGTGCGAACTGGAAGCTAATCGATCTTACCCCTTAGAAAGTCAAAACCACGCTTTTCTCCTCGGAAGGAGATAAAAACTGGAGTTTTGAGGGGCTATTGTGGGGACTATGGCCCAAAGTAACAAGTTGGGCCTTGGGCCTGTCCGAGGACACTAGCCCGTCCGAGGAGACAATGTGGCTTAAGCGATTCATGTTAAGCCTATCACTTGAAATAAAGAAAAAAGGTCTGAGGAGGAATTTCTCCTCGGACACTGAAAGTCCAGAGCGGACGTACGTCCAAGCCATTGAAGCCCATCCCCTAAATACGTACAAAGGAAGGAAAAACAAAATATCTAAGCAAAAGCTGCCACCACCGCATTGAATGCACTACAACTACTTTCATGGCCGCATTAATGTGGAGAAGACCCCTGAACAGTGTTACCTTGGCTATCACAACTCACAAAGGACTGAAGGAGGTGTCTGATGGGATGGGTGCTCAAGTGGGAGTTTGGATGATCAACAAGTGTAAAGCCCAGATGATAAGGAAGGGCCTATATAATGTATAGAAACCCTCAAAAAAAAAAAAAAAAAAAAGAAGGCAGAACACTGTGGCATGCAAAGAAACCCTAATGTACTGGTCTGTATATATAAATTAAATTCTGAATCTCCTCGAACTGTGAGATTTTTCAACATAATGGCTTTTGTTCTTGTCCATGTGTACCTTTATCCCATGCAAGCCTCTGTCTAACTTATTTAAACTTAGTTCTTTAATCCATACTCTACAAAATTCATTGTGTTGGGCTTTTTAGATCAAGACTTCGCACGATAGGGGTCTGGGCTCCAAAAACTGTGTCCCTACATTTGTAATAGTAGATTTTTGTCTAGAATGTAAGTTGGAAATTTGAACGCTGAAGTATCTGTGCAAAATTAGTGCAATTGCGACAAACAATAAAATTAAAAAAAGTTCAAAAGTTTACTTTAAATTCTAGGTTTTGAATAAGATTTTTTTTAACCTTTTTATTATTAGTATTTTTTTTTTTTTTTTTTTTTTTTTAAATTTATCTTTATAACTTTTCTAAAACAAACATAACAACAGTCATTGTATAGATGGATAAAATATAGCAGGCCTTTTAATCATCTCTGGTCACCAATATAATAAATCATTTATTTAATTATTTTTTATTTTACGTTTAAAAAGTAACGAGTCTTAAATATAATAAAAGTTTTATCACCATTGGCATCATTCTTCCGGAAGAACGTAACTTGGGACAACTATCAGCAAGTATGGTGCAGAGGTATGAAGTCTTGAGAAAATCCATTATGTAATCAAACTTGTAGTATATTTGGCATTCCCTGCACCAATTTTAATCCTCCTTGGTCCCTTAATCCTTATGTGCATTATGTGGGATGTTATGCACAGGGCATCATGGGTATATAAATTTTGAACTCTCCTTTAACCTATTCACATGTGTTTTGAGCAATATAGCTTCCCATCTCACTAAATAATAACTATGTTATGGCCGATTTAAAATAAATTTTCGGGATTTTTTTCTTCAAAAAAAAAGATTCAAGCATACAAAACCTGCCGAGGATCCAAAATAACTTCACAGTATATTCCAATTCACAATAGTTAGTAGAGAAATTATATGTTCACAACATTTTTACAATATTTTCACAATAAATTATATATGGCAGGTTGTTTTGGGTTGTTATTGATGGGTAAAAAAGTAGTTTCAATGGTATGTTAAAATTAGAACTAATAATAACTTACTATCTATAATTTGTTGTAAAAATATTGTGAACGTAGCAATTTTCTAATTAATATAGGCAAAACTATTTTATAGTTATTGGATCAAATGATTAATTAGGAAACTCTGTATTAATTGCGGCTAATGCCCTATTGGCCATTGGCCCATTGCCTCATTGGTGGATTCTTGATACGGGAATCTTCCCAAATTCAGGTTATTTCTACTGTAGTTGCTAGTGATACTATAAAGCCGAATTATAGTTTTAATATTCATTTAAGCGTCTGCATTTTGAGCGTAGACAACTAGCACAGCTTTTGTCCTATTTCCTCGTATATGAGGCTTGCAATTTCCCCCACTTGCATCACGCACACAGGGAGAAATCAGAAAACCTACCAGCCTCACTTTAGGCGGATTGGTAACTCCCAAGGAACAATTGTTTGGGGTTTTAGAGGGGCATAAGTTCAAGCTGTTGGGACAACATATTTAATAATGAATTTTGTTAATGAATGTCTTAACTCTTAAGGACATTTGTTTAGGAAATACTTTTAGAAACTTTTTTATATATGAAAAAGAAAAAAATTGGTAAATTACAAATTAAACCTCTAAAACTTGGCTGTGTTTGGATTTTACACCCTAAAGTTTCAGAATTTAGATTTTACTCCCTAAAGTTTGAGAATATTTGAATTTTAAACCCTAATGTTTCAAAATTTGAATTTTACTCCCTAATATTTGGATTTTACACTCCGAATTCTGAAATTTTAAGGTGTAAAATCAAAACATCCCCAAAATTTAGGAAGTAAATCCAAACACTTCTAAAATTTATGGAGTAAAATCCAAATTCTTGAATGTCAAGGTATAAAATCCAAACACCCCCAAACTTCAGGAGGTAAAATCCAAATCCTTAAACTTTAGAGTGTAAAATTCAAAAACCCTAAAACTTTAGGTGTGTAATTCCAATTTACCTAAGAAAAAATGAAACCGATTTTTTAATAGTTTTTTTGTGTTTCCTATATGTCAAGGGTGAAATTGATGCCTCTATCTAAGATGTTGGGAAGCCAAGCCGAAACTCGACTATGGGCTCTTGAGATGGTACCCAAAGGCTTTCGATGTGATGTCAAGGGTGAAATTGATGCCTCTATCTAAGATGTTGGGAAGCCAAGCCGAAACTCGACTATGGGCTCTTGAGATGGTACCCAAAGGCTTTCGGTGTGATGACAAAGCCTATCCAAGCAAGAAACTAAGGCTGCACTTGACAAAACAGCAACAAAAAGCCCAATGAAAAACATGTTACAATATTTAATTAGTACATTAGTGGTCCTGGTCTGATAGTTTGAGTGAAATAAAATCTCCAGCGGTAAGGGTAAAATTACATTTAGTCCAGAAAAAAACATATTTAAACAGTCCAATGGTCAATGATTAAATAAATTTAGGAATGTATTAATTCCTGGGGGTCCTTGCATATCTTGGTCAGGAGAGTTCATTGTACTTTCAACCATCATTACATCAATGTAAGGGAAAAGTTCGATTGTTACATATACAT
Source organism: Quercus tomentella (assembly GCA_028535165.1). Classification (NCBI taxonomy): domain Eukaryota; kingdom Viridiplantae; phylum Streptophyta; class Magnoliopsida; order Fagales; family Fagaceae; genus Quercus; species Quercus tomentella. Next base: position 43,952,265 of record JAPQVY010000012.1, on the reverse strand, counting down.
TATATCCTTCAACCGTAAAATAAAAAGTAAATATTAAAGGTTCCATGGGAAGAAGGAAAGGATTAATTGGCATGGTGTGAAGGGAGAGAGGGATCCCAGCTAAGTGCAGCAAGTATTAAACTAAGATTTTGGTGGGTGTGTGTTCATAAGGCATGAATGAGACAATATGGACTGTTTTAGTGAGTGAGATGAGATTAACTCTGAGATTAAGGCTTTTTGTGAGTAGTGGGAGGCATTTATGAGCTGTGTTTGTGTAAAAGAGAGGAAAGAATGTCTGAGGTTAGATGAACGTGGGCTGAAAGGGATAAGTAGTGAGCTTAAAGAGAGCTAAACTACTAGCAAAATGGCAAATAGACCAGGGGTTTCAAAGGGAGTAGTTGTCCCTGTAGGCTATGATGCTTATCTTTTTATAATGGAGCTTTAGGGAAGCATTAATTAACATAAGTCCAAAAAACGTAAGGTTAATCAGAGGTGGAGAACCAGGGTTAATCTTCCTGGGATTTTTGGTCAGAAGTAGAAAGTTTGCTTTATGGGCTGCTTTGCTTCTTTGGGTAGTGATGGGATTTTGCATTAAATGTCAGAATTTCTGGGGCTGAGCTTAATCAATGTGATTGGGGCATGTATCAAAAGCAAATCCTAAAGCTGCAACTGAGATTTAGACCCCCAAGAAGTAAGATTCAATACCCCAAGTCAGGTGTCAAGTTTTAAGCCTACTTTAGGGGGTTCTACTAGAGGTCCCTTTATACTCTCCAAACCACATGTTCCCAATTTTTTCCCCTTTAGGATTTATGAGCTTAGCACATGAATCATGTCTTGAACATTTTTAACATTTATAGTATCAATTTGCTGGAGTTTAAATAATTTGGTTCCATCACCCTTTAGACTTCAGCTGATGTTACAAGCCTCGAGTACTGTTCACGTCTAGTAGAGAGTGACCAAAAGTCGATGGGACAACCTCTAGTTCATCTTTAAGGACTTGGTTCTCTTGTTGTACTTTGGTTAGGGATGAACAAGGGTTGTTTTGCCTACTTTCAGTCCTCTGCTTCTTGCTGGGATCTCTTAGATTGAGCCCGTTCACCTGGGTTGGTTCCTTTGGGTCGGGTTGTGTGCATCCTACAAAATCAACAACACATGTTGCCATGGGCTTTCCTCCTTCATGGACTTTTATTAGCAAATATTCTTTGGATTTTTATAGATACTTGCAATGGATCTTTTGGGCAATTAATTGTAATGTTTGAAACAATATAACAAGTTATCAAAGTACCTTCGAAAATAACCTTTACTATGATGGATTCCATATCATAAATAACGTTCATGGCTTCTAATAGTCGCATCATAATTTAAATGATAAGCTTGTTGGATCGAGCATTTTCCATGAGCGTTGGAGATATATATTATGGATGTTGTGATGCAAGTGATGACCTTGTGTTTCATGGGTTATAATGTGAGAACATATTCTTCAAGATAACTCCCTATGAGTTTTTATAAAACAATTGCCATGGTTTTTTGCCATAGTAATACTTAAGCAATAATTATGTCATGATGCTTTTCTCTTTGCCAAGCGTTAATAACCTTGGGTTTTTTGATAAAATAGTGCCAATGAAAAAATGGGCTTTGGATATTGCCAATGAAGATTAAGTTTTTGATATTGCAAATGAAGATTGGGCTTTTGATATTGCCAGTGGGAACTGGGTTTTTGATATTGCTAATGAGAATTAGGTTTTGATGTTGCCAATGAAAATTGAGCTTCAAATATTGCCAATGAGGATTAGGCTTTTGGATATTGCCAATGAAGATTAGGCTTTTGATATTGCCAACGAGAACTGGGTTTTTGATATTGCCAATGAGAATTGGGTTTTGATGTTGCCAATGAAAATTGAGCTTCAAATATTGCTAATGAGAATTGGGCTTTTGGATAAATAAATTACCATGGGTTTAAACCATGGGCTTTGATTATGGACTTGAATTCCATTGATAAAGTTGTTTTGCCATGAATTTGAATCGTGGGCTTTTTAAACCTTGTCAAGCATAAGTATTCTTGGTCTTTTAGGAAAGATTAGATTTTATCTCGCTTTACTAAATAATTCGGGTTTTTTATGAGAAAGTATTGGGTCCTATAGCGTAGCCTAATTTTGTGGTAGAAAGGAGAAAGGTTGTGGGCTAGTATAGTGATAGTTGGAAAAGATATTTAAGCATGTCTAATAATACATTTGAAAAGAAAATAAATGGGTGTTATTCAAATAACATTAGGTGTAAAGAAAAGTACCCCAACACTATAAAAATGGTATTAGATTCAAATGTCTCTCTAAGTTTATTTCTTTTTTCCCATGTTTATTTGGGGCCCTTAAATAGTAGTAAGGTTTTTTTTTTTTTTTTTTTAACTAAAACGTTAGAAGAGTAGTAAGGGTTTTTACACTTGTTTTTTTACATTTATTTTATGTGTTAGAATGTGAACATTTTCGCATCAGTTAGAAATATTATTTAAAATAGTGGATGTAAATGGGTATAAGAAGATGTTTTCCCTAGTAGTAGATTCTCGAGACATACACAAGCATAACCAAAGTTAGAATTACTATTCTAAAACAAAAGCAGTGCCAAATTGAACTGGAAAAAGGTATGTAACCTATAGTATTTGCTTGCACAAGGGAGAGACAATTTGCTATATATAGTTGCTGTTCATTATAGTTAAGATTCTAACCCAGCAAGGAATTTTGGTGAACATGCGCAATAAGTGATGATGTGAGTTGCTTTCTCTTAATTCCTCCTTTGTTTGTCATTATTTATTTTTTGGTTTCAATATATCTTCTTCATACATATAGCCATGACTTCATTCTAGTTTAAAAAATGCTTTCTTATTTCTCAAAAAAAAAAAAAGCTTTCTTCTTTTCTTTTTAGTCCCTCTAAAATCTACTTTCCTAATCATGTTTTAAAATCACAGCAGGTTTGGTAAATTTTGTTTTGTTTTTCTTTTAATTTAATTGTCATGAGTATAATTTAAAGCCTTCCACTGTATGTGGTTTTAAAACCAAGCTTTCTAGAGAAGTCTATACATCTAGTGTGAACAAAACCTTCAAATATCAAATTTTCAAACAATCTTTTTTTTTTTTCTTTTTTTTTTTTCTTTTCTTTTAAAAGATCTTTATGATACTGTAGTAGATTTTTTTTATTTATTTATTTTTCTGAAATGCATTTGTGATTGCAGTTCAGAAAAGCAATTTTATTATAAAAAATTAAAAAAAAAAAAAAAGTGTGCTATAACCTAAGGTTTCAATGAAACTGATTCATTAGCCTAAGGTTTCATGAATCAAATAATCGTATTATTAAACAGGGTGATTAATATTCCAAGAAGTTTGAAGAATATTATTCTTCAATACTCAACAAAGTCAGATAAATCATAAACTATCAACGGAAAGAAGCCATTACATATACATTGAAATTCACTTTAAATAAATAATTAAACTATCTATTACAATTTTCATAGCTATGAAAAACTCCGAAGCAGCTGAATTTCTCACCAAACAGACTACGATTTACTCATAAACATGATAGAAAGAGGAGCAATTGATATGCTAATAATGGCATTAAACAGCAACCACAATGACATCTGCTTTAACCTAAGGTTCCAAATTCCAATTAAAATACACTAAATAAGCGCTCTTGAGAACCAATATTATTGTTCAAAAAGGGTGTACAGTAATTATCTGCTTTAACCCAGTCCTTCATTTCTTGGACTAAAAACATTCAGTGCTTACTTTTGTAGTCCAAAAAGGCCAGGCTAGGGGGATGGAATTACCCCTCTTGGGCAAAAAGGGAGGCTCAGGGGGGCTCTTCTGCAGTGAGCCTAGCAAAGGAGAAGCACTGTGGCTTGTTGTCAAAGCCGGAATGATATAATCAGCCCTCAGCAGTCGTCGTAGCAACGGTGAGAGATTGTGACCATTTTCAAAGGCCTTTTGGCTGAATGTTGAAGAGGGAATATCAGCGCCGGTGATCTTGTTTGGCACAGATGGAGAGACTTGACCTTGCTTTGACTCTAAAAACTGGTTTTGGCTCATCAGATTTTGTTCCTCTATGTGAAGGATTCTGGTAGCCTCATGTGCAGGCATGGAGCTCATAAGAAAAAGCGCTGCTGTGACTATGAGAAGGCGCATATTTAGAAGCCCCAAGTGTGCTTTTTTTCTTCTTCTTCTTCTTTTTTTTTTTTCCTGTAACTAAGAGCATTCTGATGAAGTAGAGAGAGTTAAGAGGCGCTATCTGATGAAGAATGAATGGTACGTGAATATGGTTGTTATTTATAAAGGGGAATTAAATTCTGGTTCAATTAGGGTATGGAAATGGAACAGTATCTTTTGACTTGCTAAACTCGTAGCGGATGTGCGTATATGACCAGCACTAAATTGAATGAATAATCCATTGACACCATTTTGGATACAACGACAACGCAACATACATACTTAATACTTAATAGTATGACCATTTTTTTCATATATTGGTGGTAGATGTGATATTTGTGACATTATTTTTACATTAGATAATCATTAATACAAATCTTGTTTCACTTTTTTTTTTTTTTTTTTAATTTATACTTTATCAATCATTAATTTTATATACACATACATACATACAAATATACACACACACTAACCTCTAAGCACACTTGTTGTGCATGATCAGAAGCTCTTCTATTTTTTTGAGTAAACGTTAATAATTTGTATTTATTATAATTTGGAAATATATGTTTTTTTTTTTTTCAAACAAATAAAAGTGATAAAATTTAAGATGAACAATAATTGAAATATCTTTTTTGAACGTGTGTAGTGATATAGAGAAAATTTTGAGTAGGAAAAATAAGATGAACGCGAGGGGAAAAGAAGGCTAAATTTTAGGAATTTTCTTAGTTTTTTATTTTTTATTTTTTAAATTGGGGGTGTTTTACTTTTATTTGGATTAAAAAGGAATAAATAAAAAATGCTAAATTTTAGAGAATAAAAAGATGAACATGAAGGAAAAAAAAATCCTAAATTTTAGAAGTTCTCTTTTTAAATTCAAAATAAAATTTGTTATTTGATATTTATGACTCTATTTCTAAGAAAAATAACAATTAATTGAAGATGGTATTTTTGAAACATATAAAAGTCCAGTTCAAGGAGGAGAATCCTCATTTATATATATATATATATATATATATATAGTAGCCTCTGAGCACGTGCTCGTGTGCATACTCGGAGGCTCTTATATTTTTTTTGAGCAAAAGGTTAATAATTTGCATCTATTATAATTTAGAAATATTTTTTCAAACAAATAAAAATTGTAAGGTTAAATTTATTCAATTATTTTGTTGGATTTATTCCGTGCCAAATTTGCTTGTAATTCAGCATTTAGAAACCTTGTATTTAGGTGGGAATCATGTAAGGGTAGTGTGTGAGAGAGTGTGAAAAAAAACTCAAGAGTGTGCAATCAAGAAGAGCCTCGCGACTAGATCTCACGACTGGAAAGTCGCCAGAATGGCAGACATGTGAAGCATGCAGGGGGAGCTGAAAGGTCACGCCAGCTGTTGCACTACAAGACAAAATCTCCAGTCTGGCAAGGCAGTTAGCTCGCAACTCGCTCCAGTCGGGAGCTCGAGTCGCCAGAACACCCTATTTGGTTGTAACTGACTCTTCGCATTCCATACACACCTTACTATAAATACCCTTATACCCACGAAATATAGAGAGCTTCTAGAGAGAATTTTGAGAGAGAAAGCCTAGAGAAAAACAAGATTGACTCATCCACAATCTTCATCTTTTGATTCTCCAAATTCCTCTACTCTCACCCTCTCCATTGATACATCCTTGGGAGGTATATTAGCCAAATCCTTATCTCACCATACCCATATCTGTGAAAAAGTATTTTGGTGCTTGGAAGTAGTTCAGAAAGGACCAATTCATTTTGGTTGATGCAATGGGCTATTGCGGGATCCGGTAAGCTAGAGAAGACAAGGTTCGGCGTAACTCTGTTGGAGCAAGAAGCTTGGAGGGTTTAGGTGCACTGGGTAGATTAGGCTTGGAGGGTCTTCTGCTATTCATGTATCCCAACTTTATTCTCTAGTAGATTATTGACCGCTTAGAGGGCAGGGGAAAGGTTTTATGCCAAGGATTTCGGTTTTCTCTTCGATAACACATCGTTGTGTTGTTTTTGTGTTTGCACCTGTCTTCCCTTAATCTTTGCCTTTTAATTACTGTTGTGGTTGTGATTAATTATGGTTTAGATTGTTTTACCAATTCTGTTTTAGCTTATTATCATATTCCGCACATACATTGTTTGATTATAAGCTTGTGTTGGTAATTTGTAAATTGGGGGTCTAAACATTCATAGGTGTTTTATACACTATTTGAACATTCAAAAATGATAAACTTTATAGATAAATAGTAATTGTAATTTCTTTTTTGACCGTGAAGGTAAAAAAAATCCTAAATTTTAGGAATTCTCTTTTTGAATTCAAAATGAAATTTTTTATTTGACATTTGTGACTCTGTTTCTAAATGAAATTATCCTTTATTAATAAGGGTATTTTTAAACCACATAAAAGTCCAGTTGAAAGAGAGGAATTCTCTTTATATATTCATTTTTGACTTCATCAAAAAATAACCAAAGTTTTAAAATGGATAATAATAAACCTCATGGCATTTTCTAATTGAAGAAACATTAAGTGGTAAAAAAAAAAAAATCAAAGTATATGATTTGTATTAGGAGAATCACTTTTATTATTTTTATTATCCACCAATCCTAACCCATCATTTGTTGTTAAATAAAAAAGAGTGAATGATCTCTATGGAGATTATTTTTACAAAAACGCTTTACTGTGGATCTAATAAAGCCAACTCCATGATGTATTTGTTACTTTCCATTCTTAATAAAAATTTCTCACAGTCTTCCCATTAAAAAAAAAAAAAAAAAAAAAAAAAAAAAGCTTAGGTGCCTTAAGCAATTTGACACCAATAGGGGAGTGGATTTAAAAGCTTGGCCTTTGCAATTTTCCACGTATGTAAGGTGGGTAGAATAAGTTGCAAGACACCATAGCTAAGGGTAGTAACTAGTAATTCATGTTCACGTGTCAAGTTCGTATCGTGTCGACTCATGAGTATTCGATTATATGGGTCAACCCTAATCTGACATGTTTATTAAACGGGTCAAGATTCTTCAACCCTAGCACAACTCATTTATTAAACGGGTCAATTATGTCAACTTGTTTATCAAATTTTATCAACAAAAAAAAAAAAAAAAGTAATTTTAGTATTAACCAAATTGATATGAATCATGAAAAACCAAAAAAATAAATATTTTTAATATAAAATTCAGAATCAACGAGTATCATAAATAATCATTCAAAACTAAAACATATCTCAATATCACAAATAATCAATCATAATATGTCAAAGAAAATAAACCACAATAACTAATAAGTTTATACACCTAGGATTTGAAGGGTATAATGGTAAAATATTATTTAATTAAACAGGTCAGACAGATGAAACAGGTTCCATGTGATGGACACTTACCCAACCCGTTTATTAAACATGTCAGTTGTGTCAACCCAAATATGATTTGAACCCATTAAGTCTCATCTCATAACTTACTAATTTTGTATTGTATCATATCAAATTTGCAAGTCATGTTCAATTCTGCCACCCCTAACTATAGGTAAAGAAAATCTTCTGGAAATAATTAAGAATATCACTTTTGATTTTTGTGAATGGCGAGCCCGAGGACTTGATGAGCAAGTTTCTTTGGTATTGAGGCAAGTTTTAATTTGAATGTTCAAAGGCCTCCAAAAAACAGGAAAAATTGAAAGTTCAAAGATGCACGTAACATGATCAAGGACCGGCGAAATGGACGGAGTATCATTTTTGCGAAGATTTGTTTCCTAGCTAGCAATGGAATTCATTAATACCTTGTGCGGCACTTGGAAATTTGTGGCTACAAATTTTTATTTTATTTTATGGAAGCTACAATTTGTTTATGTATCGAAGGATTCAAATTTCAAAGCTTTGGCTACTTTCATATTCCTTTTTAATATATGGTCCAGAGTCCAGACTCCAAAATTCAGGTTATTTGTGTTATGTTGGGCTTAGATTAATGTTATATATGTATCAACGTATGATCTGTGGAGCTATTATGTATCAGTGTTATGTTGAGCTTAGATTAATGTCACTAGCCGAGAAAATTATTTATTTTCTTGGCATTATTTATTTGTTCTTTAAAGTGAACTCCACAATTTGATGAAATGTCTAAATTGAATTTTTGAATATTTTAAATAGGTTGGATAAAAATCTTGTATTGGGTTCAGCTTCTGTCTGTAGATAACCATTTGAATAATGAGAATATGAGGTATTTTTCATCTTAAAAGCCCATTTAGAAGATGAGGATGAAATTTGCCTAGAAAGGACTATTGCAACAATAGATGATTAACAGGTTATGGGATATAATGATAGTGTTGAGCTAATGGGAAACACCACTTTTGGAACTTAAAAAGCTTTAAGCAATGGGTGTTTTTTTAGGCCTAGCAAATAGTGGTTATTATATCATCTTCTCTATAAATAGGATTAAGCTTTAACCCTTCAACTTGGGTTGGTGATTTATATGATAGTGTAGATATAGTAGCATGTTCCTCTTTCATTTATCTCATGTTCACTTTGTTTTTTCCTTTACCTTTTTTAAACTTACAATTTTCTATCTCAAATGGGTACATGTTTCCTTCTCTGGAATCAAATTTGCAGTGTTAGGTAGGAAATAAGAGTTTTGAAAATTAGGCCCAATAGATGCAGGAACCCAAAATAAGGTTTGCTCTAAAAATTTTTATGCAATTTTCAAATTAAATATTGCCTCTTATTTGAAGATATGAGAGTTGAAACTTGCAACCTATAAATTAGTTCCTAAGTGCCTTTAGTTGACATTCACCGATTAACATAATCTTACTTTTCTTATTGTAGTATGAGGACATAATGTTTTCTATATCATTAACACTGTATCAATGTTTCCTTGCACATAATTAATGATGATGATTTGAGTCATTTTCACAAATCTCATATAAAAAGGATTGTTCAAAGTGCCTACATATAAGAACTTTTTGAATCACAATTGGTTAGGTAGAAGTCATAAACTTAATTTTAAGAAGACACTATATTAAGAGAAATTATATGTTTTTTGTTATCATATTCAAGTTATAGTAGCTTCAAATAAACTAAATAGTTTTAATATTTATTTAATTATCCCGCATCGTAGGGATTAACCACAATTATCTCATAATTATGGAGCATATATCCATTCATTCTATCCGAAAAAAATGAGAACATTTAATTTAGCCATGAATAACAGGGATGAATCATGAATTATCCTAAAGATGCAACTATTTGAATTTGATGGTGAGCTAAAGCTCTTAGGATTCCTTACTTTTTTACATCCATAAAGGAAAGTACATGGTCGGCTACAACGAAGAGGAAAAGTCTAGGACCACATAATTTTTCATAACTTTTTACCACAACTGTGACGTGACAAAGTGTAATTGTTAAAGAAAAAATTGTGAGTCTATGTGTAAGTGATAGTTAACCACTCACAATCTGTCACGTCAGAGTTGTGGCAAAAAAGTTGTGGAATAATTTGTGGTCCTAGAAAATCTCCATCATCATGATGTACATAACACGGTCGGCTCTGTGGACTTGTGCCCATTCACCATGTAAAATAATATATGTAATAAAAGATACTAATATCAAATTAACTATTAATTTCATAAATAAATAAATAAAAACTATTAATTTCTTTTGCCAAACTTCTTTTCTTTTCTTTTCTTTTTTTTAATAGAGGAAATACTGAACTTTTATTAAGAAAATCCAGCTAATTCAACTTGGATGACAAAAATAAATTGTGGTGAAACATCCTTCATTCACATAATAAAATTTTAGATATACACATTATACTAGCGGCGGAGCTAGAAATTTATTTTTGGAGGGCCAAATAAAAAAAAATGGGATGATTAAAATTTTCCCCTATCTATACTACCACACCCATCATTCATGCTAAGTATAATTGTTAAAATTGTACTGTAAATACATACTACAAAAAGTGTATTTATTAAATTTAAACAATTCATGAGGCAAGATTGAAATAAATATTTAATAATATTAAGTTATGCGTAATCAAAATATGTAAAAAACAAGCAGTAATATAAAAAGTTATATTGTAAGGACACAATTCCTTGGCGGCCCAACAATGATGTTGGGCTCGCATGTGAAAGAAAATCCCTCACAATATGATTTGTAGAGAATGGGCTTGAAAGGCTAGGCGTTGGTCACGGGGCGATGTTTCGGTCTTGATTTTGGAGGAATTCATATAGAAAAGGGGGGATGGGTTTGAGCATTTAGGCCTTATGGTGTCGCACCTTATGGGATGGGGCTCCTCGGAGTTGATCCGGGGACCATTGAGGTCTTACCCCGGTTACCCAATGATGGACTTTCTTCATGAAGTCCGGTGTTCTTGGGAGATTATGCCCCATATAGTCTCTTTCCCCCGTGGGATGGAGAGAGAGAGAGCCCCCCCGTGTTTACTTCCTTTCCTCTTTTATACTCGTCTGCGTTAGCTGTCCTTCGTCCACGTGTAGGGTCGATCTTTACAACACTGATATTTGTCCCATCAGTCCAATCCCAGAATTGTTGGGGATGGTTGGTAAGGCTGCAGAGTACGGCTATGTCAGGTGCAGGGTCTTATCCGGAAGGGTAGTAAGGATAACTTCCCCCCAAGATATTTTAGATCTCCTTACACATTTGTTCCTGTGCCAGTTTTACCCCTTTATTTCGATGGGATTTTGGATCTGCCGAGGACTGAACTGTCCTCAGCTGTATTCCAAGAACAGTCTTGTGCTCTGTTATCGGGCTTGGACCATAGCTCTCCTCGGCTTGGGCCTTCGGATTCTCCATGAGCGAATGGGCCTGGCCCATAAATTATTGGGCCCCACAATAGCCCCTCAAAACCTGGCTGTCCAACCTCCCGGTTGGAAAGGTGGGTTTTGGTAATACCGAGCTTTCATTATGGCTCATTTAATTCGGCCTTTCAATAATGCTAGCGGTTCTCCAACTGCCCAGGAAACGCACCGGTCTGCGAGACAATTTTTGATTTTATCCCTGATGCGTGCTTGACGTTTGGTTATCCAAAGCGCGTTTTTATTGACCTCTATTTACGAGACTACTTTAATTCGACGGTTTCCTGATGAGGTGGAGAAGTGGAACCGGCACATCTGTGTTTGCAGGTTCCATTGGAGATCTGATCCTATTAAATGCCCCCCGCTCCACCCCTTGTATAAGAGGGAAGGTAGGAGGTTATTGTTTTTTTGTAGAGTCCCCTTTCATCCTTTTAAGATTTGAAATACTTGGCCTTCCTTAGAGTTTATTTTACCCACTAGTTTACACACTAAGTCGTGATACGCTTTACCATACAACGAGTAATGAAGGAACCATACCCCTCCCGTAAACGCCACATTCTGATAAAGCTCGTAATGGCTCGGTCAGGGCAGGGATGGCGAAGACTCAAAATCAACCTCACCTTTCTTTCAGCCAAAATCCGAAGCAGGGACTCGTCACATCAAACTTCCGGTGTGACTGAGTCGAGGACACCCAATATCATAACCAACCGCTCTCTTATGAGCTCGCCTAATATGGCCCCAGCGTGTTAGGAGTTAGGACCGAGGCAGGGACTAAGTGTCTCTGCTTCTTCCTCTCTTCGTTCACTGGTGGCCCTCTCAGCCTCCCTCTCTTAGTCTTCCCAGCACCAGATCCATTCTGGTGCTTTCTCTTCTCCCTCTTTTGTTCCTTTTCTTTCTTTTCATCTCTTCTCTCTTCTTCTCCTCCTTCTTTACTCATGTCCTCCATCTTCTTCATTCATCTCCTCCATCTTCTTCATTGATTTCTTCCTTACTATTTCCTTCTCCTTCATCTCTTTCCAAAGAAGGCTCTTATCGTAATATGAGAAGTATTGAGGCAGGGATTGGAGGGATTTTGAAGACGAGTTTAAGAGACGCCTGACTGTTTACATATCTGTATTGCGGATGTTATAGTTGCTTAGGCAGTTCACATTTTGTATAGGCTTGTTTAAGCCCTTCTTTGTACGTTGTAATAACTTTTCGTATTAATAAAAATTGCTGTTACCTTATTTCGCATGTTCTGTCTTTATTTTTTTTTTTATTTGCAAATGCTGCTCGGCACAATAATACAGCATTTGAATCAGTGATAACTAAAGCCAAAATATTTGCTAATAAAAAGATGTCACCATAACTTTAATAGAACTGTTTGACATAGCAACGCGTACCTGTAAATAGCGATACCTGCCCGAAACAAAGCCGAGATTAGAACTGGATGTTCTCCGTGGTGTAGGAGGTAATTGTTCGAAGGCGTATCATCCGCAAAAAATGAACAGCCCCCGTAGGCTGCCGAGTAGCGGAGCGTCCCGCCGTCACCCTAACACTCTTATTGGCCTCAACATTTTACAGTATCTGGGCCGAGGACTTTCCCTATCCGAGCAGTTGGTTCCCCATAGGCTTGAGTCCGAGGACCATGCAAGGCCTTAGTTCTGTCCAAAACTTGTAAGGTTTATTTTTTGTACTTGGTTTCCCCATAGGCTTGAGTCCGAGGACCATGCAAGGCCTTGGTTCTGTCCAAAACTTGTAAGGTTTATTTTTTGTACTTGGTTTCCCCATAGGCTTGAGTCCGAGGACCATGCAAGGCCTTGGTTCTGTCCAAAACTTGTAATTTTTATTTTTTTTGTACTTGGTTTCCCCATAGGCTCGAGTCCGAGGACCATGCAAGGCCTTGGTTCTGTCCTTGGGCCCCTATGCTGAACGGGCCTGGGCCGCGAATTTACTGGGCCCACAAATTAGGGGGTATTTCCGTAGTCCTGGGTCACGCGGTACTTTTTGGCGTCCCAGTGTTCGAGGTGCGTCTTCACGAGGCTCCTTTAATCTCAGGGTTGCAGACGGCATTGGAAATCGAGCCGGAGACATTTTGTCTGTAGCGTTCCTTGGGACGCTGCGTGAATTAAATGCCACCTCCTTATCTTTTAAATAAATAGGAGAGAAAGTTGCTTTACCTTCACCCAAATCCTTCAGTCTCCTCTCCTAGTACATCATGTTTGAGGCGTGGGCTGGGGCAAGGGAACTCTCTCCGCCACAAAGGCATCGTGTCCTCCTGAGACTCCAGATAGTGAGGTACGGGCAAAGGCAGCATAAATTCAAGAGAATATTCCAGTTCGACAGAAGGGAAAGGGTATTTCTCCCTCTTTTAGTCAAAATCCGAAGCAGGTTCTGTCTACGCCAGGATCTTGGTGTGTCAGAAGAAAGATTCTCCGCCATCAGCGCCTCTGCCCTGTTGCAGACAAATTTTTGGTGAAGGCTCCTCAACTTCCGGCTCCCTGCACCTTTCCTTCCGCGGTGCAGGCCCCAAGCTGGGTTCTTTTGCTGCCCGAGTTATGGGCATGCAGAAGCATTGAGGAAGAACAAAGTTCTGAAGGAGTAGCCTCCCCCTCATCTGCGCTTCTTCTTCGGCTTCACCTTCATTCCCTTGTATTTTTCTTTTTACTCACGTAGTTAGCTTCAGCATAAGCTTCTCTCAGCTTTTTCATTGTACACTGTACTATTTCTTTGTCTTAGTAAAATATGAGTTTGTTTCTTTCTAAATATTTTTCTTTTCTGCCACAACTACTTAGTGCATAGACATTAAATATACGCTCGTCTCTAATAATATTTGGAGCAGAACAATGCCTTAAAATCAATTCCTATTAGTTTAAACTTATCGATGTTATCAAGTATCACAATGGCAATTCTCAATAAATTAAAATCTTGAAACTAACCGGAGTAATGGTTGAGCACTGAGCGATGCATGAAAAATAGATGTCCGAGAACGATGATCTCTGAATAATTCGTCCGAGAGGGTAGCCCAGTGGAGAGGGATTTCGATTGTGTTTTTGGGTGATATATTGCACTATATTACATCAATCCCTTGGGTATCGGGGATCTGAGGGTAGACTGGGAAATCCGTGCAATTTAGGGATTGACCCAACTGTTAACGGGGAGTTCTCCTCGGATAGATTTTAAACTTCATGCAATCAGTTTTCCTTTTAAGTAGTTGGTTTCCCCATAGGCTTGAGTCCGAGGACCATGCAAGGCCTTGGTTCTGTCCAAAACTTGTGAGATTTCTTTTAAGTAGTTGGTTTCCCCATAGGCTTGAGTCCGAGGACCATGCAAGGCCTTGGTTCTGTCCAAAACTTGTCAGTTTTCTTTTAAGTAGTTGGTTTCCCCATAGGCTTGAGTCCGAGGACCATGCAAGGCCTTGGTTCTGTCCAAAACTTGTCAGTTTTCTTTTAAGTAGTTGGTTTCCCCATAGGCTTGAGTCCGAGGACCATGCAAGGCCTTGGTTCTGTCCAAAACTTGTGAGATTTCTCTTAAGTAGTTGGTTTCCCCATAGGCTTGAGTCCGAGGACCATGCAAGGCCTTGGTTCTGTCCAAAACTTGTCAGTTTTCTTTTAAGTAGTTGGTTTCCCCATAGGCTTGAGTCCGAGGACCATGCAAGGCCTTGGTTCTGTCCAAAACTTGTCAGTTTTCTTTTAAGTAGTTGGTTTCCCCATAGGCTTGAGTCCGAGGACCATGCAAGGCCTTGGTTCTGTCCAAAACTTGTCAGTTTTCTTTTAAGTAGTTGGTTTCCCCATAGGCTTGGGTCTGAGGACCATGCAAGGCCTTGGTTCTGTCCAAAACTTGTCAGTTTTCTTTTAAGTAGTTGGTTTCCCCATAGGCTTGAGTCCGAGGACCATGCAAGGCCTTGGTTCTGTCCAAAACTTGTCAGTTTTCTTTTAAGTAGTTGGTTTCCCCATAGGCTTGGGTCTGAGGACCATGCAAGGCCTTGGTTCTGTCCAAAACTTGTAGGATTTCTTTTAAGTAGTTGGTTTCCCCATAGGCTTGAGTCCGAGGACCATGCAAGGCCTTGGTTCTGTCCAAAACTTGTCAGTTTTCTTTTAAGTAGTTGGTTTCCCCATAGGCTTGAGTCCGAGGACCATGCAAGGCCTTGGTTCTGTCCAAAACTTGTCAGTTTTCTTTTAAGTAGTTGGTTTCCCCATAGGCTTGAGTCCGAGGACCATGCAAGGCCTTGGTTCTGTCCAAAACTTGTGAGATTTCTCTTAAGTAGTTGGTTTCCCCATAGGCTTGAGTCCGAGGACCATGCAAGGCCTTGGTTCTGTCCAAAACTTGTAGGATTTCCCCTCTTTTTTTTTGCTTATTTATTTTCGAACGTAAGCCCCTAGACCAGGGCGGGGAAAGCCGGCTTGAGGCCAGAAGCCCCCAAAGTTGTCCGCGCCGTCGTCACTGCGAGGCGCAGCCCCTAGCAGAAATTTATGCCAAAGCAACAACTGCCTGTTGCCGGAGACGGAGGAAACTCCGCGAACCTCTGCTTGCTAGAGAGTTGACTCCACCGCCACCTGCGCCAACGCGCAAGCCTTCCCACAGACGGCGCCAATTGTAAGGACACAATTCCTTGGCGGCCCAACAATGATGTTGGGCTCGCATGTGAAAGAAAATCCCTCACAATATGATTTGTAGAGAATGGGCTTGAAAGGCTAGGCGTTGGTCACGGGGCGATGTTTCGGTCTTGATTTTGGAGGAATTCATATAGAAAAGGGGGGATGGGTTTGAGCATTTAGGCCTTATGGTGTCGCACCTTATGGGATGGGGCTCCTCGGAGTTGATCCGGGGACCATTGAGGTCTTACCCCGGTTACCCAATGATGGACTTTCTTCATGAAGTCCGGTGTTCTTGGGAGATTATGCCCCATATAGTCTCTTTCCCCCGTGGGATGGAGAGAGAGAGAGCCCCCCCGTGTTTACTTCCTTTCCTCTTTTATACTCGTCTGCGTTAGCTGTCCTTCGTCCACGTGTAGGGTCGATCTTTACAACACTGATATTTGTCCCATCAGTCCAATCCCAGAATTGTTGGGGATGGTTGGTAAGGCTGCAGAGTACGGCTATGTCAGGTGCAGGGTCTTATCCGGAAGGGTAGTAAGGATAACTTCCCCCCAAGATATTTTAGATCTCCTTACACATTTGTTCCTGTGCCAGTTTTACCCCTTTATTTCGATGGGATTTTGGATCTGCCGAGGACTGAACTGTCCTCGGCTGTATTCCAAGAATAGTCTTGTGCTCTGTTATCGGGCTTGGACCATAGCTCTCCTCGGCTTGGGCCTTCGGATTCTCCATGAGCGAATGGGCCTGGCCCATAAATTATTGGGCCCCACATATATATTTTTATTCAAAATTGTAATCTATTCTCTTTAAGATGGAATTAGAAATAAAATTATCAATAATTTTCCTTTTTATATAAAAAAAATTAGACAAAGTATATTTGTATCAATTTTAATAATAGTTTATTATATTTGTATCGTCAAAATCCTACGTTCTTACCGATTCTGAACGATCGCAAAGATCCTTAAAATATCCGGATCGTTTTGGGCAGGTAAGATCATAAAATCATAGGATTATAGGATCCAGATCGGGATTTTGACAACCATATTCATGATGTAAAAATATAATAATAGTAGTCAATTAGTATCAAACATCATCCATGTTTTCCAGAAGTTATAATAATACGCATTATCCATTTATTATATTATCAAGACTAATCTCATCAGTCATTATGAACTAGAGTCTCTGTTGAAGACTTGAAGTGTTGAACATGAACGGTTGAAATTGTTTTACGTGCATCTGAATAAAAGAAATCCCTTTCAGGCTAAAGGATTAAGATTTAACAAAATCAGATTTACTCCAAAAGAGAATTAATATACGAACAGTGGTATAAAAACAGCAACTACAGTGACATTTCCTTTTACCTAAGTTTTCGATTAAAATTCTCTAAACGAGATCTTGGGACACTGTATGGTCTAACAAGTTTGTGTGTTTTTTCATTTTGTAAGATAAGACATTCAATATACAATTAGTATTGTTTACTATTTCTTTACAACATGGGACATGGTATCTTACAATTAGTATATAATAAAAATAATATTGGAAATAGATGTAGGCAAAAATGATATTGTTCTGATCATAACAAGTTATATGGACAAAATGGCCTTATGCCATTTTCACCCAAATTATATAGCCTTATGCTCCCCTTCCCAAACTAATTAGGAAAATACCTCTCTTTTGTAACTCTATTTTCTCAAAATCGAGTTAAAAAAAAAAAAAAAAAAAAAAAAAAAAAAAAAATCTGGAGCCCTATAGTGACGTTTTTAAGGACCTATAGTGACGTTTTGTAACTTGATCTCCATGAAATCGAGTTATAGGCAATTTTATTGCCTATAACTCGATTTCATGGAGCTCGAGTTACAAAACGCTACTATAGGTCATTAAAAACGTCACTATAGGTCCTTAAAAGCGTCACTATAGAGGTTAACTCGATTTTGAGAAAGTCAAGTTTCAAAAGAGGGGCATTTCCCTAATTAGTTTGGAAATGGGGGCATAAGGCTATATAATTTGGGTGAAAAGGGCATAAGGCAATTTTGTCCCAAGTTATATCATTATTTTTAAAATATTTTATGCCCCACAATACTTCTTCGTTTTTATTATTATTATTAGAGAAGTTGTGCCCCAAGATGCCAATAGTGATATATAAAAACAGTAACTAGAAAGAGAGATGCTACGTTCACAACATTTTTACAATATTTTCACAACAAATCACAAGTGGTTAGTTGTTATTGGTTCAAATAACACTAAGATTACTTTTTTGCCCCAACAATAACAATTAGTAACAATTTGCCACTTAAAATTTATTGTAAAAATATTATGAAAATTATATGAACATTTTATTTCTCAACCAGAAAAGTCTAGAATGACATTTGCTTTGTCCCAAGTTTCTGATTAAAATATTCTAAATAAGATATTGACGCGTACTATTTATTTAACCAGATCTTTCCTCAAAAAAAAAAAAAATCTAACAGGATTGCGCAGCTTCCATTTTCCATTGAATTATGCTAGGACACAACCTTTGTCACAATTTTATGCCATAACTCGTCATATGGTGAGTTGTGATTGGTAAAAATATGTCCCCATATGGCCCACTAACATACTCTTACTAATCACAACTTGTCATGTGACGAGTTATAATACAAAGTTGCCACTAGTATAATTCTTTTCCATTGGTACCTGCTCATAGTCATGTCATATGCTAGTGCTTATTCATTGCGTAGACAAATTCAGAGAGAGAGAGATTATGTAAACAAATTTCCAATACTATAATATTGGAGTTCTTGAGAGATTTACACTATAATATTGTCTGATGATGCACAAAGTCAAAATATTCCCTATCATTGTCTAACCAGATTTTGTGGCCTTTTCCAAGATTAGAAAAAGAGTAACATTATATACTCATAGTGGTATAAAAAGTTAAAACAACTCCTACAAGTCTACAACGTCATAAAAATTAAAAATTAAAAAAAAAAAAAAAAAAACTACTACTACTACAACGTTAACACTTAACAGCTGTTGAGCACCATAATGTTGTCTAAAAGATTGTATGGCATCTATTTTCCTTTGGTACCTGATTTATTCATATGTTTACTATTGTAAATAGTATATAGCAATGAATTGTTTTCCCAGCTTTCATCCTTGTCCTTATGCACTGAAGTTAGATGAATAATTACTCTAAACCTTGGCCTGGCAATGAACTTTTCTTATGAGCTGATGAGCTAGAGCATCAGACCATTAGTATTAGTTGTGATATGTCAAATGTCATTTTAACACATTAAAAATCATTTTATCTATTTTACTACATCATTTTACAATAAACTTGAACCAAATGTTTTATTTTAACATTATAACGTATTAAAATAATATATAAAAAAATAATAAAGCATCTCTCTCTTCTCTATACTTTGAACTAGAACTCATTCACCACAGACTTCATGACCTTAATCCAAATCCATTATGACCACCACTTTTAACCACCGGTCACCGTGATGCAGAAATACCAAACAAAAAAAAAAAAAAAAAAAAAAAAAAAAAAAAAAAACCAAGTGCAAAACAGCACTAAAATCAACCAACCACAAGCTACAAATATAAACCCAGCAAACCATAAGCTGCAACACAATCCATTAGCCAAGCCTAGCCCAAAACCACCAGTCATTGAAAAAGTGAGAGAGAAAAGAGATCGGAACCCATTACTAGATTAGAACCCACTGAATCCACAAACCCACCACCACCAATGACCTCCCAAAATCAACCCAACCACCACCAGCCAAAACCCCAAAATCAGCAATGGTGGCAATCGAGAAGTGAACCAGAGAGAGGAGGGAGAATGAGAGTGATGAGTGAGAGAGAGAGAGTGAGTGAAAGGGAGAGAGCAAAGAGAGTCTATGAGAGGGAGATAGCAAAGAAGAGTGGGCGAAGAGGAGAGGGCGAGGAGGAGTGGGTGAAGAGGAGAGAGAGGAGAGAGAGAAGAGAAGGAAATGGTGAAGAGAGAAATGAAAGTTTGAGAGAGGAGACAGAAAGTTTGTATTAAAAACCAATAAATTTTGTTTATAAGATGCTACAATTCCCTTCTACTAGTAGAAGGGCACTGTATTATGTTATAAACAATTAGATTTTTGGCACATGTGATGAGGTATAGTTTTTGGTGTTTGATATGCCAAATGCTAAAAATTTAGTATTTGGCACACTTGATGCCAATGATTTTAGCTTCTAGTGTGCTAAATCATACCAAATGCCATTTCAACACCCCAAATATTTAAAATTACAAAAAGAAAAAAGAAAAAGAGGAAGCCTTCATCGTTCTGGTGTGCTATTTACAAAAATTTTGCCAACTTTTTAAGGATTTTTTGGAATAGCAGCTCAATGTAGCAAGTGCATTTTTTTTTTAATCGTTTATCTTTCTTGGATAATTTATACTAATTTTTAATGGGTTTAATGACTAAAAATAAAAATAAAGTAAGGTAAATTGTGAAATGGTGTGTTAAAATAGCAAAAATAGTATTTTAGGTGTAGTATCATTTTTTTAAGAGACCATATGTAAATGCTCTAAATGATTGCTATAAGATAGTCTTTTTACTTATTCCAAAGTTGAAATCCTTTTAATTTTGAACAATGTATCAGTTATTATAAATTCTATGGTATAAGGTTTACAAATTTTTTTTCTTTTTTTTGAGAGAGAGATAAGGTTTACAAATTGATGTGTCACTAATCATAATAAACTAATTCAAACATTCATTAATTTGGTTGTTGTAGTCAATCAATTATATATATCATTGTCATATCATGTAAACAATTACGGCAGCTTTAACATTTTTCTTTATAAGTTATAGGCTTATAGCACTCTGCTTTTAGGTTTTCATTTTCGTTTTTGTTTTTTTATAATTATTATAGTAGATCTTCTTGTTTTTGTTCTTTTTTCAATTTTTTTATTTTTTTAAATAGCAGATCTTAATTTGGCTTATATAGATCTACATTTTAACTTTCGACTTCCCTGTATTCTCTCTCTTTTTTTTTCTCTCTTTTTTTTTTTTAATAGAAAATTTCAATCTATGGCTTTCGCTCCTAGCGATAGCTCTTTATTATCAAACCAAAATACCAATCAATTTTGAGTGTAAGTGGGGATTGAACACTATAATAACACTAATCAATTTTAGATGCATGAAGAGTGGTTCAAAGCTTTAATTTGTCGTGGTTTTTTTGGTTTTGTTTTTGAGCTGTTTTTTAGAGCATATAATAACACTTGAGTTTTGCTGGCTCCCACAATCCTCACACCATTAAATCTACTTTGATCATTATTCTGTGGAAAAATTTAAACATATTAAGATTTACTCCAAAAGAAGAGTATTTGTTATATATTAATAAACTATTTTAAGAAACTTTTAATAGAAAAATAAAAAAAGTGACTAACTTTTTTTAACAATTTTGTTTTTATATTTTTCATAAAACGTTTCCTAATTAAAATTAATGATTCATTTCTCAAAAAAAAAATAAATAAATAAATGATTCATGTATGCCCTAAGGGCACACATTAACTAGGCCCATATATACATTCAAAATTGCACTGTTGGATATATTATACATTTTATATTGTTCTAAAACACGTTCAATTTCATATTAATTGAATATTATTTATGATTTGAAAATATATATTATAAATAAAATAGTTATTAATTTCTAATCATTTTAATATTTTGCTATATAGTATAGAGAATATAAATAGACAATGTAATATTTGACAAAAATTTTACTTTTTTTTAACATGTAATATAATCAAAATTAATTTTACGAACAATATAACACATAATAAATATTTTACTCGAATCATAAAATAAATTTCTTATTAAAATTTTCAAAATAAACTAGCTAGTAGCTTACACACATCACACGAAACTACATATTCAGATCTCTTGCTATGAAATTTTTATCAGAATAATAAATTTAATTAACTCTTAGGAAAAAAGTATTTTATCAAAAACTCTGTAATAAGTCTAATCATACTCAAGAAAAGTACAAAAAAGATGAAATTTTATTGATACTTCCAATATTACACACACTTTACTGCACATCACACAACACTCATGCTATTGCTTCTTATTTCACTCACACACTTGCAGCAATAGGTGGGAATAACCATATATAGAATACAAAGGAGGCAACTTCCTACATTCACTCACTTAAAAGTAGCAAAGTTGAATAAATATAAAAGTTGAGTCGACAAAAGCAACACTTCTTCATCTGAATAGAACTCCATGAGTCCATGTCCGCGTTGCCATGTTTTCCTCACGTACGGATGGAAACATCAGATCAAAGACAAAATCTCACCTATTAAAGTAAGCTATGTCTCTTTCTTATTTGCAGCCACCCTAATAAAGACATGCACACACATTTTTTTTTTCTTTTAAAAAAAAGCAACGTAATATTAAAAGAGCTACATGCAAAATGCATATATAACAAATTACTAGCCTATTATTCTGATCGTTACTTATTTTGTGATGGAACGGGGACATAGGTCACTGCATTGGGCGCAGTGGGTGGCGTAATCTTCAGCTGTGAGCCTCGCACAGGGACGGAGACATAGGTCCCCAGATTGGGCGCAGGTGGAGCAACCTGAACCCTTGGCAAAGGTGAGACGGTGAGAAAAAGAAACACCGCTGTGAGTATGATAATCATCATATTTAGAGACTTCGTCTTATTCTGTAAGTATAGAGAGTTAAGTGCAATTTGATAGAGAACTTCTCAGCTTTATAAAGAGTAAATTTTACCGCAAGGCATTAGTAAAACCGTGGGAGATAATGGTATTCTTTCAACTATAAATTGTTCACTTTGACCGTCATGAAGTTTTTTAATAGCTAGGGTCAAAGAAAATAATGTAATTTATTCTCGTGTGGATGGATACTTCACCAATGAGGAAATCCAGCTCATAGACGGGTACAGTTGAAGAAGAATTCAAATTAAACACTTAAGTGCGCAGTGGACTGCAATTTTTGTTGATAAGATTCCAAAGGATTAGCTTGCATTGGCGATAAGTAAAAATACCACCAAATGTTTGTGCGTGAGTGAAAGTAATTGTAATGATCGCGTAGGTAATCCTCTCATTAATTACGTCTTGCACCCAACATGCAACTTGTTCTCATTTGTGTAGTGAAAAACGATCTCCTAGCCCATTTTCTGACAAGACCCTAAACTGGACAACATGTGCTTCTTCTTCTTTAACTTTGGAGAGAGAGAGAGTAGCATGAACACCAAAACAAATATTACATTAGTTTATTTAGTGGGTATGCCCTCAAATAGCAGAGAGAGAGAGAGAGAGAGAGTATGCCACAAGCATTTCTGTGTCAAAACCCATCAATGTCAAACCAATAAGAGCTCCAAAAATTAGCGGTGTTCAACATGTAAGAATGATTATTTAGTACCTCCCAAGTGTTGTTTCCAAGTCGAAGTGTAAGATTGATTATTTTCAACTCTTTTTCAATGACATTTTCGTAAGAACATGATTTGTTTTTTAAACTAATCGACTCGTGGGATGGATCTGATTCTCTTTTCCGAAAGCAAAGAGGGCATCTAAAAGCGGAAACATCGCCATACCAAAAATAGAAAGGCGCCTTCCGGACCAATATCAGCATCGAAGTTCGGTACAGTACTCATGGTTAAATAGTATGCGAACTCAGAAGAGAATGAAATCGTGTAGCTCATCTAATCTGTTAGCACTGTATATGCTAGGCTTACACACAATCTTATTATTCGAAACGAGGAAAAACCAGATTTTTTATTTTTTGCTGCAGGTTATTAAAACGAATGTAATATTGGTTCTCCATTGAGCTAGTTAATTAAATGGAGTAGATTATCAAAAACAATGGTGTTAGAGGCAAAATATGAACTCAAATGGAATGTATATCGACATTTCTATAATAGTCGGTTGAAAATGCCCACTATTCGAACTTTTCAAACGTGTATGTAATCAACAAAGAGCATTGTTTATTTCGAAATTGTGATTTTAAGTCATATTTTTCCTTATATTTTGTAACGTTAACTCTGTGTTGTATATAATAATATATGTGATATTATTTTCCCATCACCAAAATAGTATGTTGAATTCTGTAATATAGTATTTTGAATTTTGTAATATTCGGTAAAATGACCACTATTTGGACTTTTTAACATGCATGTAATCACCAAAGAGTTTTGTTTGTTTTACGCAATGTATTTTGTATTTTATACACATTGTATTGTATGGCAACACTTTGTGTGTAAAACATACTGTGTATATAAGGATTTTTCCCATTGCGAAAATGGCATTTTGGATTAATTAAATGAGAATAACTTTAGAGGAATGTGAGATCATCAAATCCTCAGCCATATTTTTATTTTTATTTTGTTAGGGAAAAGAGATGCGGCGTTAAATGCCAAATCAATGAAATCATGAATCTCAGCCTTATGCATGTGTTTTAGATTATGGTTATAACAAATATTATATATTAAATTGACCCTCTGATAAAAGTGTTGGATTCAACAAAAATAAAAGTAATGCTAAATTCGCAATATTGTCACAACAAATTTTATACGATAAGTTGTTATCGATTCTAATTTAGGCCCAATATTGATATAATTTTTTTACCCATTAATAACAACTTATTGCATAAGATTTGTTGTGAAAATATTGTTAACATAGCATTACTCTAAAAATAATTTTGTCCCCCCAAACATCATCCTTAACCCCTTAAACAAAGGGGAAAAAAAAGCTTAAATAAAAATATATATAAAAATTAGCCCAAATAACAACAAAAATAACTCAAACAAGAATAAGATTGGACCAACGAAATGAACATATTATTCAACAAAAAGCCTATTCAAAATCAAAAAATAAAAATCATAATCATTTAAATTTGTAACTTGTTCGTTAGTAGTTATGCTCTCTTAGACTTTACAATTGCAACAATTTTGCTTTTCTTAGCGGCTCAGCTCGTAGCTGTAGCAAATATCATCAATCTCTCTCTCTCTCCCTCAATTTTTATCTTTTCTATTATCATTTCAAACTATTTTTCACTTTATTACTCTCATTCGGGCATTCTCAATTCCAACTTTATCACTTATCAGTCATTTTTTTTTATTCTTTTTCTCTTTGTTAGTCGAAAGAAATTATAGTACTTCATGTGTTAGCGTGTATTTTTTTTTTTTTTTAACGTTAATAAATTTAAGTTATCTCTTTATTAGATTTGTAAAATTAAGTTTCTTAGTGACTACCCTAAGAAAAATTCCTAGAGCCGCCACTAAGTAGGACCTATATAGCCCTACTGAACCACTAAGAGAAGTGAAATCAAATTGAAAGAACAATATCTAACAACCTAGGCAAATATTAAGACCCCCAATATCCAATTTTACAGCTAATTAAATCACTTTTAGTTTAAACTGACAATTTAATCCATGTGTAAGTGATTATCCAATTGAAAAAATCTAAGGATGGAAATAAGCAATATAAAGCAACAAAGTAATATTAAGTGTAGAAATAAAAAGACAAAACTAAATGAAAACACAACTACATGTTTTTGAAGAACAAATTAGAGCCCTCGGTGAAAATCCACTATGCTAACTCTCCAAGTCAAAACTCCATTATGAAGTAGATACAGTACAAGATTGATATAGACCCCCTAAGCCTAAATCTCCCTAAGTACTTGAGCCCTATGAGTTCATACTAGCATTTTTTTTTTTTTTTTTTTTTTTTTTGATGTTCAAACTTCAACAACATTCATTAAACTGGACCATGGTCCAAAACAGTTACATCTTTGTTTACTTGGAATTCAATTATGGGTGGGATGTCCTCAACCCAGATAACAGAATCATTCACAAATTTTGCATTCCTAGCCATACGGTGTGCAGCCATATTGCTTGTTCTACGAACATTGCTTACTTTCCAATCCAGGACGTTACAATTCAGCCTCTGGATGCCTTCGATAATCATCTGGATAGAGGTTAGGGGGGAGCTACAGCCCATCAACGCATCTGTTACTACTTGCGCATCACCTTCCAGCACAATATGCTTCAACCCAAGGTCACCAGCAAGCAGCAAACCCTCTTCAAAAGCTTTAGCTTCCACTTCCAAAGCTCCCAATGGAAAGTCCATCCTTTTGCTCATCGCTCCCATGATTTCTCCCAATTGGATTAGTGTTCAACTTATGGAACCTATTTAACACATCTGACTTGTTTAATGAAATGACATTTTATCAATATACCCTTCAAACCTTAGGTATATAAACTTATTAGTTGTTGTGATTTATTTTTTTGGACATATTGTGATTGATTATTTGTGATATTGAGATATGTTTCAGTTTTAAATGATTATTTGTGGTGCAGTTGCTCGTTAATTCTGAATTTTATATTAAAAAATATATATTTGTTTGTTTTTTCCTAATTTTTTTTATTTTAATAAAATCTGATAAATAAGTTGACACGACTGACCCGTTTAATAAATGGGTCGTGTTAAGATTGAGGAATCTTGACCCGTTTAATAAACATGTTAGGTTAATATTGACCCATATAGTCAGATACTCATGAGTTGACACGACACGAATCCGACACTTGAACACAAATTCCCACCCCTATAATTAATACCCCCAATTTTTTTTTAATGATTTTTCCCTTAATAAGCGCCTGAGCTATGTAAATCACTATAAATCTATATATTTCATGACTTGAAAATTCTTTGACCTTTACACTGTGTTTGGTTGGGGTGATTTTAGGGAGGATGGAAAAGGATGGAAAACTAAGGAAGGAAAATAGGGTGGAAAACAGTGTTTTCCACTGTTTGGCAAAAGAAGGAAAACATTGAGGAAGGAAAACCCGGGAGAAAATTTTCTCTCCCGGGCCCATAATTCTCATCCTCCCAAATCAGGAGGAAAATTGTGGGGAGAAAAGTGGACTTATGGCATTTTTACACAAATGCCCTCTCCCACCTACCCTCATTCATGACCTGATGGCCTTCTCACCTACATTTTTCTTCTCAAACAAAAAAAAAAAAAAAAAAAAAAAAAAAAAAAAAAAAAAAAACAGAGAGTGAGAGCTGGAGAAAAAAAAGGAAAGAATGAGAGTTGCTAAAAAAGAAGAAAGACGTATACAGTAAAGAATTGAACAGTTTATGAAATAAATGGTGGGTTCAAAAGAGGAAAGGCACATAGAACATGACAACAGAGAGTGAGAGCTGGAGAAAAAAAAAGAATGAATGAGAGTTGCTAAAAAAGAAGAAAGACGTATACAGTAAAGAATTGAACAGTTTATGAAATAAATGGTGGGTTCAAAAGAGGAAAGGCACATAGAACATGACAACAGAGAGTGAGAGCTGGAGAAAAAAAAGAATGAATGAGAGCTGCTAAGTGCTGGAATGTTCTTGAATGAGGGAGAAAAAGAAAGAAAAGAAGGGGGGATAGAGATAAGGACAATGTGTGTGGAGGAGAAAAAGAAGAAGAAAAAAAAAGAAAAAGAAAAATGTATGGATGAAATGAAATGAGAGAAAGGAGAAAAAATATAAATAATAAAAAATCCTAATTGAGAAATGTTACCACAATATTTTTACAATAAATTTTAAGTAACAGATTGTTATTAGTTAATATTGGTGAGTAAAAAAATAATGTCAATGGTGGATTTAAATTAGAACTAGTAACAACTTTCCACATAAATTTTGTTGTAAAAGTATTGCGAAAAATATTATGGACGTAACATTTCTCATTGAAAAATATAACTGTTGGTAAATTTTATATTATTTAATGAGTACAAATCTATTTCTTACTTATTATGTAACAAGGGTATAATAGTCAATTTATATAAACTATACTTTCTATCCTCCCACTTTTCTTTTCAACCAAACAAAAGAGTTTTCCACCCTCCCACTTTTCCATCCCTCCAACCAAACACACACGAGAGAAAACCAAATATTTTCTATCCTCTCACTTTTCCACTCCACCAACCAAACGGACCCTTAGTTTATTCTTGGTGAAATTGATTAGAGTTCTACATATAGGACATGAGCAGCTCTACGCTACATAAATAATTACCCAATTCCAATGGTGGTTCCTAGGTCTATTTAATACTCCTTTTTTTTTTTTTTTAATAATTTCGCCTTTTATAAAAAGATCCCATCTCATTATAAAAATTCTCAAAATTGTAAAATGATGTTAGAAATATTAGTGTTATTAATTCCGTTTCGGAACCTATTTTATTTTGTCCAGTGGAACGGAATATTTCGGTACCGACCTAAGGTGTTTCGGGTTCCTAAAAAAAAAATATATATATATATATATATATTTTTTTTTTTTTAAATCTTCAATAAAGTGGGATTAAAAAATATTTTATTATAATTTTCTACAAATAAAATTCACATTTTGAATAATTTTAAACAATTTAATAAATGTATAGTGTATACTCTTTCAACTTAAAAACCAATGCAGTAAAGTTAATAAAAAAATTATGTGAATATTTTATAACTTTTTACTTGTGGCATTGTTGTAAGTAAATAAGAATCTAGGATTAGCTTTTGAACTAGGAAATTTCCTAGAAGTTTCCTTACTTTCTCCATTAGTCCACACGTATTTTTCCATTTTCACTTATCATATCCTTTCCATCTGATCTCCTCCTTTCTTCTTCTCCACAAACTTCTCGATCTGCTTTTTTCTTCTTCTTTTTTTAATGCTTTCTTTGGTCTTAACGCTTCCTCACACAAGCAAGGCTGGACCCCAACATACCCCAACATGCCCAACAGGTAAGTGTTTTCTAGCAAAGGAAATGTCAACACTAGAGAAGCGTGGTGGCTCAAAGGGACAAGGATGAAACTAAAGGAGAAACAGTGAAGCCCAAAACGGCAGGTTTAGGTTTTAGAATTTTTATTTTTATTTTTTTTTAAATAGGCAGACTTTAGTACCAGTTGAAATCCTCAACTCAACCAAAATTGGCAGAAATGACCCAAAATAGGCCAAAATCTGACCCAAGGTGGAACATGAGGTATTCTCGATCGTATTGGTTTGCATACTGGTACAGGATATTCCAGCCATTCTGGCTGGAACGACATAGAATCAATAAAATTGAGAAATATTACAAATTTTTATGTCCATAATCACAAAAAATCAAAAATCAAAAAAAATCAAAATAAAAAATTCAAAGATTCATTTATTAGATAGTTGAAGCCCACCAATTACATTTATAGACGCATCAATTTGTATGCTTTATTATGTAGTAAAGTTTGTATTACCTTTAGCATTTTCCAAGATTGCAGGATAATAAGGGTATGTTTGGTAATTGCTTTTTCCCTTTATTTTCTGTTTTCAAAAACAATTTTCTATTTTTGAAACTAAAAAACTTGTTTGGCAACCCAAAATGGATAGAAAACAAAAATTGTTTTCAAAACTCAATTTGTGAAGGAAACTGAAAACATGCAAAATGTTGTTTTCAGTTTCTAATTTTCAAAAGTTAATAATTTAATGAATCTGTCTCATTTAATGAGTTAACATTAAAGTTCAAATCCTAGTAACAACATATTTTAATATTTTCTATTTTTTTTCTTCAAAAAACTATTTTTTTTAAAAAAAAAATTCAACTAACCAAACATGTTTTTAATTTCAAAAATACAAGAAAATTGTTTTTTCTTTATATTCCCAAAAACAAGTTTTTGAAAATAGAAAACAAAAACTGTTACCAAACATAACCTAAGTGATTTAAAAAAAAAATTCTAAAATTTGGTTGTGTACTATTTTTCTCCCTTCAAAAACTCAACCCAAAATATTATACAAAGGCCCCACTAAATTAAAATTATTTCCTTAATTAGGAGGTGGTATATGGTGTTTTCAGTACATGCATCCTCCCTCTCACATAAGAGTGGCCCCCACAAGTGTGAGGTCAACCCTCATATGAGAGGAAAGATACATGCATTGGAAACACCATGTATTTTCTTCTTAATTAAGCTCCCAAATTATATGAAACCAGCATTGTACAACTCTCTTTGTACTATCCTTTTACACTATTTTTGAGTATCCTTCTTGTGTACTTTTATGAATTGAAGCAGGCTTACCATCAGTGTTTACAAAATCAGCAATGACATTATTATTTGAACTTTTTTGTTTAATTACCGAACTTAAACTTTGAACTTTAGTTTAATTACTATATAAATGAATTTATATATTTTCCTAGTGCTGAGCCCAAACTCGTTCATTTACAACTAGACCCGGTAAAATCCAACCCTGCAGTCATGTTAATTCGCCCGAACCTAAAAAATAAATATGGATACTGATAGGGTGGAGCAGAGAGAGTGAAACATAAGATTTGGATTACACAGCAACCGTAACACATTCTTCTTGTATGTTTTTAAACTACCTTGTAATGTTAATGTTCTATCTCGTGCACTACAGCGCTAGCCTAGCACAATAGAGAATCAATTTCCCTTTGTACTCTATTGTCTTATAAAACATTACTTATCATCACTGTATTTAATTCTAGAAGCTTTCTGCAAGATTTTCTATTTTCAGTCTATATGGAAGGCGATTGAAATGGCGATCTCCATCATTCTTTGTTTTGACTTGTACGACTAAAAATTTAATACTAATAACGAATATTATTCTATGACAAAGTCACAAAGGCAAGTGGTTAGGCCTCGCCTATTGGGGTTTTCTTTATGGTCAATAGCATGGTTAACATGTTGACCATGCTATTGACATGATGCATCCGACATGTACATGTACATGTCAGATGCATCATTTTGATAATACCCGCCACGATCCAATTCAGTTGAGTGAAGGATCCGATATTGATTAAGTATATAGTCAAAACTTGAAACCATCTTTAAGTGCCTTACAAGTGGAATATGATACAAAATGTAACATATGTATTAGACATATGTAATGTCCTCACATGAGATTGGATCTCGTAAATGTAAAACCCACCCCTATATAAGAGAGGTGTCACATGTGCCCAATACACTAGATAGACACTAAAACCTCGTTGCTTTTAAAAAAATTACAATAACAAATATTATTTCATAAAATACTAACTCTAAATTACAAGAAATTCATTATTGTAGGCTGAAAAACATATTATAAAATGTCATATTACTAAGATAAATATACGGTAGTGTCAATATGAAAACAGTGTCAAACAACAATACCTTTCCCAAAAATTGTTATTAATTCAAAGACTAGAAAATTTGTGTGTCAAGATTATTAGAAAACAATGGATTTGAGATGATAAGTCTTGGGTACAAATTTTCAACCGTTGAGGTGTTGAGGTTGGATAATGAGTTCAATTCTTCAGAAAGTGTAATTACCTCATTTATTCTTAATAAAATTTATTCAAATTCACTCTTCCTTGAATAGCCTACACATTTATAGGAAAAATTGTAAGATCCTGTAACGTTGTATGTGGGCTTTGTTCCTTTCTGTTTCTCTATTCTTTTTTTTCTTGAAGCAGCGTTTGATTAGACTTTAGACTAGAGTAGAGTAATTTCATTTTGGGGATTTCCATAGGGGCTAATTTATAATTTTAAAGAACTTCAGGAGCAGTCTCAAACTTCAATAGGGACTAATTTAAAACTCATCTTGCTTTGGAAATTGGAATCAGTTTATCTCCCACAACCTTTACCAATCCAGAAGACCAAAAAAAAGACAAAAAATTCCGTGTATCTCTCCTTCTCTCGCTGAGAACTTTCACATTCGAATGAGCCAAGGTAATTACACTCTCCCCTCTCTGCTTTTATTCGAGATCTTCTTCAATTTTCTGGGTACACATTTATTTCATTGGAATGTTGTTTCATTTTGCGATATGCATATTTGGGTGTTGTGGAGGAATATGATCAAAGTTTTGATTTGATTTCATGTCAATCTGTTCTTTTTTATTCAAATTGATTTTGATTGGTCTTGTTTATTTTTGATTTTATGTATAACCCATGTTTCAAAATTGAATATTTAAGTGTTCTACATGATATCTCAAGTCCTTTCCCCCTGTTGGTGTTTGAGGTTTTGAGGAAGCATTTGGGAAAGGAAAATTGATTATAATGATATATAGGTAGCATTGTAGATGGATGATATAATATATGGTAGTCAATTAGAATGAAAAGTAATCCATGCTTTCCATAAATCATTATACCATACATGATCCATTTATAATAGTGTCAAGAGTGATCTCACCAGTTCATTATGAAGTAGAGTTTGTGTTGAACTTGAACTATGTTAAAGCTTACACTTACATCAAAATGTAAGAGTTTCCTTGCAATCTTAAGGAAAAAGATTCCACCTTCAAAATTTAAGAATATACTTTGTCTCTTTCCTTAGTCATTTCATTTCTTTTGCATGCGTTTTCAATGGCCTAAAATAGAACTGTTTGTCTGTATGCCCACCATGATCCTTGACCTTATGCTTTTAGAATAGATAGTACTGAATAATTACACCAAAACTTGGCTTGGCAATGAAGTTTTCCTTCAAACTTTGCTGATGAGCTGTTGAGCCATATATTAAAGGGTTGACATTAGCTGACATTTCTAGTTCTTCCCAAGTTGAAATCCTTTTCATTTAGCTCTTCACTTCTAGTGTGTGTGCGTTTTTAATATAGAAGATTTTAATTACTCTTTTCTATTTGTCTCGTCCTTTCCAGGAATCTTCCAAAGGGAAATACTTTGAAATTCACTAAAATTAGTAAATAAACTACCCTATACAATTTTCAGGGCCATGGGAAACTCGGAACCTGTGAAGTATTTGTCAATCCAATACCAGAGTCCCTCTCGATGTACATTTCAACTTTCTCTCTCTCTCGCAGAGCGCTTCCAATGGGCCAAGGTAATACTAATAACACTCTGCCCTCTCTGCTTTGATTCGAAATCCTCCGGGTATATGCATATTTGGTTCTTGTTGTGGAAGGTGATCAAATTCTTTGATTGCATGTAATCTGCTCTTTTTTATACAAATTTTTTTTGATGGGTGTATAGAACCCATGTTTCAAAGATTGGGTTTCTAAGTGTTCAAATTGATAGCTCAAGTCTTTTCCCCTGTTAATTGTACTAAGGGCATCAATTAACAGGACTCATAATATACAGTAGTCAATTAGTATCAAAAGTGATCCATGCTTTACAAAAATCACAGTCTTATAAATTTTCTATTTATGATTGTATCAAGAATGATCTCACCAGTCTTTTATGAACTAGAGTATGTGTTGAACTGGAACTCCAAGTCACATCAAAGGGAAAGGGATGTCTTGCAATCTGAAGGAAACAGATCCCACCAATAAATTTGAAGAATATACTTTGTATCAGTCATATATATCATTTCTCTTCCATGCCTTTTCAATGGCCTAAAAAAGAATTGTATGGGCAGCCATGGTCCTCAGCCTTATTCATTTGTGTTAGATTGTACTGATTAATTACTCCTAAACTTGGTGTAATGCTGAACTTTGCTATCAGCTGTTAATCTATTAAATGGTCGTTATTAGCTGACATTTCTACTTCCTCTAAAGTTGAGATCCTTTTTATTTTAGCTCTCTGCTTCTAGTTTTTAATATCGCAGATTGTACTCTTTTATTTATCTAGACTTTTTGGGTATCCTCCAATGGGCTAAAACATTGAAATTCACTGAAATTAATAAATACACTACCTTATACAATTTCCAGAGTTGTGACAAGCTCAGAAGCTACAAAACTTCTCAGCCTTCGTCAATCCAAAACTGCAAACCCTCTCTCCATTTTCAACTTTCTACTTCTTTTACGCTTTATAATTTTTCCTCAGATAAAAAAAATAAGAAAGAATGATATATTGATGCAGGTTGGATGCATAAAAGGATGGTTTGAAGCTTTCATTTAGCTTGGTTTTTGAGCTGTTTTTCTGTGCATATAATAACACTTGAGCTCTGTTGGCTCCAGCAACCACTTAGCTGTTTTCCTGAATCTGTTATTATGCTGTATAAAAATTTAAACAGATTAAGATATTCTCCAAAAGTTCAGAGAAAGAACATTTAATCTACTAATACTGGTATAAAAGCAGCAAGCCAGCAACTACAATGCCATTTTCTTTGACCTATGTTTCCAATTAAAATCTTCTAATTGAGCTCTTGAGGCACTATATTGTCTAACAAGATTGAGCGGCCTACATGTTTTTGGTGGTTACCTGTTCTATAGTCTATGTCATCTACTAATGCTTATTCATTGCTTGGATAGTTTCATTTGCTATTTCTAATTCTTTTAAGTTTCAGTCCGTGAAGCCCGTTTAGCTGATTGTTGAAGTGGGCTAGGGGAGGGATTATAAGCCCTCAGCAGTTGATGTAGCAAATGACACAAATTGCAATGACAAAGGCCTGATGTGGAGGGTGCATCATACAACACAGCTGTTATTTTAAGTGGACCGTATGAATTATATTGAATGCATCAATATGGACTATGTGTCACCAAAGAAAAAAATCATTTGATGATTTTCAGCTTGATGTCAAAGGCTGTCAAGATGTTTTATGCTTCTTTTGACAAGTATGTGGAAGTGGAATTTCTCAAGGGTGATTGTTTAAGAGAGAGAGATTGACCATTGAATCTACTTTATCAATATTCTGTAGAAAATTTAAACAGATTAAGATTTACTCCAAAATTTCAGAAAGTAGAGAATTTGTAATACTATAGTGATATAAAAACAGCAACTACAATGGCATATACTTTGACATAAGTTTCCAATTGTGCTTCCTTTCCTTTTGTACCTGGTTTATAGTCATATGTCATCTGCTACTGCTTATTCATTAGCAGGACAAATTCATTTGCTGTTGCTTATTGTTGTGATTCTTGAAACCCCTATAGCTGATTGTTGAAGCAGGGCTCCTAGCAAGCTAGGGGCTGGAAGTGCCCCCATTGAGCATTGGGGGAGGTGGAGGTCTCTTCTGATGTGAGCCTAGCAATGGAGCAGTGTTGTGGCTCACAAAGGCCCTTTGACTGAATCTTGGAGAAGGGATATAAGTGCCCGGATTGGGCGCAGAGGGAGGGACTTGGTGTCTCAAAGGAGAGACACTGTGGCTGGCTAAGGTCTTTTGACGGATAGATGATGGAGTGACTTGACCTTGCAGTGACTCAAACAAATGGTGTTTATTTACTATATTTTGCTCTTCTCTATGGAAGATTCTGCTAGCCTCATGTGCATATGCATGTATGCTCGTGAGAAGAAACACTGCTCTGATTATGAGAAGCATATTTTGAAGCCTCATCTTGTTCTGTAAGTATATATAGAGTTGAGAGCAATTTGATAGAGAATGTCTTAGGCTTTTGGCTTTATAAGGAGTAAATTTTACCGCACAGGCATTAGAAGAATCTGGTAAGAAGCCAATGTTTTACTACAAAGGAACCCATGGGAGACACAAAGGAATCCATTTCCACCTCGCAACTAAAAATTTGTCCATTTGAACCGCATTAAGGTTTTTTTTTTTTTTTTTTTTTTAATATCCAGAAAGTGACACCAATAAAGGTCCATTCAAATCCCAAGCTGGGAGTGGTGGTTCTGCATATGCCTTGGCCATGTTTTGCTCAAATATTTTGTTTAGTGAAGCACAATTTCCTGAGTCCTGACCATTTTCTAACAAGAGCAGCCAGGCATTTATGAAATTCTAATTGGTGGAAACAGACAACAGTAGCAAACGAACCAACATCATCAAAATATTTAAACGAGTTGGCTAATTTTTCAATTTTACGTTATAAAGCAATTCAATGTGTTAGAATTAAAATGATCTCCTTATGACTATTTTAAAAAGTGGAGAGAAACTTATAACTTTATG
Organism: Quercus tomentella; assembly: GCA_028535165.1. Lineage (NCBI taxonomy): Eukaryota > Viridiplantae > Streptophyta > Magnoliopsida > Fagales > Fagaceae > Quercus > Quercus tomentella. Next base: position 43,916,986 of record JAPQVY010000012.1, on the reverse strand, counting down.
AAAATTATCTACTGGTTAGTTCTCAAATTTTTTTTTTTTTTTTTTTTTTTAAGAAAGCAGAAAGGGCGGATTAAAGTGGAAACATAGCCATAACAAACAAACAAACAAAGACACCTTTCTTCTTCTTCTTTTTTGAGGGGGGAAACACACCTTTCTTCAATGTGAAAGTTTTAAGTTCTTTATACTTTATGAACTAAAAAGTGGACTATCGACTATTCTACAAAAGACGGTTGAAAATGTCACTACTTGGGAAACATGGCCATACCATAAAAAAACACCTTTTTTTTGAATAAATGTTAACATTGAAGTTTTGTGTACTCTAGTTAAATGGTATCATTTTCTCAAAAAAAAAAAAAAAAACTAAAAAATGGAATATCTTTTTCTTCTTCTCCTTCTCCTTTTTTTTTTATTATTTTTATTTTTTGAGAATATCAAATATTCTATTTAAGACTCAGTTGAAAAATGTCCACTATTTGGCTAACATGAACATACCATATATCTTATTTTAATTTTTATTATCCATTTTAAACTATAGTTATATGAATTTTACCAACGTGTACTCTAAAGGCACACAATAATATACTATTTTTGGAAAAAGTTTTATTGAGAATTGAAAAAGTTTTGACAGCTTTTTCAATTCTCAATAAAAAATTTTCAAAAATGAATTTGTTAAAGTGTGCCCTTAGGGCACACGTTAACTGCACCCTAGTTATATTATGATAAAAAATTAATGAATAATATATGTCGTGATTGGTAGAATATAAAATAGAACAAAAAATTTTCTTTTTTATCAATATAAACATTGAAGTTTTAGTATACAAGTGGTTAAATAGTAGTATAGTTTTTTTTTTTTTTTTTTTTTTTTTCAAAGTGGTTAAATGGTATCAAAAGCCAAAAAAATTGAACTATTAAATGAATAGCAACTATTCTAGAAGCGTCCTTTGACCAAAAAGAAGAAAAGAAAAAGAGAGAGAGAAAATAAAAAGAGGAAGTATTTTATAAGATTGAATGGAAAAATGTCCACTATTTGGAAACACATGGACGTACCACTCAAAGAACGGAATAAAAATCTTATGTCATACAATTGTTTTTTCACTTTATAAGTTATACTCGTATAAGAATATTATGTTTCCACTTCATACAAGAGTGTGATGCTGTGTGCAGCAGAAACACCATATATCTTCTCACTTATACCCTACAAACTTTATTTTGTCACATATTTGATATATATATTCGACAAGTGTTAAGCTGCAATCATTGGAATATGAAGACACCATATTTCCACTTCATACAGGAGTGTGATGTTGTATGAAGTGGAAACACCATATATATTATCATCTATACTACACTACCAATTTTAATTTGTCACATATTTGATATATATATATATATATATACTTGACATGTGTTAAGTTGCAATTAATGAAACACAAAACGCATTTCTTACCTATGTCAACATTATTGAGTTTTCTACACTTGTGGTTTAAGTGGTATTAGACAGAAAAAAGAAAAAAAGAAAAAAAAAGAACTATAAAATAAAATATCGAGTCTGTTGAAATATGCCCACTATTTATAATTTTCTATGCAGTATGCACGGAAATGACAAACGATCTAATAATCACCAACATAGCATTTTGTACTGGTCGATAGAGAATAAATCTAGGGGTGGAAAAGTTCTGCCTTGTTTTGAAGGATAAGGCCAAACCCTCAGCTATATTTATTTTTGTATTTTGTTAGTGAAAAGAGACTCGTTAAATTTACTTGCATCACAAGGAAAGAGATGCTTTGCCAATTGCCATCAAAATGAAAAAAGATCCCACCAATATAATTGAATGCCAAGTCATGATCCTCGGCCTTCTGCATTATTTTAGGTTATATCGTACTGGAGAGAAATTAAACGGAAATCCCTAATAAATAGATAGATAGAACAAAGATATAATAGAAGGTTGAACAAAAGAAGAGAGGAATGTTGAGTAGAAAAGTTCTTTTTGAGTTGGTGATTAAAATTGCGTAGAGTTCTTTTGAGTCTGGCAAATCATTACCCAATTGCCTTAGTAGAAAAGACAACCATAATGAAAATGTGTATTTGCTTTCATAAGATTGAGATGTGCTTTCCAAGATCCAACACATCACTCTTATCGAAGTTTGCTATGTATTTCAATATGCTTACAATACTCTCAATTTTTCTTCTATTTTGTTATTTTTTATTGTTTCTACTTTTGTGTTTCAAAATGGTTATTTTCCTCAATTACAGATTACCAAAATATTCGATCACGTTAAAATACATTCATGATCATGTTCTCTCTTTTTATCATTTTGGTTTGTTTAGAGTTTAATATTTAGTTGTTATAATATATATATATATATAGAGAGAGAGAGAATATTTGAATATGTTTTTCAATGTGCATATACCAACTATTTGGTTAATTGCTTAAAACAAAGCATAGTCTTTATAGATTGTAGTAAAGTTCTTGAAATTATTTGTATCCATATTTGAGTATTAAAATCACATCTCTATATGAACATATGATCACAACATGCAGTTGTTACAACACAGAAAATGTTTAATAAATATTTATAAATTAATAGGACAAAATTTAGTTACAAAATTAGTTGTAATCTAAGGTTACAACCTTACATAATATCTTTTTATTGAAGGTGAATTTTGACAAATCCACTATTGGATTGCATTTTCTTCTTATATCCTTCATGCTTAGAGAATTTCTATAAAATTAAAAATCAATAATTATGTCATCAATAAATTATTTAAATTGCAAGCATTTGTAATTTAAAATTATACATAAAATGTAAGCTTATAAATCATATAATAAATAATATCAAATTGTCACAAAATTTGATATGTGTATTAAGAACATAAAGAACATGCAATTCAATGGTTAGGAACTTGTTTGGTAACGGTGTTTAAGTATTGTTATTCAGTTTTCAGTGATTTAAAAATACGTGTTTGAGTGTTATAGAAATACGTATCAAAAGTATTATTGTTGTTTAAACACTGAAAATTGTTGTTTAAACACCCTAACCAAATAGGCCCTAGATTTTCAAAATATGTAGTAATGTGAATGATATTGAGTAAAGTTGTAACATTAGATTACAATCAATTTTGTAAATAAATTTTGTCCAAATTAATATTACTTAATATAAGTTAGGCCTTAAGTCTAAATATAGTGGCTTTGTGAGTTCCATTTAGTTCAGCTGGTAAAATCTCTGATAGTTAAATAAGAGATATGAGGTTTAATTCTCGCCTACACCAAAAACTGATTGGTGTCTTGGTTTGATAATAAAAATGTATTATTAGTAACGGATATTATAGGTTGAAACTCTCTAAAGTATATATATATATATATATATATATATATATAGTGGCTCTAGGTTTGAATGTGATCTAAGTGTTTTATAACACAACGGTAATTAGTAATTAATAAAAAGTAATGTTAAGTTGACTAATTTTTAAGCAAAATAAAATATAAAAAAATAGATGGGTTTGCAATGAGTTTGGATTCATTAAATATATGTGGAACAACTTTAAGATTAAATTGCTAACATTTAATAGAATTTGGAGCGAGTTTGAGATTTATATTTTTTTTAAGGACAAAATGGGTTTTTGCCCTTTTTGGGCAAAGTAATCAGTCATTTGCCCTTCTTTCCAAACTAAATAGGGAAATGCCCCTCTTTTGAAAATCGAGTTTCTTAAAATCGAGTTAAAAAAAAAAAAAAAATTCCGGAGCCCTATAGCGACGTTTTTAAGGACCTATAGTGACGTTTTAAGAACCTATAGTGACGTTTTATAACTTGATATTCATGAAATCGAGTTATAGGCAATAGAATTGCCTATAACTCGATTTTATGGATATCAAGTTACAAAACGCCACTATAGGTCCTTATAAACGTCACTATAGGTCCTTGAAAACGTCGCTATAGGGCTTAAATCGATTTTTAAAAACTCGATTTTCAAAAGAGGGGCATTTCCCTATTTAGTTTGGGAAGAAGGGCAAATGACTGATTAGTTTGCCCGAAATGGGCATTTGGCAATTTTGTGCTTTTTTTTAATAAATTCGGATTTAGAATAGGTACTCTCAAACGAACCCCGTTTTTCCCTTTTTTAAGTAAGTGCAAAATAAGTGGACTGAATTAGACCAAGTTGACTGAAGTGAACCAAAGTGAACTGAATGAGACTGAAATGGACCGAATGAGAACAAATTGGACTGAATAGTCAATGGACTGAAGTTGACTGAAATGAATTTAGAGCAATTTGATAGAGAACATCTTAGGCTCTTGGCATTATAAAGAGGAAATTTTACGACACAGGCATTAGAAAAATCTGGTAATTAAGAAACTAAAGTTTTACTACAAAGGTATCCATTTCCATCCTTGCAACTAAAAATTTGTTCATTTGAACCGCATTATGTTTTTTTTTTTTTTTTTTTTTTTAATATCCAGAAAGTGATAGCAATAAAGGTCCATAAAAATCCCAAGCTGGGACTGGAGGTTCCGCTTATGCCATTCCATGCATTGTCTAATATTTTGTGCACTAAAGCACAATCTCCTGAGTCCTGACCATTTTCTAACAAGAGCAACCAAGCATTTATGAAATGCTAATTGGTGGAAACAGACAACAGTAGCAAACGAACAAACATCATCAAAATATTTAAACGAGTTGGCTAATAATTCAATGTTACCTATAACAAAGTAATTCAAATATTCAATGCGTTAGAACTATTTTAAAAAGTAGAGAGAAACTTATTACTTCATGAAAATAATATATTGGTTAGATCCCATTCTTTTTCTAAAAGCAAAAGAGGCGGGTAAAAGTAGAAAACAATGAAAGACACCTTTCTTACGAATAAGTTTTATGCTCTAAAAGAACTGAAAATTGGAATATCGACTATTCTATAAGGTAGAAACATAGCAATACCATACAAAGAAAGACACCTTTCTTATCCATGTCAACATTGAAGTTTGTATACTCTGGTTATTAAATGGTATCAAAAGCCAAAAAGACGACCTAACAAATGGAATAGCAACTATATTAAATTTATGACACTCTTGGAAATGTCCACTAACATGGGCATGCATACAAAGAAAGGAATAAAAGTCCTTTGTGTTGTTGGTACTTGGTAGTGTTCCACTCTATAGTTTAAATTCTACCGGCTGCAATATGTCACATATCTTTTATTATTATTATTATTATTGTAAACTTTGGTTATTTTATAAGAAAGAATTAATGGACATAATAGACTGTGATTGGTAGAACATAAAGTAGAATAGAAAAATGTCTCTCTCACTATTGTGAACATTAAAGACAAAAAATGGTATACTTATGGTTAAATGGTATTTTTCTCTTTTCTTTTCTTTTTTCTCAAAGTGGTTAAATGGTATCAAAAGACAAAAAATTGAACTATAAAATAGAATATCAACTACTCTATTAAGATTCCTTTAACCCAAAAATAATAATAATAAGAGAGGAAAAAAGAAGAAGAAGTATTTTACAAGTGTCAATGGAAAAATGTCCACTATTTGAGAAACATGGGCATACCACACAATGAAAGGAATAAAATCCTATGTCATACAATTTTTATTTCACTTTATAGTTTATATCCGTAAAAGTATATTATCACATTATGTTTCGGCTTCATACAACATCACACTCACATGCAGTGTGTGGGCCACACTCAACTATGAGACCCACACACTGAATGTGATGATATATGGAGCGGAACACCATATACCTTCTAGATTATATCTTACCAACTGTAGTTTGTTATATATTTGCTATATATTTTTTAAAAACTTTGGTTATTTTATAAAGAAAGAAAAAATAAAGGACAAGTATGACACATGTTAATTTTTTTTTTTATATATTAAATTTTGGCTATTATATGTCTGCCACATGTTAATTTTTTTTTTTCCATATATTAAATTTTTGTTATTATTATTTTTTTTTTTAAGAAGACGTGGTAAGCTACAATAAGTGGAACACAAAGACACCTTTCTTACGTATGTCAACATTGAAGTTTTCTATATTTGTGGTTAAGTGGGGTAAGAAAACAAAAAAGAAAGAAAGAAAAAACTATAAAATAGAATATCGGCAATTCTAGAAGAGTCCTTTGAAATATGCCCACCATTTGTACTTTTCTATGCACGGAAATGTTAAACGACATAATAATCACCAACATAGCATCCAGGAATTTGGACTGGTCAATTGAGAAAAAATCTAGAAGGAAAAAGTTGTGCCTCATCATTATGAAGGATATGGCGAAACCCTCAGCTATATTTATATTGTATTTTGTTTAGGGAAAAGAGGGACAAAATGGGCTTCTGCCCTTTTCAAGAAAATTAATTAGCCTTTTGCCCTTCTTCCCAAACTAAATAGGGAAATGCCCCTCTTTTGAAACTCGACTTTTTCAAAATCGAGTTAAGCCCTATAGTGACGTTTTCAAGGACCTATAGTGACGTTTTTAAAGACTTATAGTGGCGTTTTGTAACTTGATATCCATGAAATTGAGTTATAGGTAATTTTATTGCATATAACTCGATTTTATGGATATCAAGTTATAAAACGTCACTATAGATTTTTAAAACGTCACTATAGGTCCTTAAAAACGTCACTATAGGGCTCCAGAATTTTTTTTTTTTTAACTCGATTTTGAGAAAGTCGAGTTTCAAAAGAGGGGCATTTTCCTATTTAGTTTGGGAAGAAGGGCAAAAGGCTAATTAATTTTCTTGAAAAGGGCAGAAGCCCATTTTGTCCGGAAAAGAGACCCCTTAAATTTACTTGCATCACAAGGAAAGAGATGCCTTGCCATCAAAATGAAAAAATATTTCACCAATATAATTAGATGCCAAGTTATGATCCTCTTCGGCCTTTTGCATTTTGGGTTATATTGTACTGAAGAGAGACTCAGTGGAGAATCCTTGATAGATAGAACAAAGAAAGAATCTAAGGCTGAACAAAAGAAATGTAGAATGTTGAGTAGAAAAGTTATTCCGAGGCAATGATTAAAATTGCAAAGAGTTCTTCCACACTCTACCAATATAGGACATGATCCTAAATTTTGTAAATCATTACCCAATTCCCTTTGTACTATCGTCTTCCACTATAAAGTTATGTCCTTATAAGTAGAGAAAGAGTATTTGAAACTCGGTGTCCTTAATTTTTAACCACCTGTTATAGTGGCTTAGTGGTAGAAATCTATTGTGACCCATTACTTCTGTGATTTTGAAAGTTATAAATTTGAATAGTGACAAACTCCATTGATGCCTAGGTATTTTCACACTATAACGCAATGCGAAAGTCACTACACGAAATCTATATTATTGTGACAGGTGGAAAAACCGCCGCTATATGTCGCATATTGCGGCGTTTTTTGGGACCGCCGTAGTAGCTCTAGTCTTTTGTGGCATCCTACAGTGGCAAGACATAAAACTGCTGCAATATATATGTTTTAGCGGCATTAACTTAGATATAGTGGCGCTCCAAAATCCTACCGCAATAAATATATCATTTTGCACAAATACTATAGCGGCGATATAGAAAACTGCCGCAATAGGTACTCCTTTTTGCGGCTCTTTTTCTTAATTATAGTGGCGGGTTGGACCGCCACAATAGACCTTTAAATTTCCCTTTGTTTTTTTCGGCTTCCCACTTATTAAGTTTTCACTTTTCACTTTTCACTTTTCCCACTTTTCATTTTCCTTTCCAAACTCTCACTCTCTCCAAACTCTCAATCTGAAATCGAATCCCAAATCCTCAAAATCGTCCGCTCCATTCTCATCGGCAATGGCTTCTGCTTCGACGTCTCGTCCCGCTTTGCCACCAACCAGCTCTACGTCACCGAGCTCGACTGCATAATCCTCAAAGACAAAACCACCCTTCACCCTTACGCCAACATCTCCACCATCCGCAAAACCACCATCACCACCCGCATCATCCAACTTGTCCACCAGCTCTGCGCCAAGAACATCCACGTCATTCAGATCTGTAAATTATTATTATTATTATTATTATTATTATTATTATTATTATTGTTGATTGATCGTCGGAGACTAACCCACTCATTGTGCAAGGAATGTTCTTCCCTAGGATTCCATCTTCATCTCCTCATCTCCCAATCCAAAGGTACTCTCCCTCTCTCTCGGTTGCATCCCCTCCAAGGTTTTTTTTTTTTTTTTTTGGGTGATTTTATGAATTTAGTGCTTCTGAGATCTATTTGGTTAATTTATTGTGTTTTTTTTTTTTTTTTTTTTTGGGTGTTTGAATTGGTATTGGATTTTGAGGTCAGTGAAAGTAGTATTTGAACAGCTAGTGTTCAATTCAGCAAAGAGCCTAACAATCTCTACAACCTCAACTCCTACAAGCACTCTGGTCTCACTCTCTTTTTCTCTCTCCCTATTATTCTGTTTGGTTCCTAAGAAAGTTTTGCAAGTTATATGGTTCTGATTAGTGTTGGAATTAGTTTTGTTTTAAGTTGTTGTTGCTGTGTGTTTGTTTGGGTATTGAGGAAATGGATGGGGAACAGTAGGAAAATGTAGGGAAAGGGGTGTTTTTTATTTGGGAATTATGTTTGGTTGGCAGATTATTTGATTGTGAGGTTATGATAGGTTGATTTTTTATTGCGTGGCTTTTGAAAGTGTTTAGTTTTGGGACTAAGGTATGGTTGGGTTTTGAATAGTGTTGGGAAAGGGTTTTGAGGAAATGGGAGGAGAACAATGGGTTATTTTGGAGTTTTTGTTTTGTGGGAAAATGAAGGGAAAGGGGTTTCTAATGCTAGGCGAGATAAATTTTGATTCTTTTCTTGTTAATAATGTAAGAGAAGAGTTTTTTTTTTTTTGTGTGTGTGTGTGTGTGTGTGTGTGTGTGTGTGTGTAGTTTCATAGTTTGGGAAGCCCTCATTGTTCAAATGCTCATGCTCATGATTTTGATATTTCAGGAGGGGGGAGGTGACAATTTCATCTTTCTACACACCCCACCCCCCCACCCCTCAAAAAAAGAAAAAAAAGAAAAAGAAATAGAGCATTATATCAAAATCTAACTTCACTGCATTTATATTTTAGTTTTTATTGCGTTTATGAGTTTTAAAATCCAATCAACTAACTATGTGCTGTGATTAGAATTACTATAATTCATTATTAACTTGGTGAACCATGACAAGGATCCCCTTCTTTACACAATGCTCACTTCCTTTCCAAAACACTATATTGCTAGTCCAAACTTTCTTACTCTTTCTTATGGATAAAAAAAAGGAACTTTCTCCTCTTTCTTTACTTCACTTTTTCAAAACGAATGAAGAAAATCTTATCAAAATCTTCTATGGATCATAATCTCTCTAGTAATTGATGCTTTAGTTTGAAGGTTTTAGCTTATATCTTACTGATTACATTCTAATTGAAACAGAAACAATTCCAAATAGTTGTATGTAAAGTGTAAACCCACTCTTTCCACTTTTGAAGCTAATAGAAACAGTTTTTGTTTTGTGGGAATCAGTGAACTTGTTTATCTCCACCCCTGTTATTGAAAAGGAGACAGGACTGAACAGTGGAGTCCTACTAATCTTTTTTCTGTTTAAGTGTAACCTGCCTTGTAATCTTGACTCATTGAATCTACATGAATTTTTTTTTTTTAATTTTTAAATTTGATAATTTAGAAGGAAAAAATATATAAAAGGATCTCCTTAATTGTATGACGTGGTGCTTTTATTTATTCACTTTATTAAGCTTAAATGTTAATGTTTATATTAATACTGTAATTAGTAGTAACTTAATATATGAAGTGGATTATCATATAGATTTGTGATACTCTATCTTCTAAGTTCATGCATGATATATCAATCTCATACTCAATTAAGCTAATGTAGAAGATTTCTAATATGTCCTGTTGTTAACACTTTGCAGCATTTGTGTTAGGACATATGTGATTCAATGTTAGGAATATATGTCAATATAGTATTGGCTAATCCTTTGACAAAACGCACTTTACTTGTAATTGGGTAGATTTAGGATGTGTTTAATGTTTCAAGGAATAAGGTTTCAAAGATTAAGTGTTAAAGCCATGCAAGTCTGTCCAAGAAACAAGTGAAGAAATGCTGGATTTTAAAGCTCGACAGCTAGTATCTATCGAGATTTAAAAAGCTATTGAAACTCAATACTCGACAGCTAGCTCGACAGGTAAGCTATCTATCGAGGTTTATGACGTTCAATTTTTCAAAGCTGATTTCAATCCAATCTGTGAATACATGTTTGGGCTTTCTTTTCTCACAACCCTAAACATATATAAGGATTGTTTTAAGAGCCATCAAAGGTTGCGTGAGTGTGAAACAAATTTATGTTCATGCAAATTGTGACCGAAAACAGAATTTGCCCTAATTCATCTTTCTCTTGAAGAAGCTGTTGTGTTTGTACACCGTAAGATTTTTTGTAACCAAGGAGCTTCATGATCTTCATCGTGTGATGAACTGAAGAACTTTGCAGCCAACATCTTTCTCAAGTTGGTGACTAAGTCGCGTATTGAGATCCGCGCATTGAATTGGTTAGTCACGTATTGGGAGCCGTGCATTGAAAAGGAGAGATTGCCACTACAGAACAAGTCCAATTTGGTATTGGAGTAAGGGTTTAAATGTAGGTTGGTATAAGGTACTGGGATTCCTTTACTTGTAACCGTTTGTTGTGATAATAGTGAATTTTCGAGAGTGGTGACCTTAAAATCACCCGGTGGGATTTTTGCCGTGTAGGTTTTCCTTATTCGTAAACAAAATACCGTGTCAATTTAATTTCCGCTACATTTAGTTAATTAGTGATTTGTTTGTACTACCACGCGTATTGCATGCTAATTGAATTAATTAATTAACTTGGCTAATTAATTTGTTAATTCATCACAAGGGGTCAATACATTCTTGGCCTATCAATTTGGCCCATTGATCTCATATAGATACAACTAATTGCTCTCAAAGTAAGTGAAGTTGGTGAAATCATTAAGGTACTCTCTCTCTCTCTCTCTCTCTCTCTCTCTCTCTCTCTCTCTCTCTCTCTCTCTCTCTCTCTCTCTCTGTGGTTGTGGTGGGTTGTTGAATTGGGGCAAGTAGATGGCTTGCATGGAGTAATAATGTGGTTTTAGCTGATATTGGGAGTGTTGACTATTTTGTGTAGTATTGGATGATTCTTGTTAAGTTGTTTTTATTTGATTAATTCATTTTAGGCTATGGCTAGTAATGACGTTATAATTACCAAATGTATTGATAACTTCTCTATGCATTTAAATTCATTGTTTTCTTAGGAACATAGCTAAAAGTGAATGATTAAAGATGATTTGTTTCTTAAATTAAAGTAAAATTGTGTAAATGAAATGTGGGTTAACTCTTGCTTTATGCTTTCATGAAATCACATTATAGGTATTTCTTATAAACCACTTTATAGCAATAGATAGGAGTTGGATGAAAATTACAAATAGAAGGTCACGAGAATATTTAGGTGGAGTCCAACAATTTCTAAATTTTGCATCTAACCATGCACACCCGGATGGAACGATTTCATATCCGTGTAGAAAATGTGTGCATACAAATTTGTGGCCTATAGATATCGTACAGGCTCACTTAGTGTCAAAAGGGATTTGTTGGGGTTATAACCCTTGGGTTTTTAATGGGAAATCATCATCTGCACAAACTTCTTCTGAAATTCCTAATAGTCATGTCCAAGAAAAACCGATAGAGTATGCCGATCTTCGTGACATGTTGCATGACATGTTCCCCATACAAGATATGGCATCTAGGCCAATGGAAGAAGTCCCTTGTGCAACAACCCACAAAAGGTCCTGTAGAAGGTTCTAATGAAGATGTACTTCAGTTTATAAAATTGCTTGAAGATGCTAATCAACCTTGTTATGAAGGTTGTAAGCATTTTAGTAAATTGTCAGCTATTATGCATTTGTACCACATGAAGAGTCTTAATGGTTGGACTAACAAATCATTTACCATGTTGTTACAATTTTTTCTTGATTTTCTTCCTTCAAATGCTAAGTTGCCAAGAGATTGTTATGAGGCTAAGAAGATTATTAAGGATTTGGGCTTGAGCTATGAGAAAATTCATGATTGTCCTAAAGATTGTATTTTATATTGGAAGGAGAATGCCAACCTCGAAGTTTGTCCAAACTATAACCGTTCAAGATGGGAAAGTAATGAGTCTAAAGGCCAACAAAGTACTAATGCTTCCTCCAAGAAAAGAAAGAAGAAAGCTGCAAAGAACCTACGATGGTTCCCCTTAAAGCCAAGATTGCAATGACTATTTGTGTCTCCTGAAACAGCCAATCATATGAAATGGCATGCTAATGGTCGTGTGAATGACGGGTTACTGAAGCATCCTGCTGATTCTGAAGCTTGGAAATCATTTGACTCTAAGTACATAGAGTTCTCATCCGAGCCTCGTAATGTGAGGCTTGGTTTAGTAGCCGATGGATTCAACCCGTATGAAAATATGAGTAGTACTCATAGTACATGACCTGTCATTTTGATCCCATACAATCTCCTTCCATGGATGTGCATGAAAAGGTCTTCTTTCATGCTATCATTATTGATTCCAGGTCCAACCTTGCCCGAGAACGATATAGATGTGTACTTATAACCCCTAGTAGAAGAACTAAAGGAGTTATGGGATGGTGGAGTAAAAACGTTTGATGTATCTTCCAAAAAATAATTCCAAATGCATGCTGCATTATTATGGACTATAAATGATTTTCCTGCATATGATGATATTTCAGGTTGGAGTACCAAAGTTGCTCTTGCATGTCCCCCTTGTAACTATGATAGTCAGTCTCGTTGGTTAAGATATGAAAGTAAATTTAGTTACATTGGATATAGGCAATTCTTGGATAGTGATCATAAATTCCGTAAGCAAAAACAATCATTTGATAGGCATGTTGATACGAGATCATCTCCTATTACGATATCCGGAGGGGAAATCATGTTACAAATGGATGTTATAGCCGATCATGTATTTGGGAAGAAAATAGTTAATTTGTTCAATAAAAGAAAAAGAGGGGAGGAAGCCTTAACTGTGTGGAAGAAGAGAAGTATATTTGATAGGCCAAAAACATATTAACCCATGGTGATAAATTAATTGATTAATTAGCCAAATTTATTAATTAATCAAATTAACATGTAAACACGTGGTAACACAAACAAATCACGAATAAACTAAGTATGTAGCAGAAAATAAATTAACACAGTGATTTGCTTACGAATGGGGAAAACCAACACGGCAAAAACCCCACCAGGTGATTTTAAGGTCACCACTCCCGAAATTCCACTATTATCACAACAAGCGATTACAAGTAAAGGAATCCCAGTATCTTATACCAACCTACAGTTGAACCCTTATCCCAATACCCAATTGGACTTGTTTTGTAGTGACAATTTCTCTTTTTGATGCACGGCTCCCAGTACGTAACTAACCAATTGCGCAGATCCCAGTACGCGACTTCAATCACCAACTAGAGAAAGTTGTTGGCTGCAAAGTTTTTTAGTTCATCCCAACAATAAAGATCCAGAAGATGCTTGGTTACAAAACCCTACGGTGCACAAACACAGCAACTTCTTCACAAGAACGATGAATTAGGGAAAATTCTGTCTCCAGTCACAATTTGCTTAAACAAACTTTGTTCAACACTTGTGTAACTTGTGAACACTTTGACGGCCCTTAAAATAATCCTTTTATATGTCTAGGGTTGTGAGAAAAGTAAGCCCAAACACATAACCACAAATTGGAGTCAAAATAAAACTGAAAATCTGTTTTTCATAAACCTCAACAGATACCCTATCTGTCGAGCCACAGGGCTGAACAGCTCTTTAAGCTCGATAGATGGCTAGTTGTCAAGCTTTAATGACAGGCACTTTTCAGACTTGAATCTTGGACAGACTTGCATGGTTTTAACACTTGATCTTGAAACAAAGTTTCTTGAAGTATTAAACACATCCTAGATCTACCCAAATACAAGTAAAGTGCTTTGCAAGAAGAGAGTTTATGGCAAGTAGACTTTGACAATCTGTATTTCTGAAATACTTTAAACAAAACTCATCAAGGCATCTTTGTGTGAAACAGAAATAATAGATTACATACAAGTAATAAAAACCATGTGTATAAAGAGAGAAAAGAAACAACACATGTAAGGGTAGGTGAAAGAAACATACATCAACATATAAAGAAAATAAGTACAATGTATGTCAATAATGGTCACAAGATCCATGTACAAGAATAAATGTATCTAAAATAGAAAAAAGAAAAAGATACATATAATCCTCACTACATCCCTCAGATAACAACACTCCCCTTAACAAAATGGTCCTATACTAACTCTCCCCCTAAAAATGACTACTCTCATATCCAAAACTACTCCCCTTTTTTTGTCACGAGTGAAAAATGGTAAGAGTGTTAAGTAGACATCTCATCGGTAGAGCTAGCATCTCCATCATCATTATCAGAAGCATCATCGTCATCACCATCATCATCATCCTCATCCTTAGAATTAGAATCCACAGGAGGAGGTGGAGGAGAAGCCTCAGGAGCAAAGCCACCCATGATCGCCTGCCGCCGTGCAATACGATTGACACGAATGTTCACCTGATATAGCTCTGTAGAGAGTGTATCAAGGCAAGCATCCATGTGCTGTAGCTGCGCCATGATGTCCCCGAGTGACACATCACTCGTAAAAGATGTGGATGGAGCAGAACGAGATGGAGCCAAACGGGAGGGAGGAGCTACTAAATCCGACTACTGTGACCTAAACTGCGCCTCACTACATTTAACGATAGCAGCGTTTATGGCACACGTGATAGAAAAGTGGGTGGAAAAGGGAAAAGGAACAGAAAAAATGGCATAAAATCCGCGTGATAGCTAAAGGGAAAATGAGCTTATCACGGGTAGCCGTATCCCTAAACACATCTATAATAGAAAGAATAAAATGTGAAGGAAAATCTATAGTGAGGTGCTCTAACAAAGAAAGCAAAAATCGAGCACGAGGCTCTATGATAGAGTTATAGTGAAAGAGTTGGTGCAAAACAAAAGTCATCATCATGTTTATGAATCTAGGACCTTTAGCAAAGGCCTTACATGGTGTAAACTGACGATCACTCCAATCAGAAGGGCACTCGCAGAAAGCAGAAATCATCTCGTCTTTGGACATAGTCCTCAGACGCTTACATCCGGGGTAGTCAGGACGCTCTACCATCGGAACATAGAGCGCATCCGCAACAAGCTGTGGTGTGACAACAATGCGCGTACCTCAAACGCGAGTATGAAAGAGAGGTACTGAAGAATCAAGTCCATGCATGTTGGAGTAAAACTCCTGGATCAGCACGGATGGACATGTGACCGGGACGTCACACAGTGACTCCCAACGCCGACTATGAATGATATCGGGAAGGTCAGTGTCGGCGAAGTCCGCCAAAATGACTCGGCGTTCCAAATGAACACCTTGTCGAGAAAAGTTCTCCGAGAATTCCTTTCGGGCATCCTCATCACGGAATCGGATATGAGAAGGAGTAGGATCAAAGGAAGACGATGCCCTAGAACGAAGAGAGTTCTGGGACGGAGTGGATTTACGTTTTGGTGCCATAGACATGACTAATGTAAATAGAAAAGAGAGGGAGAGGGAGAGAGAGACAATCAAAAAAGTCCTAACACATTTCAAATATAACAAGTATATTGAAAATAGAGCAAGTATGCATGGGGAATGTATGAACATGTGACATGCAAAAGAAATTGCATCATAGGCTCAACCCAATCCAATCCTACCAGCACACAATCAATTTGCACACAACTAAATGCATGATAATATTGTTATAATGTACATGAGATGCAATGCATGAAGTTTTAAGATCACATAAGCATATCCTAACCCAAAAATTTCACCAAAACTTCATCAATTTTGAAAAATCCCAAAACCTAGGTTTCAAAATATGAAAATGCATGAAAATGAAAGATTCGAAGCCTGCCAAGTGAAGAAAAACTGGTAAAAGCTTGAAGAAACCTTGAGGAAGAAGTTTGGAGTGAGTGAGAAAGGTGTAGGAAGAGAAAACACGAAGCTATCGAGAGAGAAAGATCGAGTGAAAAGAAAAACCGGATCGCACAAAACCTATATATAAAGGTTCAGTAAATCTCGACAGATAGAGGTGTCGAGACATCTGTCGAGGCAGGTGTCGAGAAAAACAACGTCGACAAATATAGCTATCGAGAAGGTGTCGAGGAACAAAGCAAAGACACAAGAACAGAAGCTTGATCGATCCACCAGCTGTCGAGAGGCTATTGAGGATCCAAGAACTTTCTCGATCGATCCAACTAGCTGTTGAGGATCTGTCGAGATTGCGATAAGAAAAAGCTTAAGAGCTCAACAGATAGCTAGGTGTCGAGGAGGTGTCAAGATTGCTTAAAAATAGTTTTTCAAGGAGGGAAAAACACATATATAAATGCAATCAAGCATACAACTCAACCAAGGATCCAATCAATATTTTAAACACTCAAAAACATCTCTAAACAGCAATTTTTAGCACAAAGATCTCAAAAACACACACACACACACACATACACACACACACACACAACAAGTCTAACCAATTTTATATTTCAAAAACAAGTCAAGATAGTTTAATGAGCATACATTAACACATGTAAACCTTGTGATGGCCAAATCACATTGTACCTGCACATATATCAAGAGTAGCAAAGAATATTGCGTATTGTGTGTGAAACACATCGCAAGATTGCATAAGTGTATACATATTATGACGATTTGAGATATGAGAAAATCACTTTAACTCACACACAATCATAACTGTTTGATGGAGACTATCACCTTCGAGGTACATCCTATAACTCCTACATCTCCTAGAATACATGCTTACAATCATATTTAAAGCATTTTGATTCTTTTTGCTTTTTATTTTCTATGCATATTTTCTTTTTAAGCAAATCATGCATGGGCATATAAGAGATAGAAAAGAAATACCCAATGATGTTAAGCTTTTGACATTGCACTTTTGCTATGCTGAAGCATACAGATGTCATATTATGATTGGTGGGCAGCAATGGTAAGATAGTTATTTATGCCTTTCTCTTAGGATTTTTTAGTCCTTCATGTCAAAAAGAGTGATACGAGTGTTAAGTACAAGAGATAACTTAATCTTACTCATCACAAACAAGAGCCACAAAGCTCACTTGCTTAGTTATGCATAGAGATGCTCATCTAAGCTACAAAAGATACAAAGTTTAGAAAATTTTGTTTCAATAGCCATCCAAGGTACACAAGTATCAATGTACACAAAACACACATTGTTTTTGTATTTTTCTAATTTTTTTCAATTTTTTTTTTAATTTTTATATCAAAAACAAAATAAACAAAAACATGTTAAACAAAGCAAAGCATAAAAATTAGACTGACTCAAAATAAAAGCAAAACACATAAGTTATGCAAAAGTAAAAACACAAAGAGAGAGAAGAAAGTGATAGAATCACTTGGAGCCATTTTCCTTCCACACCCTAGAAGAACTTTTCCTTTGATTAAACCCTTGGACCGGCAGTGAGGGGGAAGAATTGAAACCGTTCAAGTTCGAAAGGAACATGAGGGCTTTGAGAAGATCTCCAAGAGGAGCAAGAGAGGATTGAAGCTGATTCTGGCTTCCAGATGCTATCATACCATTGCTCTGTTGAGTGGCTAACCACTTATAGGAATTTGGTCGAGTATGACCAGCAACTCCACAATGATGACAGAGATGCTGCTTCTTTTGTTTAGGCTTTTGAGAATTAGCCTTCTTAAACCTAGGGTTTTTAGCTTCCTTCTTATCTTGCTTAGGAGGTGCTCCTAAGATAGATTTACCCTTGTCTATGTTCTCACTAGCTAAATCAGTTTTAACATCATTGTTCTCAATTTCAACATTGTTACTTGGAGGAACAAAAACAGTAGTACTAATAGAAGCAATATTAGAAGAAGAGAAACCATACCCTAAACCTGTTCGATCAAAAGCAAATTTCTGAAGACCGAGCATCTCATCAAGCTTTGCACTTGAAGTCCTCTCCAATTGAGCTCTGACTTGGAACAGCTCCACTTCAAGCTTCTTGGTCTTCTCAGCCAAGAAATTGTTCTCAAACCTCAGTACCCCAATAGTCTGATTGGCTTCATCAACCTTTGTGGGAAGCTCTTCTCACTCAAGCTCCACATCACTAAGCTTCTTGGAGGCCAACCTATACATCTTTTCATGCTTCTCTGAGACCTTGTACAACTTTGTATAGGCTGTGTGGATGTCATCTTGTTAATCCATTTTCTCAAACTTGGACTCCACCAATTCCTCTTCTTCATCCACATCTTCAACAATCCCCTCAGTAGGATTGACAGTGGCAATAAAGGCATTCTGAATTCCGTCATCCTCATTGCCGAAATCATCCTCAGGCTCAGTGTTGCTCAAAGTAGCAGCGAGTGCCTTGCTCTTCCCAATACTCTTGAGATATGTAGAATACTCCTGTTTCATGTGACCGAAGCCTTGACACCCAAAGCACTTGGGTCCTACGAGAATAGTGTACTGACCGCCATTCCTAGCATCTTTCTTCCCTTTATCTTGACTCTTGAACTAAGAAGAACTAGATTGCCTTCGGTCCTTGTCGAAACCCTTCCCATTGGCATTCTTCATGAACTTCTTAAATTGCTTGGTGATGTAAGACTTCATCTTAGAATCTTCATCGTCTGAAGACTCATCCGTGTCACTGCTCTTGGCCTTCAAGGCCATGCTCTTGTTCTTGCCTGACTTACCAATCCTTGTTAACCCTAACTCGTAAGTCTGCAGATTACCAACCAGCTCTGTCAAAGGAATCTTGTCAATATCCTTTGATTCCTCGATCGCCATAATCTTGGCATGGAATCTCTTAGGTAGAGATCTGAGCACCTTTCTCACAATCTTGGGTTCAGGAATGGTTTCCCCAAGATTGAACGTTGAGTTCACTATGTCTTTGAGCTTGGCATAGAACTCATCGAATGACTCATCCTCCTCCATCTCAATCTCTTCGAAGCTTGTAGTGAGCCTTTGTAGCTTCGAATCCTTGACAGCCTTAGTTCCCTCATAGGTTGTCTAGAGGATGGTCCATGCCTTCTTAGAAATTTTAGTAGAGGATATCTTCTTGAACTCCTCATTGGTGACTGCACTGAATAAGGCATTCAATGCCCTGCTATTGAAGTTTACCGCCTTGATCTTGGCTTCATCCCAATCGGCCGGCGCTTCCTTTGGCTTGGTCCAACCAATTTCTACAGCTTGCCACATTTTCTCATCTAAAGACTGCAAGAAAGCTCTTATGCGTACTTTCCAATATGCATAGTTAGTCTCATCAAATAAAGGAGGTATGATTAAAGACTGTCCTCTATCCATGATAAACAGGGGTCAATGGATCAACACAGCAAAGATTAAAACCTAATCAGGGTGTGTCTGCTCTGATACCACTTGATAGGCCAAAAACGTATTGACCCACTGTGATAAATTAATTGATTAATTAGCCAAGTTTATTAATTAATCAAATTAACATGCAAACACGTGGTAGCACAAACAAATCACCAATAAACTAAGTATGCAGCGGAAAATAAATTAACACAGTGATTTGTTTACGAATGAGGAAAACCAACACGGCAAAAACCCCACCGGGTGATTTTAAGGTCACCACTCCCGTAATTCCACTATTGTCATAACAAGCGATTACAAGTAAAGGAATCCCAGTACCTTATACCAATTTACAGTTGAATCCTTACCCCAATACCCAATTGGACTTGTTCTGTAGTGACAATTTCTCCTTTTAATGCACGGCTCCCAGTACGTGACTAACCAATTGCGCGGATCCTAGTACGCGACTTCAATCACCAACTAGAGAAGGTTATTGGCTGCAAAGTTCTTCAGTTCATCCCAACGATGAAGATCCAGAAGATGCTTGGTCACAAAACCCTACAGTACACAAACACAGCAACTTCTTCACAAGAACGATGAACTAGGGCAAATTCTGTCTCCGGTCACAATTTGCTTGAACGAACTTTGTTCAACACTTGTGCAACTTGTGAACACTTTGACGGCCCTTAAAATAATCATTTTATATGTCTAGGGTTGTGAGAAAAGAAAGTCCAAACACATAACCACAGATTGGAGTCAAAATAGAACTGAAAATCTATTTTTCATAAACCTCAACAGATACCCTATCTGTCGAGCTGCTGTCGAGCCACGAGGCTGAACAGCTCTTTAAGCTCGATAGATGGCTAGCTGTCGAGCTTTAATGACAGGCACTTTTCAAACTTGAATCTTGGACAGACTTGCATGGTTTCAACACTTAATCTTGAAACAAAGTTTCTTGAAGTATTAAACACATCCTAGATCTACCCAAATACAAGTAAAGTGCGTTTTGTCAAAGGATTAGCCAATTACATAAAATAATGACATATGTTCTTAACAAGTAAATCACATATGTCCTAACAATATTTTTCATCTTACCTTATTGGAAGGACCATGTGTTGTGTCACAATCTTGAAGTGATGCATATTGAAAAGAATGTAGTCAATAATACAATCGGTACATTATTGAATTTGAATGGCAAGACAAAGGATAACTTAAAGGCACGTTAAGATTTAAAGGATATGGGTATAATAAGTGAACTTCACTTGGAAAAGGTTGGGAATGATCAGATACGCATGCCACATGCCTGCTACCATATGAATGCTAGTGAAAATGACGGTTTTCTGCATGTTTTGAAGGATGTAAGAGTGCCAGATGGATATTCTTCAAACATCTCACGTTGCGTTAAACTCAAAGAACGCAAGATTAGTGGAAGAGCTATGATAATCACATCTTAATGTAACAACTTTTTCCGATAGCAATACGCAGATCTTTGCCCCCTGAAATGAGTAGGCCTTTAATTGACTTATCCTGTTTTTTTAGGGAGATATGTTCCAAAGTATTAAATGTGGAAGAACTTGGGGCTCTTGAGAAGAGAATTGTAGTGACATTGTATAAGTTGGAAAGGATATTCCCCCCCCCCCCTCTTTCTTTACAGTGATGGTACATCTAGTCATGCATTTGGCTAACGAAGCCAAAGTTGCTGGCCCAGTTCATTATCATTGGATGTATCCCATAAAGAGGTAACACGTATAGTAACTTGGTCTATTTGGTTTTGTTTTTCACATCAATTTCCCGTTGTTGATCTTGGGTTTTCCAATAGGTACTTGTCAAGACTTAAGTCTTACGTGCATAATAGAAATTATCCAGAATGCTCCATTACAGAAGGGTATATAGCAGAGGAATGCTTAGCATTTTGCTCACGCTATTTTAAATTTGTTGAAACTGCATTCAATTGGCCTGTAAGTGATGTCGAGGAATCCATGGGTGCGATGGTGAACATTACAGTAGATTCAAATTCATGGATCCAAGCACATCGTTATGTGCTATTCAATTGTGAAGAAATCACTCCATTTCGTGAGTAAGTAATATGTCATTGCGTATCCTTTCATGGCATTCAAGTACAATATTCTAACTTAACACTAACACGTTTGTCTACATAATGTACACATAGCAGAGATCAAGGCTGATTTCCCTTTTCATGTAACCGATGATGTTATTCAAAAGCAACACATGGAGAAATTCTGCAGCTGGTTTAGGAACTTTGTAAGTAAAGCATATATATAAAAAACTTTATTGTTTATAATAGGTGATGTCAATGTCTATATATAAAACTTGGTTGTAACACTTTAGATAGCATACTTATAATAAACGTTATTGTCTATATTAGGTGATATCAATGGATGTATCTGAGAAAAAGAAACTCTCTGATAAAGTCATATGGCTTGCTCAATATCCAGATAATGAAACAAAATAGTTCAAGCATAATGTTATAAATGGTTTGAAGTTTTGTATCAAAGACTCTAAGGCAACTAGGAAAACTCAAAACAATGGAGTTTGTGTTATTACTAAAAGTGGTGCTACTTATTATAGTGTACTAATCGATATTATTGAGTTGAACTACTCTGATAAGTATCGATATGTACTATTAAAATGTTAATGGATTGACTTTATTAGTGGGAGAGGATGCAAAAAAGATGAGTTTGAATTTTTCCTTGTCAATTTTTCACGATTGATACACACGGGTGATCAAATGATTGACGAGCCTTATGTATTAGCATCTCAAGTTTCACAAGTGTTTTATGTGGAAAATGTGAGACATAAAGATTGGGCGATGGTGGTCAAAACAAAACCTAGGGAGGTGTTTGATGTTGGTATTAATGCTTCATATGATGATGATGATGATGATGATGAAGTGGGTACCTATCTTAAGAATGTCCCTTATAATATAACTACTGATGATGCAAATGACAACCATGTTTGGGCTCGAGTTAATGAAAAATGAACCATTTATGATACACCGTTGATCAGTGAGGATGAAAATCTTGAACAAGACTTTATTGATGATGAAGAGCTTAGCGATGATGTTTATGAGTCTAATGATGATGAGTCCAATGATGATAACTGCAATGATGATGAGTCTAGTGATAATGAGTCTTAGAGTTTCAAAACCTCTCTTTGGTTAGTTTCTTCTCCTTAAAATTATATGTCAATGTTAGTGTGTTTTTTCTTAAAGAATTCATTATGTTCTAATACAATTATTTGAGATTTAGCTATGTTAAGATTGGACTAATTGTTTGAAATTACTTTTGTCCATGTGATTTGAAATTAAGCGTACTACTTCAATATTCAATGTTGCATTTTATTGAATGCAAGTGCTGGATGTACTAAAACAAAGTGCATTTAAATTGATTTGTTATAGGAAAGCAATGGTCTTTGTTATAGGAAATTAGTTTTGTTTTTGGACTGGTTTATAATTATCAAAGAAAAAAATGGTGAGGGAAAAAATTAGTTTTGTATTTATAATGCATTTTGTTTTTGGAAGGCAAAAAATTGTACTAGAGAGGAAGCAACGGTTTTTTGCATGTGGGTTACAATACCTCTTGTATCTTCCCTATTCATTGCAAGTTGTTTGGTCTTTGGTATTTGAAGAGTTGTGGTCCTATTAATACATTTCTAAAAATTTGATGTAATTACACTGTAGGTTATATTGAGCTTGTGATGGTAATCCTTCATGAGTGGGAGCTTTGGAAGCACCATACTTGCATGATTTATGCACTCAATATCAACACAACAATGAAGCAAAATCCTCTCATATGATCAGCCGTAGTAAGTTTTTTCTAAGCTTTTCGTTACTAAGCTTTTATTTGGACTATGTAGTTCTACCAAAGGGTATAATTTTGATTTGCTTTCTGGTTGATAGTTTCAGATGCTCGTTGATGATATTGGAGACGTGACAATTACTAATGATGGTGCTACAATACTAAAGATGTTATAATTTTTTTATAGCTTTTTGTGTACAAGGAACTACATTTAAACAACCACATTTTTTGGAAGTGTTGAAGGATTTGTTTAAATACTTTGGAAATTTGATAATGGTTATAGACAATGTTATGTATTTGATAATATATTTCTATGTTAATATAATGTTAGTTTGGAGACATTTGTGGTGTTATCTAGTTACATTTGTGGTATTGTCTTAGTGGAGCTAAAATTATTACAGGTTATTTGTAATAGATATGTGGGCTTAGAACCCAAGAGGGGAAAAAAAAATTTCACCTATAGCGGCGGGCAAAAACCGCCGCTAAAGGACTAACGTTTTAATATAATTGAAGACCTATAGCGGCGTTCATAGCCCGCCGCTAAAGCTTCAAACATATAGCCGCAGGCAAAACCACCCCTAAAAGGTACATAGGGTCTGTTGTACATGAAGCCCTATAGCGGCACTTATTGCTCGCTGCTATAGGTGACAACTTATAGCGGTAGGCATATCTTGCCACTAAAAGGTCACTTGACCCGAATGGTAACCTCATATGACAGCGGTTTTTAGCCTACCGCAATAGACCAAAAGCGCTGCTAAATGACAGATCTATTGCGGCGCTTTTTGTTCCCACCGCAATAGATCTATAGTGGCACCGCAATAGTGACGAGAAGAACCACCACAATAGCACTCGCTATTAAAAGTCAAATATACCTTTAGTGGCGCTTTTTTGGGCTTTTGCAGCGATTTTGGCCCGCCACAATAGTACAATTTTTTTGTAGTGAGTTTAAGTAGCAAAGGAAAGTGACCACGTCTCTAGCCCACTTTTTTTGGGTTTTCAAAAAATAAAATAAATAAATAATGTTAAGCTCATTCAAGGCCTAGCATTAATTAGCATACCGACACTACAAAAAAAAGACCTATTGCGGCGGGCCAAAAAACGCCGCTAAAGCCCTAAAAAGGGCCGCTAAAGGTCGAATGGACCTTTAGCGGTGGGTGCTATTGCGGCGGGTGATCCTGCCACCCTTGCGGTGCCACTATAGGTCTATTGCGGCGGTAAAAAAAAGCGCCGCTATAGATACAACTTTTAGCGGCGGTTTTGGTTTATTGCGGCAGGCATAAAACCACCGCCATATGACATTCAAATTCATGTAACCTGACTTTTAGCGGCAGGATTTGTCCGCCGCTATTGTGTCCACCTTTAGCAGCGGGATATATCCGCCGCTATAGGCAATTTAGTAAAGCGAGCTAATTGCCCCTTTAGCGGCGGGCTTTAAGCGCCGCTATAGGGTTTTATTTAAACCGTAAAATGTGAACCTATAGCGGCGGGCTATATGCGCCGCTATAGGGTTTTATTTAAACCGTAAAAATGTGCACCTATTGCGATGCTTTTTGACTGCCGCTATAGGCTTTTTTTTTTTTTTCCCAGTGAGCTTTAAAACTACCATTTTCACCAAAAATATTGTTTAAACCTGTTACAAATATATTGTTCAGAGCTATTTAAAACCTATAATAGCTTAAGCTCTACTAATACAATACCACAAATATAATTAATTAGCAACACTACAAATGTCTCCAAATTAACATAATATTAATATAGAAATATCGATTATCAAATACATAACGTTGTCTATAACCACCATCATAAGCTTAACAAAAAAAAATGTGGTCCTTTAAATAAAACAACTGCTCAAATTAAGCTAATACTATAATCAAAGTTCTAAAGTGTTTAAAAATATCCAACACTTGCAAAAAATGCGGTTGTTCTTCCGTAGTTCTTTGTACACAAAAAAGTTCACGAACACCAAGATAAAACTTATAAGCTTCTTGGTTGATAGGACGCGGCTGACGATTTTTGGAGAGCTGGAGATTGTTGAGCCAAAGGAACATCCTACATACAAAATATGATAACTCAATAAGTGTGCATAAATGAAATAGGATGACAAGAAAATATTACCAAGGCAAAAAATGGGAATAAGTTAAATGAAGACATTTATATGCACTCACAACAACAACGAAGTGCTTACAAAGAGAAAAACATTGACTAAGTCTTTGTTAATATACTTGATTGCATTGGGAAGAACTTTGTTGCATTTGTTGAAACATGCGAGCCATTCTTTGCTCCATTCTTTGCTCCATTTCTTCAAATTGACTAAGTCTTTCCTTCATTTCGTCAAAACTTGCAAGTTTATCCTCCATAATAGCCAAGGAAGCCTTCAGTTGTGCAACTTCGTTGTCCCTTGCTTGACTTGAGTGTATTTCAATGTCTGTGAGAGCACTCTTGCTACTTCGACCACTTGGGCTTGGACCAAATCCTACCCCACGAATACGACCTTTGCGCTCTTTACCCATCACTTTGGCAAACACATCCTCTGTTGACCATACAATACTACCAGTTGCGTCAGATGACTGCAAATGATTCGAGGAATCATCCAACAAATCCTTCATTTTGTCCTGATATTTGGGTTTGAACAAAACAGAAAAAGTTAGAAATCATATAGTTAAAATGACCCCGCAACATATATATACATATATATAGGATGAGACAAGCAACTACCAATATAAGAAAGATTATCCACACTGCTGGCAAGGAAATTGGTTCTGAGTTTAGTCAACAAATTGTGAGTTTCAAATTTTCACTTTGCTGCAGGAATTGGAAATGGGAAATGGGAAATGGAGTGGATCAGTTGGTGGCATTTTAGGTGCACCCATTGACAAAGTGTGGACCATGGTTTATCAAACTAAAAAGCTACCTGAATGGATGCAAATTTTTGAACAATGCACTGACTTAGTTGGGGAAGAAGGCATGCCAGGCTATGTTAGGCTGGTGTCTGGTTTCATGTTCCCTCAGTAGGATGGAGAAAGGTCATGGATCAAGGAGAGGCTGGTCACCATAGACTCATCATCACATAGTTATGTTTATAGAATGGAAGCAAGTAATATTGGCTTAGATGGGTCTCTAAATTCATTAAAACTTGTAGATTATGGTGATGATTCAACATTGATTAACTAGTCTTTTGAGATAAACCTTATAGAAGGCATGCAAGGACAACATTATTGATTATCTAGGATTTCTGTATAAATCTAGCATTAACAGAATTGAAGTGCTATTGAAGCAGCATTCAAACAAGGTTGAGAAGTGTGATTTGTGTGGCCATCTCACCTATGTAATGAATTCCACATGTATATGTATATGTTGTGGAAAAATGTCAACTTCACAAATGTTTTGTCACCTGATGGAAACATTGGAATTACATCTTGTTATTTTGTATCTGGTTCTTCAAGAAATGTCTAGGCAATTCAAACCTAATCAGTCGGAGGGAGTTACACCTTTCATGAAATCATTCTTTAAAAGAAAAAAAAGGAGGGTGTCATATTAATCCCATCATTTCAATCATGAAGGTGAAACATTGATAATAGTATATACTTACCCTTCTTTAATTCAATGACAAAAGAAGGGTATTTATAATGGTACAGTAAAAACACATCTGGCAATAGCCATGGCATAATTAGCTTTGAGCTTACTTCTCTCTTTATAATTCCAAAGCTAGGCACAAACTACTGGTCTACACTACTAAGAACCATCAAATTTTACCATCAATCATTAACAACAATTATCATTGAATTCCTATTTTGTTTACCCCCAACTACAATGGAGAAATTACTCACCATTTTTGCTTTCACTACAGGATTAACTGCAGATCCATCTTTACGAGTATGTAGTATTGGATATAATACTGCACGCTCTACAGGACGTCCATCCGTTTTTGCCTACATTATGAACAGCATATTTATGTAGTGATAAATATCGGTTCCACATAAACTTTAGGAAAAGTCAAAATCATTTAAAAAATAGTAATAATACTTATTACCTTTTTTGCAGCGTGCACAGCAAAGCTACAAGAACCAGCAGTATGTAAGTCATCCTGTTTAGAACGACACTCCTTGTTCTTATCTGACTCTAACTACATTCAACAAAATTATATGTTTATATACAGTATGCTTTGAGTATCTAAAGCCACTTTTAGCTAAAGCCAAAATGCAAACAATATTTACAGTATTTCTCAATAATCATTCTTCTTTTCATATGATCCATGATGGAAAAGAGAGAGAAAATAAACATACCACTGCATCATCGGTATACCAATGCTCAACAAGTATTTCCCAATCTTGTGTTATGCATCCCGGGGGTGTGTTGTTCTTTACCCCTGCTTTGTTTCTTGAATGAGGTATATAATACTGTTTCTTCAGCTTAGACTTATGATCCCTCCAAGCCTTCCCAATTTTTTGTAAGGTAAATGTCTTCAGAGCCACATATGCAATAGGATCAACAGGGACACTGTATTTTCGCTACAATCAAATAATTAAATTATCAAATTACAAATATTTTCATGCTAAAATACTTATGTAAAACCTAGTACAAAATGTCATAATTACAAGTATTATAACTTCTTTAATACCTCTACAAGACGCCAACACTCTTCTTTAAATTCTTCTGCTACCTTCTTCCAATTAAGAAATCTTATCGGGCACATGTGAGGTTTCTGTGCAATCGTACCCAAGAAACCAGTGAAAGTCCTCGCCCCATCATCAGCCGGCTGATGCATACTATTTAGCGACAACTCAATTTCTTCTTCATCGGGAAGATCCCAAATATCCAAGTACTTGCTTGGCCCGCGAGTGACACGTACAGGAGGCTGCACATCTGAATTTTGAAGGAGATAATATCAACCAATGTCAAACAACAAGGCATGCAAAGCTAAGGATGAGTCTAAATATTCTATTAAACAAGTGGTCATTATACGCTAAAGAAAACAAAATATTAGAAACATGCTAAATTATACTTATACTACACTCATATTACTTGTATAGTACTCATATGTTTGCCTATATAAAGACACTTCTTTTTACATTTTTATTCATATCAATATACCAAGAATTCCTTCTTGAATCCAAACACAACATAAACATCATAACATCAAAAGTTTTGATGGGATTCAGTGTATTAGTATTGGTATGATCACACCCTTGTAACGTCAACTTTAGCAATTTTAACTTAAATGATTAAATGACAAAGAACTATGGGGGGGGGGGGGGTGTTTACACTTGTAATTCTTGAGAAAATTATTTTATTAATTGCATATAAATTTTTTTATATAGAATCAATTGCATATAGAATTAGAGCTTAATATCTTTTACCATCATGTCCAAATCATTGGTATAATGAAAAGTAAAAAAAGAAAATCAACTAGCACTTAGCTGAAAATCTTGAAATTCAAAGCTCATTGCTTTTTTTCTTTCTTCTTTCATCATTAGTTAATTAGTCTTGATTATATAATATATAGTTAGTGTAAGGACACGATTTGGAACGACCCAAAACTATACTGGGCTCGCACGTAAATAGGCCCTAACAATATGATTTATAGAGCGTGGGTGTAAAGAACTAGGTTAACCTTTCATTTTAAGCTAAAAACTGGCACAACGGTCCTTTTGTTTGGTTATCGATACAGTTCCTTTCTCTCTTTTCGTTCTTTCTCTCTTTGTTTTTTTTTTCTCTCTCTCTTTCTTTTCCGATCCTCTCTTTCGTGTTCTTCTTTCAGTTTATATACCACCCTCTGTACTCCATCCTCACTGCACACGTGTAGGTTAGGTTCGGAGGATTTCTTTCTGTCCCATCTAGCGCCTCCTGGAACTTCCTGTGGGCAGCTGTAAGGCTGCCTCCCTACTGTTCAGGTATCACCTCCACATTAATGCGGCCAGAGAGTTGGTTGAAAGGTAGTTAATGCGGAGGCAGCTGTAGTTACAGATATTTGTTTTCCTTTTCTCTTAGACCCGTAGTCTGTTATCCTTATCTTCAGTGGTGACGTAATTTTGGGGTCTGGTTGTAACAAGGCCGCGTCTTGTTCGTCCTCGGACACATATTGCCGAGGAATATAGCGTCCTCGGACGAACATAGAACTTTACCTTCGTGATATTGACCATCACCCCCCTTCGGCAATTGCCTTGCGACCTGACATGGCCTCCTCGGACGGATACACACCCTCAGATGGGCCACAAGCCCAACGATCCTGACCTTAATGGGCCTGCTGATTGACAGGCCCCCACAGTTAGTAATTTATTTTTTGAATAAGAACTAAATTCATATATACAGACTACAATATACATAGTAGATTTTTAGACTATACTTTGTTGTGGTAATTTTTTTTTTTTTTTGAGAAACATGTTGTGGTAAATATGCAATTCAAAATTGAAATTCATTATCAGGTTGGATCAATTGGGTCCCAGACAGTTATCAAACAATAAAATCAAAAGAAAGTTCAAAATTTTGGGTTTGCTCCAAATGACAATCATTTTGGGTTCACTCAAAAGAAAAGGCAAAATCAAGTGCTTGTTAAGGTTGAAAATTTATCATTTAGCACATGATAAATTTCTTCAACACCCATATTAAAGTCTTTTCTTCATTTATTAAACTTTCTAAATGTAATATTTTTTTTTCTAACCATGATATCCAAAATAGTATAATGGTCTTTTCCCACTTAAATAAGGGAAAATATTCTAGTGGAAATTCTCAACCTACCACAGACTTTCCATTTGACATTCTGTGTGATAGATAAACTCATAAAAAGTACAAAATGTTGAAAATCATGCTAATTAGTGCTAAAAAAGGGAGGTATAGCCAAACCAAAATTTTTCAATTTTGAGAAGGGAAAAAAGACACCCATTGAATGAAAGAAATATTGGGTATGCTAATCCTTTAGAAGAGCCTAGTTATAGGCTTATAGGTATAACTCATTAATTAGTATGAAAATCAGGCAAATAAACTACAATTTAAGGGGCACTTAAATTTTTTTAAATTAAAATTGTTGATAGTGCATAATACAAATTAGGGTATTGTGTATAAGGGTTCACAACTTACATGCCCATATCGTGTTAATGTCTGCAACCAAATGAAGGCCTTGATTTTGGGAAAATCAAGCATATTCCCTCTGTCATTTTCTCGTATGGGACTCATGATGTAAACTACATCTTAAATGCTGATTTTTCGTAAGAATCCTAACTTGGAGGACCGAAGTACCCACACCACTTTCAGGAAATTACAGGTACGTCCCCACCCAGTTATTTATTATTAGACTGTTACATTTATTGTAAATTACCAAAAGTCTTTCACACGTACAATTACAAACACCATATTTCATAAGCCACTACTCCATTTTGTTAACCAACTTCAACCCAGAAAATGATCAAAAACATTGTTTCCGATTGGAAACATATTGAAAATTTAATGGTTCCCCTTCACTGTTTTTTCCTCTTTCTTATACTACTGCTTCTAACAAATAAATTGCTTCTATTATGACAATTAGCTTGAAACTAATCAAGAATTTTATAGATATCACTGTGAGTAGCATGAACCAATAATTGGACAACAAGCATTGTTCAAATTCTAATTTGTAGACAACTCTTTTACTAATGTTAGTATTCACATTACCAAGTTTGTTTATTGTGGACAGGAAAGATGATTGAGTGCTTAAGTTTTAGTTGCCTATGAATTATAGTTGGTAAGCCTGAATTTCCTCCTTTCACACGTTATAGACCTTTTTCCTTTTTGCATTTTTATTACATTTAACTTTTTATTTATATTGCTCTTGTTAATACTGTTGGCTTAGCTTCAAATGCCAATGTTTCAAGGATTTTCATGAGCTAGATCAAACAAGATACTACTCTTTTCTCAACCAGCCAAAACATAAATAGTTGTTTCTCCCTTTCATTGTTGCCTTTGTCAATATATTTTAAATTTTCATATAAGGGTTCACAACTCACATGCCCATATCTTGTGTATAAATGGTAAACTATTGAGTAAAAAGCCCATACCTTGTGTAGAAGCTTCATGCGTTTCTTGGTCCCCCACTTCATCCACATCTTGTGAAGAAGCTCTTTCCAATGTTACACTCTTGGAACGAGTGCGCAACTTTGTCTTTCGCCTTCCCATTTCAAGTGTCAAAGTCTAAAATAAACAAGTATATAATTAGCACAATGACAATTAATGGTACAAGTAATTGCAATATTAAAACTTCTCATAAAGCAAATCTATATAAGACTACCCTTAAAAAACGCAAATACAATATTTTCAACGAGAACCCCAAATATCTCTCTTATTTCAGTAGCATATACCACAAATTTTAGCATCTAACAATTAGATTAGAGAACATAAAAGGGAAACTAAAGAAACAATTACACCATCAAAATACCCAAAATAAGATAAGGTTTCATAGATAAATTTTCATGCAATTTTACAAGCATGGAAACCTAAAATATAATGAGTGATACAAAAGTATTAACTAGAGTCATCACCACTAAAGTCATCATCACTAGACTCATCATCATTGGACCCATCATCATTGGACTCATCATCACCACTAAAGTCATCACCACTAAGGTTTCATAGATAAATTTTCATGCAATTTTACAAGCATGGAAACCAAGACCTAAAATATAATGAGTGATACAAAAGTATTAACTAGAGTCATCACCACTAAAGTCATCATAACTAGACTCATCATCATTGGACCCATCATCACTAGACTCATCATCACCACTAAAGTCCAAAATAAACAAGTATATAATTAGCACAATGACAATTAATGGTACAAGTAATTACCCTTAAACAACGCAAATACAATATTTTCAACAAGAGCCCCAAATATCTCTCTTATTTCAGTAGCATATAGCACAAATTTCAGCATCTAACAATCAAATTAAAGAACATAAAAGGGAAACTAAAGAAACAATTACACCATCAAAATACCCAAAATAAGATAAGGTTTCATAGATAAATTTTCACGCAATTTTACAAGCATGGAAACCAAGACCTAAAATATAATGAGTGATACAAAAGTATTAACTAGAGTCATCACCACTAAAGTCATCATCACTAGATTCATCATCATTGGACCCATCATTATTGGACTCATAATCATTAGATTGATAAACATCATCACTAAGCTCTTCATCATCGATAAAGTCTTGTTCAAGCAATTCATCCTCACTAATCAATAGTGTATCATAAATGGTTCCTTCTTCATTAACTTGAGCCCAAGCATGGTTGTCATTTGCATCATCACATGCATCATCAGTAGTTACATTATAAGGGACATTCTCCATATACGTATCCACTTCTTCATCATCATTTACAGCTTCAATAC
This sequence comes from Quercus tomentella, assembly GCA_028535165.1. Lineage (NCBI taxonomy): Eukaryota > Viridiplantae > Streptophyta > Magnoliopsida > Fagales > Fagaceae > Quercus > Quercus tomentella. The sequence goes on along the minus strand of JAPQVY010000012.1, from coordinate 43,884,395 downwards.
CAACATCAAACACCTCCCTAGGTTTTGTTTTGACCACCACCATCCAATCTTTATGTCTCACATCCTCCACGTAAAACACTTGCGAAGCTTGAGATGCTAGTACATAAGGTTCGTCAATCAATCGATCACCGGTGTGTATCAATCTTGAAAAATTAACAAGGGAAAATCCAAAGTCATCTTTTTTGCATCCTCTCCCACTAATAACGTCAGCCCATTGACATTTGAATAATACATATCGATACTTGTCAGAATAATTCAACTCAATAATATCGATTAGTACACCATAATAAATAGCACCACCTTCAGTAACAACACAAACTCCACTATTTTGAGTTTTCCTAGCAGTCTCAGAATCTTTGGTGCGAAACTTCAAACCATTTATGACATAACGCTTGAATCGTTTTGCTTCATTATCTGGATATCGAGAAAACCATCTAACTTTATCAGAGAGTTCCTTTCTCTTAGAGGCATCCATTGACATCACCTATTATAGAGAAAGGCTTTTATTATAAGTATACTATCTAAAGTGTTACAACCGAAAATAGTTCTATATATATATATATATATATATACTTTACTTACATATTCCCTAAACCAACTGCAGAATTCCTCTATGTGCTGCTTTTGAATAACATTATCACTTACATCAAAAGGCAAACCAGCCTTGATCTCCGCTATGTGTATACTACGTAGACAAATATGTTAGTGTTAATCTAGAGTATTGTATTGGAATGTAGTTAAAGGATATGCAAGGACATATAACTTACTCGCGAAATGGGGTTATTTTTGCATAATTGAATAGCACATAACGATGTGCTTGGATCCATGAATTTGAATCTAGTGTAATGCTCACCACCGCACCCATGGATTCCTCAACATTCCTTACAGGCCGATTGAATGCAGTTTCAACAAATTTAAAATAGCGTGAGCAGAATGTTAAACATTCCTCTGCTATATACCCTTCTGCAATGGAGCCTTCTGGATAAGTTTTATTATGCACGTAAGACTTAAGTCTTGATAAGTACTTATTGGAAAATCCAAGATCAATAACGGAAAATTGGTAAGTTAAACAAAACCAAGTAGACCAAGTTAATATATGTTACCTCTCAATGGGATACATCCAACGATAATGAACTGGGCCAGCAACTTTGGCTTCGCTAGCCAAATGCATGACTAGATGTACCATCACTGTAAAGAAAGAGGGAGGGAATATCCTTTCCAACTCGCACAATGTCACTGTAATTCTCTTCTCAAGAGCCCCAAGTTCCTCCACATTTAGTACTTTAGAACATATCTCCCTAAAGAAACAAGATAATTCAATTAAACTCCTACTCACTTCAGGGGGCAAAGATCCGCGTATTGCTATTGGAAAAAGTTGCTGCATTAAAATATGATTATCGTGGCTCTTCATCCCACTAATCTTGCGTTCTTTGAGTTTAACGCAACGTGAGATGTTTGAAGAATATCCATCTAGCACTCTTACATCTTTCAAAACTTGCAAAAAACCATCTTTTTCACTAGCATTCATATGGTAGCAAGCATGTGGCATACATGTCTGATCATTCCCAACCTTTTCCAAATGAAGTCCACTTCTTATACCCAGATCCTTTAAATCTTGGCGTGCCTTCAAGTTATCCTTTGTCTTGCCATCCAAGTTCAACAATGTGCCAATTATATTATCGACTACATTCTTTTCAATATGCATCACGTCAAGATTGTGACGCAACACATGGTCCTCCCAATACGGCAAGGTAAAAAATATACTTCTCTTCTTCCACACAGTTAATGATTCCTCCCCTCTTTTTCTTTTATTGGTCAAATTAACTTTTTTCTTCCCAAACACATGATTAGCTACAGCATCCGTTTGTAACATAATTTCCCCTTCGGATAATGTAATAGGAGCTGATCTCATATCAACATGCCCATCAAATGATTTTTTTTGCTTACGAAATTTATGATCCCTATCCAAGAATCGCCTATGTCCAATGTAACTAAATTTCCTTCCATATCTTAACCAACGAGACTGACCATCATAATTACAAGAAGGACATGCAAGAGAACCTTTGGTACTCCAACCCGAGATATCACCATATGCAGGAAAATCATTTATGGTCCACAATAGTGCAACATGCATTTGAAAATATTTTTTGGAAGACACATCAAACGTTTCTACTCCAACATCCCATAACTCTTTCAGTTCTTCTACTAGGGGTTGTAAGTACACATCTATATCATTCCCGGGTGAGGTTGGACCAGGAATCAATAATAATAACATGAAATAAGACTTTTTCATGCACATCGATGGAGGGAGATTGTATGGGATCAAAATGACAGGCCATGTACTATGAGTAGTACTCATATTTCCATACGGGTTGAATCCATCGGCTGCTAATTCAAGCCTTACATTACGAGGCTCGGATGAGAACTCTATGTACTTAGAGTCAAATGATTTCCAAGCCTCAGAATCAGTAGGATGCCTTATTAACCCGTCATTCACACGGCCATTGGCATGCCACTTCATATGATTGGCTGTTTCAAGAGACATAAATAGTCGCTTCAATCTTGGCTTTAAGGGAAACCACCGTAGGATCTTTTCAGCTTTCTTTTTTCTTCTCTTGGAGGAAGCATTAGTGCTTTGTTGACCTTTAGACTCATCACTTTCCCATCTTGAAAGGTTACAGTTTGGACAAGCTTCAAGGTTGGCATTGTCCTTCCAGTATAAAATACAATCTTTAGGACAAGCATGAATCTTTTCATAGCTCAAGCCCAGATCCTTAATAATCTTCTTAGCCTCATAACAATCTTTTGGCAATTTAGCATTTGAAGGAACAAAATCAAGCAAAAATTGCAGCAACATGGTAAATGATTTGTTGGTCCAACCATTAAGACACTTCATATGGTATAAATGCACAATGGCTGACAATTTGCTAAAATGCTTACAACCTTCATAACAAGGTTGATTAGCATCTTCAAGCAATTTCATAAACTGAACTGCATCTTCATTAGGACCTTCTGTGAGTTGGTGCACACTAGGGACTTCTTCCGTTGGCCCAGATGCCATATCTGTTATGGGAAACATGTCATGCAACATGTCACGAAGATCGGCATACTCTATCGGGTTTTCTTGGACATGACTGTTAGGAATTTCAGTAGAAGTCTTTGCAGACGATGATTCCCCATTAAAAATCCAAGGATTATAACCCCTACAAATCCCTTTTGACACTAAGTGAGCCTGTACAACATCTATAGGCCACGAATTTGTATGCACGCATTTTCTACACGGACATGAAATCGTTCCATCTAGATGTGCATGGTTAGATGCAAAATTCAGAAATTGTTAAACTCCATCTAAATATTCTTGCGACCTTCTATTGGTAATTTTTATCCAACTCTTATCCATTGCTATAAAGTGGTTTACAAAAAATACCTATAATGTGATTTCATGGAAACAAAAACCAAGAGTTAACACACATTTCATTTACACAATTTCACTTTAATTTAAGAAACAAATCATCTTTAATCATTCACTTTTAGCTATGTTCCTAATCAAACAATGAATTTAAATGCATGGAGAAGTTATCAATACATTTGGTAACTATAACATCATTAGTAGCAATATTCTTTAGGAAAAGCTCATCTCTTTAAATATGCAATTCCATTTTAGCGTTTCACATGTGTATGTCAAAAAGATACAGAAAAGCCCTTAAAATGAATTAATCAAATAAAAACAACTCAACAACAATCATCCAATATTACACAAAACAGCCAACACTCCCAATATCAGTTAAAACCACCTTATTACTCCATGCAAGCCATCTGCTTGCTCCAATTCAACAACTCACCACAAACACATAGAGAGAGAGAGAGAGAGAGAGAGAGAGAGAGAGAGTACCTTAAGTCTTAAACAAAGGAACTTCACTTGCTTTGATCACACGAACTTATAGTGCCTCTTCTATTTGCAATCTGCCAACAAGAAAAGAATATATATATAAACCTAAGTTAATTTTCAAACAAGACTCACTTCAAAGCAATTCAACTGAGAGTGAGTCACAAAGGAAGCATATCTAGAAACAACACACAAGTTTGTGTTGTGCAAAATGAAATATAAAACAGCTTCAACTACAAACTCTACAGAGGACTCTAGAAGTCATCACCATAATTGTGAGTGCAACACAACTGTTCTACATGGTTGCTATCCATGTTGGGGTTGGAAGTGTTTCACGAAGACCAAGACCCTATGGTGGAAGAGTTTGGCCAAAGTTCATTCATACTATGTGTTGGAACATTTTAATATTAAATAATTAAAATGAGTAAATGTTATAACATAAATGTAAAGATGTGGGAGTGAATATGGAAGATGAAGAGTTGTGAAAATGTTTAATCCCATATTGAAAAGGAGAGAGACTATTTTATTCTTTTTAATTGTGGTGATTAATGGGCTAACATGAATTGTCTCAGATATTGGGCTAGATACGTGCGCAAGGGGGAGGTGAAGAGTGGAGGTATCAAAAATGGAAATGAATCAGCCCCTTGGATCCTCCTACTTGACAACCCATTCAGAATAATTACCATATCTGTTGGTGAGTAAATGGCCCGAATTAATACTCCATTTTTATTATGGACAATAAAGAGCCATTAACCCACTTAATGGACTATCCGTTTGGGCCTATTCATTCTTCAGAAACTCCTTATCTCACCATTAATTGTGTAACTCCAGCCCATCAGATTAATATCCAACAATTAATCTTGTAACACCCACTACATCAGAATAATTGGACCTAATTAATCAGAATAAATTGGTAGTAATTTCGTAAGGCCCATTGAGCCTATAAATAGACTCATTCAGACCCAATCCATGTTACTGCAATTTACAATACACACTAAAAAAAAAAAAAAATAGAGAGATTATTGGCAAGGAAGGGTGTTCTTTCTAGTGGAGCTTTGGGCTTGAACACTTTGTGCAGAGGTTGTTCTAGCCATACGACACTTGTTGGGCTGTTGTATCCTGGGGAAGACAAGTTAGAGAAGGTCTGCACCAGTTACAAGAATTAGCCAACCAAGGGCTTGAATCTCCTTAAAGAGAGCGAGTGCCGCGCCTCAGTCCAAATAGTGTTGTGTATTTCCTTTCTTTACATCAATAATATTCAAAAGTATTATTCAGTTTCTCTTTGTGTGTTATTTCCATTATTATTGTGTTTGCGCCAACACTATGCGTGTTGACCATTTCTAATTTTGACTCATATATATATATATAGTTATACATATGGACATTGTGCACATATCTCAGTTCTTAAAATTCTTTCAACTAAAACGACATTGATATTGATATTGATATTGATATTAATATGATACTTTCAACTTTTACGTATCTTATACTCTTTAAGTCTTAACTTTACATCTCATTTTGAAAGATTTACAAAAGAAATTTTTACACTTCTTAGTTGGACCACTAATTTGTATGGGTCTTACAATATACACCATTATTATTATTATCATTATTATTATTATTTTTAGGAAAATTTGTCAACTGATGAGAGACTCTTCAATCAATTATAATAATCAAATAAGTCTTGATATGAAGTTTGATATTACAAGACAAATCTCAATCATGTAATGCTGATCACAACTAAACCGTGTATACTATGGCATATGGCACACCCTTTCAGATTGTCAGGTCATGTCGGGTTAGGCTGTTTTTTGGTGGTGATGATTTGAATTTTATTATACCATTTTTGACTTTCATATTTTCATTCAATTTTCATTTTAGTATTTTTATTATAAACTTACATTAATTTAATTAGAATTACTCATGTTTTATGGAATCTAGCATGTGCTTACAATTACAACTGCTCATGGATTTGATTAGAAATGGTATTAGGTTTTTCTTGTGAGGGGACCATTTAACAAATATATATATATATATATATATATACACATGCATGTAGCCGTAAAACATATATCAGGGAAACATGGAAAAAGTAGTGCTAAAGCAATTTATCATATAGCTCAATTAGTAATGCAAACCTTTTCTTGTTTTCTTTATATCAACCTTGTTTAAGTAAGGTTTGAGTTTATCATATATCCCCAGATATGAACAAAGCCTACACTTCTCACATTTTCTCTTGGGAATTTATCAATAGGCCTCAAATGAAGAGACTTTGACTTCAACTCCTCCCCATGCTTACAAAATCAACTCTCACGTCCTGATGCTTATAAAATTATTAGCATACTTTGCTCTAAATAAAACTATAATACTAAAGCTTTAAGAAATTTAGAATACCCGAGAAGCTATACCCAAATGGCAACAATTAAGCACATGACACAATCAATTAATAAGCAAGTGACTCTAAACCCTCAATTACAAAGATGATACAAAACTTTACTAATAAACTGCCTCTTATAATTAGCTGCTGCTGTCTAGTACCAAGTGTTGATGCTGCACTGCTGTTGTTACAGGTGCTTGCTTACTGATTCAAAACTTTACATACTCATGCTTACATGGTTCTATTAGTACTTTACCATTAGTATTATTGATTTAATAAAGGCACCTTAAAAAGCAATTAGTTGGAGTCCACAATTAGTGTTGGTGGTCTCCTCAATTCCAGTTATCAGCTCTTGTAGGGATCTTGATAGCTTAGAGGAATCTCCAATTACAGAAATTTGAATGTTTTCCCTGTCACAAGTCAAAAATCAGCACAATTAATGTATGTCCACTATATAAGAATCAAAACAGAAATAGGAACTACAAAAGGACAAAGGCTCCACTAAACCGTGCTAAAGAAAATCACATTTCCAACCCACACAACAATTTCACAAACAAATTACAGAAACATCAAACCGTAGATCAATCTTCTATCTCAGCAAAAATAAGGAATACCCAATTCATATAATCAAACACAAAACCAAAATGTACAAAAATCCCAAAAAAGAATAGAGAAAAAACAATTAAACAGAGCAAAAAAAGGCAGAGTATTAGCGAGAACAGAGTACATATCAGAGTTTAATATTTGAAAATTGGGAAAAAAAAAAAAAAAACAATATGCATATATATAGTTGGATTGATACATTCACAACATAAAAAAGTCCTTTTACCCTAAGCCAAATATACAAAATAATTGCTTTGAAATATGACATTCTTGGTAATGATTAATTGTTTGACAACAAAAGCAAACTAAAAAGACAGGATGCAGAAAAAAATCCATGGAACAGGGAATTCATCCTCACACATTCAGAAGCTTGCTTGGAAATAAATCCAAAAAATAGAACTCATGAACATCAATTATTGCCATGATTAATTGTTATCACTATGACTAAGATTATTATTATATTAATACTTCCTGTTATTATTCACTTCTATTAACAGTATTTGATAAGGACAAAAGAGTGGCCAAATAAAGGATATGGGTGACGGTACCTATTGGGTCGTCAGCCTTTGATCAACGACTAACGGCACTATAAAGTGAAGAGTTCCATAGGCCAACGAGATAGTAAAGCTGAAGGTCATCCTGAAGCTGACGGTATGAAGACTGAAGGCACAACATAGACTGACGGCACTAGTCAAAGAATGCTTGCTAAACACGTTCGCATGTATAAGTAAATGACTTGCTCTCCACGTTTCGTGAAACCTAAAAGGGATTCCTATATGGAAAGGATCCCACGAATTACGCCCAAGGAGACTCCTATAAGGAAAAGACTTCTACTCCAAGGAAAAAGGGATCATGCCCTACTATTATAAAAACCAAGCATCCTCACGAACCAAGGTACGAATAATTTACCCTCTCTAGCACTCTAGAGCAATGAGAATATTTCTGACTTAACCTTTGGAGGGTATTTGGCCGGTACGACACCGGTGCTCTCTGCTGGGTTCTTCATTCTTGTTGTGCAGGTGCTATTTGGAGCGCGCGAGGACCGTGTGACTTACTGGTGGTATTTTCGGCATCATCAGTTGGCGCCGTCTGTGGGAAAGACGTAGTGTAAAGTCATAATACCGCTTCCCGGACAAAGGTTGCATGGTGCTCACCCACTCAATGGCAACCACTAACGACATTCAAGAAGAGGAACCACCCACGACCGCCTTCGAGAAGCAAGTCAAGACTCTCGCCGCGGCCGTGGAACGCCTCACCAAACAAAATCGCGACCTGGAAGAGCAGCTGCGCCAGAAAAACGCAGCACCAGACAACCAAGGAGTTGATCAAGAGGGAACCAGCATTGATAGAAGAAACCAAGAGGGACCCCAGGCCAGTAACGCCCCGAGCAAACCGGAGCGGCAGAACGTGAGCCTCCCTTCCCTCGCTGATACGACCCCGCCACCTATCATCGCAGAAATGCAGGCGATGAAAGAACAAATGGAGGTTATGATGAACGCTCTCAAGGGGCGGGTGTCCAGTGATCTTGACGACCTTGTCAACCGAACTGACTCGCCATTCACAGCCCCCATCAACTCCTTCCCCCTGCCGAGTAAGTTCTGCATGCCACAGATAGACAGTTATGACGGGGTCAGGGACCCCCTGGACCACCTAGAGACATTCAAGACCCTGATGCACCTTCAAGGAGTAGCAGACGCGATCATGTGCAAGGCCTTCCCTACAACGCTGAAGGGTGCGGCGAGAATTTGGTTCAGCTGACTGACACCAAACTCCATCAGCACCTTCAAAGAACTTAGCGCTCAGTTTACCGCGCACTTCATCGGAGGCCATTGGTACAAAAAGTCTACGGCTTGCATGATGACTATCAAGCAGCGAGAGGAAGAAACTCTAAGAGCCTACATATCCCGCTTCAATAAGGAGGCACTCTCGATCGACGAAGCCGACGATAAGATACTTGTCGCAGCGTTCACGAATGGACTGAAAAAGGGTAAGTTTTTGTTCTCCCTATATAAAAATGACCTAAAGACCATGTCGGAAGTACTTTACCGGGCCACAAAGTATATGAACGCCGAAGATGCGTTGTTGGCACGAAATGAGAGGCCAAAGAAAAGGGAGAGGCAGGAAGACACTCGGCAGGACCAAGGCCAAAAGAAGGCAAGAACGGGAGACCGAAGGGATGAGAGGCGCCCTAAGCCCCTGGGGGGAAGATTCACGAACTTCACTCCGTTGACAGCCCCGATAAATCAAGTCCTTATGCAAATCAAGGACGAGGAGGCGCTGACGTTCCCGGGAAAGCTAAAGAGTGATCCCAACAAGCGTTCTAGGGATAAGTATTGCCGTTTCCACCGCGACCATGGTCACGATACGGCTGATTGCTATGACCTCAAGCAGCAAATTGAGGCCCTTATCAGACAAGGAAAACTGCAGAAGTTCGTTAGCAAGGAGAAAACAGATCCACCCGCACAAGACCAACACCCCCGACGGGATAATGAGCGACCGAGGCCCCCGATAGGGGACATAAGGATGATCGTAGGAGGAACGGCGGTCGCCGGGTCGTCCAAGAAGGCCCGCAAGGCCTACCTTCGTATGGTACAAAATGTTCAGCTGACGGGAGTCGTGCCGAAGAAAGCACGAAAAGAAGGCCCCATAATTGGGTTCTCAGAGGAGGACGCACGGCGCCTTCACCATCCACATGACGATGCGCTCGTCGTCAGCTTACGGGTAGAAGACTACAACATGCACCGGGTGTTGGTTGACAACGGCAGTTCAGCAGATATTTTATACTACCCGGCGCTCCAGCAGATGAGGATCGACAGGAAGCGATTGATTCCAACAAATGCCCCGCTCGTAGGCTTCGGAAGGAGCCGGGTATTCCCCCTGGGCGCGGTCACATTGTCCGTCATAGTAGGCGATTACCCTCAGCAGATAGCCAAGGACGTGACGTTCTTGGTGGTCAATTGCTCGTCTGCCTACAATGCTATCCTCAGACGGCCCATGCTCAATTCATGGAAGGCGGTAACTTCAACCTACCACCTGATGATCAAGTTCCCTACTGACTACGGAGTAGGGGAGCTGCGCGGAAGTCAGATGGCCGCGCGCGAATACTACATAGCCATGATGGAAATGGGGATCAGGTTCAAGCTTTAAGTATAGAAGAGCATCGGACGGTAACGGAGCCAATCGAGAAGCTAGAAGAGATACCACTTGACAGTTCCGATCCTGGCAGAACGACCAAAATTGGAACACTCGCAAACCCCACAATCCGTCAGGAGCTCATAACCTTCCTCAGAGGCAATCGAGACGTATTTGCCTGGAGTCATGAAGATATGCCAGGAATAGACCCTTCGGTCATGGTGCACAGGTTGAATGTATCACCCATCTTTCCACCTGTCCGACAGAAGAAGAGAGTGTTCGCCCCCGAACGAGATCGGGCCATAGCAGAAGAAGTCCGAAAGCTACAGGAAGCAAGCTTCTTTAGGGAAGTGTACTATCCCGATTGGCTGGCGAACGTAGTAATGGTCAAAAAGGCTAGCGGGAAGTGGCGGATGTGTGTGGACTTCACCGACCATAACAAAGTCTGCCCCAAAGATAGCTATCCCCTCCCAAGGGTCGACGTCCTAGTAGACTCAACGGCCCGACACCAGTTGCTGAGCTTTATGGACGCCTTCTCGAGGTACAACCAGATCCGAATGCACGAAGCTGATCAGGAAAAAACTTCGTTCGTGACCAGCCAAGGGCTCTTCTGTTACAAAGTGATGCCCTTCGGCCTGAAGAATGCAGGCGCAACATACCAACGACTTATGAACAAAATGTTCGCACAACAGATTGGGAGGAATGTCCAGGTCTACATTGATGATATGCTAGTAAAAAGCCAGAGGGAGGAAGACCATCTGGAAGATCTCTAAGAAACATTCAACACCCTTCGCTCCTACAACATAAAGCTCAATCCAGGAAAATGTGTCTTTGGAGTGACGATGGGAAAATTCCTAGGATTTATGGTGTCCCAAAGGGGAATCGAGGCAAACCCGGACAAGATCCGGGCTATTATGGAAATGGCGCCACCAAGAAATGTGAAGGAGGTGCAAAGCCTCAACGGAAAAATAGCGGCACTAAACAGGTTCGTGTCAAGGGCGACGGACAAGTGTTTGCCCTTCTTTCGAACACTGAAGAGATCGTTCGAGTGGACCTCCGAATGCCAGCAAGCGTTCGAAGAGTTGAAAGCTTATCTCTCCTCCCCACCACTGCTAAGCCCGTCACAGCCAGGAGAAGAGCTTTTCCTCTATCTAGCCGTCTCCCCCGCAGCCGTTAGTGCTGCCTTAATCAGAGAAGAAGAGAAAGTACAAAAGCCCATATACTACGCAAGCCGAGTGCTCCGCGGTGCTGAAGAAAGATACCCGCCCATGGAAAAACTTGCCTTTGCATTAGTGACAGCGGCCCGCAAGCTTAAACCATACTTTCAAGCACATATGGTGAACGTCCTGACTGACAAGCCCTTACGACGGGCGATGAGCAATCCTGAGGCTGCGGGTCAATTGGCGTTATGGGCTATAGAACTGAGCGAATTTGATATCCAGTACCGCCCACGGACCGCCATCAAGGGACAGATCGTTGCAGATTTCATAGCCGAATTCACTCATGACGAAGACAAGGGGGCAGAAGAGTCCCCTCATTGGAGCATATATACGGACGGGTCGTCCAACAGACAAGCCGGAGGGGCCGGAATCGTGCTACTATCGCCCGTAGGAGACACTATTGAATGTATGGTCCGTCTCGACTTCCCCGCTACCAACAATGAATCAGAATATGAAACGTTGATAGCAGGACTGGACCTCGCCAAAGCTGCAGGAGCCGCAAGGGTAGTCATCTATTGCGACTCTCAGGTCATTACTAACCAAATAAATGGAGACTACGAATGCAAGGGCGAATGAAAAGGTACCTTGATCAAGTAAGGGCGAGAGTGGACAACCTAGAAGCCAAGATCGTCCAAATTCCCAGAGGAGAAAATGAGCAAGCCGATCGCCTCGCAAAGGCCGCTTCAGTAGAACATATGGTCATCCCTGGTAATGTACTCTTTTTTGTTCAGCTTTCTCCGCTAACCCAGCAACGTGTAGGAAATAGGCTCTGATAGTAGCTGGATCGCACCGTTAGTGTCATACTTGAAGCACGGGGTATTGCCAGACGGAAAGGAGGCTGCAAGAAAACTGAAGGTCCAGGCGGCAAGGTTCGTCCTAATAAAAGACGTCCTGTACAAAAGAGGCTTCTCCCGACCATATCTGAGATGCTTGGGTACGGAAGAGGCAGACTACGTCATGAGAGAGGTACATGAAGGAATCTGCGGAAACCATTCAGGGTCTAGATCATTGGTACACAAGCTTGTGCGAGCGGGGTACTATTGGCCCACCATGCAGAAGGACACCGAAGCCTATGTTAAGGCCTATGACAAATGCCAAAGGTTCAGCAATATTATTAGACAACCAACCGAAGAGCTGACCCTGATGACGGCCCCATGGCCGTTCGCACAATGGGAGTTAGATATTATGGGACCATTCCCTACAGTAGTACGACAGCTGAAGTTCCTGGTGGTGGGCGTTGACTATTTCACAAAATGGGTGGAAGCTGAAGCTTTGGCGACAATTATAGAGAAGAATGTGCGCAACTTTGTCTGGAGATGCATCATATGCAGGTTTGGCATTCCTAGAGTCTTTGTATCGGACAACGGGAGGCAATTCGACAACGACCCCTTTCGGGATTTTTGCTCACAACTAGGAATAAAGAACCACTACTCCTCTCCCGCCCACCCTCAAGCTAATGGCCAGGTCGAAGTCACGAACCGATCCTTGCTCAAGATTATCAAGACTCGGCTCGAGGGGGCAAAGGGTATATGGCCCGAAGAATTACCAAGCATACTATGGGCATACAAAACGACGGCAAGGACGCCCACAGGAAAGACACCGTTCCGACTGATGTACGGAGGCGAAGCAGTCATCCCGGCCGAAGTTGGGCTCACGAGCTACAGGGTGGACAACCATGATGAGAACAAAAACGACGAGGCTATGCGACTACAGCTCGACCTAGTGGACGAGATCAGAGCAGCAGCAGAACAAAGGCTCGCTAGGTACTAGGACCGCATGGCTAAACATTACAACTCTCGGGTTCGACACAAAGACTTCCAAGTTGGAGACCTTGTTCTTAGAAAGGTCATGGGTGCCGCCAGGGACCCTACCCAAGGGAAACTCGGCCCCAATTGGGAAGGACCTTACCGAGTTACATCGTGGTAGAGGAAAGGCACTTACCACCTGGAGACGTTGGAAGGACAGAAACTGCCACACCCATGGAACACCGAGCACCTACGAAATTATTACCAGTAGGAGCGGCAGTGTGAAGACCAACCCTTTTTACTTACATTCCAGCAAATTCTAGCCTTACTCCTCAGATTTATTATTTACTTTAGTTTTTTGCAACAATATCTATTTTTTGTTTTAAGCCCAAAAGGCAGGATTCAGTTTTAGAATTACTTTTATTTACAAATGCATGGCAATAAGAGGAGTTTATTCAAAATTGCTGAAGTATCTATTTTTATCTACGGTTCAAAGTCCACAGAAGTGGGCAACTAAGTTCACAAAAGTGAACAACCAAAACGACCATGTCCATAACACACGAACTAAAAAGCTGACGGTCCCATAGATGAAGCTATCATCATGTGGACGAGGTCCTGAAACCAACGGACCTACAAAGATGACAGTCATCAAGACTAAGGCTAAAAAGCTGACGGTCCCATAGATGAAGCCATCATCACGTGGACGAGGTCCTGAAACCAACGAACCTACAAAGATGACAGTCATCAAGACTAAGGCTAAAAAGCTGACGGTCCCATAGATGAAGCCATCATCATGTGGACAAGGTCCTGAAACCAACGGACCTACAAAGGTGAGTCATCAAGACTAAGACTAAAAAGCTGACGGTCCCATAGATGAAGCCGTCATCATATGGACAAGGTCTAAAAACTAACGGACCTACAAAGATGACAAGGTCATCAAAGCCAAAGCTAAAAAGCTGACGGTCCCAAGTGATGAGGCTATCACCATACGGACAAGGTTCAAAAACCCATGGGCCTACAAAGGTGAAAAGTTCATCAAGCCCATAACAAGCTAAAACCAAAAAACTAACGGTCTCACTAAACTTATTGGGCCGGTATAGAGCCAACGGACTTACACTAAGCCCGTAAGGTGGCTAAAAATTAGGAAATTGACGACCATAAAAACCAATACTTGGACGATGTCACTAAGCTGACGGACCTTGGAAAAAGGCCAAAAATACAACCGGAAACCCGTAAAACCGACGAGGTAAGAAGAAAAACGTTAGTCATACCGACGAAATCTTCCAACCGTTCAAAAACTGATGAGTTCCCAAACAGACGGGAATGTTTACCAAGACTTCACATGGCGCAATCATTGGTTAAGAGATATGAAAGCAACGGAAATAAACATAAGCACAACTACATATAAACAAAAGCCCAAGAAAACCAAAAGGGCACTTAAACAATTGTTTGCCAAGTAATTGAAATACAAGGTTGAAGTACAAATAAAAAACTAAGGAACAGGAGCGTCAACAGTGTTCCCGTCAGCTTGCTGATCTTCAACATTTACAATTACAGTTGAGGTATTGGAAGCAGGAGGAGAAAGGTTTGCAGCAGGTTGGACCAGGACAACAATACTGTCAGACTCAGTAGTTGGAGTAGGCTGAGAGAAGCCGTCACCTCCATCATCCATTGTAATTCCGGATAGGTCCAACTCTGGGAATGCTAACGCGACCTGCTTAAGGCAATCATCAAAACCAGTGCCATAATACTTGGCGCAAGAATCAATAAACGACTGCGTCGCTTTAAAGTCTCGAACCGCGTCAGCCCCAGCCGTCTGCAGCCTTTGGCCTAGATCCGTCACCTCCTCGTTGAGCTTGTCATTCTGACGATTAGCCTCCTCCAGCTTCTCCTTGACTTCCTTCAGCTCTTGATTCAGCGTACGGACGGCTTCCTTGTACTGCCCTTGCTGATCCATCAGATTTGCATTATGCTTCCGGACCCGAGTGACGACTCCCTCCTTCGCAACGCAATGGTCTTGAAGGGCCGTAACACGCACCAAGGCCTAAGAAAAGAACACAGCCATCAGTCAAAGTTCATTAAAGCAAAATGAAACCATTTCGACAAGAGATAGCAAGCATACCCTAGTGAGATCAAAAAGGGCTGACGCCCCTAAATCCTCTGTCCCCAACTAGTCACACGGCTCTATGTCCGCCGGCTTTATGAAGGACTTAACCTCCCCGACGGCATAATCCTTGTGGGTCAGGAGGCGGCAGGGGCCCTCGTTGACGGGACCCAGGGAGGTCATTACCCCTTTGCCCGCACCATGGCTTGGCTTGGGAGGTGATTTTTCCTTTGCAGCACCATCTCCAGGAGTGACGGCGGCCTTTTTAGCCGGACGACCATCATTCCCGTCGGGCTTCCTCTTTGCCTGTTTTGTGAAGGCCTTAGGGGTTAACGACGTCTCCCCCCCTGCCTCCTTTACCTTCTTCTCCGCTTTCTGACGGGCCGCGGCAGCCCTTATCCTCTGTTTGGCAGATTCCATCTTTACAATACAAAGAAGTCGTTAGAATAAGAGACGGAGGAGTAAACTGACGAAACCAATAAAAAATCTACTCACGTCGACGTGAAAATTCCTCCAACCTTCGAGCTTCAGCTGACGGTTCTGGACCCCCACAGTACAAATGAATTGTGTCAAGGGTGATCAAATCCCTACACTTACGTTCCTCCAAAGGGATGTCCAGAACCCGACGGATGAACTCCTCCTGTTCGTCGGTTATTTGGGGACGGGTATAAGCTGAAGGAAAAAGAGAAGGAATGTTAGCAGCGTCACTTTAAAAAGCTAAAGGAACATAGTTGATGGGATTAACCTGAATCCCTGACAAGAGCCCAAATGTTATCAAAATAACCGTGGGGCATCGTCACCCACTCCTCCTGACGGCAAACCCAATCCGTCCCTTCAACAAAAAAATACCTACTTTTCCAGTTCCTATTGGAATCTGGCATATCTGATACCAGCCTCAAACTTTTCTCCCGGGCATTAAAATGGTATGTCCCCTTAGATGAGACGATATGATGGGGCCTGTAGCAGTAAAAGAATTCATCTAAGGTAAGCTGACGGTTTCCACCACTTAGACGACCTCACAATATCTCAGCTCCTATGAAAGTCCTCCAGGCATTTGGGGCGATTTGAGTGACGGACAGGCCCAGGAAGTCAGCTAGCTGACGGTGTAGGGCCGTCAACGGTAATCTCAGACCCGCAGCAAACATGGCATCATACATGCCCACGTCAGCTGTTCTCCCTGAGTAACAACTCTCATCCTCCTCAGGGAGACGGATCGGGATATGGTCTGGGATTTGGTAACGAGTGCGCAACTCCCTATAAACCTTATCACTCATCCCAGGTAAAAATTTGTTGACAGCCCAATCCTCAGGGAGAATGAAAGGACAGTTATCTCCAGGACCCTCTGAAGTTCCTTCACTTAGTCCCTTCACTTAGTCCCTCATCACCGTCACTATCACCTCCGTCGCTATCATCGCCGTCAACGTTTATATCACCCCCCTCACCTTTATCCTTTCCTCTTCTCTCTTCTACTTCATCCTTATCTCCCTCAATGTAACTCTCATCACCGTCAGGAGATCGGGCCAACGTCTCTCTCTCTGACAAAGGCGAGAAGTCCTCTGACTCATCGTCGGAACCAAAGGTGTCGTCGTAGCCCGCTCTTTCGCGGACTGACGACTCCTCACACGAGACATTACTTGACATCTGACTACCTACAAGTGACGAGTCCAATCTAAGTACCTAGGCTGACGTCCTCACAAATGAAATAGACAAAAATGAAAAAGGAGAGGAGATGGAACTTACTGGTAAGGTGACCTTCTGGAGAAGTAACTGCTTCAAGGATAGTGACGAATAAGTTGACGGAAGCAAAGGTTGCGCTGGCGAAAATAAGGGCAACGGTCTCTCTCTCTCAAAGATCAGCAAGAATGAAATAGTGGAAAATGGGGAGGAGGTGCTACTTATATATGGGATAAAAGGGCGCGGAAGACGAAGCGACGCCCTCGTCAGAAGCAAAACCAATAAGAACATGCCACCTGTCCAAAGCATTAAGTGCGCAGCGACTCGAGGAAACCCTTGTACCCAATTTTCCCGCCTCTTTAAAAATAACGCTATTGACAAAAGCATGTACTCCATAACCCGTCAGTATAAAAAGTGACAGAGACATGGAGTAGGGGGCAACTGATAAGGACAAAAGAGTGGCCAAATAAAGGATATGGGTGACGATACCTATTGGGTCGTCAGCCTTTGATCAACGACTGACGGCGGTACAAAGTGAAGAGTTCCATAGGCCGACGAGATAGTAAAGCTGAAGGTCATCCTGAAGCTGACGGTATGAAGACCGAAGGCACAACATAGACTGACGGCACTAGTCAAAGAATGCTTGCTAAACACGTTCGCGTGTATAAGTAAATGACTTGCTCTCCACGTTTTGTGAAACCTAAAAGGGATTCCTATATGGAAAGGATCCCGCGAATTACGCCCAAGGAGACTCCTATAAGGAAAAGACTTCTACTCCAAGGAAAAAGGGATCATGCCCTACTACTATAAAAACCAAGCATCCTCACGAACCAAGGTACGAATAATTTACCCTCTCTAGCACTCTAGAGCAGTGAGAATATTTCTGACTTAACCTTCAGAGGGTATTTGGCCGGTACCACACCAGTGCTCTCTGCTAGGTTCTTCATTCTTGTTGTGCAGGTGCTATTTGGAGCGCGCGAGGACCGTGTGACTTACTGGTGGTATTTTCGGCATCATCAGTATTACTGGTATATATACTGATTAAATATATTCTTTTCAAACAAAAGGTACATTAAGACAGCCGAAAGTGGCTCTTGATGATTCTATCAATAGACAATTGGTTAACTAAAAACAGAATATTTCAAGTACTTCCCTTCTAATCAATCCCAATCTAACATCTCTGTCCTACATGTGATTAGTTAGAAGTATCTCAGATGTGATAATTTCTTTTAGAGAACTGAAAATCATGCTGGAATATGACTTAACTCAATGGTGAAAATAGACTACAGAGGCAGTTAGATTTAACAAAGTGAAGGTTAAAAAAAGCACCTTTGGTTCCTTCACGAAGTGACTTGGCAACATGAAAAGGGGTCTTCTTGAGACCCTCTCTATTAATATCCTCCCCTAAACCATGCAATAGAACTCTGACAGCATCTTCAATGGCTATAGTCTCTGGTCAATGGAACCTAGTTTCACTCCATTCTCAAGCTCCAAATCCCCACAATCACCAATCCGAGGAAATAAAAACAACATATATCAATAGTTATATAGACATGTGCACAAACAAATTCAATGTTACAATACCTTAAAAAATTGAAAGAAAAGTAGACAGAGAGAGAGAGAGATACCTGAACAAGACGAGAAGGTATTTTTGGGATTGTGAAGAAATTGGTCTGAGGCTGAGCAAACTTTTTCTCTCACAGACAAAGACACAGTAGCAGAAGCAAAGCAATCCCTTAAAGCCAAACCAAAACCCCAAAGAATTTTGCGTCACTGTACACGATTTTGGGATTACATTTTGTCATAGAATGTTAATAATGATATGAAGTTTCATTCTTCAATCTTCATGTTATTTTGCATTAGATTTTTTTTTATTAATTGTTAACTATATTTCTCTACTCATATATAAAAAATTAAAAATTAAAAATTAAAATATAAAAATATTAAAAAAAAATTAAAAAAAGTGTCAGAAGCCGACATCATCAAGCAAGTTGTTATGCTTGTGATAATTTGTGTTGATGTGTCAAGTAATTTGGTACCTTTATAATAAAAAAATAAAACAAAAAATCTTTGGCCTAAAAGTTACATGCAAGCAGCTTAATCGGATTTAAAATGTCACGTAACCACTATGATAAATATTTATTAATTAATTTAGAAATATAATAATGTGAGCAATCATGATGGTCATGTGACATTTTTTAACTACATAGGTTGCTAGTGAATCGCTTGGTGTATAGTGATACACATTTTAATTATATAATTTCATATTTTTATTATACAGAAATTAAAAACAATACAAAGCCTCCTATCATATAGAATACAAGGGAAAGTAATTGCATTCAGCTAACAAATTCTCTAACGAAATAGACACCCCTAACAAATATAAAAGTAGCTAGCAGCCACTATCAAGTAAGTGTTAATTAACCATGAGTTGGTAAGAAAAAATTATTTTTTATGCGCCATTTAACAGTAATTCAGCCTTTGACAAATTCAAATGACAAAACTTATAACAGATAACACAAAAGAAGCATTAAGCCATTAACCATGTTTATCAAGATTTGGTCAAACCCATCAGCTCAACTAGGTGTTTTTAGGCACTGTACAACTCAGAAACAAAAAAAGTGAATCCTCAAAATAGCATTCTTAAGAAATGCAAACAGTTGAATTAAATATGTAGTAAATATAGATAAAAAATAAAAGAAATTTTGGTACATGCATTTTAAGTTCAAATTTAATGGCGTGAACAAATGTTTATAACCTGTGATATTGCCTCTTGTTCTTTACAGAGTTGCACTTGATCTTTAAGCTACAAAATTAACCATAGCCATCAGACAAGCATACCAAGACAAGTGAAAGTACAAAAGGGGTGGCAAGTCAGTGAATAGTTTCTAGCTAACTAACTGTTAAGCACATGGCTTCTAACTAATCAACAATTAAGCACATGACACAATCAATTAATAAGCAAGTGACTCCAAACCCTCAATTACAAAGATGATACAAAACTTTACTAAATTCTCAATTACATAGATTATACAATCTGTCTTATTTAGTGTGCAAGCTTACTGGTCAAATGTGGAAAGGGACTAAGAGGAATGGGACGGGCTAAAGTTGCCTGGAATGAGGTATGCCAACCTAAGGCAGCGTATGGATTAGGCAATCATTAAGTTTATTTGGCTTCTATTTACCCATGCTGGCTCTTTGTAGATTGCTTGAGTCAAAATTCTTCTATTTACCCATGCTGGCTTCATGATAGTCTAGTTTTATGCAAATCATATCCAATCTACTTACCAGCCACTTCATTTTACAAAACCAATGGCAAAAACACAAATAATTTAATATGTTCATTTTTGTATAATTGGAACTATGGCAAAAACAACTAGTATCACCATGTGTTAACACTTAACACCATTTTTTTTTCTTTATCCTACACCAAAGTGAAAATAAAAGAACATATTTTCTCATCAAACTATTTATTCATATAAAAAAAATTTCAGCCTACACAAATTTTTTTTTTCTTGTAGAAAGTGAACCAAATGTAGCTTTCTAAAACTGTTCAAAATGATTAGATTTTGGCTTTTTGGAATGTAACATCAATCTACTCTCAATGGTACATGCAGATAATGCACAAGCCGTAGAAATATTAACTATTAAATCAAACGCCAAATCCTCATGCCAAACTCAACTACAACAAAGAAATTCAAATAAATTGAAGATACAACAAAGTGAATGAAACTAAAACTAGCAGATTCAAGAAAAAGATACAGAAGCACCAAAATTAAATCCAATGAAAGACTATTTCAGTTTCGAATAGTTTCGAATCTAAGAAACGTTGGGTTTCAAATCCAATGAAAGACTATTTCAGAGATCCTGCATTGAAAAATCACAATGAGGTTTGACCTTACTTAACATGGTTTCAGAAAAGCAAGCTCTCTCTCTCACACAAACACAGTGCACCATTTAGTACTCCTTCAAATTTTAAAACAACAAATACACATATAGCATAAAATCCCAACAAACAATCAGGAGCATAATCAATCATGGAAATTATTTTTATTTAAAACAACAACTTACATCTCCACCACTTTGTGATATTCAATGAGAATCTCAAAACTCCACAAAGCCCTACAAAGAGTTTCTTTATGAAGAAAGCAAATTCACATGATCAACACAAACTTGAACCGCCAACAAGGAATCACCATTAAAAAGCTACAGAATATTCTGAATTAGAATACACACTAATACCCAAAAAGATCATCTTTAGTGGCTGATACCCAATTGCATTTAAAAAAAAATAATAATAATAATATAGCACTACCAAACAAGACCGTGACTGAAACCTAGAAACTCAAAAGTAAAAGTAAAAAAGAAGCAGTACTTTTAGGCGATCTCCATCAATGCCTTCAAGCAGTCGGGGGCGATCTCCATCAATGCCCTTGCCCTCTCTTGCTCGTCCCTCTCTCTCTCTCTCACCAATTTCCCATGGGTGCGTCATAGTGCTTCGGCAATCATTGTGGGTCACTTCGTCATGGTGGGTCCAGGTCGTGGGTCAAAGTTTGGTGGTGGATCGTATTTGGTGTTTGTGATGGTGGTTGTTTTGTGATTTGGTGATTTGGTGGCTAGGTTTTTGTTTTGTGATGGGTGTTTTGTGATGGTGGTGGCTAGTGGTAGGTTGATTTTGGGTTGGGGTTTACGGTGGTGGCAGG
The DNA here is from genome assembly GCA_028535165.1 of Quercus tomentella. NCBI lineage: Eukaryota > Viridiplantae > Streptophyta > Magnoliopsida > Fagales > Fagaceae > Quercus > Quercus tomentella. The sequence continues at coordinate 43,862,951 of JAPQVY010000012.1, read as the reverse complement.
TGGGTGGGTGATGGTGCCTAGTGGTGACTATGGGTTTGCTGTGGGTTGGGTTGGCTAGCGGTGACTGTGGGTTTACATGTTTTTGTTTGTGATTTGGTGGTGGGGGGTGGGTGGTGGTGGTGGTGGTGATGGCTGTGGTTGTGGGTGGTGGTGGTGATGGCTGTGGTTGTGGGTGGTGGTGGAGACGAGACAGGGAGGAGCTTCTCGAAGTGTCTGAGAGAGAGAGTGTGTCTGTGTGGGAGACTAGCTAAAAACGAAAAGGCGCTAAAACTGAAAAGGGGAAAAAAAAACAGTGGGAAAATTTAGGTCTAGGGGGGAAATGTAAGGGTCTATTGCGGCGGCTCATTGACAGCCGCTATATCCAACCTTTGGGCCGCTAAAACATGCCTATTACGACAGGCCATAGTAGTACGCCGCAATAGATCTCATGTGCAGCGGCAGGCCCAAAACCCGCCGCAATAGGCGACATGTAGCGGCAGGTTTCGCACCCGCCGCAATAGGTCAGTTTTTTTGTAGTGGGAATCATATCCTTACTTGTGGTACTTTGATCAAAAAAATAATTCCAACCGAAACATCTTCACTTGGAGAGTGATATGTATGGAGTATGGACAATGTGAATTGTAAATGAAATTACAAATTAATACATTATTTGTTGATTATAATAAGTAGAAAAGAACTCATGCAAACGGTAACGTTGATAAGTCACAAGTATATCATCATTTATTTGGAATACAATTCGAGTACCAATTGAAAGTTACCAGCCAAGGACTAGTATACTCTATATTGTAGCATGTCCATCACGACAGAAGCTAAACAGACTCAATGAGAGTCAAGCCAAGATACAAATTAACAATTCAATAAAAGGGATAACTCAACAAGATTAATGTATTTCAGCAACCAAAAAAAAAAAAAAAAGATTAATGTATTAAAAAAAAAAAAACTCCTTAAAAAAAATATTCTCCCACAACCTTCAAATCCAAAATTAAAGATAATGGTTTTTTTTTTTTTTTTTCATTTTTTGAAAAGGAAAAAAGAAAAAGGGTCAACTTGACCCAACTTGTCATAATTTTTAATTATTACGGGCAGGCTATATTCTATAGATTGGCATGTTTTCTCACAAGTTTGAAATTTCTCTATCGATACCAATTTTGAAAGGTTTATATAAAATCAACATATTATTATGAATAAGAAGAAACAACTAATCTAATACTCCAAGTCTATAAATTGTGATGAAATTCTTTAAAAAAAAAAAATATTTGCGTAATCCCATACATATATATATATATATTATAAAGAAGCTAATTGCACCGAATTACATCTCGGCCAGTCCTCAAAGTGAACCAAGGGAAGAATAGATGAGAGAAGGGTGTATCCCACGCAAAATTACAAATAGAAGCCCAACCAGCAATACTACCAGGACATTCTCAACTAGCTCCTTCAATTATTTTGGGATAGAGGGATGGACTATATGGAGTTGAGGCACAAACTTTTGTTGCATGGAAAATTATTAGTTGCTCCTAGAGTATAGTAGCGTGATGCTCCATCCTTTCATATTCATGGTAAATCCCATAATGAATTTAATCAATAAGGTCCACCATGAATATAAAAAGAAGGAACATCACGTCATTATACTCTAAGAGCACCTAATAATTACTTTTGCACAACAAAGCCTAAGGAGTTACACTCCGACTTGCAAAGGTCCTTCCTCTTTTGATTCTTGAATGAGGAATATAAGTGTCTGGATTGGGCGTAGATGGAGGGGTATAAGCCCTCTGCACCTGTTGGCATGGCAAAGGAGAGACACTCTGACAGGTGAAGGCCTTAGGTCTGATTGTTGATGGAGGGACTACACCTTGCAGTGACCCTAAATTAAAGTGTGGTTTTTGTTCATCATTTTGTGTTCTACATGGAAGATTCTGCTAGCCTCATGTGCATGCATGCTCATGTAGAACAGGACTATAAAGATTACACGAAGCATATTTAGAAGTTGAGATAGTTAAGAACAATGAGATGATGAATGTGTGGTGATGGTTTGTTTTTATAACCAGAATCGTGGTACGAGCCAACGAACTGAGCTAAACAGGGAAAGGGGAAGAAAAAAATTGGTATTGAAAGGGATTAGAATATTAAATGATACAAACTATTTTGAATGCAAAAATTGTAGTACCATAAATTAAGCCACAACTTTTGAATCTCTTTAAAAAAATAAATAAATAAAAGCCTCAACTTTTGAAACAACAATGCATATATGATAGACGGTGAATAATGGAGAAAAAATAGTAACCTTATGTGAAAGTAAAAGTAAAAAACAACTAATCACAATTTTTCATATAAGATAATTAAAGCAAGAAAAAGTCTGGTGCCACAACTTGTATCACAACTCGCCCATGTGATGAGTTATGGTTGGTGGAGGGATGCCACAATTTGTGCTACAACTCACCTATGTGGCGAGTTGTGATTGGTGGAGGAATGTCCCCACATGAATCCACCATCATCCCTCCACAAGTTGTGGCACTAGAATTACTATTAAAGCAAAATTTGAGTTTGTGCTTAGAGGATCACACGTAAATTACACGTCATGCAGTCCACGTATCAACCAATATTTCACTAGTGTGAAAACTACTGCAGTGGCTTTGGCCTTGTGGACTGAAAACCAAAGAGAAAAAAGTTCAGAGTAGCAAATTTATATATTACACCTCGTCCAATCCACTTTCAACCAATATGAGCTGCTGTGTGCTTCGGCCCGATTTATATATATATTATAGAAATTTAGTATTAAGGGGAATAGAATACGAGGTGTGGCCAACCATATTTTTGAACGTGTTGTTCACTAATATTGGTGGAACTAAAAATTTATCTCTGTGAGATCAAATTAAAATATGAGGATTATTTTGTTTTGTTGAGATGCAAATTACATCCTTGACCCTTTAAATTTAATAAATTGTCATTTTTTCTCTACAAATTTTATTTTTGCTATTTTATTTTTTAAGGTTTATGTTTGTTATTAACATTAGTCCTTTCATCTATAAAATCCCTTAGCGATTAAAAATTATTTTTAAAATACTAATAATTATTTTTTTTTTTTTGACAAAATTACAATTTACATTTTTTTAATTTGGTGAATTTTCATTAAAAAAATATTTTTATTAAGAAAAAAAATTATTAATTTTTAGTATTAAAAAACATTTTATAGTTAACGTAATTCATAGACAAGAAGAGTAACTTTGACAAGACACATAAAAATTAAGGAATAAAATGACAGAATGAAACTTAAGGGACGTGAATTAAGAGCATTCCCATCAAAGCTTTCAAAAATTTTAGGGCCCGTTTCGTAAAGGAGTTTGAATAATGTTATTTAGATGTTTTTGATATACGTGCATGTGGGTGAAAAAATGTGTTGAGATGTGTGTAAAATTGTTTAAAATGTGAAAATGTGTGTTAAAACTTGCTCCCCAAAGTATTTAGCATCTCAAAAAGTCACTTTATCAATTTTAACAATTCATTTTACAATACACCTAACATCAAAGTTCTATTTTTACCTTCATCTCATTGAAATAATATAAAAAACTTATTAAAATAAAATAAAACTTCCAAAAAATCTTATAGCAACCAACCACTTTCACCACCACCACCACTACCATGGTAGCCACAACTTACCCAAAAAAAAAAAAAAAAAAAAAACTCAAAACAAAACCACCACCACAAACACAACAACAACCACCATCATCAACAACCCACCCAACACCACCAGCCACAACAACCACCATCAAAATCACAAGCCACCTCCAAAAAAAATCCACCAAGAACACCACTACCGTAAAAAGAAAAAAAAAAAAAAAAAAACCCACCATTTCCTACCATTACCACCATGACTTACAGAGAGAGCAAACCCACCGTGACCCACCACAGCACCACCACCACAACACACCGAACCCATGACCCAAAATCCACCACCACCACCATAGCATAGCAAACCACGGCCCAAAACCATTTACCACCACCACTTTTTTTTTTTTGAGAGAGAGAGAGCTTGAGCAAGAGGAGAAGAAAAAAGAGCAAAAAGAGAAAAAGAAATAAGAAAAAGACAAATGAAAAAGAATGGAGGAGAAGAAGCCAGCAAATAAAGAAGTTTTTAGAAGAAAGAGAAATAAGTATTATTTAAGAGGAGAAGAGAGAGAATGGAATAAGAAATTAATTTTTTTTAAGATTGTTGCTACAGTAAGCTATCAAAGATGACAGCTCACTGTAGCTTGGGTGTTAAATGTTTTAGCTTTAGCATCATTGATGTAGATGCATTTTATTGTTTGTGTTGCTAAAAAATAGCATTTTAGCATTTTGAAAGCTTTGATACGAATGCTCTGATGTAACTTTTAGTGCCTCACAAGGTTAATTGTTATTTTATTTTATTTTATATATATATATATATATATAGAGAGAGAGAGAGAGAGATAAATATAAACATAATAAATGCCTAATACTAGAATATATAGTTTCACATATACAAATACAATCTGATGAATATCAATTAATAAATATTATAATTATCTAATTTTATATTTAGAAAAAAATTAGCGGAGAGAAAAAAAAATCTTCAAATTGTTTACATGCTACTTTGTGTGTGTGTGAAATTGTTGTTGACGCAAATACAAGAAAAGTGGAGATAATACAAAAGAAACTTAATAAAAATAATTTAATGATTTTGACAATATTTTTAACTGGAAAAAATTACACAACATAATTGGATTGAGGCGCAACACTTGCTCTTTTTAAGGAGATTCAAGCCCTCGATTGGCAAAACTTAAAATTAGTGTAGACTTTCTCTGACTTTTCTTCTCTAAAACCAGAGCTCCACTAGAAAATATACCCTCTTTGCCAAGAACCTCTATATTTTTTAGTGTCAAAATGCTTGTAGTATTGCGTGCTATAGTGTGTTTTGTTATACATATCACATATGTATGTGTGTGTATGGATGAATAGTCAAATAGTCTTATTTATAGATTCATAGGTATTACTCAAGATAGGTAGTACTCAAGATTAATGGGCATTACAACCCATTTATATACCTATTATGTCATGATTTAATGGGAATTATAACCCATCCATTCACCACATAAATTTTTATACTTATTTTGCCTTGGTAGGAGTTTCTCAAATTAATTGAGTTAGAATATATGCAAGACACTAAAACTATTCATATTCCATATTAATTCCCATATATTTATATTAATTTTTGCCTACTTTTAGTTCATTAAAATATTAAAATGCTACAACAATTGTTAAGTTTCGGGCCATGGTCCCCCACTACCCCCTTAATAGCTCTGCCACTAATGACTTAGTATCTGTTTGGCATGATTAATTTTTCCAACTTATTTTATTATTCATGAGTCCCACTGTATTTTTTTGTACTATTTTTGGGTCTCACTATACTATTTCAGCTAATTTTTACATTTATCTACAGTACTTTCAATAAAAAAGTTTTCAGTTTCAGCAAAATAAGCAGATGTCAAATAGACCCTTAATTGACATGGCCTTGTAAGTACTAACTAGGAAAAAGTTCGACAGAGCAAATATATATTATATATAACCAGTGGCGCTTCTAGAAATTTTTTTCAGGGTGATCATTAAAAAACTTAAATTAAAAAAATTTAATAAAAATAAAACTTGTATATATTAACATCACAAAAAAAAAAAAAAAAAAAAAAAAAAAAAAAAAAAACACATGCAAATACGTAAAGTTTTAAAATTTTCTTCACAAGTTTTCATATTTTGAAATCGTTATATGATATGATAGCTTCACTATCAATATTATCAGCAACATTTTTTTCAATGTACACAATTAAATAATCATTAAATTACCTGATCTCTCATTCAATTACCGACATATTGTTTAAACAAGTAACAATATAAATAAAATGCATTATCTTTTTGAAAAAAAAAAAAGTATCACATAAATCCAACAAATTTGGCTAAAGACTAAAGTACTAATAGACTAATTCTTTGAAAAGTGTACATTTTTTTTAATTAAAAAAAAAAGCGATTTTAAAATATGCCATTTGAAAACACAATTTAAAAAATCACAATTAAATGTTTGATTTATGTTTTTAGGCTAATTTGTTTGTTTGAGAAATTTTTGAGAAGTGCTACATGCACAATATTTGTGCAACACTTACACAAAAAAGCCAAGATGGTAAGTTTTTACTAGTTCTAATTTGAACATACCACTGATTTTTTTTTTTTTTTTCCATCAGTAACAACTTATTATTTAGGATTTGTTATGAAAATGTTATGAACATAGCATTTCTCTCAATTTTTTGAAGAGGTAGAATTTAATTTTTAATGGACCCAAATTGTTATTTAAGGTGTTCAAGTTTTTTTAGGGTGGTCAATTTTTTTTTTTTTTTTTTTTTTTGGGGTTATGAATGACCCATATTAATTTAAAATTCAATTATTTTTAAGGTACTAAAAAAAATAAAATTTAAGTCAAGGTGGTCATGTGACCACCCTGAACTACAGTTGGCACCGCCCCTGTATATAACTCATCCTGTCCATATATATATCAACCAAGAAGATGACAATATATACGATGTTAATAATGTGAGAATGACTCAGGTGCTTTGGCACGATGCATATTACATAAGTAGTTATGTACAGAAAAATAAACAGCCAAAAAGTTAAAACTATTTAAAGGAGAAAATATATATTTGACAACCTCCTCCAGTCCACTATCAACCAAAGATGACTATATTTTGACCGCTATAAGTAGTAGTCTAGTAGTCTAGTAGTGTCAAGTGTGAAAATAACTCATGCTGTTTTGGCTCGAAGCTTGCTTAAATATAAAATGGAAGGGGAGGAATAGAATTTAGATGGGTTTGATGCAAGGTGAAAATGACTGAATTAGGAAGGCATGAATGATAATAATATATAATGTCTTCATCCAGTCCACCATCAACTAAAAAGTAAAAATTACTTCAGCAGTGCTTTTCTCCAACTTAACCGATATGCAGGAATGGAATTAGGAATTTGTTCTAGGGGACTGACCACTAGATGATTATATGAAACTGATTATGTAGTCATGTTTGCGTTTTCTATTTGCTTAAAATGGTGAATGAAAATTTTCATATTTTGTGACAAATACTAAGAGTCTAAAACTACAGAGAAACTCTTAATTCAATTTCTTTTTATAATTTTTTAACATCGAATGTTTTGATTGGATACTATATTTTATATAAAATCCAATTAGTCATATATTAATTATTAAGTAATTGAAAGATTTATAAGTTTTATATAAAAAGTTAAATTTATATTGAGCATTTGTATAAAATTTGTAATATATTTTTATTTTTATTCACTTGTGATGAGATAACTTTGGCTTTATCCAATCTTTTACCATCTTAAACATTTTTTAATGTTATTTTCGAGAAAATAACTTTATTTACTACTCACAATATTAACAAATTTTTGCAATACACTAAATTTCTAGTATATATAACAATTATTTGACCCACAAACCAACAACAATCATTTGTAAGAAATTATTATTTCATTCCATCTCTCAAAAACTCAATTTTCTTTTCAATTTGACATCCAATTTGACATCTCATGTGAATGGGATATATATATATATATATATATATATATATATATATATATATATATATATATATATTTTTTTTTTTTTTTTTTTTTTTTTGAGAATGTGAATGGGATATATATGGTCGTCTCATAAGCGGAATAAAGCTCTTCTTCATTTTATGTATGTAGCTATGTGTGTGTGTGCGCGCGCACGCGTGTGTCATGAACTAATGCAAAACTCTATATATATACGTGGGGATAAAAGAACCGAGTAGGGGTATTGGGCGGTGGGCCATGCCCGAGGATGCAGAGAAGCCTGAGAATATAATCAAACAGTAAGATAAATATATGGGCTAAAGGGCCGAGGACAAGGAATAACAACAACGAACAAGTGGTGTCTCCCGAGGAGCCAAACATCCTCGGGGAGTATTGTGAAAGGTTGGCACCCGGTCGCCTAAAGAATACTATGTAAGAGGCAACCATACTTTTTGAGGATAAGCTTCAGAGAAAAGAGTCAACAGTAAACTAAGAAATATCTGAGAAGAAGGCTGCAATCACCACATTAAATGTTCTACACCTAATCAACTGACCGCATTTATGTGGAAATGATACCTGAACAGTGATATTTAGTCTCACAGCTACACATAAAGTTTCCAGGAGGGCTCTGATGGGACAAGCATCCAGGAGATCATCTACATAATCAACAAGTGGAAGGCTAGGATCGAAGAGAGTAAGACTATATAAGGGAATGGACTCCATGAAAACTAGGCATGTAATCTTTGGAAAAAAGAAAAAAGAGCACATTGTACTTAGATCCATTTTCGTGAATATAAGAACACTTTATCCTCGGACTTGCTTGAGGAGTGTTATTCCCTTTAAATTGTGTTTTCTTATCTTTTTGACACAAGTCCTATCTACTGAGGCTCATGCTTGATTTGCTAAATCTTTTACCTATGAAATCCATCCTTTAACAAATATATTGTTTTGGACTCATTGGGCCGTCATCCATTTTGTTAGGTTCTAAAGACTTAGGTTTCTATGTATTTAGAACTCTAATTTGTATTGTTGGCAAACCATGATCAAAACAATGTGTTTAGAAGTGTTTTAGTCTTGCTCAAAGTTGTGCATTTATGTAAAGTTGGAATCGAGCTTAATGCAGAAAAGATTAATGCATTTCGGTCTGGCTCGATCAATCGAAGCTCGGGCAGAATGTTTTTCTGTAGAATTTTCCAACTCAGCCCTAGTTGTTTTAAAACGTTTTTAGGGTTTCTTATTTGTCCTAAGTATAAAAGGCAAACCCTAGCCACGTTTTAGTGTTGCTCATATTGCGGTTTGTGTAAATTTCTTGTGAGATCTAGAGGAGCTTTCCTTTACACAAACTTAGGGTTTTCAAGGAGAAGATTTATCTACACCTTGATGATCAACTCGGTTGCTACCATTGAAGCTTAAAGAAAACACAAGCAGGTGTGCTTGTATCTAGTGGTGAATCCAAGAAAGAAGGAGTCCGTGGATTCGGAGCTTGCACGTGGTCATGTCAGTAAGTTCTACTAGTTGGTAGCAATAAGAAGTCGAGCGTGGGGGCTTGTAAGTCTTATTGTATGAACTTCGATTCTTTCAAGATAGTGGATTCAAATTTACCTTGAGGATAGCTGGGTCAAATCCTCCCCAGGTTTTTACCGGTTTGGTTTCCTGGGTGATCATATCTTGTGTTATTTATTTTCCACTGCTTTGCATGATATAATCTTTATAATTGTGATAACCTAGATTTGTTAAATTGGACTAAGTAACAACTTGGCTAATTACCTAGGTTAAATCAATTGTGTTTTAAGAGGTCTAAAAACTATCACATTTTCATTAGGCTGAGGGTTCAAATCGAGTCCTTAAAATAAATAAATAAATAAATATATATATATTCTTTAGCTATGATGGTTAATGGTTTGGTTTATTTGGATTCAGTCTTTAATTCAGGACCGCTTGCTGTTGCACCCTTAAGTCGCTTTGGTTTAATGTCCTCATTCCCAGGCTTACACTGTTTGGTTGTTGAATCCTTATTCATGACAAGGATGGTCAAGTGATTGCCAATAGATTTTATAGGTCAGCCTCAAATTTTGTTGTGGCGGAGTCAGGAGTCGAACTCATTGTGTAGAAACTAGCGAATTGGTTTTGGTTCATCAACTTGCTAATAGGACTACTAATTAAAGTTGTTTGCCAATCTACTAGTGAGAATATATGATTGTGTTAACGTATGGCTGGAGAGTTTTCTAATGTCATTGTCACGTAAGTGTGTATGGATGTAGCTACTATTCTCTGATATAGTTTCTAGTTTCTACTCTTTCTTATTAAAAAAAAAAAAAAAAACTAATTTGTTAAAGAATTATGTATATTTTATCTTAGTGTCCTACTTTTCTATATTATAAACATTTGTTACGTTACCATATCTCAAGTGACTCTGATATGCTAAAATATTAAAATAAATAAATAAAAATTTTGATTTTTATAAAAAAAAAACTTTTCACTTTACCTTAACCAATTAAGAAGCAAATTAGTTTGTTTATGTCAACTAAATAGCAAAAAAAAGTTGTGAATTAAATCAGAGAGAATGTCCACGACTATAAGAAGCAAATGACAATTGGTCGTGAAACCAACGACCCAGTGGGAGAAACCACACTATTAATAATCCAAAAAGGCACAAACCAACCATAACACTGATATTTGAAGGAGTTGGAAACCAAAGTAGGGCTTTTTTTCTTTTTTCTTTTTTTTGATCTAAAAAAAAAATAGGGCTTTTTTTATATGTAAGAAAAATTATTTAAGATTTAATATATATATATATATATATATGTACAATTTGAGAGGAATGTCTATGTTAAAAATACTAGTTAATGTCATTGAGCTATTAGCTCTAGGCCAAAGCTACATTTCTGGTCATCTAAAAGGAAAGAGAATAACTTTGATAAGATCATTATGGAGAGGAAGACTCTCGAATGGTTGAATTGCAAGCTTTATTAAAGGTAGTGCAAATTAAATTATATTAACTTTCAGTAAAGTTTTATAAAATGACAATTCTTTTGAATATTTTATGAATTGACACTCGCCATTAAAGTTTTCATAACAACAATAATTAGTGATTTGTTAGTAATTACCATAGATTTTTCCCAATTAGTCAAGATCCGTTAAATCTTAAGTAGATATCAAAATAAATAAACAAACTAGATAAAGGAGAGTAGTATTACTCCGATTCTCTGAACGCCAATTTGTAAGTTCATTTTTGTGTTTTGTGTAAGGCAACAATATGTACTTTTATTAAATAACAAAGAGTGGGATGTGATGCACAAGGCATATATATATATAATTTAGACTGCTTTTTCTTTTCCACATGTAACTAATTGCTTCCCATCTCATTGGAAAATAACATTTCCCTTTCAGACATATCATTTTAGCATAAATCTATAGTTCAGAACCTATCGATGAACACACCAAAAAAGAAAAAAAAAAAACCTACATAGTATAATCCATTTCACTTTAATAGTTTAGACTTAGAATATAGGTTAAACTAGTAAAAAGTTTCTTTAAGCTAATGAGAAAGATAAGGTTAAAAAATTTTATAGGAATTATAATTAGGATATTAGGTCTCATGATTTTTAAAAAAAAATTAAAATTAAAAAGGATCTCCTAATTAATTAGGAAATTTTAATGTCAATTACGGGCTGCTTATGTGGCATCGTTGGTGGATTCTTGATACGGGAATCTTTATTGGGATTTGTGTTTTAAGGTATTGCTAGGTTGATATAGCCAGTAAAAATGTTGTTTTATAGTAGTACATACATACTTCCAAATTTCAGGCTGCATGTACTGGGTTAATTTTATACACCAAATTAATTTGATAAAAAAGTGATTTTGATTTTGTATGGTTGCTACTTCTAAAATGAGTTTTCAGCACAAAAAAATTATAAATAAAAAAATAAAAATGAGAAAACATTTTTTTTCCACTACTTTTGGGAAGATAGAAAATATTTAAATTTTCTTCATTTGTATTTAGTTGAAATGGTAGAAAAGTGAAGGGGTGGAAAACTTTTTTATTTGATTGAGAAGAAAAATAGTAGGATAAAAAATGTGGTTTGTATAAATTTAGAATCATATCCCTATAAGAAAGAAAAAAAAAAATTTAATTTTTTTATTAAAAATGTATATAAGAATGCTCACTTCATTAAAAAAATAATAATAAGAAAAAGAGCTCAAGAAATTCAAGAACTAAATTTTTTTTTCTATAAAAAAAAAAAAAAAAACTGAGGGTAAAAAAAAAAAAAAAAAAAAAAAAAGAACGCCTAAAAATACAAAAACCAAAACTATTGAAAAAAAAAAAGAAAAAGAAAAAGAAAGAAACAAATGGTGTTTGCTTTGATATTGGTTTTTCTCTTGAGGCATGTATCCATAATTGACTCAACATTAATATAATTTCTTCTTTTTCCTTTCCCCCCCCCCCCCCCTCTCTCTCTCTCTCTCCAAAAAACGAAAAAAATAAAATAAAATAAAAAATAAAAAAAGAAAGAAGGGAAGAGGATAGGTGTGTAATAGGTTTTATCTTTTGATGAGATTTATTTTAGGGAACCAATTTTTTGTTTCGTTTTTGGAATTGGGACAATATATTCATTCTTTTTATGAATGATAATAATATATAATGTCTTCATCCAGTCCACCATCAACTAAAAAGTAAAAATTACTTCAGCAGTGCTTTACTCCAACTTAACCGATATGCAGGAATGGAATTAGGAATTTGTTCTAGGGGACTGACCTCTAGATGATTATATGAAACTGATTATGTAGTCATGTTTTCGTTTTCTAATTGCTTAAAATGGTGAATGAAAATTTTCATATTTTGTGACAAATACTAAAAGTCTAAAACTACACCGAAACTCTTAATTCAATTTCTTTTTATAATTTTTTAACATCGAATGTTTTGATTAGATACTATATTTTATATAAAATCGAATTAGTCATATATTAATTATTAAGTAATTGAAAGATTTATAAGTTTTATATAAAAAGTTAAATTTAAATCGAGCATTTGTATAAAATTTGTAATATATTTTTAGTTTTATTTACTTGTGATGAGATAACTTTGGCTTTATCCAATCTTTTACCATCTTAAACATTTTTTAATTTTATTTTCGAGAAAATAACTTTATTTACTACTCACAATATTAACAAATTTTTGCAATACACTAGATTTCTAGTATATATAACAATTATTTGACCCACAAACCAAGAATAATCATTTGTAAGAAATTATTATTTCAATCCATCTCTCAAAAACTCAATTTTCTTTTCAATTTGACATCTCATGTGAATGGGATATATATGGTCATCTCATAAGCGGAATAGAGCTCTTCTTCATTATATATATATATATATATATATAGCTATATATGTCATGAAGTGATGCAAAACTCTATATATATATATATATATATGTATATATTCTTTAGCTATGATGGTTAATGGTTTGGTTTATTTGGATTCAGTCTTTAATTCAGGACCGCTTGCTGTTGCACCCTTAAGTCGCTTTGGTTTAATGTCCTCATGGACAAAATGGGCTTTTGCCCTTTTTGGGCAAAGTAATCAGTCATTTACCCTTCTTCCCAAACTAAATAGGGAAATGTCCTTCTTTTGAAAATCGAGTTTCTTAAAATCGAGTTTAAAAAAAAAAAAATTTCCGGAGCCCTATAGCGACGTTTTCAAGGACCTATAGTGACGTTTTAAGAACCTATAGTGACGTTTTATAACTTGATATTCATGAAATCGAGTTATAGGCAATAGAATTGCCAATAACTCGATTTTATGGATATCAAATTACAAAACGCCACTATAGGTCCTTATAAACATCACTATAGGTACTTGAAAACGTCGCTATAGGGCTTAAATTGATTTTTAAAAACTCGATTTTCAAAAGAAGGGCATTTCCCTATTTAGTTTGGGAAGAAGGGCAAATGACTGATTAATTTGCCCGAAATGGGCATTTGGCAATTTTATCCATGTCCTCATTCCCAGACTTACACTGTTTGGTTGTTGAATCCTTATTCATGACAAGGATGGTCAAGTGATTGCCAATAGATTTTATAGGTCAACCTTAAATTTTGTAGTGGAGGAGTCAGGAGTTGAACTCATTGTGTAGAAACTAGCGAATTGGTTTTGGTTCATCAACTTGCTAATAGGACTACTAATTAAAGTTGTTTGCTAATCTACTAGTGAGAATATATGATTGTGTTAACGTATGGCTGGAGAGTTTTCTAATGTCATTGTCACGTAAGTGTGTATGGATGTAGCTACTATTCTCTAATATAGTTTCTAGTTTCTACTCTTTCTTATTAAAAAAAAAAAACTAATTTGTTAAAGAATTATGTATATTTCATCTTAGTGTCCTACTTTTCTATATTATAAACATTTGTTACATCACTCACTCTATCTCAAGTGACTCTCTGCTATGCTAAAATATTAAAATAAATAAATAAATAATTTTATTTTTATATAAAAAACTTTGCACTTTGCCTTAACCAATTAAGAAGCAAATTAGTTTGTTTATGTCAACTAAATAGCAAAAAAAGTTGTGAATTAAATCGGAGAGAATGTCCACGACTATAAGAAGCAAATGCCAATTGGTCGTGAAACCAACGACCCCATGGGAGAAACCACACTATTAGTAATCGAAAAAGGCACAAACCAACCATAACACTGATATTTGAAGGAGTTGGAAACCAAAGTATGGCTTTTTTATATATAAGAAATATTATTTAAAATTTGATATATATACAATTTGAGAGGAATGTCTATGTTAAAAATATTAGAAAATGTCATTGAGCTATTAGCTCTTGGCCAACGCTAGATTTCTGGTCATCTAAAAGGAAAGAGACAATAGCTTTGATAAGATCATTATGGAGAGGAAGACTCTCAAATGGTTGAATTGCAAGCATTATCAAAGGTAGTGCAAATTAAATTATATTAACTTTCGCTAAAGTTTTATGAAATGACACTTCTTTTGAATATTTTATGAAGTGACACTCTCCATTAAAGTTTTCATAACGACAATAATTAGTGATTTTGTTAGTAGTTGCCAGAGATTTTTCCCAATCAATCAACATCTGTTAAATCTTAAGTAGATATCAAAAATAAATAAATAAACTAGATACAGGAGAGTAGTATTACTCTATTTCTCTGAACGCCAATTTTTAAATTCATTTTTGTATTTTGTGTGAGACGACAATATGTACTTTCATTAAATAATAGAGAGTGGGATGTTATGCATAGGGCATATATATAAAATTTATACAATTATGTATACTATTGAAGTATTGAACTCAAAAGTAATATTCTGCTTTTTAAAAGTTTTCGCATTGCAAAGGCAACTATAGTGAAAAATTATTATCCCTGCTCATGATTTGGTTCTCCATATAATATAAAAATCTTTTCTTATAAAGGATAAACAAATCATTTGAAGATGGAAACCGTACAACTCTTATACTAGAATGATTTTTAATGCAATGATTTGCTTATAAAGGATATACTAGACGGTCTCTTAAATTAAATTGATATTTTGTTTAGCATATGATAGGCTCACATTTGAAGTTTTGGATCAAGTGGAAAGCAATAATAAATAAGGAGAGAGAGAGAATGTTAGTATTAATTAGGTAATACTATTAATAAGGTAAAAAAGCAATAACATTTAAAAAAAAAATTTAGCCGTACCACTACACACCCTTGGTGCGATAGTTACTCCAGAAGTATAAGTGCTTGTGGGGTGTGGGGGGCAAGGGCCGGGGTTCAAGTTTCCAAGAGGGAGTTTCACACACATATACACTTATATTAGACTAGAGTAGAATTCTATCTTGTATCAAAAAAATAAAAATAATAATAAAAATAAAAATAAATAAAAATAATAATTTTTTTTAACTGTTAGATCTCTTAGAAATATACAGTATAAACAATGTGTAACTTTACAAGAATTACACCAAGTGTAACTTGAACCTATCTCTCATATATATATATATATATATATATATAATTTAGACTGCTTTTCTTTTCCACATGTAACTAATTGCTTCCCATCTCATTGGAAAATAACATTTCCCTTTCAGACATACCATTTTAGCTTAAATCTATAGTTCAGAAGCTATCAATAATCACAAAAAAAACTACATCACTATTTTAGTACTTCACATTAATAGTTTAGACTTAGAATATAGGTTAAACTAGGGTATTAGCTGTGGGAACACTATTCAAGGTCATTTCCCCATTAATGCGGCCAGTTAAGTGGCTGCAGTGCATTAATTGCAGAGGGGATGGGATGGCCACTCTGTCCTTCCCTTTTCTTCTCTTCCTTGTTCAATACCAAGTTACCCTTGTTCCCCCTCGGATTGCCCCGTGCCCCTTCTGACTTTGTCCCTCGACCTTCCAAGTTAGGCAGATGTCCTCAGCACCCTCATCAACTATGGTTGTGCAGCCCAGGCATGAGTTAAGTGTATACTTTCCGAGGACAATTCCCCTATGTTTCCCGAGGTTCACCTCGATATGAACTTTGTCAGCCATTTGGATCCTTTTCCCCCCACAACCACTATGGACTATAGTAAAATTATTTAATTTATTATCTCTTTTAAGAAATTAATTTTACCTCTTAAAACTAAAAAGGTCTTTGATAATTGACCTAAAATTAGGAGTGTGAATCAAGCCCACTAACCCAACCCAATCTTATGCCCTGTATCTGTTTTAGCATTGATGGATTAGGTTGAATTGGAATTTTACTTTTAGCCTTGAGTCAAGCCAGGTTAAAGTCGATAATTTTTTTAATCTATTTGAACCAACCTGACCCACCATGTATATAAATATATTTTATTATCCTCATTTTTTTAATAGTTTGATTGATTTTGATATTTTGAGAATTAGTTTTGATGAGTTTGAAAATTTGAAATATAATTTAAACATATTATATGAATTAGAATGATTTATTAAAAATGTGTTTAAATAATTGATGAAAATATTTATATATATATGTATATAACATAAACATGTATGCATAACCTACCGACCCAATGTGATAATGGGTTAGGTTGGCTTGGAAATTTTTCAATCCGCCCTTGTCAGTTTTGATTGATAGAACCCTCCAACCCAACCTATACATACCCTTTCCTAAAACCCTTTGTATGCAAAAAGGATCCAGTACATGTGAAAATTTTATTTAAGTAATGTTAATTATTTTATTTTAAAAATTATTGTAAAATACTTTTATGAAAAGGTTTGATTTTACAAAGCTTGAAATTTTTATTTTCTAAAAGGGACCTCTGAATATGTTGGCTGCTGTGCAAATTCCCACATATTCAGCTATCACACAGGGTTTCTTTTTTTGGCTGAAGCTCACGCAACAATTTAAGCACTGAAGAAAGCTAAAGAACTTGGATATAAATATGTGCAATTTGAGGTGTCTCCAAGAGCCTCTTTTCAGCTATCTTAGAGTTTTATTCTAATTTGTTTCTGGACAATTGGCAGTGTTGAAGATATTTAATACTTACCGCCTTCTTTTATCTGAGTTCTGATAGTGTGTGGTTTAGTACCCCGTCTTTTTTTAATTGAAAAAAATAAATTAGATTTAAAAATTATAAATAAAAAATGCTAATGTGTAAAATTGTGGAGAGGTCAACCAAAAGTCAAAGGCTTGAGAGAGTTTGAATTTAAGTTGGACTTGCTAGAGAGACAGAGTATCACTTTTTATTAAGTTTGAACTAAATTTTATTTAAAAAAATGATAATGATTTATTTTTTATTTTTTAAATATTGTGCTGACGTGGACAATTGTGAGAGTTTCAAAGACAGAGATAGAGTTTCACTCCTTGTTAAGTTTGGACTCAACAAAAATAATTTTATTTAAAAAAATAATAATGATTTTTTTTTTTAAATATTGTACTGACGTGGAAAATTGTCAGAGCTTTAGAGGTTTCGGTTTTATATATACACTAGTCACTAACTCGTGCGATGCACATAAATAACTAATGAATGAGTTTCAAAAAAAAAAAAAAAAAAACATTATTTTTGAGTTGGAGAAGCAAAAATGCATGAGATTTATAAAAAAAAAAATTACATTTTATTAGTTACACAAAAGAAATCAATGTTGTTTTCTTTATTATTTTTGTGTGAGAAAGAATAAGAGACAAAATTGTTAGGACATATGTGAATCATGTTAGGAACATATGTCAATATAGAATTAGCTAATCCTTTGACAAAACGCACTTCACTTGTAATTGGGTAGATCTAGGATGTGTTTAATACTTCAAGAAACAAGGTTTCAAGTTCAAGTATTAAAATCATGCAAGTCTGTCTAAGAATCAAATAAAGAAGTGTTGGATTTTAAAGCTCAACAACTAGTATCTATCGAGGTTTAAAAGGCTGCTTAACCCCAATACTCGGCGGCTTCTCGATAGATAGGGTATCTATTGAAGTTTAAGAAAATCAGATTTTCAGTTCTGATTTTCATCCAATCCGTGTATAGATATTTAGGCTTTCTTTTCTCACAACCCTAAACATATATAAGGATTGTTTTAAGGGTTGTCACAGGGGATGCACCTCAATGCAAAAGTTTTTCACAAGCATATTATGAACCGAAGACATATACCCTAGTTCAACTTTTTCTTCAAGAAGTTGCTGTGTTTGTACACCATAGGTTTTTATAACCAAGGAGTTTCGTGATCTTCATTGTGTGATGAACTGAAAAATTTTGCAGCCAACATCTTTCTCAAGTTGGTGTGTAAGCCGCGTATTGGGATCCGCGCATCAAATTGGTTAGTCGCGTACTGAGAGCTGTGCATTGAAATGAGAGATTGTTACTACAAAACAAGTCCAATTGGGTATTGGGGTAAGGGTTCAATTTTAGGTTGGTATAAGGTACTGGGATTCCTTTATTTGTAACCGCTTGTTGTGATAATAGTGAATTCTCGGAAGTGGTGACCTTAAAATCACCCGGTAGGGTTTTTGCCGAGTAGGTTTTCCCCATTCGTAAACAAATTACCGTGTCAATTTATTTTCCACTGCATTTTAACTTAGTTGGTGATTTGTTTGTGCTACCACGCTTATTGCATGCTAATTGAATTAATTAATTAATTGGTTAATTCATCACAAGGGGTCAATACATTCTTGGCCTATCAAAAATGTTGCGTCTCTAGTTTAGTTTGTGTTGTGTATATAAGTATATACATGATATGTTGTAATATATATACCTAAAGGTGCCTATTGAAGTGTCATGACCCTTTAAATTAGATATATCAAAAGTTTCCTATTGAAATGTCATAACTCTTCATATTGGATATACAAAAAAGTGTTTATTGAAAAATTATAACCCTTCATATTTGATATATATTAAAGGTGCATATTGAACAAAATGGTGCCTATTGAATGAAAATGTGTTTATTGGCCGAAAATGTACATATTGAATGAAAAAGTATCTATTGAAGGGTCATAATCTTTTGGGTATATATAGTGGTACAAATTCATTTGGTAACTTTTTCTTAACTTCTTCTCTTTCATCTTTCTTGAAGCACAAGAAACCTGTGGGTCTTCTTCAAAATTGTTATTTGTTGAACCCAATAAATTTTGTTGTATTCTGAAGATAAATTTGTAGTAATCCTCTAACAACTCTTGTGTGGGGGCAATGTAGAAGGCAACTAACAAAGATCACCATTCACTTTAATTTAAAGTTCATATGCAACATGATGATAAAAGGCCAGTCATATCTATTGATGATGCCGAAAATACCACCAGTAAGTCACACGGTCTTCGCGCGCTCCAAATAGCACCTGCACAGCAACAAGAAAGAACCTAGCAGAGAGCACCAGTGTGGTACCGGCCAAATACCTTCCGAAGGTTAAGTCAGAACTATTCTCACTACTCTAGAGTGCTAGAGAGGGTAAATTATGCGTACCTTTGTTCGTGAGGGTGCTTGGTTTTTATAGTAGTAGGGCTTGACCCCTTTTCCTTGAAGTAGAAGTCTTTTCCTTATAGGAGTCTCCTTGGGCGTATTTTGTGGGATCCTTTCCATATAGGAGTCCCTCATAGGTTTAACAAAGCGTGGAGGGCAAGTCATTTACTTATACATGCAAACATAGTTAGCAAGCATTCTTTGACTAGTGCCGTCAGCATATATAATGCCTTCGGTCTCCGTACCGTCAGCTTCAGGATGACCTTCAGCTTTATCAATCCCTCGGCCAGTGGTGCCTCTCCTTAAAACTTTATCCCGCCGTCAGTCATTTGAACAAGGACTGACGGCCCATTAGATCCCGTCACTTATCTTTCACGACATTTCTTTTATCCTTATCAGTTGCCCCCTACTCCATATCTCCGTCGTTTTTTTACTGACGGATTATGGAGTTTATATTTCTGTTGATGGTCATGTTTTTAAGCAGGCGGGAAAATTATTTATGTGGGATTCCTCGAGCTGCCGTGCATTTAATGCTTTGGACACGTGGCGAGTTCCCATTGGCTTTGCTTCTGACGAGGGCGTCGCTTCGTCTTCCGCGCCCTTTCATTCCGTATATAAGGGGGGCCCTCCTCCTCATTTTCCCTATTTCATCTTTGCTGATCTTTGAGAGAGAGACCGTCGCCCTGAACTCCGTCAGTTTGTTCCTTAACTCCGTCACCTAGTGTATTGCTGCCCTTGAAGCCGTTTCTCCAAGAAAGTTAACTCACTAGTAAGTTCTATTTCCTCTCTTTCCATTTTTACTTACGCCTGTATATTTCATTAGTGAGGACGTCAGCTTAGGTACTTAGATTGGATCCGTCACTTGTAGGTAGTCAGATGTCAAGTGACGCGTTGTGTGAGGAGTCGTCAGTCCACGAAGGAGCAGGCTACGACGAGGCCTTTGGTTCTGGCGATGAATCAGAGGACTTCTCGCCTTCGTCAGAGAGAGGGACATCGGCCCGATCTCCTGACGGTGAGGAGGGTTATACTGAAGGGGGTAAGGATGAAGTAGAAGAGGGAAGAGGAGAGGATGAATGTGTTGGGGGTGACATAAACATTGACGGCGATAATAGCGACGGAGATGATAGTGACGAAGATGAGGGACCCAGTGAAGGGGTTTTAGAGGGACCTGGAGATAACCGTCCTTTCATTCTCCCTGAGGATTGGGCCGTCAACAAATTTTTACCTAGGATGAGTAATAAGGTTTTTGGGGAGTTGCGTACTCGTTATCAAATCCCAGACCACATCCCGATCCGTCTCCCTGAAGAGAATGAGAGTTGTTACTCAGGAAGAACCGCTGACGTGGGCATGTATGATGCCATGTTTGCTGCGGGCCTGAGATTACCGTTGACGGCACTACACCGTTAGCTGGCTGACTTCCTGGGCCTTTCTGTCACTCAAATTGCTCCAAATGCTTGGAGAACTTTCATAGGAGCTGAGATCTTGTGGGGCCGTATAAGTGGAGGAAACCGTCAGCTTAATCTAGACGAATTCTTTTACTGCTACAGGCCCCATCATATCGCCTCGTCTAAGGGGACATATCATTTTAATGCCCGGGAGAAAAATTTGAGGCTGATATCAGATATGCCAGATTCTAATAGGAACTGGAAAAGTAGATACTTTTTTGTTGAAGGGACGGATTGGGTTTGCCGTCAGGAGGAATGGGCGACGATGCCCCATGGTTATTTTGACAACACTTGGGTTTTTGTCAGGGATTCAGGTTAATCCCGTCAACCATGTTCTTTTTGTTTTCTAAGTGACGCTACTAACAGTACTCTTTTTTCTTCAGCTTATACTTGTCCCCACATAACCGACGAACAGGAGGAGTTCATCCGTCGGGTTCTGGAAATCCCTTTGAAGGAACGTAAGTGTAGGGATTTGATCACCCTTGACACAATTCACTTATACTGTGGGGGTCCAGAGCCGTCAACTGAAGCTCGGAGGTTGGAGGAATTTTCACGTCGACGTGAGTAGATTTCTCATTGGCTTCGTCAGTCTACTCCTCCGTCTCTTATTCTAAACTTTTCTTTGTATTGTAGAGATGGAATCTGCCAAACAGAGGATAAGGGCTGCCGCCGCCCGTCAGAAGGCGGAGAAGAAGGCAAAGGAGGCAGGGGGGAGACGTCGTCAACCCCTAAGGCCTTCACAAAGCAGGCAAAGAGGAAGCCCGACAGGAGTGATGGTCGTCCGGCTAAAAAGGCCGCCGTCACTCCTGGGGATGGTGCTGCAAAGGAAAAATCACCTCCCAAGCCAAGCCATGGTGCGGGCAAAGGGGTAATGACCTCCCTGGGTCCCGTCAACGAAGACCCCTGCCGCCTCCTGACCCACAAGGACTATGCCGTCGGGGAGGTTAAGTCCTTCATAAAGCCGGCGGACATAAAGTCTTGTGACCAGTTGGGGACAAAGGATTTAGGGGCGTCAGCCCTTTTTGATCTCACCAGGTATGCTTGCTACCTTTTTGTCGAAATGGTTTCATTTTGCTTTGATGAACTTTGACTGATGGCTGTGTTCTTTTCTTAGGCCTTGGTGCGTGTTACGGCCCTTCAAGACCGTTGCGTTGCGAAGGAGGGAGTCATCACTCGGGTCCGGAAGCATAATGCAAATCTGATGGATCAACAAGGGCAGTACAAGGAAGCCGTCCGTACGCTGAATCAAGAGCTGAAGGAAGTTAGGGAGAAGCTGGAGGAGGCTGACCGTCAGAATGACAAGCTCAGGGAGGAGGTGACGAATCTAGGCCAAAGGGTGCAGACGGCTGGGGCTGACGCGGTTCGAGACTTTAAAGCGACGCAATCGTTTATTGACTCTTGTGCTGGGTATTATGGCACTGGTTTTGACGATTGCCTTAAGCAGGTCGCATCAGCATTCCCAGAGCTGGACGTGACCGGGATTACCATGGATGATAGAGATGACGGCTCCTCTTAGTCTACTACTACTCCGGAGCCTGACGGTGCTGTTGTCCTAGCCCAACCTGCTGCCAACCCTCCTACTCCTACTTCCAACATTCCAGCTGCGCTTGTAGACGTTGAAGACCAGCAAGCTGACGGGAATCCTGCTGACGATCCCGCTTCTTAGTTCTCTTTATTCGTATTTCATCCTAGTTATTTTGCAAACAATCGTTCCTGCTGACGATGCCGCTTCTTAGTTCTCTTTATTTGTATTTCATCCTAGTTATTTTGCAAACAGTCGTTGTACTTAAATTATTTTTGCAAACAATTGTCTTAAGTGCCCGTTTGGTTTTCTCGGGGTTTTGTTTGTATACAGTTGTATGTGTTGCATGGTATATTACTCCTGTCGCTTTCGTTATTTTTTTATCTAATCAGTGTTTACGGAGTCTTAGTAAACATTCCCATTTGTTTGGGAACCCCGTCAGCTTTTTGACTGATTGGGAGATTTCGTCGATTTTTGGCCTTGCGACTGAGATATCCTTCTTATCTTGTCAGTATAGCCTTGTTCGTCACTTTTCAAGGACCATCAGCTTGGTTGCACTATCCAAGTAATGGTTCCGTTGCGTTGAAGATTCTCCCGTCAATTGTCACTATTTTCGTCATTTTACTGACCTTAATGTAAGCTCGTTGGTTCTATAATGGCTCCGTCCGTTTGGTGAGACCGGCAGCTTTTTAGATTAAGTCTAACGGGCTTTGATGATCTTGTCATCTTTTGTAGGCCCGTTGGTTTTTAGGACCTTGTCCATGTGATGATAGCCTCACCTATTTAGGTGGGACCGTTAGTTTTTTAGCTTTAGTCCGTCATGGGCTTGATGAGCTTGTCATCTTTTATATGCCCGTTAGTTTTTAGGACTTTGTCCATGTGATGATAGCCTCATCTATTTAGGTGGGATCGTCAGTTTTTTAGCTTTAGTCCGCCATGGGCTTGATGAGCTTATCATCTTTTGTAGGCCCGTTGGTTTTAGGACCTTGTCCCTATGATGATAGTCTTGTCTGTTTAGCGAGACCATCAGCCTTTTAGTCCGTGTGTTATGGACTTAGTCGTTTTTATTGTTCACTTTTGTGAACTTAGTTGTCCTCTTCGTAGATTTCTAAAATAGAAACTTCAGCAATTTTGAATAAACTCCTCTTATTGCCATGCATTTGTAAATAAAAGTAATTCTAAAACCAAATTCTGCCTTTTGGGCTTAAAACAAAAAATAGGTATTGTTTGCAAAAAGCTAAAGTAAATGATAAAGCTGAGGAGTAAGACTAAAATTTGCTGAAAATAAAAAAGGTTGGTCTTCGTGTTGCCGCTCCTACTGGTAATACTTTCGTAGGTGCTCGGTATTCCATGGGTGTGGCAGTTTCTGTCCTTCTAACGTCTCCAGGTGGTAAGTGCCTTTTCTTTGCCACGACGCAACTCGGTAAGGTCCTTCCCAATTGGGGCCGAGTTTCCTTTGGGTAGGGTCCCTAGCGGCGCCCATGACCTTTCTGAGAACAAGGTCTCCAACTTGGAAGTCTCTGTGACGGACCCGAGAGTTGTAGTATTTGGCCATGCTGTCCTGGTACCTAGCGAGCCTTTGTTCTGCTGCCGCCCTGAGCTCGTCTACTAGGTCGAGCTGTAGTCGCATTGCCTCGTCATTTTTGTTTTCATCATGGTTGTGCACCCTGTAGCTCGTGAGCCCAACTTCGGCCGGGATGACTGCTTCGCTTCCATACGTTAGTCGGAACAGTGTCTCTCCTGTGGATGTCCTTACCGTCGTTCTGTATGCCCATAGTATGCTTGGCAATTCTTCAGGCCATATACCTTTTGCCCCCTCGAGCCGAGTCTTGATAATCTTGAGCAAGGATCGGTTCGTGACTTCGACCTAGCCATTAGCCTGAGGGTGGGCGGGGGAGGAGTAGTGGTTCTTTATTCCTAACTGTAAGCAAAAATCCCGGAACGAGTCGTTGTCGAATTGCCTCCCGTTGTCCGAGACAAAGACTCTAGGAATGCCAAACCTGCATATGATGCATCTCCAGACAAAGCTTCGCACGTTCTTCTCTGTAATTGTGGCCAAAGCTTTCGCTTCCACCCATTTTGTAAAGTAGTCAATGCCCACCACCAGGAACTTCAGCTGTCGTACTTCTGTAGGGAATGGTCCCATAATATCTAACCCCCATTGTGCGAACGGCCATAGGGCCATCAACGGGGTCAGCTCTTCGGTTGGTTGTCTAATAATATTGCTGAACCTTTGGCACTTGTCACAAGCCCTGACATAGGCTTCGGCGTCCTTCTGCATGGTGGGCCAATAGTACCCCGCTCATACAAGCTTGTGTACCAATGATCTAGACCCTGAATGATTTCCGCAGATTCCTTCGTGTACCTCTCTCATGACGTAGTCTGCCTCTTCTGTACCCAAGCATCTCAGATATGGTCGGGAGAAGCCTCTTTTGTACAGGACGTCTTTTATTAGGACGAACCTTGCCGCTTGGACCTTCAGTTTTCTTGCGGCCTCCTTTCCGTCTGGTAATACCCCGTCTTTCAAGTATGAAATTAACGGCGCGGTCCAGCTACTGTCGGAGCATATTTCCTGCACATTGCTGGGATCTATTAGTAGAGAAAGCTGAACGAAAGAGAGTACATTACCAGGGATGACCATATGTTCTGCTGAAGCAGCCTTTGCAAGGCGATCGGCTCGCTCATTTTCTCCTCTGGGAATTTGGACGATTTTGGCTTCTAGGTCATCCATTCTCGCCTTTACTTGATTAAGGTACTTTTTCATCCTTTCGCTCTTGCACTCGTAGTCTCCATTTACTTGGTTAGTAATGACCTGAGAGTCGCAGTAGATGACTACCCTCGCGGCTCCTGCTGCTTTGGCGAGGTCGAGTCCTGCTATCAGTGCTTCATACTCTGATTCATTGTTGGTAGCGAGGAAGTCGAGACGGACCATACATTCAATTGTATCTCCTTCGGGCGATAGTAGTACGATATCGGCCCCTCCGGCTTATCTGTTGAAGGACCCGTCCGTATATATGCTCCAATGAGGGGACTCTTCTGCCCCTTTGTCTTCGTCATGAGTGAATTCTGCTATGAAATCTGCGATGATCTATCCCTTGATTGCGGTGCGTGGGCAGTACCGGATATCAAATTCACTTAACTCTATGGCCCATAACGCCAATCGATCCGCAGCTTCGGGATTGCTCATCGCCCGTCGCAAGGGCTTGTCAGTCAGGACGTTTACCGTATGGGCTTGAAAGTATGGTTTCAGTTTGCAGGCCGCTGTAACTAATGCAAAGGCGAGTTTTTCCATAGGCGGGTATCTTTCTTCAGCACCGCGAAGCGCTCGGCTCGCATAGTACACGGGCTTTTGTACTTTTTCTTCTTCTCTGACTAAGGCAGCGCTGATGGCTGCGGGGGAGACGGCTAGATAGAGAAAAAGCTCTTCTCCTGGCTGCGACGGGCTCAACAGTGGTGGGGAGGAGAGATAAGCCTTTAGTTCCTTGAATGCTTGCTGGCACTCGGTAGTCCACTCGAACGATCTCTTCAGCGTGCGGAAGAAGGGCAAACATTTGTCCGTCGCTCTTGATACGAATCTATTCAGTGCCGTTATTTTTCCGTTGAGGCTTTGCACCTCCTTCATCTTTCTTGGTGGCGCCATCTCCATAATGGCCCGGATTTTGTCCGGGTTTGCCTCGATTCCCCTTTAGGACACCATAAATCCTAGGAATTTTCCCGCTGTCACTCCAAAGGCACATTTTCCTGGATTGAGCTTCATGTTGTAGGAGCAAAGAGTGTTGAATGTTTCTTTGAGATCTTCCAGATGATCTTCCTCCCTTCGGCTCTTTACTAGCATGTCGTCAATGTAGACCTGGACATTCCTCCCAATCTGTTGTGCAAACATTTTGTTCATAAGTCTTTGGTACGTTGCACCTACGTTCTTTAGGCCGAAGGGCATCACTTTGTAACAGAAGAACCCTTGGTTGGTCACGAACGAAGTTTTTTCCTGATCGGCTTCGTGCATTTGGATCTGGTTGTACCCCGAGAAAGCGTCCATAAAGCTCAGCAATTGGTGTCGGGCCGTTGAGTCCACTAGGACGTCGACCCTTGGGAGGGGATAGCTATCTTTAGGGCAGGCTTTGTTAAGGTCGATGAAGTCCACACATATCCGCCATTTCCCGCTAGCTTTTTTGACCATTACTACGTTCGTCAGCCAATCGGGATAGTATACTTCCCTAATGAAGCTTGCTTCCTATAGCTTTCGGACTTCTTCTGCAATGGCCCGATCTCGTTCGGGGGCGAACACTCTCTTCTTCTATCGGACAGGTGGAAAGGCGGGTGATACATTCAACCTGTGCACCATGACCGAAGGGTCTATTCCTGGCATATCTTCATGACTCCAGGCGAATACGTCTCGATTGCCTCTGAGGAAGGTTATGAGCTCCTGACGGATTGTGGGGTTAGCGAGTGTTCCAATTTTGGTCGTTCTGCCAGGATCGGAACTGTCAAGTGGTATCTCTTCTAGCTTCTCTACCGGCTCCGTCACCGTCCGGTGCTCTTCTATACTCAAAACCTGAACCTGATCTTCCATTTCCATCATGGCTACGTAGCATTCGCGCGCGGCCATCTGACTTCCGCGCAGCTCCCCTACTCCGTAGTCAGTGGGGAACTTGATCATTAGGTGGAAGGTCGAAGTTACCGCCTTCCATGAATTGAGCGTGGGTCGTCCGAGGATGGCGTTGTAGGCAGACGAGCAATCGACCACCAAGAATGTTACATCCTTGGTTATCTGCTGAGGGTAATCTCCTACCATTACGGACAACGTGACTGCGCCCAGGGGGAATACCCGGCTCCCTCCGAAGCCCACGAGCGGGGCATTTGTCGGAATCAATCGCTCCCTATCGATCCTCATCTGCTGGAACACCGGGTAGTATAAAATATCTGCTGAACTACCGTTGTCAACCAACACACGGTGCATGTTGTAGTCTTCTACCGTAGGCTGACGACGAGCGCATCGTCATGTGGATGGTGAAGGCGTCATGCATCCTCTTCTGAGAATCCGATTATGGGGCCTTCTCTTCGTGCTATCTTCGGCACAACTCCCATCAGCTGAACATTTTGTACCATCTGAAGGTAGGTTTTGCGAGCCTTTTTGGATGACCCAGCAATAGCCGTTCGTCCTACGATCATCCTTATGTCCCCTATCGGGAGCCTCTGTCGTTCATTATCCCGTCGGGGGTGTTGGTCTTGTGGGGGTGGATCCGTTTTCTCCTTACTAACGAACTTCTGCAGTTTTCCTTGTCTGATAAGGGCCTCAATCTGCTGCTTTAGGTCATAGCAATCAACCGTATCATGACCATGGTCGCGGTGGAAACGGCAATACTTATCCCTAGAACGTTTGTTGGGATCGCTCTTCAACTTTCCCGGGAACGTTAGAGCCTCCTCATCCTTGATCTGCATAAGGACTTGATCTATCGGGGCTGTCGATGGAGTGAAGCTCGTGAATCTTCCCCCCAGGGGCTTAGGGCGCCTCTCATCCCTTCGGTCTCCCGTCCTTGCTTTCTTTCGGCCTTGGTCCTGCCGAGTGTCTTCTTGCCTCTCTCTTTTCTTTGGCCTCTCATCTCGCGCCAACAACGCATCTTCAGCGTTCATATACTTTGTGGCCCGGTAAAGTACTTCTGACATGGTCTTTGGGTCGTTTTTATATAGGGAGAACAAAAACTTACCCTTCTTCAGCCCATTCGTGAACGCTGCGACAAGTATCTTATTGTCGGCTTCGTCGATCGAGAGTGCCTCCTTATTGAAGTGACATATGTAGGCTCTTAAAGTTTCTTCCTCTCGCTGCTTGGTAGTCATCAAACAAGCCGTAGACTTCTTGTACCGATGGCCTCCGATGAAGTGCGCGGTAAACTGAGCGTTAAGTTCTTTGAAGGTGCTGATGGAGTTTGGTGTCAGTCAGCTGAACCAAATTCTCGCCGCGCCCTTCAGCGTTGTAGGGAAGGCCCTACACATGATCGCGTCTGCTACTCCTTAAAGGTGCATCAGGGTCTTGAATGTCTCTAGGTGGTCCAGAGGGTCCCTAACCCCGTCATAACTATCTATCTGTGGCTTGCAGAACTTACTCGGCAGGGGGAAGGAGTTGACGGGGGCTGTGAATGGCGAGTCAGTTCGGTTGACAAGGTCGTCAAGATCACTAGACACCCGCCCCTTGAGAGCGTTCATCATAACCTCCATTTGTTCTTTCATCGCCTGCATCTCTGCGATGATAGGTGGCGGAGCTGTATCTGTGAGGGAAGGGAGGCTCACGTTCTGTCGCTCTGGTTTGCTCGGGGCGTTACTGGCCTTGGGTCCCTCTTGGTTTCTTCTGTCAGCGCTAGTTCCCTCTTGATCAGCTCCTTGGTTGTCCGGTGCTGCGTTTTTCTGGCGCAGCTGCTCTCCTAGGTCGCGATTTTGTTTGGTGAGGCGTTCCACGGCCGCGGCGAGAGTCTTAACTTGCTTCTCGAGGGCGGTCGTGGGTGGTTCCTCTTCTTGAATGTCGTTAGTGGTTGCCATTGAGCGGGTGAGCACCATGCAACCTTTGTCCGGGAAGCGGTATTATGACTTTACACTACACGTTTCCCACAGACGGCGCCAACTGATGATGCCGAAAATACCACCAGTAAGTCACACGGTCTTCGCGCACTCCAAATAGCACCTGCACAGCAACAAGAAAGAACCTAGCAGAGAGCACCGGTGTGGTACCGGCCAAATACCCTCCGAAGGTTAAGTCAGAACTATTCTCACTGCTCTAGAGTGCTAGAGAGGGTAAATTAAGCGTACCTTTGTTCGTGAGGGTGCTTGGTTTTTATAGTAGTAGGGCTTGACCCCTTTTCCTTGAAGTAGAAGTCTTTTCCTTATAGGAGTCTCCTTGGGCGTATTTTGCAGGATCCTTTCCATATAGGAGTCCCTCATAGGTTTAACAAAACGTGGAGGGCAAGTCATTTACTTATACATGCAAACGTGGTTAGCAAGCATTCTTTGACTAGTGCCGTCAGCATATATAATGCCTTCAGTCTCCGTACCGTCAGTTTCAGGATGACCTTCAGCTTTATCATTCCCTCGGCCAGTGGTGCCTCTCCTTAAAACTTTATCCCGCCGTCAGTCATTTGAACAAGGACTGACGGCCCATTAGATCCCGTCACTTATCTTTCACGACATTTCTTTTATCCTTATCATCTATGATTGAGTAGTGCCAAAGTCGTTGATAAGGCCATTGAGAAAAAGCTTCAAGATCAAATCTGGAATTAGAGGAAAGTACTTGGCATAATTTCAGGCATATGTCGATACACGGTTGAGTATATATATATAAAAAAAGATTTTTTTTTTTTTTTTTCTGTGGGAGTGATGGGATTTTCTAACACAAAGAAAAGTTGGTGTTGGTGTTGGTGTTGGTGTTGGTGAAGCGTGAAGGCCTTGAAAAATCCAAGAAGTGATTTGTGCAAAAACTCTATTATGGCTTCATCTGATATTTTCCATGTCTATGGTGACTAGTTCCTCAACTCCTTCCCACCTGATGCATTTGACCAATTGGTATGGACCCAATTATTTATATTTTAGTTTATTTTTATATTTTTTGCGATGGGACTCGCAATTGGTGTGTTTGGATTAGCTTTTTGTTGAAAACAAATTTGCTTATTTTGTAGTCCTTGGCAAAATGACATTTTTTTTTTTGGCTTAATTTGGCCGAAGGATGATTGCACTTAAATAATGTGAAACTTTAACAGATTGTACGTAAGGTGTCAATTGTTTTCCTTGCTTGCAGCCTGTTATTTGAAGTTTTAAACAAATTACTAATGTCGCTCACCTGAAAGATAGTGAATCGTTAAAACATTTAGAGTAAACTATTGGTAATATTGGGTATTATAAGGATGATGTTATTGACCAATGCTGATCCATGTGGGACCATAGATGACAGTTAGTATGTAGCCTAATTGGTACCAATATTTTGTACGGGCTATAGTTTATCATCAGTCGCTATAGAGTGATTATTGACTGAAAAAGTGTCTATTGAAAAATGAAAAGATATAACTGTTCGGTATTTTTAAATATATACGTGGCATAAATTTATGTAGCCACATAATGCAATGAGGAGTTGTCAACAAAAAATCAAACATTGTAACCACACGGCGCAATGAAAAGTGATTAACAAAAAATCAAACGTTTCAACTATTAGTTATTATATAGATATATAGACTAGTAAACTATTTCTTTAAACTAATGAGAAAGATAAGGTTAAACAATTTTATAGGAATTGCTAGCCTCTAAGCATGCGCGTGACTCTTCTATTTTTTTGGTAAAGGTCAATAATATGCATCAATTATAATTTGGGATTTTTACATTTTCCAATCACAAAAAAACCAAGGGGAGTGATGAGTATTATTCATTTGCAAGTGAAATAATTTTTCATCACACCCTTAGATTTTTTTGTGATTGGAAAATATAATAATCCTAAATTATAATTGATGCATATTATTAACCTTTACCAAAAAAAATAGAAGAGCCTCTGAGCACGCGCTTAAAGGCTAATTTTATAATAAAAAGTAAAATACTTTAAACTATAACTACAAATAGTTAAAGTATAGAATGTGTATCCTGGAATTTATACTTTTTTTTTTTTTTGCCATCACTTTTTAAACCTTTTTCTTTTGTACTTAAATTAGAGAATTTGAAAGGCTATTTATATAGGTTCGCAAATTGTAAGTGGGATCAGAAACTTATAAACAATTTTAAATTTATAAATTTATCCTTTGGGTTTGTCTTATTATTAAATCACTCTTTCAATTAAATAAATGTATTTTTAAAATTATACAAAATTAAACAATCCAAAAAGGAAGAAAAAAAAAACTCCTTATTGCTCTCATCCAATTAAAAAGTGTAAGGACTTGATTTGAACCCTCAACCCAATGGAAATGGATGACAGCCCAATGAGTCCAAAACAATATATTTGTTAGAGGATGAATTTCACAGGTAAAGTACTTAGCAAATTAAGCATGAGCCTCAGTAGATTGGACTCGTGTCAAGAAAATAAGAAAACACAATTTAAAGGGAATAACACTCCTCGGGCAAGTTCAAGGATGAAGTGTTCTTATATTCATGAAAATAGATCTAAGTACAATGTGTTCTTTTCCTTTTTCTAGAGATTACATTCCTAGTTTTCATGGAGTCCATCTCCTGGATGCTTATCCCATCAGAGCTCTCCTGGAAACTTTGTGTGTAGCTACGAGATTAAATATCACTGTTTAGATGTCATTTCTACATAAATGTGGTCAGTTGCTTAGGTGCAAAACATTTAATTTGGTGATAGCGGCCTTCTTCTCAGATATTTCTTAGTTTACTGTTGACTCCTTTCTCTAAATCTTATCCTCAAAAAGTATGGTTGCCTCTTACACGGTATTTTCTAGGCGCCGGGTGCCAACCTTCCACAATGCTCCCTAAGGATGTTTGGATTCTTGAGAGACACCACTTGTTCGTTGCTATTTTTCCTTGTCCTCGGCCCTTTAGCCCACATACTTATCTTACTGTTTGATCATCCTTAGGCTCCTCTGCATCCTCGAGCATGGCCCACGACCTAATACCCCTACTTAGTTCTTTTATCCCTAAAATAGCCCCTCAAAACTCCAGTTTTCTTTTCTTCCGGGAAAAATGGGGTTTTGATCTTGATTTCTAAACTTCACACATTTAGTAGACATTCCCACGTGGTAATGTCTTTTCACATACTCTGTAAATGTCCTTGATGCTTTGGCATCCGCGACGCTTCATTAATTGCTTCACACGGCACCCTGTCCCCCACATTCTACGGTGTGATGATAATCCTATGGTAGGGATCCTTCATAGAAATCCGAGCGAGAATTTTCCCGCTCATCCTTCTTTCCTATATAAAGTGTGCGAAAATTCCTCCATTTTTCGAATCTTCAATCTTTCAAGAAGCGTTCCAAGGTGCTCCTTTCTTACTGTAAGTGTCCTTTAGCTCGTATACTAATTTTTTGGAGCCTTTCCTCCTCGGCCTCTTATTCTCGACATCACTCTTCAACAATCCTTTCTTACTCATCAGATGGGTAGGTTTGCTAGTTTAATAGATACTCCCAAGGGTATAGAAAGTTTATCCCACCTGAAGTCTCCATACAGCACTGCCTTCTTGGTGAATGGCATGAGCTAAGATCAAAGGGAGCTATGGTGATTCCTATAGTCGCCTTTATAGAGGGAGAGATGAGGATTCCAATGGGGAGAGTGACTAGGGACTTTTTTGATAGGCCAAAAATGTATTGACCCCTTATGACGAATTAATTGATTAATTAGCCAAGTTTTTTAATAATTAATCAAATTAACATGCAAATGCGTGGTAGCACAAACAAATCACCAATTAAACAAAGTATGCAACAGAAAATAAATTGACACGGTGATTTGTTTACGAATGGGAAAACCAACACGGCAAAAACCCCACCGGGTGATTTTAAAGTCACCACTCCCGATAATCCACTATTATCATAACAAGCGATTACAAGTAAAGAAATCCCAATACCATATATCAACCTACAGTTGAACACTTACCCCAATACCCAATTGGACTTGTTCTGTAGTGACAATCTCTCCTCATAATGCATGGCTCCCAGTACGTGACTAACCAATTGCGCAGATCCCAGTATGTGACTTCAATCACCAGCTAGAAAAGGTTGTTAGCTGTAAAGTTCTTCAGTTCATCCAAACGATGAAGATCAAGAAGATGCTTGGTCACAAAACCCAACGGTGCACAAACACAGCAACTTCTTCACAAGAATGATGAACTAGGGCAAATTCAGTCTCCGGTCACAATTTGCTTGAACAAACTTTACTTAACACTTGTGCAACTTGTGTCACCTTTGACGGCCCTTAAAATAATCTTTTTATATGTCTAGGGTTGTGAGAAAGAAAGCTCAAACATACAATCACGGATTGGAGTTAAAACAGTCCTGAAAAACTGCACTTCATAAACCTCGACAAATGTCTTATTTGTCAAGCTGCTGTTTAGCCACGGGCTTCAACAACTCTACAGGTCTCGATAGATAGTTAGTTGTCAAGCTAGCTGTCGAGCTAGCTATCGAGTTTTAATGAACAGCACTTTTCATACTTGAATCTTGAACAGACTTGCATGACTTTAACACTTAATCTTGAAACAAGTTTTCTTGAAGTATTAAACACATCCTAGATCTACCCAAATACAAGTAAAGTGCGTGTTGTCAAAGGATTAGCCAATTACATAAAATAATGACATATGTTCCTAACAAGTGAATCACATATATCCTAACAATCTCTCCCTTTGGCAATCCATGACAAAACCACAACAAACAAATAAGCATATGAGAGAAGTCATAAATCACTCAACTCATATTCACTTGTTGAATACAATAAAATCTATCATAACACAAACTCTTGAAAAATTTTGCAAGAAGAGAGTCTATGGCAAGAAAAACTTTGACAACCTGTATTTCTGAAACACTTTAAACAAAACTCACCAAGGCATCTTTGTGTGAAACAGAAATAATAGATTGCATATAAGTATAAGAAACATGTGTATAAAGGAAGAAAAGAAACAACACATGGAGAGATAGGTGAAAGAATTGTAATAACAACCTCAAATGTATATAGATAAACAAGTACAAGGTTTGCTATCACAATATGATCACAAGATCTAAGGTACATGAACAATGTATCTAAAATAGAAAGAAAAGAAAAGATACATAAAATCCTCACTACATCCCTCAACGTGCACTCTCCTCCTAACAAAAGTCTCCTCTACTAACCCTCCCCCTAACTATGACTACTCTCATAACCAAAACTACTCCCCTTTTTTTGTCACGAGTGACAAAGGGTAAGAGTGTCAAGTAGACGTCTTATCAGAGTTGGAAGAGCTAGCATTTCCATCCTCACCATAATCATCGTCGTTGGAGTCGTCATCGTCCTCGGATGCCACGGGTGCCTCAGGAGAAGGAGAGGGAGACTCCACAAAACCACCAAGGCGAGCCTGCCATCTAGCAATACGTCTGACACGGGTGTTCACCTAATACAACTTAGTAGAGAGTGTATTAATGCAAGCATCCATGCGCTGAAGCTACACCATGATAGCGTCCAAAGTCACACCTCCCGCTGAAGTAAAAGGAGTGGAGGTGGATGGAACTGAAGGAGTGGGAGGAGCTGCCGTACCGAACCACCTCGATCGAAACTGCGCCTCGCTCTGTTTAACGGTAGCGTAGTCAATGGCACACATACCAGGGAAGTGGTCAGACGAGGGAAAAGGAACAGAAAAATGGCCAAAGACTCTGTCCGACCCAATGTTCCCCCAACCTATTTAGGATATTAGGTAGTGTGGATGCCCTTAATGAAAAGATGGGAGTAAATCTTACCCACCACAATGTCAACTGGGTGTATAATTGCCAACACCTTAAGGGTATGGGATACTATCTCAAAACTAGGGTCCCTGAAGTCAAGCTCATCTCGTGTCTCCCCGAATATAACAAGGGCATGGACCAAGATTTTTTAATTGTCTCAGTAGAGTGGCATGATGGTTTTCATTGTCCGACACAAGAAGGGCAACCAAGTGGGGTGTTCTAGGTTTAAGTACCCTATTTCAATAGTGAACACTTCAATTTCACAGTTTCTTCTTTCTTTTCTTGTAGTTCGGTGACATGTTTCTTTTTGCTTATCAAACTCTTCCTCTAACTATACCTTTGTTTTTTCAGATTTTTGCAAACAAGAATGTCACAGCCCCCAATTTCAACTTTGTTAACGAGCCAGATCTCACCAGAATACTCAAATCTGAGATTTTTCTCCATACGGACGGACAATTGCATGCCACTCACATCATCCTTGGATACAAGCCGATCTCGACTAGCTTTCAGTCCTCCAAGTACGTCATTGAGGAGAAGGATCCCCAGCTGCATCAAATCAACATCGCAGTACCTGGGTTCCTCGCTAGCCCTCCACCTGAAGGTACTCAGCAGATTGAGTTGCCCACACAGCGTGTTTCCAAGGAAGAAGCCACCTCCTCACACTCAGTTCCCAAAGAAGAAACGATCAGAGTAATTGAGGTTATAGACTCAAAAGAGGATTTTGAGGTCTTTGATCAGCCATTCCCTTCTGAGTCTCCATGCACTACCTTCTCCCATTTACCCTTTGCTCAAGTAAGTAGCAGTCATAAGCCATATAACGTTCCAGAAGCCATGGTGCTCCAGAGGAAAAAGAACACCAGCCTCCTTGAGCTTTTGGAATCACATGCCGGAGGGTCTACTCCCGAGGTGGCTATCCAACCTCGACCTCCTACTCCCCTTCTTGCTCATACTTTTCCTTCAAAGCAGCCAGGAAAAAAAAAAAAAAAAAAAAAAAAGGCATCCGAGGAGGGCGAAATTTCCCCCAAGGATCTTGAGCTCCAAAAAAGGGCCAAGGTTGCTAAAGGGGCACAAAAAAGGAACACGCCAGAAAGCTCAGGTGCAGACATGGTCGTTGATTGCCACCCCAGGATTCCAATATGGAATCCTGCACTTGAGCTGGATAGGGCCCCACTTCCCTTGGATTCCTCCATCAAGGATTTTCAAAAGGCAGAGGCAGGCTATGTGGCTAACGCTTTGGAGCAACCCTTGCTCCTACCCCACGACATGGCCAACTTGAGGACCCTGAAGAAGTACGAGGTCTTCCTGACATTGAAGAGGGACCAAGCAATGGTATGCCCTTTCATCTATTTTGTGCTCCTCTTACATATATATTTCACACTTCTATTCTATTTCTCATATTATTGCTATCTTCCAGGCCATCCAGACAACCAACGTTGCTGAGGAATGGGTGGATCGAGCTCATGCCCAGTACAAAGATGAGGAAGCTCGTCGTATATCTGCTATGAAGACTTTGGCTGTGGCCAAAAAGAAAATCAAAGAGCTTAATATGAAACTGACTGAGGCAGACAGGGAGAGGAAAAGTGCAGAAGTTGCTTTAGCCAGCGTTGAAAAACAAGCTGAGGAACAGCGCCAGCAGTTGCATAAAGCTGAGAAGTAGCTAGCGATTGCCAAGGAGCAAATAGAGGATCAGAAAAAAAAAAAAAAAAAATCTAGAAAAAAATAAGGAGGTTGCGGCTCGGGCTGAGCAAAATGGCTATGATATTGAGGTTAAAGAGACCGAAGACACTCTAAGGGCCCAAGTCACAGGAGTATGCCAAGGTTACTGCCTTCAGGTATGGATCGAGGCATTGAACTTGGCCGAGGTGGACACTTCTTCAGATTTAAGGAAGACAGAAAATATCTTCTACCCCCCAGCCTTGTGTATAACAACTCAACCCACCTCACAGGGGACCACAGCCCCTAAAGTGCCTGAAACTACTCAACTTGCTAATGCTGGTACCCTCAAAGCCACCTTGGGAACCTCTAAGGAGCCCAGCAAGGAAAACATAAACGGCAAGGAGAAAGAGGCAATCAAGGACAAAGTGCCTGAACAATATAAACCTCCACCAACAGCCAAAAAGGCTTCCAAGGAGAAAGAGGCAGCCAAGAACAAAGCGCCTGAACCTTCTTCTCAGTCAGCAACGAAGGCCGACCCCCCTCCACTTGCTAGTAGCTAGGGCATTGCAACTCCAACTTATACTTGTTTTGCTTTTTTTTTTTTTTTTGAATATGTATTTCCTCTACCTTACCAAGGCACAAATTAATAAGAAATTCCAGTTTTCTTTCTATGCCTGTGACTTATGCATAACCTGTATTGCTAGCTATCTACTACCAAGTATGGTCAAGTCTCCAATCATGGGCCAAAACTGTAAGTTTTACAGATTAAAAATTAGCACAACCTTGCTCCCAACATTTACACACACCCAAGCAATTAGTAACCTAACAATTTAATGCGTGAATAGTATTAGTGTACCTTAGGTGTAAAGTCTAAGGAGTTGTGCGTAATCAGGATTCTATTCAACACTTCAAACAAATAAAAAGCATTAATTTACCCAAGGTATGTGGTCTGAGGAACCAGGCATGAATGAGGTTCTGTTTAATACTTAAACAAATAAAAAACATTAATTTACCTAAGGTATGTAGCCTGAGGAACCAGGCATGACCAAGGTTTTGCTTAACACTTAAACAAATAAAAAGCATTAATTTACCCAAGGTATGTGGTTCGAGAAACCAGATATGACCGAAGTTCTGTTTAACACTTAAACAAATAAAAAGCATTAATTTACCCAAGGTATGTGGTCTGCGGAACCAGGCATGGTCGAGGTTCTATTTAACACTTAAACAAATAAAAAATATTAATTTACCTAAGGTATGTGGTCCGAGGAACCAAGCATGATCGAGGTTCTGTTTATCACTTAAACAAATAAAAAGCATTAATTTACCCAAGGTATGTGGTCCGAGGAACCAAGCATGACCGAGGTTTTGTTTAATACTTAAAAAAAATAAAAAGTTTTAATTTACCTAAGGTATGTGGTCCGAGGAACTAGACATAACTAATGTTCTATTTAACACTTAGGGAAGTAAAAGGAAGATCAGACAACAATAATCAAAATAAAGGATAACAAGAGTGTCTTTCATTAATCATAATAATACCTTCGAAGGTTATTTACATTCTACGGACGTGGTACAACTTTTTCATCTAAATCTTCTAAAAAAATAGCTCATATGCCCGCTACCGAAGTGATGTGATAGGGCCCCTCCCAGTTCGATCCTAATTTTCCCCAAGATGGGTTCGTTACAATTCCCACCACCTTTCTCAGCACCAGATCCCCTGGTGCTAATGGCCTGACCTTTAACCCTATATCATACCCTTGCTTAAACTTTTGCCGGTAATGTGCCAACTAGACCATGGCCACTTCTCTCTGTTCGTCAATTAAATCTAGACTTTCCCATAGTGATTGATCATTGTTGTTGGGATCAAATATGCTTGTCCTTAACGTCGAAAATCCAGTCTCTAACGGGATCACGACCTCAGAGCCATAAGTCATAGAAAATGGTGTTTCCCTAGTTAAGCGACGAAGAGTTGTTCGATATGTCCAAAGAACATGTGGGAGTTCGTCAACCTATCTACCCTTTACTTCATCTAACCTCGTCTTGAGCCCATTGACTATAACCTTATTAACTACTTCAGCCTACCCATTCGGCCATTCCTTTAAGGATAGGCTGGGGTTGAGTATCTATTCCTAATGCCAAGCTCACCACAATACCTCCTGAAAGCCTTACTGTCAAATTGAAGCCCATTGTCCTAGATAAGAGTATGGGGAATCCCAAATCGGGTAACAATATTCTTCCAGACAAACTTCTTTGCATCAACATCTCAGATGTTTGACAATGGCTCAGCTTTAACCCATTTTGTGAAGTAATCAGTTCCAACAAGAAGCCACCTTCGGTTTCCCATAGCTCTAAGAAATGGCCCCACAATATCTAAGCCCCATTGTGCAAATGGCCACGGACTAGACAAAGGATTCAGTACACCCCCAGGCTGGTGAATGTTTGGAGCAAACCTCTAGCATTGATCACTCTTCTTAACATAATCTTGTGCTTCTTTTTGCATGCTTGGCCACCAATAACCTTGAGTAAGAGCTCTTTGTGACAACAATCTGTCCCCATAATAACTTCCACAGATTCCTTCATGCAATTCCTCCAAAAGTGCCTCCACCACCTTAGGATGGACACAAAGTAAGGCCCTGAAAGAGAGCGCCTATACAACTTCTGTTCCTCGGATAGCCAGAAATGAGAAGCTTTTCTTCGTATCTTCTCTGCCTCCCCACTTTCAAGAGGTAGCACTCCTTCTTTTAAGAATAAAACAATGGGGTCCATCCAACTGGGGCCAACCCTTATTTGGTACACCCCGACCTTCATCAATTCTAGCTTGGAAGGATTCACCAAATCCTCGACGAGGATGATTCGAGGAAGGTCTTGCTCGAAAGAAGTTGCTAAAGTTGCCAAAGAATCGGCATAAGTGTTCCTACTCCTC
This sequence comes from Quercus tomentella, assembly GCA_028535165.1. Taxonomy (NCBI): domain Eukaryota; kingdom Viridiplantae; phylum Streptophyta; class Magnoliopsida; order Fagales; family Fagaceae; genus Quercus; species Quercus tomentella. The sequence continues at coordinate 43,823,504 of JAPQVY010000012.1, read as the reverse complement.
AGGACTTGTTGTATAGAGAAAGACTCGAAGCTAGATTGTAATTGCCGAGCTTTACCCAGATATCCTTGCATCCTTTGATCCCTAGCCCCCAATTCACCTTTAATTTGCCCGACGACTAACCGTGAGTCCGAAAAGACCTCAACAGCCTTTCCACCTAGTTTCTTAATCATAGCTAATTATTTCACCGACAACCGTAGAAAGGAGCAACTAATGTAAAAAAAAAATTTTTTTGAAAATGCTAATGTAAAGAATTGAACAACCACTAGCTTCTGAGCACGCACTCACACGCATGCTTAGAGGCTCTTTTATTTTTTGGGTAAGGGTTAATTTAGAGCATTTATTATAATTTGGGATTACTACATTTTCTAATCACAAAAAAAAAAAAAAAAAAAAAAAAACCTATGGGTGTGATGAGTATCATGTGTGGAGAAATAATTTTTCATCACACCCCTAGATTTTTTTGTGATTGGAAAATGTAGTAATTCCAAATTATAATAAATGTTCTAAATTAACCCTTACCCAAAAAATAGAAGAGCCTCTGAGCACACGCGTGAGCGCGTGCTCAGAAGCTAGTCGATACTTATATTGTATTCTATAAGGTACATAACATTTTCTATGGAGTAGTAAATTAATAAGATTTTTGTTAAAGGAAATGCTCCTAAAAAGATCCAAAAATTTAGTAACTACCCATCCATGTTTTTTTTCTTTATTTCTTTTTTTTTTTTTTTGTGTTTTTTCCTTTTTGGTGTTGTTGATGTTGTTCTTTTTTTCAAATTTTATGTATGACAGTTGTCATTTTTTGTCTAATCCTAAAATGTAGTTTTTTTTAATCCTAAAATTTAGCCATTTACTACACATCCATAACATAAGTAAATAAAAGCTTAAATTGAAAATTTTATGGCAAGAGATACACGTTAATTGTATAAAACCACAATTGTAATTTGAGATTTTTTTTTTTTAATAAAGTATTAAATGGTGCTTTAACCTTAACAAAAGGCTAACACAATTGGGAATTAATGATTAGAAGTATCTAGAAAAAAAATTGTATAAAAACTTCATGATTGTTTGTTGAGAAGAAAAAAAAATACTATAAAGTATTATTAAAGGTGGTTTAACAAAAACCCAATAGGAATAATAATGAACTTTTATTTTAATTCGTCAATGCTGTTCTTCTAAATTTTTTATTGAACAAAAGTACACTAAATGTAGTTTAACTTCATAGCAGTAGGAACAGCATCCAAATTCACGTTTAAGTTCAAATTCACGTTTTCCTCTCTCTTTTTTTTCTTTTAAATCTCTTCCATATTTTTGAAAAAAAAAAAAAGAAAAAAAAAAAAGAAAAAAAGACTCCTACTATAAAACTACTACTATAACTTCTCCATCCATATCCTTATATTTAGGCACTAACATATCTGATTTTGAAAGAAAATAAATGGCTAAATTTTAGGGAAATTTAAAAGATAAAAAATTTAAATTGAATTTGACATAGAATTATACAAATGATAAATATAGTTTCTATTACAAAAGAAATTTTTTTACAACAATTTCTTAGATAACAACCACTTTATGTGAGGTTTAATACATATAATAATTCTTGTAGAATCTCTCACCTGAACTTATCTAATATTCCATTCCAATGACTCCTCAGTGCAATCCAAAACATTTGTGCGTACCTGAACCTGAGAGAGATAAAAGAATTAGGGTTAAATCAAGTATTAAAAAAAAAAAAAAAAAACTTTAATCAACAAACCAAAGTTAGTGTGCGTGTTATTAAAGATAATAGCATAAGTTTGTTAGAGTTTGTGTTTGATTTAAATTTTGATGAGATCATTTTTCTTGAAAATCCTATTAAAATTGTTCAGAATAAAGATAAAGACTCTTTAAAATCTAACCCTATCATGGACTCTTTAAAATCTTATCACCACATCATCAACTATTTAAATAAATAACTAATGGAGATCTAAAAAAAAAAAAAGGGAGTTAACGTGTCAAAATTACATTTAAAAACAAAGAAAAAAAAGGAGTTAACATTTCAAAATTACATTTTTTTTTAAAAAGGGAGTTAAAGTGATACATATTTAAAAAAAAATAAAAAAAAATAAAAAAAAAAGTAGATCTGAAGGTTGCTACATACCTAAATAAAAAAATAAAAAAAATTTAATCAACAAACCAAAGTTAGTGTGCATGTTATTAAAGATAAATAGCATAAGTTTGTTAGAGTTTGTGTTTGATTTAAATTTTGATGAGATCATTTTTCCTGAAAATCCTATTAAAATTGTTTAGAATAAAAATAAAGATTTTTTAGAATTTAACTCTATCATGGACTCTTTAAAATCTTATCACCACACCATCAACTATTTAAAGAAATAACTAATGGAGATCTAAAAAAAAGGGAGCTAACGTGTCAAAATTACATTTAAAAAAAAAAATTTTAAAAAAAGGGAGTTAACGTGATACATATAAATAAAAAAAGAGGGTAGAACTCAAGGTTGCTATATACCTAAATAAATAAAAAATAAAAAAATTTAATGCCAAAAACATATACAATGATGGTAAAAAAAAAATCCTTAAAAAAAAAAAGTACGAAGAAGGAAAAAAAAAGTGAGGAAGGAGAAGGAAATAGTAATTGATCATTTATATTTTGATCATTAATCAGGGAGTATTGTGGTAATTATTTTTATTTCAGTTCCAAAATTTTAAATAAAATGTAAACAAAGGTTACTAAAGGAGGTAAGGGAAGTCATACTGTTTAACTGTTCACGAATGATTTTGAATGTTTTTTTTGTAGCATAAAGCAGCCCTGTATTTGGATTACAATACCTACAACATGAAATGACAATTCATTAAGAAGTACAATGGTAGAGTATATGAAGGAACCATTCATTTCGAAATTACATTTAAAAATAAAAAATAAAAAAGAGTTAACGTGATACACATAATAAAAAAATTAAAAAAAAAAGTAGAACTCAAAGAAAGTCAATCATAAACAAAAGAAAAAGAAAACAAAGAGGAACTTGCAAAAAATAGAACCTGAAAATTTGTTAGAGCCTCTGATAGTAAATGTCTTTAATCTAAAGAAAAAGAAAGGAGGATGTAGAGCTAAACTAAATGTCTTCAATCTGAAGAAGAATGGGAGATAGAGAGTGAGATAGAAACTGGAAAGCGTACGTGAGTTTATGGGTCTTAAAGTGTAAGAGTTTTAATTTACATATTTATCCCCATTAGTTGAAAACTTGTAAGTGGGTATGATGAGGGTATTTTAGGCATAAAAAATGAGGAATCTAAACAGGGGAAGCCCTTTAAATAGTAATAATATAGAAAACATATCAAATTCCACATTTTGGTATATATATGTAACAAAAATATATATAAAAAAATTTGAAATTAATATCACAAGTAGATGAATTAATGGCATTCGTCTATGTTTTATATGAATAAACAAACATGTACCATATTTTCTATACATGATTGTATTAGGCACACAATGTCAACCACGACGTGGCATATCATAATGTTACGAATCTCATACAGAAGGTTATAAAAATAAAAAATAAAAAAGAATCTCATACAGAAGTATCATAAGCAAAGTGGAAAAAAAACAAAAAAAAAATTTAGAAAATCTCTGTCCAGTGTGAAGAATAAAGATGTCGCTCAACTACTTTTTAGAAAATCTACGTGAAAATCTTAAACATACCTTGGATTTTGAGAGATTGAGTTTGTTGCGGTGAAAATTGTAAACTTGCACTGAAACCAAAACACACTACAAAAAAATTGGACTATTGCAATGGTTTTTTGCGGCAGGTGCAAAACTGCCACTATATATCGCCTATTGCGGAGTTTTTTGGGACCGTTGCTGTACATAAGGTCTATTGTGGGATTTTTTGGGACTGCCGCTATAGATATAGTATTTTGCAGTGTCCTACAACGGTAGGACATAAAGCTGCGGCAATATATATGTTTTAGCAACGGTAACTTAAGTATAGCGACACTTCAAAATCCCACAGCAATATGTAAGTTATAGCGGCGTTGAGATGACCGTCGCAATATGTACTCCTTTTTGCGGTGCTTTTTCTTAGTTATAGCGGCAGGTTGGACCGCGGACCTTTAAATTTCCCAACCCCAAAATTTCCCTCTGTTTTTTTCGCCTTCCTACTTAAATATCAAATGATAAATTACACCCGAATGGCATGAAAATTGGCATGCATGTTGAGAACATATAGAACATGTCATCCAACGGTTGGATTTTCAAAATATGAATTCAATAATAGTTATTGGTTGGTGTAACATTTTTTAGAGTTACATCAGGTGTAACTTGAACCCAACCTTATATTTCTTAATTCAATGTGAATTTTGACAAATTTACCGTTAGATTACATTCTCTTCATATATTTTTCATGCTTACAAAATTTCAAGGTGATCAAAGATTAATAGTCATATCATCAATCAATTGTTTAAATTCAAGGTTTTTGTAGTTTAAAATAACACATAGGCATGAAAATTGGCATGCATGTTAAGAATATATAGAACATGTAATCCAACGGTTGGATTTTCAAAATATGAATTCAATAATAAATTATTGGTTGGTGTAACATTTTTTAGAGTTACAACAAGTGTAACTTGAACCCGACCCTATATTTCTTAATTCCAAGTGAATTTTGACAAATCTACTATTAGATTACATTATCTTTATAATTTTTTCATGCTTACAAAATTTCAAGGTGATCAAAGACTAATAGTCATGTCATCAATCAATTGTTTAAATTCAAGTTTTTGTAGTTTAAAATAATGCATAAAATATGGGCCTAAAGATCAAATTGTAAATTACATCCGATTGACATGAAAATTGACATGTATGTTAAGAACATATAGAAAATGTAATCCAACGGTTGGATTTTCAAAATATGAATTCAATAATAAGTTATTGGTTAGTGTAACATTTTTTAGAATTACATCAGGTGTAACATTTTTTAGAGTTACATAAGGTGTAACATGAACCTAGCCCTATATTTCTTAATTCGGTGTGAATTTTGATAATTCTACCGTTAGATTACATTATCTTCATATATTTTTCATACTTACAAAATTTCAAGGTGATCAAAGATTAATAGTCATGTCATCAATCAATTGTTTAAATTAAGGTTTTTGTAGTTTAAAATAACACATAAAAGATAAGTTTAAAGATCAAATGGTAAATTACACCCAATTGGCATGAAAATTAGTATGCATGTTAAGAACATATAGAACATGTTATCCAATGGTTGGATCTTCAAAATATGAAATCAATAATAAGTTATTGGTTGGTCTAACATTTTTTAGAGTTACATCAGGTGTAACTTAAACCCAACCCTGTATTTCTTAATTCAATGTGAATTTTGACAAATCTACCATTAGATTACATTATCTTCATATATTTTTCATGCTTACAAAATTTCAAGGTGATCAAAGATTAATAGCCATGTCATCAAACAATTGTTTAAATTCAAAGTTTTTGTAGTTTAAAATAACGCATAAAATATGAGTTTAAAGATCAAATGATAAATTACACCCAATTAGCATGAAAATTAGCATGCATGTTAAGAACATATAGAAAATGTAATCCAACAGTTGGATTTTCAAAATATGAATTCAATAATAAGTTATTGGTTGGTGTAACATTTTTTAGAATTACATCAAGTGTAACTTGAACCTGACCCTATATTTCTTAATTTCATGTGAATTTTGACAAATCTACCGTTAGATTACATTATCTTCATATATTTTTCATGCTTACAAAATTTCAAGGTGATCAAAAAGTAATAGCCATGTCATCAATCAATTGTTTAAATTCAAATTTTTTGTAGTTTAAAATAACGCATAAAGGATGAGTATAAAGATCAAATGATAAATTACACCCGATTGGAATGAAAATTGGTGTGCATATTAAGAACATATAGAACATGTAATCTAATGGTTGGATTTTCAAAATATGAATTCAATAATAAGTTATTGGTTGGTGTAACATTTTTTAAAGTTACATCAAGTGTAACTTGGATCCGACCCTATATTTCTTAATTCCATGTAAATTTTGACAAATCTACCATTAGATTACATTATCTTCATAATTTTTTCTTGCTTACAAAATTTCAAGGTGATCAAAGACTAATAGCCATGTCATCAATCAATTGTTTAAATTCAAGTTTTTGTAGTTTAAAATAACGCTTAAAAGATGGGCCTAAAGATCAAATTGTAAATTACATCTGATTGGCATGAAAATTGGCATGCATGTTAAGAAAATATAGAAAATGTAATCCAACGGTTGGATTTTCAAAATATGAATTCAATAATAAGTTATTTGGTGGTGTAATATTTTTCAGAGTTACATTAAGTGTAACATGAACCCAGCCCTATATTCCTTAATTCGATGTAAATTTTGATAATTTTACCGTTAGATTATATTATCTTCATATATTTTTCATGCTTACAAAATTTTAAGATGATCAAAGATTAATAGCCGTGTCATCAATCAATTGTTTAAATTCAGGTTTTTGTAGTTTAAAATAATGCATAAAAGATAAGTTTAAAGATCAAATGGTACATTATACCCAATTGGCATGAAAATCAGCATGCATGTTAAGAACATATAGAACATGTAATCTAACGGTTGGATTTTCAAAATATGTATTCAATAACAGGTTATTGGTTGATGTACCATTTTTTCGAGTTACAATAGGTGTAACTTGAACCTAACCTTATATTTCTTAATTCAATGTGAATTTTGACAAATCTACCGTTAGATTACATTATCTTCATATATTTTTCATGCTTACAAAATTTCTAGGTGATCAAAGATTAATAGTCATGTCATCAATCAATTGTTTAAATTGAAGTTTTTGTAGTTTAAAATAACGCATAAAAGATAAGTTTAAATATCAAATTGTAAATTACATCCGATTGGCATGAAAATTGGCATGGATGTTAAGAACATATAAAAAATGTAATCCAACGGTTGGATTTTCAAAATATGAATTCAATAATAAGTTATTTGGTAGTGTAACATTTTTTAGAGTTACATCAAGTTTAACTTGAATCAAACTCTATATTTCTTAATTCAATGTGAATTTTGACAAATCTACCGTTAGATTACATTATCTTCATATATTGTTCATGCTTAAAAAATTTCAAGGTGATTGAAGATTAATAGCCGTGTCATCAATCAATTATTTAAATTCAAGTTTTTGTAGTTTAAAATAATGCATAAAAGATGAGTTTAAAGATCAAATGGTAAATTACACCCGATTGGCATGCATGTTAAGAACATATAGAATATGTAATCCAACGGTTGGATTTTCAAAATATGAATTCAATAATAAGTTATTGGTTGGTGTTACATTTTTTAGAGTTACATCAAGTGTAACTTCGGCCCGACCCTATATTTCTTAATTCCATGTGAATTTTGACAAATATACCATTAGATTACATTATCTTCATAAATTGTTCATGCTTACAAAATTTCAAGGTGATCAAAGATTAATAGTCATGTCATCAATCAATTATTTAAATTCAAGTTTTTGTAGTTTAAAATAACGCATAAAAGATGTGTTTAAAGATCAAATTGTAAATTACATCCGATTGGTATGAAAATTGGCATGCATGTTAATAACATATAGAACATGTAATCCAACGGTTGGATTTTCAAAATATGAATTCAATAATAAGTTTTTTGATGCTGTAACATTTTTTAAAGTTACATCAAGTGTAACTTGAATCCAACCCTATATTTCTTAATTCAATGTGAATTTTGACAAATCTACCGTTAGATTACATTATCTTCATATATTGTTCGTGCTTACAAAATTTCAAGGTGATCGAAGATTGAGAGTCTTGTCATCAATCAATTATTAAAATTCAAGTTTTTGTAGTTTAAAATAACGCATAAAAGATGAGTTTAAACATTAAATGGTAAATTACATCCGATTGGCATGAAAATTGGCATGCATGTTAAGAACATATAAAACATGTGATCCAACGGTTGGATTTTCAAAATATGAATTCAATAATAAGTTATTGGATAGTATAAAATTTTTTAGAGTTACATCAAGTGTAACTTGAACCCAGCCCTATATTTCTTAATTTGATGTGAATTTTGATAAATCTACCGTTAGATTACATTATCTTCATACATTTTTCATGCTAACAAAACTTCAAGGTGATCAAAGATTAATAGCCATGTTATCAATCAATTGTTTAGATTCAAGTTTTTGTGGTTTAAAATAACGCATAAAAGATGAGTTTAAAGATCAAATGGTAAATTACATCCGATTGGCATGAAAATTGGCATGCATATTAAGAACATATAGAACATGTAATCCAACGGTTGTTTTTTGAAAATATGAATTCAATAATAAGTTATTGGTTGGTGTAACATTCAATAATAAATTATTTACCACGTCTTTCTCTAAATCCAACCAATTGATTGTGACAATAATTTACCAGAATTAACCTTTCATTACACTCTTCAAATCCAACGGTTAGATTTCAAATCTATGAATGGCACATGATGGACATGTGCTATGTACTTGTATGGTTATGTTCTCTCAATCTAACTATCCAATTAGTCATATTGTTTTTTTAAAAAGTAAACGTAGTTAGTCACATATTAAAATTCATACATAAATTTAATAATAACAATGATCGTTTTTTTTCTTTTTTAATTTTTAATAAGATAGAATGTGTGATAATTTTTGTTGTGTGATATATATATATATATATATTTGAGAAAGTTGTGTGGTGAATTTTATTGAGTATATGTGATTGTTTTTTGTTTTTGAATTTTATTTCATAGCTCATTAAAAATTTGACCAAGTGACTTCACCAAATTGCAGATTTGTTTTTAAAATTTTTTAAAAATAAAAATATATTTTTTTGTTTTTATCTTCTTCTCCTATAATTTATAAGTTGATAAAAATATTAATTTAACTACAATCCAAACTCTTTATCTAATCATTTTTTTTTCATTTAAATTATATTATCATGTGTAATTATATGTCATAACATTAATATGTTTTAAGCAAGCATTAGTCGCGTGTACCTTTTTTTTCTTTTTCTTTTTAGTTAAACCACTCGTGTACTTCGTGATCTAAAAATAGGTTACCTTGTTCTGGTAGAAGTAAAATTGACCTTAGCTTTACTGTAAAATATTTGATGAATTTGTCAATAATAAGTTTTGGTCTTTCATTTAGGTGACGAGAACCAGAACTTAGACACTTGAGCTCCTTTTATTTAAATCTCTTTCGTCTTCTGTTTTCAGGTAAGAGATATATGACATGTGCGTTTGATAAGTATAAGGATTGTTTAAAAATTTGTGATTCTCGTTTGTTAGAATGTATAGTTTTTGTTGTATAGTAGTTTATGGGTGGTAGGGGTGTTTCAGTCATTTTTTTTTTATTTTTTTTTTAGGGTAAGTTGGCCTTTTTTTTATATTAATTATTAAATTATATTTTACTAATTTGTAGTACTAGATTATATTTTAATTAATTTGAATTATTATATTATATTTTATTACTATTTAAATTATATTTAAATAATTGGAAGTATTAAATTATATTGGTATATATATTTTGTGAGGCAACTCATCACCTAACGCATTTAGACTTAGGAAAAAAAAAAAAGGAAGAAAATGAAAAATCATGCCCAGTACCAATACAAAAGAAAAAAGTTTTCTTTAAAAAAATAAAATATCCAATTAAAACTTTTTTTAAAACTTTAAACAATAGAAAAATCTTGTTAAAACTTAAAAATAAATAAATAAATAAAAGCATGTCATGCCTAGGAAAGAAAAAGGAAAAAAAATGTAAAAAGAAAACTTAACAAAAAGGGCTTATTAAAAAATTAAAAATAAAGAAAAGACAAAGACAAAACAAAACAAAAAAAGAAAAAAAGAAAAAAAAAGAGGAGGCATATCAGTGATATCACACCCCAGGAAATAAAAAGAAAACAAGGAAACAATTAGACCAGAGCAAATTAAAAAAAAAAGCTTTGGTTAGGGTTTTAATTTTTTCTCTTCTTACCCATTACACCAGTCGTCACTCTCCTTCTCCCTCACCCATACCCTCACCTTCGCCTCTCTCTCTCTCCCCGCCTCCCTCACCTGGCCTTTCCGCCGCCGCCACCACTTCCCACCCTAGCCACCGCCGTGCCCGCACCTCCTCTCCCCTTATTCTCATCTCTCTCTCTCTCCTTCATCCTCGCCTCTCACTCTCTCCTTCACCCTTGCCACTCTGCCGCCAGCCACCACTGCTACCACCCTACTCCTCTTCCCCTTTCCTCCTCTCATGTCCACCTCCGCTGCTAGTCTCCTCCACCGCCAATTTTCTAGCACCTCCTGTACCCTTTGTAATTTTTATTTTGTATTTTTTGTTTTTGGGTTTTCAGTACAATATATAGAGTGTGGGTTTTATGGTACCTCCTCTACCCAACGGTGAGTTTTTTTTTTTTTTTTTTTTTTTTTTTTTAAATTGTAGAAATTTCATATAAATATATTACAAGAAAATCATTGATTTGAATTTCATATTTTTGTGATTGAATATGTTGTTTGGGGTTTAGGTTGCAACGTAGATGGTAAAATTAATCATTGGCAGCTACATTTGATTTGTTTTTAGTTATGTTGTAGGTTTTACATTTATATGCTTGATCTATTGGAATGATACTGATCAATTGTTTCAGATTGGAGGGAACCCTTTAGTCGACAGAAAGGATGGCTATTGTGGGCAGGGATTGGCTTTCTTGGTACTATAACAGCCTTAACAAGAGCTTCTATGTCCTTTCTCAGTGGTGGGAGCCTACAAGTAGGGGTTATCAATTAGTTTGGAATTTTGTTATGATTTATTCCTTTTATTTTTTGGTACAGAGGACATAAACTCCTTGATTGTTTTAGTTTGTTTATTGAGTTACTTTCTAAAGTAGTATGACCAGATATCGAGGAGTAATATCTCCTCCATTCTTGTATTATAAGTTATTAATAACTATTGAAAATGGGCTTTTCTAAGAGTCATTCAATTGCAATAAAACTTCAAGGAATATTGCTTGCAATACCTTTTTCATTTCTTTGAATGGTATTATTAAATTTTTGGTTGATTAGATTCTTATTCATTACGGCTACTGTGTTTATTTTAATATAGGATTCTTTTAATGGGAAACAATTAGGAAGTTGCTTGGGTAATTTTTGTTAAACATTGATGGTTATTTAAGCTTATAAGGATCGCTTTATAATTATATACCTTGGTTTCAGACTGATGTTCTAGGTCGCTTGCTTCCACTAGTTGGATTTCAAGTATCAGGTATCTCATGCCTGTCCTTAGTTGTGCATGTTCTGGCTGCATCCATGTCAAATTGTTAAAAGACTTGCCATAATTTGGTGTTAGGGATTGACCACTTTTATTCATTGTTTGACTTTGCAGCACTGCTTACTTGGTGGGCATCACTAGTGTCTTTGCTCCACTTCTTGAGGAGACCTTCTTTCGAGGGTTTTTAATGGTGTCCCTAACTAAGTGGTAAAATTCCTTCCTTTTATTTTTGATTTTTCCCCCTACATCTAAATATTAAGTTTTCATTATAATGTTGCAGAAAAACTTAGTGTTTGAAAGCTTGCGGTTAATTTATGCCTAACACTATTGATGATTTCTTTGCACAAGAATCACACATGATATTTAGTAACAAACTCTCAAGTAAAATAATTTAGAATTTTTTCGTGCATTCTAATGTCAATAATTTCTTATGACATATGGTTTGTAGGTTTAAATTGATTTTGCGAAGCCTTGGTCTAGGCTTCGTTGTTTACCATAATCTAGTGGTTATTTATTTATTTATTTATTATGAATAATCTAGTGGTAATTAATATAATAGAAGTTGTGGATATATGAGACTTCATGCTTCTAAGGCTTAGCCTAAAGGGGCTTCTTTCTCCATAAGAATAGGGTGGAAGGATTGTGACCCATTGGGTGCATGTGTAAAATACATTTTAAAGGGCAAAAAAAAAAAAAAAAACAGCAAGGAAAGGAAGAAAGAAAGGATAGGCACTTCTTTGAGATTATAAGTTGAATTTTGATCATGGAGTGATGGAGAAAGTGTTCTGAGATTTTTTTTGGTAAAGAAAGTGTTTTGAGATTACAGGGCCAAGTATGCTATTTCTTACAAAACATTTGACTATAAAGGAAGAACATGCTCATAATATGAGAATTATGGAACATGGATGAGATGGATAACTGGCTATACAAGACAGATAAAACTAGATGTGATTGCATTTGAAAGAAACTGTAGTATTTGAGAACTAGATAAAATAAAAGGTTTGAGATGGTTGTGTTCTTGCTAATGAAGACTTATGGGTGATGTACTTTAAGGTGATGTTGTCCCAGCTGCCAACAACTGAGACTGAGAAAGGACATGTTGCAAACAATTGCAGGCATGGCCCCTTCAAATGTAAAATGAAATAAAATGTTCATGATAAATCCGAAATCATTGCAAATAAGCATTATTGGGGTTTAATATTGGCCATCTGTTCTCATGTGTTTTCTACACATTCTCCCAGATTTTTCCATACAAAAGAATGCTCCATCAACATCTATTATTGTTCCATTAATATCTCATCCACAAAGCCTTGCGTCCATAAGCCCCCATGAGGGTCGGCTGATCAACACTTGAACTTGATTGTTAAGGAAAATTAAGTACATTTATCACCTGTCGACTTTTAAATGCTCCTATTTGTTTTCATGCTTCTTCCACTCTTTTTGCAGGGTTCCTACACCAGTAGCTGTCATTATCAGTGCATCTTACAAATGTCTAAATAATTTCATCATCACCTTGGATTTCTTAGATAGGAACCAAATATATCTTGCTGTCATTTTCATTTGCAATTGTTTTTGGACCTTTGGATTTCTGGCAGATAGTTTGGTGAGTAAAATCTGCTTCATAATACCCTACTAGCCTATAATTATATGTCAAAATTACTGTTGTGGTGGGTTATTGATATGGATCAAGCGAGTGGCTTGTATGGTGATATAAGGTTGTGTATTTTGGGAGTGTTGATTGATTTGTGAATATTGCAAATTTTTATTGTTCAAAGCATTGTCAATGTAAATTAGACTTAGCTTTTGCAGGATAAGAAGCATCAGCTTGTGGTAAGTTTGGGTTTCCATCGTTGTGCTTATTCTTCTTTATCTCTTAGCAGCTTCTGTAGTGGCAGTTGATGAAGGTGACTCTCTTTCTTTCTTTTATCTATTGGATGCGTTCTTTATACTTGTTTTGTGAATTTTTTTTTCTCTATTCACAGTATTTGGTTTTGGTATTAATTTTACTCAATATTGTAAAATCTCAGTTGTTTCTTAGAGTTTATAGTGCATTGACATGGTATGCATGTGTTCTCCACTTCTCCTTGAGGTCATAGAGTCACAAATTTAGTGACCAATGTTTAATGCGAATGCACCAAAAAATAAATAGAAAAAATGGCCTCTCACACTCTCTCTGTTACTGTGTGTTTGTGATTTTTGGGGGTGGGTTAGTTCTTTCCTAATCCAAAGGTTGTGTGTATATCTTCTTGCTTATGAGGGTTGGTGGGTCAGAATTAAATGAGTATAAAGTGGGACTTGGGGGTTTTAAATGCTACTTGGAAGTTTGGGATTACTTGATTGTTAAATAAGTGAAAAATGTCAGGTATTTTCTCTTGTCTTGCTTCACTTGAATGCATGTTGCATGTCAAGTGTTTGGTAAATTACCTCTATGAGGCATACAATTAGATTACTTGACTTTTAGTTGTGATAATTGTTATATGAGGTTATGAGTTGCATTCCTATTGTGTTATTTAGCAACGCTGTCATTAAATGAACTTATAACATTATCTTTATTATATGTAGGATGGTGATGATGCGAGTGATCATTCTCCTACTGCACAAAATCAATCATCAAGCTTGTGGGTTTTTTTTTTTTTAGTTTGCAACTGTGATATAACATTCTAGACATTTGGAATGTCTTGTATTAGGCATAACAATTATTATAGCTAGAAATTGTATTATATTAATTTGATAGTTTGAATATGTTTAATATTTGTGGGATCTATATTGGCGTGTGTCAACTAGATCTAGTCATTTATATTGGCGTGTAATAGGTCTGTAAAAAAAAAAAAAAAATAGTGATTTTAATACTTGTTGAAAAAGAAAAAAAGAAAAAAACCTATAGTGGCGTTTTTGTGCGTTGCTAAAATGTTTACACATATAGTGGCGTTTCTCCCCACCGCTAAAAGTGCAGTGAGTCCGTTTTAATTGATTTCCTATAGCGGCGCCTTTTGCCCACCGCTAAAGGTGGACACCAATAATGGCAAACATAACCCGTCGCTAAAAGTCAATTGACATGAATTCTGACCTCATATAGAGGCAGTTTTCTGGCCGTTGCAAAAAATCAAAACGCCACTAAAAGGTGTATTTATAGCGGCATTTTTTGTTACCACCGCAATAAAGCTATTGCGGCAGTGCAAGGCTGGCGAGTGAAACCGCTGCAATAGCCCCCACCACAATAGGCCAAATGGACCTTTAGTGGCGGTTTTTTGGGCTTTTGCAGTAGTTTTGGCCCGTCGCAATAATCCAGTTTTTTTGTAATGATAGGGATTGAGTTTGTTTGCGGTGAAAATCTTAAACATGCACTGAAGACAAAAAAGGGGATCGAGTTCTTTTTTGATAGGAAGGGATTGAGTTTGTTAGAAAAACTTGCGGCCATTTCATTTTGGCAATTAGGTAATTAAAAAAAAAAAAAAGAGTAAGTTTGTTGGAAAAAAAAAAGTTTTTTATTTTTATTTTTTTTAAAAAGAAGAAGTTGTATTAATTATTGACAACTAACGTTAGAGAGAAATGTAGTGGTGGGAGGAAAAACTTTTTTTAAATTTAGCAAAAATTTAGGAGTTTTTAAATTACGAATTTTACATTTCTAACCCTATTGTTTAGGTTTTAGTAGTGGATTAATGGATGTGAAATTATTCTGTAGTGAGTTGTTTAGAAGTCAGAAATGTAATTTTACTGGATTATCCTCCAAATTTGTCTAGGTGTAAGGGTATCTTGGAACAAAAAAAATCTGGTTCAAAAAGGAGAATCTCTTTAAATAGTAGTATAAATAACTAAGTTAGGTCTCATAATTTTTTAAAAAATTTAAAAAAAGGGTCTCCTAATTAATTAGGAAATTTTAGTGTCAATTACGGGCTACTTATGTGGCCCCATTGGTGGATTCTAGATACAGGAATCTTTGTTGGGAATAGTGTTTTAAGGTATTGCTGGGTTGATAGCCAGTAAAAATGTTGCTTTATAGTAGTACATATATACTTCCAAATTTCAAGCTGCTTGTACTGGGTTAATTTTATACACTAAATTAATTTGATAAAAAAGTGATTTTGATTTTGTATGGTTGCTGCTTCTAAAATGAGTTTTCAGCACTAATTTTTTAAAAAAAAAAAATGAGAAAACACTTTTTTTCACTGTTTTTAGGAAGATAGAAAAGATTTAAATTTATCTCATTTATATTTGGTGAGAAGGGTAAAAAAGTGAAGAGATAGGAAACTTTTTTATTTGATTGAGAAGAAAAATGGTAGGATAGAAAATGTGGTTTATATAAATTTATAATCATATCCCTATTTGATAAAACAAAAAATAACGTTTTTTTATATTTTTATTAAAAATGCATACAAGAATGCTCACTTCATTAAATAATAATAATAAGAAAAAGAGCTCAAGAAATTCAAGAAGTAAAAAAAAAAAAAAAAATTCTATAAAACCAAAAAAAGAAAAGAAAAGAAAGAAACAAATGATGTTTGCTCTGATATTGGTTTTTCTCTTGAGGCATGTATCCATAATTGATTCAATATTAATATAATTTTTTTCTTTTCCTTCTTCCACCCCCCCCCCCCCCCCCCTTCACCTCTCTCTCTCCAAAAAAAAAAAAAGGGGGGGATGGGTAGGTAATAGGTTTTATCTTTTGATGAGATTATTTTTAGGGGAACCGATTTTTTGTTTCGTTTTTGGAATTCGGACATTATATTCATTCTTTTTATATTTTAATATATTTATAAATCTCTAAAATAGATCCAATCTTTCAAAATCGTTCTTACGAGTTATTCTATGGTGAGCGAGTAGTAATGTAAGTGCCAAAAATTATTCACATCGAAATGGTGTATCTTGAGTGCATGTGTATGATTCTCGTGGAAATGTGTATGTTATTGTACACAATTGTGCTGGGTCTAGGAGCAAAGTGTACATTTTTTCTGGGAAGTGGAAATAATTATTCACATTTGCCGAAGTTGTGTATCCTAAATGTACACAATGCTTTTGGACCAGGGAGTTGTGTACATTTTTTTTTTCACATTGCTTTTGTTCTCTTAGAGCAATTGCATCAGAGGTTGTAAAATTGTGCAAAATACAAAAAGTAGTTTATTTTATGCATTTTAACCAAAAAAACATCCACATTAGTGCTTGCAAAATTGTGCATATATACAAAAGTGCTATAGTAACCGTGCATATATGCATAGTTCCTATAGCTTTTCAATACATTATTTTAATATTATCTTTATATATTATAAAAACCTATTTCACTCTTCTTCTTTTTTCTCTCTCCAACCTAAGCAACACCAACGCCTCTTAATACTCTCTCCCTGGCAGTGTAAATCGGTGCTAGCAGTGTAGATAGGTGCTTGGGGGTCAACGGAGATCGGTGCTTGTGGTGGAGGGTTGATCTGATCGTGAGAGAACGAAGAAAAAAGAAGAGGAAGAAAATGAAGAAGAAGATGGTTGTGGTGGAAAGGTAATCTGACCGTGAGAGGAAGAGAAATAAGAAGATGGTGGAAACCTTTGAAGAGAGTGGATAGTTTTGAGAATAAACGGAAGAGGAGAGTGGAGATGAGAGTGAAAATGATCAGATCAAATGATATGCGATAAGTACAAAAGAAAAAGAGATAAGGACAATAGAAAATGATAAAATAATAATAAATTAAAGAAATATTATTATTTAAATAGAATAAATTATAAAATAGATAAACTGATGTGGATGTTTTGAAAAAGTGGTACTGTAAAATGGAAAAAGTAGGTTCTTACTACAAGAATTTTGGCCTTTTGCAACCAATGATTTAGCGACGATCAAAAAGTCATCACTATTGGCACACATTAGCGACGGTAATATATGGTCATCGCTAATAAGTGCATAGTAGTGACGACACTAAGGTAGTCGCTAATAAGTTGTCGCTAACATCATGGAGGGAATTTTATTTACTTTTGGAAAATGGAGGGAAACTTTTAGTGACGATAATAAATTTTATAGTGACGACATTTACGTCACAAAAATAAGATTTATTTTAATGGCGACATCTATAAGGTAGTTGCTAATAAGTCGTCGCTAACATCATGGAGGGAATTTTATTTACTTTTGGAAAATGGAGAGAAACTTTTAGCGACGATAATAAATTTTATAGTGACGACATTTACGTCACAAAAATAAGATTTATTTTAATGACGACATCTATCGTCGCTAATAATCATCTTTAGTGACGACCTTGTGTGTCGTCGCTGATATGTGGCCAAAAATATATAGTAAATATATTATATATATACTTTCTTTATCAGCGACGACACATTGGTCATCGCTAACAGAAGGCTATTAGCGACGATATAATTTGTCATCTCTGATAGTCACCTTTTAGCAATGATACAACATGTTGTCGCAAATATATCTACCAAAATATAATGGAGGGAAAAATTTTCACTCTCAAAAAGTGGAGGGAATTAATGGAGGGAAGCAAATTATATATTAGTGACGAATTAGGTTGTTGCTATTAGGGATCTTTTAATGATGACAAAGATTGTCATCACTAATATGTGGCCAAAATAATTTTGATATAATATGATTTTTTTTTATTATCAAATCCTCCAAAATGCCTCTTAAAATATTTAAAATGACATAAATTCCTTTAAAATATTTGCAATGATTAAAATACCACTAGCCTCATCAAAATGACCAAAATACCCCCAAACTTATACCCTGACCAAAATAACCTTGAAAACTCTAAAGTAATTTAAAACTCTCCAATCTGCTAAATAAATAAAAAAACAAAGAGACTAGGGAGGGCTTGTTGCTTCAAAATACTCTTAAATCATAATTTTACACATTTGAAACTCAAAATCGATAAAATAACAAAAATCGAGAAAGTTCTGATTCCACTCAAAATACTAACTAATACCCATACTTATCAAAATGTGAATCGTATCATGAATCAATTTTGATTTTTGTGTATCATGTGTCATAAGATACACAAATACTTAATAAAATTATAAAAAAAAAAAAAAATTATAGATATACATATATGAAAGGTATATTCATTATAAATTCATAAAATATTCAACTAAACCAATTCAATCATTAATTATGTAATAATATTTACCAAAACTAAGTAAATCAAATTAAAATATATTTATAACATACATATTCAAATTGATTAAAATCAGAAGTGATAATACATGATATATGAGTCAAAATAATAATTTTTTCATCATGCATCTTGTCTAATTAACTTTATCTAAGTCAATGTTAACATGATATTCATTATCTTGCAAAATTATTTCTTCATTGATATTTTCTAACAACTTTGCCAATACCCAATAATCCACTAAAAACCTTCCCATTGAACTTAGTTTCACCAAATCCAACGGTCTCGAGACCATCGATTAAGTTTGACCGGGTTTGACCAATTTTAACTAAACTTTGACCGCACCTATCTTTAAATCCAACCGTTTGATTGTGACCATAATTTACCAAAATTAACCTTTCATTACACTCTTCAAATCCAACGGTCAGATTCTAGATCTAATTATGGCGCGTGATGGACATGTGTTGCGTACCTGTATGGCTCTGTTCTCTCAATCTGACCATCTAATTGGTCTCAAATTTCGCCAACATCAATATGTCACCATACTCTTGAAATCCAATGATCAAGATTTGAATATGAATTGGAGAATGATGGTCACATGCCATGTAGCCCCATGAAGATTCAGTTATCCTTGTTCTCATAATTTGACCATCCGATTAAAATTATGTTTCCCAGATACTTCCTTTAAAGTTATGTTTTCCCTTGGATCACATAAGGGAGTGATAGAAGTATTAGTTCAAAGTACTACCTTTGAAATTATATTTTCCATAAAAAATACTTATTTTCAAAAATTCATATTTAAATGGAAGATACTAGTAGGTGCTTCCTTAGATCAAACTAAGGGTGTCCACGGGTCGGTTTGGGTCGGGTTTGTGCCTAACCCGGAACCGACCCAATTCCATCGGGTGGCAAAACAGCGGACTAGCCGCCGACCGGTTCTACCTACGAGTCGGATAGAGTCGGATTTTTCCCGGGTCGAGTTGTTTTGCTCAAAACCGAGAGAATAATGGTAGATGATCGACCACCACCAGATTTGGATGGAGATCACGAGATCACCACCGAACCTAGACGGAGAACTCAAGATCTCCACCTGATTTTGGCAGAGATTGCGAGATCTACACCGAATCTAGGCGGAGAACTCAAGATCTCCATTCAATCTGGACATTGATCTTGAGATCTCCACCGGATTTGGGTGAAGAACTCGAGATCTCCATCAGATCTGGGCAGAGAAAGGGAGATCTCCACTAAAACTGGGCTGATCTAGGAGAGAAAAAGAGAGAAAGGGAGGAAAATCAAACAAATCTACCTATTCTTCGATCAGGTCGGCTTCAACGGGTTGAGAGAAGTGAAACCGAAACTCGAACCAAGGAGGGTCGGGTTTCGTTGGACAAAATCGTCACCAACCGCGGTGGTGCTCGGGTCGATCGGCCTTCAGTTCTGGTGGCCGCAGGTTGAGCGATTCTAGGGGGCCGAATGGGTCCTGGACACCCCTAAATCAAACATGACATTTTTAGTTTATCTTGACATTAACCCTTACTAATTGTGGATGTTTTAAATTGTTTTCAAACTAAAGTTATTTTTGTTTTTCCTCTAAAATCAAAACCATTATTATCTAAACACGTCTTATTCTTGATGCAAGTAAGATATCATGAGACATATGCCCCTAAGGCTAGGCAAGTATATTTTAAAATAATCAAAATACTCCCAAAACAACTAGAATGACCAAAATTCTCTCGAAACATCTAAAATGACCCAAATGCCCCAAACTCTAAAATGACCAAATACCTTCGAAATCTCCAACAGTCTCGAGACCATTTATTAAGTTTGACCGGGTTTGACCAACTTTAACTAAACTTTGGCTGCACGTTTCTCTAAATCCAATCGTTTGATTGTGACCATTGTTGACGGTCGTTTTGGAGAAGCCAAATAGAAAGAAGCCCAGCAACACGGGCAGAAAAGAATTGGTAAATGGATAGAAAAAAACCATTAAGCCTAAGCGGCAGGAATAATGGATCACAAGTTCATGAAATAGACAAATGGGCCTTGAGGAAGCAAACGGGCTTAAAGAAGCTCGGAAAGAGAGGAATAGTAAACCTATGGGTAGTATATGATGTGGAAAAGTGAGAATGGGCCACAACAGGCCTAAAGTAATGCAAACAAAAAAAGTAAGGGGTTGATGACAGTCCCATGAGCCCCAAGGATGAAGGATAAGGTAATTGGGCCGGGGAAGCCTAAAGAAGTAAAAAGCCCATGAGAATGCAGAGTTAGGAAAAGGGCCAAGGAAGCCCAAGGAAAGCAAATGGGCCAAGGATGCTAAGAGAAAACAAATGGGACGCAGGAGCCCGCAAGCAATACAATCGAAAAGGCCCAAATGACTATACTGAGTCATAAGTAACAAGCCCAAAGAGGCCCAGCAGGCTTGGACCAAACAACATCACAGCAGGAATAGCAGAGTGATATGGCAGGAAACAATGGCAAGGCTACAGAAAGAGTAAAAGGATGGGCTAGAGAAAAGGAAGCCCACAATCCAGCAAAGCCCAGCCCCAAAAGGAGCAAGGGCACAGAAAATATGAGATCAGCTAACAGCCCACGCCATAAGAAGCCAAGAAT
This sequence comes from Quercus tomentella, assembly GCA_028535165.1. Lineage (NCBI taxonomy): Eukaryota > Viridiplantae > Streptophyta > Magnoliopsida > Fagales > Fagaceae > Quercus > Quercus tomentella. The sequence continues at coordinate 43,802,473 of JAPQVY010000012.1, read as the reverse complement.
GACCGACAGAATGTGCAGACAGGTCTCCAGATCACGGCAAGCGCGTGAGCAGCAGACAAGCTTTGAACGAACATAGAAGTAAAGCACGTGCAAGAGCCAAGTATCACCAGCCTATACCCAGCCAATACAGGACGTGGTGAAGTCATGGGTCAGAGGAAAGAAGGCATGGTCTGGCAGTGGGGAGGGGGGAAAAACCTATTCTGAGGTTTCTGCTCAGGCTCTTTTGGGGGAAGTGTCCTACTAGGATAACATACCGCCCAAAAGAAGCAAAGGTAAGTGGGAACCACTAGGTGCATGCCATGAGGGATAGAGAGAGAGAGCACCCACACTGTAGCAGGTAAGGGTGCCACGACAGACAAATAAACAAAATAGTCCTCTTTGTCTGGTGGTAGAAGCGGCACTGCTAACACAGATAAACCGGTGGTGGTCGGCAAGTACACCCAGATCAGACAAAGGTGGTTACGGGCTAAAATAGTAAAATCCGGTCACGGCAGGCACTATAAAAAAGGGGACCCTAGCCGTGCACAGGGATCACGAGGAAGGGGGTGCGAGGAACTTGAAAGAAAACCACGGAATAGAAAAAAAGCATTGAAAAAAGAGAGGAAAAAGAAAGATAAAAGAAAAATTAGAAAATGAAGGAAAGAAAAAACAGAGAGCTGGATCGGCAGGCATGCACCAATAGGTTGATTCCCTCTCTCCCTTTCAAAGTCCTGCTCTCTATCAAAGGAAAAGAACCACTGTTGAACATAAACCATTTAGGCCCATTCCCTCAAAGCAATTAATTTCACTCCCGGAGGAGATCATTTGCATTGAGGAAGTGGTTTCCCTTCTCGGTTTCAAGCTCCGTAGTGTCACTCGGTGTGGCAGACTGACTTTCCCCTCTTCTTAATCCAAGAAACCCATTATTATTATTTTCTATTGTCTTTTTTTTTGTATACGGAGGGTACTGCTTGCCGCTTTTTTTATATTTTATTTTATAATTATTTATTTATCTTGACTAGTTTTCCTCTTGTGTTACCTTTATTATACCTGCCTACCATAACTCCCTGTAATAGCTCTGCCTACCATGGGTATGTGATCAAAAAACTGGCAAAAGGGGCATAGTTTGTGCACAAGCTAGATCAAAGTGAGTTATAGTTGGACCGGTCTTAACTCTCTTACTCAGAATACTTGGGCCCAGTACCGCAGGAGGCAGCCTACCCCAATATTGTAAAAAAGGCCCACTACAACCATAATTAACTAGAATTAACCTTTTATTACACTCTTCAAATCCAATGGTTAGATTCCAAATCTAACTATGGCGCGTGATGGACATGTGTTGTGTACTTGTATGGCTCTGTTCTCTCAATCTAATCATCCAATTGATCTCAAATTTCGCCAAGACTAATATGTCACCACCATACTCTTGAAATCCAATGATCAAGATTTGAATATGAATTGGAGCATGATGGTCACATGCCTTGTGGCCCCATGAAGATTCAGTTATCCTTGTTCTCATAATTTGACCATTCGATTAAAATTATGTTCCCCAAATTACTTCCTTTAAAGTTATTTTTTCCTTGGATCACATATGGGAGTGACAGAAGTATTAGTTCAAAGTACTAACTTTAAAATTATATTTTCCATAAAAAATACTAATTTTCAAAAATTCATTTATAAAAGGAAGATACTATTAGGTGCTCCCTTGGATCAAACATGAGATTAAAGAATCTTGACCTGTTTAATAAACTTATTGGGTTAGTGTTGACCCATTTAGTCAAATACTCATGAGTTGGTACAACACAAACCTAATACGTAAACACAAATTGTCACTTCTACAACCTAATGTGAGTGCTCTAAAACAGCTTTGAAGTTATTATTTTGTGTCGGTTTGGGTGTGTTATTTTTTTGTTTTCAATTTTCTGATTTGATTGAGGTGAAATAACAAGTAATACGGCATAATTTTTGTAATAATTGTTTAATAATAAAATTGACTTAAATAAATAAATTATTAATTTATAATAATAAGTAAAATTTATTGGAAAAACTTCAAAAAAAAATTAAAAAACTTTTTTTTTTTTTTTTTTTTTCAGGTGAAACCTGCCACGTTCCTATCAAATTAACCAATTTAATTAATTACCATTAAAGTTCCTCAAATTTTTTTTTTTATTACCATTAAAACTAATAAGTTTTAAAATAAAATGAAAAAAATATTGGACCATTGACAAAAGCCCAAACGACTTCGTTTCTCAAGGGCGCCAAACCAAAATATTTTTCCCACGCCAGTATTTTCACATTAGTTTTCAATTTCATTCTTTATCACATCTTGATACCTATTTTTCATTACCACAGTAGGACTAGAACTTGGACTGTACAAGACCAAACCTCTTTCTCTCCTTCTCACACACACTTCTATAGTACAACTACTACAACAACACTCTCAGCATAACCCATTCTCACAGAGTAGGTGAAAAGCAAAAACCCAAATACTATTACTCATCAGCCCCAAATTTCAACCACTATTGCTTTTCTCACTTCCTTCTCCACCTAATCTATACCCAAAAAAAAAAAATCGAACATTTTTTTTACTTCCTCTTCTTCTTTCTGGGTCTGGGAAAAGCAAAATCAGTGAAAGATAGAGAATTTATAATATTATTTTATATATCTATATATATATATAAATTTTGAAGTCAAAGAGAAAGTTTTGTACCTATTCAGTTTGGTTGTTGGTGAGTCTTTATCAGGTATCGAAATCGCAAACCCTAGAAAAATAAAAAGTTTAACTTACTTGCTCGCTCGCTTGCGCTTCAGATCGCGACGATTCTCTGACTCGGCCGATCTGACTTAATGGGGTGGTTTGATTGCTTCGAATGCTAAGTGAAGAATGTAGCTCCGGCGATAATCGGCGGCAAAAATGTCGGCTCCTGTAGCGGCGTTCGAGCGGCCCCGCCCTGGGCTTAATATGGTATTATGACCTTTTCCTGTTTGGTTGCCGAGAAAATTTTTAGAATTGGAAGGAAAAGTTTAGTTTTTTTTTTTTACTCTTATTTAGAAAATCTAAAAATATGGAAATTATAGTAATGTTTTGGTTTTTGTATAATGTATTTACTTAAATTGGTCGTTTTCTATGTGAAAATAAGAAAAGAATATTGAAGTCCGAACTGGGTCCTTGTTAAATTGAATTGTTGATGTTAGGCTTAGTTAAAGTTGAGGATTTATTGTGTAATTGGATCCATGTCAATGAAAAATTTAAGAAATTTTGAAAATCCGATGACTTTCTTCTTGCTAAATTTGATAATATATTTTTGATGGTTGTGTTTATTAATGTAATGTTGCTGTAGTGTTATTTATTTATTTATAATTGGATTGTATTGTTATTAACTGATTTTTATGGGACTGATGTGGATGATATGACTCATGGGTCTTACAATGTTGGTGTGGAGAATTTTTAGGAATGAATGTTCAGTTCGAGGTTTCTAGTGTGGCACCAAGGGGCTTTACTAGCTAGGATTGGTATTAGCTTCCTAATAATATGTGAGAAAATTTGTTATGCTTCATGCTAAAAATAGGTATCAAGATGTGATGAGCCTTGGTTTACCTAGTTTGTTGGTTTTAATTATTTATATGATTTTCTCTTATGCCTTTTTTTAGTGATTAACTGAGATTATTTCTATTTTTGATAAACTCGATTGAGATTAATGATTATGTAAAAGCTATATGAAATGAAAATAAGTGTACCCTTTTTTTATGTAATTATGCTTTCCTGAAAGTGTCATGTAATTATGTAAAAGTAGTGAAATGAAATCTCCCAATTTTTGTTAATGTTTGAGATTAATGATTTTTTTAAAAGCTATATGAAATGAAAATAAGTGTACCGTTTTTTCTTTGGTACCGTTTATTCATTTAGAATAAATTCTCTCATAATAATGAGTAATTTTGAAATTGTGGGTGAAGAGGTTGACCAATTATTTGCTAATAGTCATTCTCATGGTCCATTGTTTTATTGACCTTATGTTAGAGCAGTTGCACAGAAGAATTTAATTGGTCTTGCATACAAAGTGCAAGCTTTGACTTGGATGATTGCATTATTCAGTAAACAATTTAGACTTCTTGGTGGCAAAGAAGTACTAGAAGATTATTATTTAAGTTTAATGAAAGACTATACATGCATCAAGGATCACTAGCTACAACGAGGGGGATTTGAACTGTTATGCCATTGTCATTGAGCTACAAAATTCTTGGCGACTAATATGCTATTACAAGGTTAACAAAAGACATTATAAATTCATGTGTTTTGGTTGTGCAATAAATTTTACCTTGTCCACTACCTTGTATTTAAGCTTTACAAGTCAGATAGAATATACATTGATCTCATATGCTTGGTTGGGAATCCAAATAGTCTTTTAAACTTGAAAATCATCACTGTGTTCTATGGGGATAGCCCTTTTGTTATCACAAGTTCCTTCTCTTTTTATTTTTCTATTCCCCTTGCCTCACTGTTTTTTCATTGCATAGTTAAATCACACCGTTTTTTATCATTTTTTTTTCTTTTTTTGGGAATTGGTTTGATTTGGTGTTGGTTTTGGTAGTAATGGAGGAGCAGTTTATACAAAGAGTTACGCCTTTTGTTGCAAAGCGACTAGATTGCCTCTTGAGTCAAAATGAAAATGCTTCATCTTCAGAAGACAAGTCATAGGATTTGTCATTTTCGGGTGAGAATGTGCACTCCTTGATCAAACTTACTTTGCAAAACTATTTTGTGATATTCTTGAAAAGAAAAATTTGACGACAATGTCTAAAGCAAGAAGATGATGCATTAGGATTGCTCTGCATTCACAGATCCATTTTATGTCCTTAATGCGTAGTTCCATTCATCTACTTGTTGAAAGCCTTATTTTTATTGTTTGATATTGCTTATTACGTTGAAGAGGGGTTTTTTGTGAGTTTAAATTATTAAGGAAAAAAATGTGTATCTTCCAATATTAGGAGAGTGAGATGAGGACAAACAAAGCAAATGTTTTGTTTGTAAGGTCGTAAGTTTCATCATATCAACTATGCTGTAATCCTTATTTCACTTCCATAATGAACCCTTAGTCTTACTTTTACCGCAAAATATAATCATTCAACTTATTGTAGAAGTTGACTCTCTCTGTGACAAGGAAGAAATTATTTCCCTAATAGGTCACATACTTGAAGATGCAAAAGCGAATGGAAAAATTATATCCTCTTCCAAAAAAAAAAAAAAAAACTTATTACTCATTGTTACAGCTGGAGTGAGCTTATGAACCACATTATGTTAATAATTTTTTTTTTATAAAAAATAGTTTTTTTTTCTTACTTTTTTTTTTGAAATATTATGTTATCTATTTACATTCTTTGTTTTCATATGGTTATAAACAACAATCATTTATCAAAAAATTAATCAGAAAATTAAAAATTGTGCCCCTAAGCTAGTTAGAATAACTTACTAAGTTTAGTTTGATGGGGAGTCTCCTCAAGCATGAGCTGTAGCCATTTGTTGATTCTATTCTTAGCCTTTTTTTTTTAGTATTCTTGTATGTCTTCATTTTCGGATTCTTGTAATTTTTTATAGAATGTGATTGTGATTGTTTGGAATTTTATTTGTGCAGTTTGAGAACTTGTCATTTGAGGTATTTATGTAGGCATCTATTGATTGCTTTCGATAGGAATTGTTGGTTAGGAAGAGAGCTTCAAAGAAGACACTATTTCTATAAGGTATGTTACTACATAAATTAGTTTCCCTAAATATTTGACAATTAGGTTCCATATAACCACATCTACAAAGCAACAAGTTTTAGGCTAAAAATGTTTTCTCCACCTAATGAACCACCACATGAGATGACTGACTCAACGCCCCTTTCAAATGAGCAAGGAGGCTTTAGTGTATCTTGCAAGTGCAAGTGTAATTTTTCATGTAGATATCTTTTTCATCGTATAGACTTTGAACAAATATCTTTTTCAAGAATCATGCGTTTTATCATGGGTTTGGTTTGCACTGTTTTGATGGATTTTAAACTTATGAAAAAAGATGTTTCCTATTAAGGGTTAGTGGGGATGATTGGATTGGTTGAGCCTTGGAGCCACTTCATATTAGGTTTTTCTTAGTGCAATCTTGGTGATGTAAAAGCCTAAAAGGGGTTGTGCTCAAGGCATCAACAATGACATTGAATTGTGTTTAGGTCATGAAATTTTAATTTTAGGCTATGGGTCACAGAACCTCTCTAAAATTTTTGACCATTGTTTCCCCTGCAGAGCTTCCTCCACGACCTTTGCTTGAGAAACTTGGAAAGGAACTTTGCCATTGACCGATTCTTTTCATCATTCTCTCTATGATTTCATGGAAGCGCACATGTCCATGCATTAATGAGATGATGAAGAGGGGAGATATATTTCATTGCAACAAGTTTCAGCTTGGTTACAAATCTTCACAAGGAATTCGTTATCATTTGATTAGTATTTGAGTGAATAGATTGGAGCTTTTATTATGTATATGATATTGAACTTGGGTATTATTTTCCCTTATTAGTAGTTATTGATTGAGCAGTTGTCATGCTTATATGAGTATTTGTAATTGAAAATTTTTTATGTGCATAGGATTGTGCTTTGTTATTTCCCAACAGGTACCCATGTAAAATTCCGAATGTAAATTTTAAAGAAAGAAAAAATGTAAAATATTATTAGCGACGACAATGTCAACGCTAATATTTTATCATATCATTAGTGATGACAAACTATATCATTGCTAATATGCAATTTTTAGTGATGATATGTTTGTGGTCACTTATATATCATTATCTGTGACGACAACAAGTGTCGTCGCTAGTAATGACATAATAGCGACAACAAAAATGTCATTGTTAATAATAATCTACTAGAGACGACAAAAAATTTCGTCACTACTAATGAGCTAGTAGTGACGACATTTTGTCTTGGGTTCTCGAGTTATTTATGACGACAATTGTCACTATTAGTGACGACTTTGTCGTTGTTAATAGTATTGTATTTGCGATGACATTAATATTGTCACTAAAGAACTTTTTTGTTACCATTTTCGTTTAATAAAAATTAGCGACAACATTTTTCGTTGCCAATATAATTAGCGACAATATTTAAAGCATTAATGATAACTATATGCCGTCGCTAAAGACCAAATTTCTTGTAGTAATTAGTGTAAAATAAACAGAAAAATTTGGCCGGGCTGATGCAATTGCTCTTACGGATATAATCGTACACACTCAAGATACACCACTTCGATGAATTGTGTACCTGTTGCTGTTTTGTACATATTGGCATTGTTCTCTTACGTACACACTCAAAGATACACCACGTGGAACATTCTGCTAGCCTCATGTGCAAAGGAGCAGCATTGTAGCTCACGAAGGTCCTTTGACTGATTCTTGGTGTTGGGATGTACGTAGGTGCTCAGATTGAGCGCAGACAGAGTGTGACCTTGCAGAGACTCAAAACATATTGTTTTTGTTCATCATTTTTTGCTCTTCTCTGCTAGCCTCATGTGCAGGCACGCTCAAAAGGACTGCTGTGACAATGAGAAGCATATAGAAGCCTGGTCTTGTTTGTGATTGTAGAGTGTTTAAGACTTAAGAACGTCTCAACTTTATAAAGAGGAAATTTTAGCACAGAGGCATTAGGAGAATCTGGCAAGAAGTTCAAGTTTTAGCATAAAGGAAACAGTGGCAGACACAGAGGTAACCTTTTATATCAATGCAACTACAATTTATAACAAGGGAAATCGTAGTAGACACAAATGTATCCTTTCTAGCAATTACATTTTGTCCACGGAAACTGCACTGAAGTTTTTTTTTAATATCCAGAAAGCAATGCCAATAAAGGTCGACACAAATCCTTAGCTGGGAGTAGAGGTTCCGGTTATGGCTTGTAGATGTCTTGCTCTAATTTTCTAACAAGAGCACCAAGAGGCATTTATGAAATGGTAATTCGTGGAAACAGTTAGTACAGTAGCAAACGGACCAACATTATCAAAATAATTAAACGAGTTCGCTAATTATTCAATGTTACTCATAAGTCATAACAAAGTAATTTAACATGTTAGAATTAATTAAAATTATCTCCATATGACTGTTGGGTACATGGCACCAAAGTCCAGCCCACATTCTATTAGAGCCCAACTAATTAAGTGAGCGTGTGGGACATGCCAAGAAGATACTCCTACTGTAATTAGGAGTTAGTGTGTTGCTAGAAGAAGACTGAGGCTAATGCTTTTTGCATATAAAAAGTATGTGTGCGCCATATAAGAAAAGGGGTGACAGCAGCAACAGGGTTTGCGGCATAGAAGAGAAGAAAGCGGCAAAAGATCGTGCTGTTGGAATTGAGAGAAAGAAACAGCCATAGAGAGAGCTGAGAGAGCTAGAAATCGAGTGCTGTTGTCTTTGAGATAAATGATTAGTGCGCGTGAGAATAAAGAAAACAATAAAATTTCCTTTAGCTATGAGATATATACACAAGATGATTTATTATTAATTTTTGGTGAATCTCAAGTTAGGCATAAACTTAATAATTATTGTAATTTTTTTTTTTTTTTTGAGAAGGATAATAATTATTGTAATTGATCTTATAATGGTAAAATTATTCGAAATTTGTTTCGTGGTTTTTCCTATAAAGAGAAAGGTTTTCCATGTAAATATTTATGTTTTTTCTGTATGATTATTATTTTGGATTGATACTTTTGGTGATAATATTATTTAGGACATGACAATTAATTTTAAAAAGTACTGTGAAATTTATAACTTTATGAAAATAATATATTGGTGATATCTCATTCTTTTTCTGAATGCAAAAAGAGCGGCTAAAAGTGAAAACATGGCCATACTATACCAAAAAAGACATCTTTCTTAGGAATGTCAACATTCATAGTAAAATGGTATCAGAAGGCATAAAATAAACTAAAAATGTGAATGTCAACTATTCTATAAGAGACTGTTAAAAATGCCCGCTATTTGGGAAACATGGCAATTCCGGAATTCCATACAAATTAAGAAAGAGGCCTTTCTAACCAATGTCAACATCAAGTTCTGTATACTCTGGTTAAATGGTATTAGAAGGCAAGAAAATGAACTAAAAATGGAATATTATTCAGTAAGTCTTTTGAAAAATGTCCACTAATCTGGAAAAATGGGCATACTATGCAAAGCAATGAATAAAATTAGATGTCCTACTCTTAGTTCCTCCTTGTATATACTTCATCAACAACAAAATTCTATATATATATATATATATTTTTATATAATAATAATAATAATAATAATAATAATAATAATAAGACATTTGGTAAGCACCGATTGGTGGAAATATTTTTGCTTTTAATTCTATTAAGGTGTTTGACGAGGTCTGGTTTTTGTCTTAAAAATTCTCTCATGAGCATCCTGGTACCCAAACATTTATATTCCAAAGGAAAATACACTGAAGATCAAATATCATCAAGGTGTTTAGAGAAAGAAGAAAGAAAGACAGAGGTCTTGTCTTAAAATTAATCTCATCCTGGTACCCAAGCACTTATATACCAAAGGGAAATGCACTTAAGATCAAAAATCATCAAGGGGTTTAAAGGGAAAAAAAATGAAGAGATCATGTTTTTGTTTTAAAAATTATCTCATGAGCATCCCTATACCCAAATAGTAATATTCCAAAGGACAATGCATGCACTGAATATCAAATATTTGGAGCCAATTTCCATGGAAAATTAGAGTTATAAAGTAGAACACAAACCTTTCTTACCGATGTCAACATTGAAATGCTGTATATATACTCGTAGTTAAAATGTATCAAAACCTAAAAGGCAAAAAATGAACGATAAAATGGAATATCAACTAATCTATAACAGTTGGTTGAAAAATGCCCGGAAATGTAAAACCAACATAATCGTAACCAAAATAGCATTTTGGATAGGTTAATTGAGAATAAATTAAGAGGAAAATTTTCTGCCTTGTTTTGAAGGATAAAGCCAAACCCTAGGCAATATTTTTATGTATTTTGTTAGTGAAAAGAGACTCGTTAAATTTCCTTGCATCACAAGGAAAGAGATGCCTTGCCATCAAAAGGAAAAAAGATCCCACCAATATAATTGAATGCTTATGCTAAGTCATGATCCTCGACTAGGTTATGCTAAGTACTTTTGCATTTTAGGTTATATAGTAATAGTACTAAAAAGACTCAATGGAAATCCATAATAGATAGATAGATAGAACAAAGATGGATTCGAAGGCTGACCAAAAGAAGAGTGGAATGTTGAATATAAAAGTTCTTTTGAGGTGATGATTAAAATTGCGTAGAGTTCTTCCACTCCTAGGACATGAACCTGAGTTTTGTAAATCATTACCCAATTGCCTTTGTGCAATCAATTTTCACTGTAAAGTCATTGTCCTCGTTATAAGCAGAGAACAAGAATGTTAAGCCCATTCAAGGCCAGGCATACAGGACCATATTCTTTAATACTTGTGGTACTTTGATACAACAAAAATAATTCAGGCCGAAACATCTTCGATCACAGGGAGAGTACATACTGATACATATGGACACTTTTTTTTTTTTTTTTTTTTTTTTTAATTTTAATTTTACACTCACAATATTTTTACAAAATTTTCATAACAAATCTTAAATAGTAGGTTATTGCTAGTTTTAATTTGTACACACAATTAATATTACTTTTTTACCTACTAGTTTTTTTTTTTTTTCCTTAACAAAAATATGTATGGACAATTTTAATTGTAAAAGAAAATAGTCAAAAATACAAAATCGATATGTAATGAATAAAACAAGTAGAAAAGAAATTGCACAAACGGCCGGGTAATATTGATAAGTATATTATCATTGAGGATAAAATTCAATTTAATCCATTGGTTTTTCTCAATTTAGTTCCTCGGTTTAATTATCAAGATGAATCAATCTAATACTTCCGTCCAAACTTATTTTCAAAAGAGGCCATTTAAACATTTTTTTTTTTTTTTAAATCATACTCATTAAAAATAAGATACGTTAAATGGTAGGGTGCATCTTATGTATGTTTTTAGATTTTTTTTTAATTAAAAAAGAATGCTTAAATTATGTCGTTTGCTAATAGATTTGGGTATGATGGCCAAATTGATTTATTATTACAAAATAAGGGACTAAATTGACAAAAAGTAAATCTTAGGAACTAATTTAAAAATTGAAGTAAAAGTAGGCACTAAATTGAATTGCCTATCATTTATTTGGAATACAATTACACCTCTTCCGTTTGCCTGAGAAGTTCATCAAAATCAGAAAATCTTGCAGAAATCTTGGGATGGTGGGAGGTAAATATTAAAATATATACTATGAACTATATATGAAGCCATTCATCACAAACATCTTAACTGAGCACAAATTAGATATTTAGAGCTACATATACTAGCTAGTGACAACAATGGCTTAAGTCTTCCAGATTCTACGACCACCTGATGTTCTGAAACTAATGAAACTATTTGAGGTGAATCATATTGTCAGTTCTACGGAAATCTTTGAAGTTTCAAAAAGGATTAAATAAAATAAGTAGTTCAGTCATCAGTGTAATAAAGTCATGGCTATTTCGCATGTACGTGCATTGTCCTCATAGTACGTACTAGATATGCATGGCAAAGATATTTTGGGAAGCACTCTCCGTGCGTATATAGTTGCCTCTTGCCTGCTTCTTATTACAGAAAGTGAAAGAGTGTGGAATAATCTGATCTTATTACAGCTAGCCTTGGTTCAGAAGAGCTCTCATATACCTTAAACAGCAAACTCTCGATTCTGTTGCTATTGGAAGATTCCTTACGTCTGCAATATATATGTGCTACTTTCCAAACCGCTAGCTTTGTCTCTTTGTAATAACATAATCTTGTTTTTGATTGGTTCTCCAATCAGATCATGTCTTATATTATCACATCCTAGAAAGGGATGGAGGCTGTTAGGGTTTTCCGATCTTTTCAGCTTCGGTTTGCTGAGTCGTATTCTCTACTTTATATAGTTGGAAGTTTTGGGTTATGTTATGGGGGACTTTTCTGATTTCATGATTTGTCGAGTATTTGGCCTTTCTTTTTGGGATTTTAATGGGTATTTTTGGGGTTCAAAATGAAGATGGATGTTACAAAAATGGGAATGAAGGTAGCAATTTCTCTTTGCCAAGGCAGAGTGAGATGAGAAAGTATGTTTTGTATGGGTAAGATTTAAGTACAGTATTTAGATGTTGTTCTTTAGGTTTTCCCTTTAAGATTTAACCTTGTGAATTTTTTCTCATGGAATGAAAGTATATTTTTTAATTAAGTAACTACATGACTGAATTTTAAGAGGAAAACTTAAAGAACAGCACCTAAAGTACTATACTTAAGTTTTGTCCGTTTTATATTGGTTATGTAGCAAGTCTCTTAGAATATGTGGATCCCACCAATATGTGTAGCGCATGTGTTTTGAGGGCTTGGCTATATACACCCAATATAGGACATGTATTTTCTTGTGAGTGAGAGAAGTAAAATCCTAGGTCATAATTTTTGTTACAACTTATACCACAACTTACTCACGTGGCAATTCATGAGTGGTGAAGTAAAAATATATGGTGAGTCCACAACTCTACCACTCATGACTTGCTAAGTGAGTAAATTGTGGCAAAAATTATGATCCTAGCATTACTTGAGAGAGAATGTTTGTGGGGGGTGTATTTACGATTTGAACAAAGTTTCCTTCCAAACTTGTTTGGAGAGACTCTATAAACTCCTCATATATCTTTATATTGAGTGTAAATTTTGAAAATCTAACCATTAGATTGCATGTTCTTTTTATATTCTTCATACTTGCAAAATTTCAAGAGGTTCAAAGATCAATTACTATCTCATCATACAAATGTTAATCTAAAATTGTGTATAAAAAATAAGTTTATTGATTGAATAGTAAAATATCTAATTTAAACGAAATTTGATATGCATATTAAGAATATAAAAAACATGAAATGCAATGGTTAAATTTTCAAAATTCACAAAAAAGAAGAAGATATATATGAGAAGTTTGAAGAGTTTCTCTCCAAACTAATTCAGAGAGAAATTTTATTCTTTGTACGAGTCATCATTGCTAAACAACTATTTAATTCAAGGGAGTCAATACCGTACCGGAGGCTGTACCGATTTGGCCAGCAGTACGATATATTTTGGATACCGGTCAATACTGATGTACCGTTTTGGGTTTACCGCTATTTTTATATTTATAAATAAATAAATAAATAAATAAATAAATAAATAAATATATATATATATATATATATATATATATATATATGTATGCACGTATGTGTGTGTGTATATATTATAATAAATATAAAAGTTTACCATAAAACATTTCCTCAATTCAGAACTAATTATTCATGATTTTAGACTTTAGTATCAATTAAAAGAAAAAAGAAAAAAAAAACACAATATAAAAAATAGAAAGCTTAAAAGTTACCATTGCATATTAAAAAAATAAATAATACTAATAAGTTAATGCAAATAAGTTACTATTTTGCCTTAACAAGAATTCAAAAATTACAAAACTTAAAAATAAAATATAAAAACCTTTTTTCTGTACCGGTTGGTACGCTCGGTATCGGCCGGTATTACCCGAAATTGGCTGGTATGGTCGGTACATGGTAGGTACGACCGGTATTTAAACCGGTACGAAACGTTGATGTTTCGATACCACCGGTATACATACCGGTATGGTACATACCGACCGGTACCGGTACGGTATTGACTACCTTGATTTAATTAAGGCTAGGACAAGATGATGATATTACGTAGGTGATGTTATTGAATGATGGCAGCATATAAAATGCCCTAGAACACAGGACATATGTCACACAAGAATGGTACCATGTGTCAAGATCTTAGATTGGCTCATAATTTTCATTGAAATGAGATATTTTTTACTGTGCAAGGAAGTTGGACATGGACTATAGTGCACTTGCGTTATGGACTATGACATAGACTCTTTTTATAATAATAATAAAAAAAACAATTAATATGATTCATTAAACCTTGACACGTTTATCTCATTAAGAGAAATTAAGTGGACTTTAAAAAAAATCACTTGTAAGAAATAATAAATATAATAGGATCAGCTTGATAATATACGAGGAAAAATTTTAAACCAATAATTGTACCTAATAAAAATTATCACAGCGTAATTCAGAAAAATCAATTCTCCAATCAATTTAAAATTCAATTTTTAAGGGAATTATAGCACGTCATGAGAAATACCCAAAAAGGCAGTTTAATGACCAACTTTCCCAGAAAATTGTTTCAGATTTTTTAATTGAATTTTACTATATTCATAGACTTGCAGCCAGCCAATTAGGGAGGCCCTTGGCTTAATCACTCTTCTTTTTGCTGACGGTAGATGCTACCCCAACAGCATGTAACAGAGTCCTGGAAATCCTTCCATGTATAAGAGGGTTTCCGCTCAACAAATCAACAAAGGTAAGACTTCCATCTTATTTATTACTAACACCCAGGTGCGATCATTATAGCACTAATGCATCAGATCTCATTAGAACTCTGCAGTTAAGCGTGTTCGAATGAGAGCAGTACTACATAGTTTGCACCCACCCTTATTCAAGAGTACTGATACAGGAAATTCTGGGAGCCAATGTGATCAATCGTTATGAGATATATCTTGGTCTACTAACTCCCTCTCTTGGGTACAACCAAGCTAGCCAAATATGACAGTATTAAGCAAAGATTATGGAAGAGACTTATGGGTTGGAAGGAGAAGTATCTGGTCATTTGCTGGTAAAGAATTCCTCATTAAATCCATGGCACAAACCACTCTGACTTATGCCATTAGTGTTTTTAAAACTCTCAATCACCTTTTGTCAAGAGCTTAACAACATGGGATACAAAACTTTGGTGGGGGTATCCAGTTGATAAACATGGCATCCATTGTTTATCTCAGGCAAAAATATGCAGATCAAAGTGTTAAGGAGAGCTTGGCTGTAGGGAGTTTTAATATTTTATCTTAGCGGCCATGTTAGCTTTAGAGAGTGATTGGAGCCTTGCTAAAGCCCGATCCTCATTTGTCCAGCTTTGGACATATTACTGAGGAGGCTTTTGGTTCATGCACATGCTAATAAGACTATTGGTGTTTTAGAGAACAAATCAAACGTTTGATAGTGTCCGGATTAACCATCAATAAATCCAAATAATCAGTATTTGTTAAAGAATATGTCTTTGTTGTCTTTGTGTCCTACTTTTTATATGATAGGCATTTGTTAGATAACTATGTCTCAGGTGACTCTTCGCCACAACCACACTGAAATATTACAATAAATAAATAAAACTTTAGATTTGATTTTATTTTTTTTCCAAAAAGTTTTACATTACCTTCACCAAGAAGTAAATGTCAACTAAATAAAAGAAAGGTTGTGAACTTAATCAGAGTGGATATCCACTGTTATAACTCGCAATTGGTCGTGACACCAACAGTGGGAGACAGCCACTACCATTGGTGATCCAAAAAGGCAGACAGAGGCCAATACCATAACCTGATATTTGGAGAAGTTAGCAACATCAACAGCACCAATGTTCTTTAGTAATATTCTTAGATTTGAACAAAAAGGACAAAAATAATTGGAAAAAAAGGAAAATACAATAATAAGTAAAAGATTATATATCTAGTGTTTCAGGAACAGTGAGAAAAGATATACCAATAGATGTGCCTTCCAATGTGGCCTGTGAAGAATGGATTGGCTTTGTTTGGGTTCATACAAAACTGATCTGATAATCACTTCATCAATTAGTTTGCTCCGTCGACAGTCATTCTAAAAAGCACCAATGAGTTTTTGAATTTGACATACTAATTCTCATAGCCTTAATCCAGTCTATACATACCCACGGGAGTTCATCAAAGCTGTCTAATTCTATGGAACTTAACACAATAAAGAATTCTATCGTCTAAAAATTGATGTTGCATATCTCCATCCTTACCAAAAAATGAAGAGCAAGTAACATCTTGGTTAAGTGGATTTCAGTAAAAAGCAAACTAAAGTAATAGTTGACCTTAAAATAATTAAGAAACCGACAACTAAATCTAAAATTTTATAAAAAAAGTATTAACTATAATATTAATTACTACTCCGATTTTCCCCAAACACTTTCATTTTTTTGTCTTTTGTATGAAACAAGATAGAATTTCAATAAAATAAGGAATCTGGCGATGACAAGATACAATTCCATTAAGGTGATAAAGGAATCTGGCCAGAATTTTTTAGAATAAATAAAAGGAATTTTTTATTAGCTGACGTACCACAATACTCGAAACGCAAACGCAAACAGCACTCAGTATTGTGCTTTCTGAAAAAACAGGAGAAAAGCAATTATCATAATTAATTTATTTTACCATTGTTGTGGTGATACGTTGATGTGAATCTTGTGATTAATATATAATGAAACTATGAAAGTGATTTCAAAGATGCACCCATGTGAAGTAATAACGCACTAATTACAATCAATATCTCTGGATGTTGTGTAAAGACCTGTAAATTTTGTACCTTTCACATTGTTAGTTTTTGGAAACGAAAATAAAAATGTTACTTCTAATTTTCCATAAAAGATTCAAAAATATCGGTGGAGTCTCGTTATAACTTGGGGCCATGGCATAAAAATTTTTGAATATATATATTTGAATTGATTTTTTTTTTAATTGATTTTGATTTTCGAATAACCATAATATTGAAAGAGCATAATATTAAGAAAGAACTATTATATATAGGGAGAATAATTACTCAAGTACATTAACCAATAAAAATAATTTTAGAGCTAGATGTTATTTCTTGTCTTGATTTATGCTATAATATCTTAAGTTGATTACCTTAAAATACTCCCTTATTTAATATAAATATCTTAAATCTTCACTTTTACTTAAATATTTTTTAATTCATTCCTTAATTATAATACCAAAAAGAAACAAATTAAAAACTTTACAAGAAGATAATAAAAAGCCAAATCTTTCATTTTATATATATTGTTGATAAGACAATCATGAACCATTCATCCAATCATTTTTTACTGCAAATGTAACTATTTTCATAGTTGAGTATTAGTATTCCACTTTATATACCGCAAATTAGGATCTTATATAATTCCTAAGGTAAATTCTTAAAATTCTATCTATATATTCTAAAATCAATAGATTGGATTTTGTCCATTATCAATGTATAAATAAATATTGATTATAACTATTTTGGTATCTAGGTATATTGTTAATGATATGTGTAGGGTCCCGATTTATGGCCCAAACCCAAAGTATATGGGATCTCGGCCCAATGAGCCCAATACAATAAATTTGTAGAGAGTGGGTCAAAAAACTAAGCCTTAATGAGTTGAACAACGGCTAGTATTGAATTAAATGACAATCAAGCACGAATAAGAGGTATTGATATCAATGGACTTCCAGTCCGAGGAGACCACGGTTGTAAATATTGATCACAGTTGGATACAGAGACAATTTAGATTGCTACAGTGTTCTCTCTCTATTTTTTGATCTTTTCTTTACGAAGAGTCCTTCACATTATATATCCTCCTCCGAACCATCCTCATCATACACATGTTGATCATCCGATCCTTTACTTGAGTACCTGTCCCATCACACACCCTCTCTGGTTCTCTGAGAGTTGCGGTAGCCAAGGTAGCACTGTTCAGAGGTTTTCTCCATATAAATGCGGCTAGAAAAGTAGCTGCAGTGCATTTAATGCGGTGGTGGCAGCTTTCCCTTATATATTTTTAGGTCTCCTTCTTTCTCGTATGTTCATGAGACTCGTCCCTATCATTGAAACTTCTTGGAAGGTCACTCTAATTGCTGGATTACATACTTTGAACCCTATTCATCAAGTTCGATGAGGAGCTACTCCTCGGACAACCTTTCATTTGCTCCCTACTTATGAGACCTGGACTGGGAATATCTAATAATTATTTGCTCCTCCTTGGACCTATCTATATCCTCGGATAAAGCCCAAGACCCAATATACGATCTTGGGCCCTTACCCCTACAATTGCCCCTCAAAACCCCAGTTTTTTCCCCATTCCAAGGAGAAAAGTGAGGTTTTGATTTTTTAAAAGCCAACACCATTTGATTTTGTTGCTTGCACGTGTGGAAGTTCCGTTTTTTGTGCCTCATGATTATCTCTGACGTTTCGCAGCCCACGAAGTATCATTAATTGCTCCAGGCAGCGTGTTGTTCCCTAGATCCAATGGCGAAGCTCAGATCCAACAGTTGAGCCTTTTCTTGGAAATTTGAGCGGGATAACTCTCACTCATTTCCATTTCCTATATAAAGCCTCGAGGGAACTTGTTTTCCTTTTACTTTACCAATCTTCAAGCTCTCTAGTGATTTCCAGCGCTCCAACTCACAGAATTCTTCAAATTACAAAGCTTCCCAAACCTTTTCCTCAAGATTTCTTCGAAAATATTTTAAAAACAACAGAGATAAACATACTCATTCTCGTAAGTTCTTGTTTCTTTATATTCTCCCTTTTATTCTCGACTATCCTCCTCGGCCTTCTTTATTTTGTTTTAGAAACTTCTTCCTGCGTCGTTTCTGTTCATTTAAATGGGTAGATTCAAGTATTTGGTAGACTCTTCGGCTAGTATGGAGAGCTTTAGGGCTAAGTACCATATCCCCCCAGGAGTAGGCCTACAATACTGTCCTCCAGATCGTGTACTCACAGATAGAAAAGTAGGCGAAGTTGTCATTCCAATGATCGCCTTTATAGAGGGAGGAATGACGCTTTCTATGGGTAGGATAACTAGGGACTATCTGCTCAATCATAGGTTATGCCCACATCAATGCACCGCCAATATGTTTAGAGTCTTAGGATGTGTAGATGCGCTAAACGACTAGATAAACCTCGGTCTTACATGGCACGACGTTGCTCATTTGTACGAGTGTCATTCCCTTTTAGGGGGATATTACCTCAAATCTCGGTCCAACGAGGTGAGACTGATATCCTGCCTCCCTAAGTCCAACAAAGGCTTGAAGAACGATTATCTGGTTGTCTTCGGGGGATGGCATGACGGTCTTCACTACCCAGTTAGGGCAGGAACACCAGGTGGGGTACCCTAGGATTAGGTTTCTTGGCCGGGACCTTAGTTTTCTGAGCTCTCTCTTTATTCATTTTTGGTAATCTTTCTTCTCGGATAATGTTCATTATTGGATTAACAATAATTACCTTCTCGGATGTTTTTGCAGATAAAGATCACGTCTCTTCGAAACTCAGTTTGGTCAACGTTCCCGGGCTCAACTTTTTGTTGAGGTCGGAGATATTCGTGAGTGAGGATAATCAGTTGCGGGCTGCTCACCTCATCCTAGGTTACGAGCCCTTGTTGCGCATATACCAGGACGCAGGCCAAGCGTTAAGAGCAGGTAATCCCTGGCTCGCTCGGATAGACGTCTCCAAACCGGGGTTCCTAGCGAGGCGGGATCTCCTTTCTGTGGTATTGCTTGCTTAACAAAACCCCCCACAGTTTGCAATACCGCTCCAACAAGTTCCGTTCGCAGCCGTAGCAGCAGCGGAAGAGATAGCCTCCTCCTCACGTTTGTCACTTGAGGAGGAGATAGATTGATTTCATTTTGCAGAGGAAGAGAGAACGCCTGAGAGGCCCGTGGAGCTTTCGGATTCAGAGACCGAGTCTGACAGGCTTTCCACAGCTCATTAGCCAGGACAGACCATTGCTCTGATTGAAACAAGTTCCGAAGAAGCAAAGAACATGGACCTTAAAAAGAGGCCAAGCTTGAGGGGTTTGATTGCTAATAGGAACAAGGGAGCAACTCCACCTGAAGTTCCCAAGGCCCAGACTTTTGCTAACCTTCCTCTTCCCCCTCCTCCTCCTCTTGCTGATCTAGGTTTGCGTGTCAATCCTGATCCAAAAAAGAAGAGACCACCTCAGGAGCTGGAAGAGGGGGAGATGCTCCTGCAGAGGGGCACCAAACAACAAAAGACCAAAGACCCTTGAGACAAGAGGGCTAAATCCGTGGATAGCTGAGACGACGCTGAGGTACGCCAACAGTAGCGTACATGGGCACCCGTAATAGAGATGGACGGAGCCCCTATCCCTTATGATTCTACGATAAGGGAATCTAGCAGAGGGCATTCTACGCATCTAGCCCAAGCTCCAAAGCAGTCTCTCCTCCTTCCGAAGGATATGGAAGTCCTCAGGTGGATGAGGCAACCTGACTTGTTTATGTCTCTAAAAAGAGACCTCGCAATGGTGAGTACGGTTCTATCAGTACCTTAATTCATTCCCCTTTTCCATTCACATATATTTTTTTATGTGTAATCCCTTTGGTGCTTTTATGCAGGTCACTCAAAAAGTCTATGTGGCTGAGGAATGCGTTAGAAATGCCCACAATAAATTTGAAGCCGAGTCTCATTCCCAGTGCAAAGTAGAGAAAGCGCTTAGGACTGTGAAGGAGGAAAAGACTCAGCTAGTCGAGAAGCTCAAGACCTCCGAGCATGAGCGTTTAAGTGTTTTGGCAGGGCTTAAGACTGCTGAGACCCAGGTTGAGGACCAGCGCAAGCTTCTCTATACAACTGAGCTGAATCTAGCCACAGAGAAGGTGACGGTTCTAAGTCTGAAGGCCGAATTGCAAAAGGCCAAAGCAGAAACCCAAGTGATCAAAGAAGTTTCTAAAGTCGCAGAGATAGCAGCCTACAAGCGAGGGATGCTCGAAACGGTGCAGAGGCTGGCCGAGGAGGTGGCCGAAGTGTGCAGGGACTACTGCACTGTAACCTGGAATGAGGCCTTTAACAGTGTAGGGGTCTCTCCAAACTCCGAGCTGAGGAAGGCGGAGAACGTGTACTTTCCTGAACATATAAGAGAGATTCTAGCCGATCCTTCTTCAACCGCTCTGCCCTTGCCCCCTCCTGAGCAGGTTCCCAATACTCAAGATCTTACTATTGATGCTAGGACTTCTACCGGAGCAAGTATAAGTAAAGAGGGCCTTCCTCCAGCCAATGATGCTCAGTCCGAGGACACCCTCACTATTAGGGATGTGGTCTCCCAGGCTAAGGTAGCTGAGAAGCCTAAAGATGGGGATGCTAGGTCCAAGACTGCTACTACTAAGGAGGATCCTCAGCCAAAGAAAAAGTAGTTGTAGGATTTTTACTTTCTTTTGTTTTCTCTTCCTGAGATTTATTTCGTTGCTTGTAACACACCTTCTTTGAAATTAATGAATGAACCTTTCCTTCTATTCTCTGAGTCTTTACTTTTTGCGCTTTTCTTACTTATTATTATTATTGCAAACAAGTTTAAACTATTGTTGCTCCATTTCCAACATATTCTAACAACAAATCATTATTGACATTTCCAGAAATCTAAGTATTAGCAATAGAGAGTTATTATCCACTTGTATCGTGAACTAACCCTCATACAATGAGTATTGAATCTAAAGGAAATAAGTAATATACATTGTATTTCGAGTTCTGTTTAACATCTATAAGGATACCTTTGAATGTTAATTTCACCTAAACATGTGGTCCGAGAGACCTGACATATCTTAGGATTTGTTTAAACACTTATGTATATGCCCTTGAGTATTAATTTTCCTTTAGCCTGTGGTTCGAGGAGCTATGTAGGACTTAGGTTCTGTTTAATACTTGGATAGTTGTCAGAAGTAATTAATTTTCCCTAAGCCTGTGGTCCGAGGAGCCATGCAGGATTTAGGTTCTGTTTAATACTTGGATAGATGTCAGAACTAATTAATTTCCCCTACGCCTGTGGTCCAAAGAGCTATGTAAGATTTAGGTTCTGTTTAATACTTGAATAGATGCCAGAAGTACTTAATTTTCCCCAAGCCTGTGGTCCGAGGAGCCATGCAGGACTTAGGTTCTATTTAACACTTGGATGGATACCAAAAGTAAGTAATTTCCCCTAAGCCTGTGGTCCGAGGAGCCATGCAAGACTTAGGTTCTGTTTAATACTTGAACAGATTGAGTAACATGAAGCACGATGCTTTTACACAACAAAAGAATTTAATGATAAAGGAAATTTTCATTAATAATAATACATTTTCAGGTTGTTTACATTCCACAGGCATGGTATTACATGTTCATCTAAATCTTCAAGGAAATAGGCCCCTATACTAGCCACAGAGGTGATACGATATGGTCCTTCCCAATTGGGTCCTAGCTTTCCCCATGCTGGGTTCTTTGCAGTGCCCAGAACCTTCCTCAATACCAAGTCACCAGGCACTAATGGCCTTAGCTTTACTTTGGCATCATAACCTTGCTTAAGTTTCTGTTGGTAGTATGTCAATTGGACCATTGCACTTTCTCTTCTTTCTTCGATAAGATCCAAGCTCCTTTCTAGCAACTCACTGTTACTACTTGGACTGAATGAGCTGGTCTTTAATGTTGGGAAGCCTGTCTCTAAGGGAATAACAGCCTCGGCTCCATAAGTCATCGAAAAAGGGGTCTCCCCCGTTGATCTGCGAGGCATGGTTCGATAAGTCCACAAGACATGTGGTAGTTCTTCCACCCATTTTCCCTTCGCATCATCCAACCTTTTCTTGAGTCCATTCACTATGACCTTATTAACAGTCTCGGCTTGTCCATTTCCTTAAGGATAAGCTGGGGTAGAATATCTATTCATAATTCCTAATTCATAGTAGTATTTCCTGAAGGACTTATTGTCAAACTGAAGACCATTATTCGAGATGAGGGAGTGAGGGACCCTGAACCGGGTAACAATGTTTTTCCAAATAAACTTCTTAGCATCCACATCTCTGATATTTGCTAAAGGTTCAGCTTCAACTCATTTAGTGAAATAATCAGTGCCGACTAGCAAATACCTCTTGTTCCCTGCTGCTTTGGGGAAAGGGCCAACTATATCTAAGCCCCATTGAGCAAAAGGCCAGGGGCTCGACAGGGGGTTAAGAACTCCTCTTGGCTGGTGTATGTTTGGTGCAAACCTCTGACACTGATCACATTTCTTTACATACTCTTGTGCTTCTTTCTGCATATTTGGCCATCAGTAGCCTTGAGTGATGGCTCTGTGAGACAAAGATCTGCCTTCTGTGTAGCTTCCACAAATTCCTTCATGCAGCTCTTCAAGGAGTAGCTCTGTCGCTTTGGGGTGAACACAGAGTAGATATGGCCCAGAAAAAGAGCGCTTGTACAATTTTTGGTCCTGGTCCTTGGATAGCCAAAAACGAGGCGCTTTTCTCCTTATCTTTTCAACCTCTGATTTGTCTTCCGGCAAGATGTCTTCTCTCAAATATAGTACTATGGAGTCTATCCAACTGGGCCCTACCTTGATTTGGTGAACATGAACCGCTGGTCCCTTGACCTCCGTGGGTTTACACAAGTCTTCTATAAGGATTACCCGAGGTAGGCTCTATGCCGAGAAGGTCGCCAGCGTGGCTAGGGAATCGACATGTGTGTTTCCACTCCTGGGGACGTGCAAAAGAGTGAAGGATTCAAATCTTGATTGCAGACGTCTAGCTTGACTTAAATACCCTTGCATCCTCTCATCTCTTGCTTCTAGTTCGCCTTTCACCTGGCCAACGACTAACCTCGAGTCTGAGAACATCTTTACTGCCGTTCCTCCCATTCTTTGAACCATGGACATTCCCTCCAGCAAGGCTTTGTATTCAGCTTCATTATTTGTGGCCAAGAAGCCCAATCTTAGTGACTTTTCTATGGTGAGCTTCTCGGGTGAGATCAGAAGTAGCCTCACTCCAGAGCCCCTTTGATTTGCCGCACCATCAACGTATACCTTCCAAAACAAAATTTCTTGCAAAGAGATTGTGCCAACCGATTTTCCATCTATGTTTTGTGTTGTTGATGTTTCTTCTAACGAGGGTTCAGTGAACTCAGCCACGAGGTCTGCCAGTACCTGACCCTTGACAGAGGTACGAGGCATGTATTTGATGTCAAAAGCTCCTAGAACTGTGCCCCAGTTTGCAATCCTCTTCGTGTAATCAGCACTTCGAAGTATGGCCTTGAGTGGAAGTTGAGTTAGGATGACGACTGTATGTGCTTGGAAGTAATGGGGGGAGCTTTCTTGTACCATGCACCACCGCCAGGATGGCCTTCTCTAGCGGTAGATAGTGAATCTCGGCCTCATGTAGTGATTTGCTCACATAATAGACTGGCTGTTGTACTCCATTGTCAACCCGTATCAATACCAAACTCACAGCGTGAGGGGCCACCACAATATAAGAAAACAAGACTTCGTCCGTCCCAGGACTAGACATGATAGGTGGCCGAGATAGGTATTCTTTAAGCTGCTAAAATGCCAAAGCACACTCCTCAGTCCACTCAAATCCCTTCCATTTATTCATCAATAGGAAGAAGGGTCTGCATCTATCTGTGAACTGAGAAATAAACCGGTTTAGAGCAGCAGTCATTCCGGTTAGCTTTTGAACTTCTTTGGGATTCCGAGGTGGTTGCAAATTGTTTATTGCCTTAACCTGGTCGGGATTAACTTCAATTCCTCGGTGGGTCACCATATAACCCAGGAATTTTCCTGATCCCACACCAAAACAACATTTGGAGGCATTAAGGCGCAGCTTGTGTTCTCTCAGTATTTCAAAAATATTTCCGAGGTCTCCCACATGCTCGGACACCACCTTGCTCTTCACTACCATGTCGTCTATATAGACTTCAATATTCTTGCCCAATTGAGGTTCAAACATCTTAGTCATCATCTTTTGATTGGTGGATCCTGCATTTTTCAAGCCGAAGGGAATTACCTTGTAATGGTAGTTTCCAGTGGGGGTAACAAAAGCTGTCTTTTCTTGGTCATTTAGTGCTAGCGGTATTTGATAGTATCCTTGAAAGGCATCTAAAAAACTCATCCGAGGATGGCCTACAGTAGCATCTACCAGCTGGTCTATCCGAGGTATAGGAAAGGGATCTTTTGGACAAGCCCTGTTTAAATCCGTGAAATCCACGCACACTCGCCATTTTTTAGTCTTTGTCCTTACTACCACAGTATTAGCCAGCCATTCAGGATAGAAAACCTCTTTGATAGCCCCCGCTTGCTTAAGTTTCGTCACCTCATCTTTGATAGCATCAAAATGTTCTTTGGATGAGCGCCGAGGAGGTTGTTTTTTGGGGGTCACAGATGGATTGACATTCAAGTGGTGACAAATGAAACTTGGATTCACCCCCGGGGCTTCATAAGCATTCCAAGCGAATACATTTACGTTTTTTCTCAGGAATTCGATTAGCTTTTGTCTCTCTTGGGGAGGCAGCTGGGAGCCGACCTAAAAGAACTTCTCCGGATCATTACCAACATTACCAACAGTAACCTTTTCTAGATCCTCGCACTTTGCTTCCTCGGTTGGTCCATTATCGGGCAATACCGAAGTTCTTGATTGTTATAAGTTCCTTTCAGTAGAGGTCGAAGACTTCGCATTGGGCCAATGTAAGATGGCAGCCACCATGCACTGCCTAGCCATGGATTGATTCCCTACAATCTCTTTAACTTGGCCGTTGGACGGATATTTCACCTTCTGGTGAAGGGTAGAAGAAACGGCTTCTAAGGCATAAAGCCAAGGCCTGGCCACAATAGCCGTATAAGGTGAATAAGCATCCACCACAATGAAGTCCACTTCCACCACATTCGAACCGGTCTGTATGGGCAGTCTAATCTGACCTCTTGGAGTAACCGTCTTCCCCTCGAAACTTACTAGTGGGGAATCGTACGCTGTTAGGTCTTCGGGTTTCAAATTCAGCCTCTTGTATAGGTCGGGGTACATTATCTCGACAGCATTTCCCTGATCTACCAACACTCTTTTCACATCATACCCCTCTATCCTGAGTGTGACCACTAAAGTATCGTTATGGGGTTGGATAGTTCCGATCTTATCATCAGCCGAGAAGCCCAGGACTAACGGGGCCTCTATTCTAGCTCTTTTTGGTTCTGAATTGCTGCCTTCGGTTGATAGCCAAGCCACAGACATTACTCTAGAGAGACAGGAACCGGTCCTACCGAGGGCAGCGAAGATGACATTGATCGTTCCCAAAGGAGGTCTTGAAAAAGAATCTCCCTGGGGATCCGAACCTATCTGCCTCGCTTGGCCACTAGAATGGTGCAGTAGCTGCTTCAACTTCCCTTCTCGGACCAACTAGTCCAAATGGTCCCACAGATTCCTACAGTCTTCCGTAGTGTGCCCCTGGTCCTGATGATATTGGCAATAAAGGCTCTGGTTGCGTCTCAAGGGGTTTCTGGCCATCTTGTTTGGCCATTTGAAGAATGGCTCGTTCTTAATCTTCTCTAGAACCTGCTGCACTGGTTCTTGGAATACTGCATTAACGGTCTGGGTGTTGGTAGATCCGGATTGTCCAGCAAAATCTCTTCGGGACCGGTTGTTATTGAATCGGTTCGACCTGAAATCCCTCATCTCCTAAGGGATAACCTTAGTCTTTCCTTTACCCTGTTGTTGATCTTCCTCAACCCTTTTATACTTATCAATACGGTCCATAAGTTGGTGCAAGTTGGTGACTGGTTTTCCTGTTAGGGACTTCCTTAAACCATGCTCGGTTGGGAGGCCACTCTTGAAGGTACTGATGGTAACGTCCTCAAAGTTATCCTCTATCTCATTGTACATCTCCCAATACCTATCCGAGTATGTTTTCAGGGTCTCCCCTTCTCGCATGGACAAAGACAGTAGGGAGTCTAAGGGCCGAGGGACCCTGGTACACGTGATAAAACGGGAGCCAAACGCCTGAGTGAGCTCCTTGAAGGAATTTATTGAACCAGTCCTCAAGCCGTCAAACCTTTTCATCGCCATGGGTCCCAAACTGGATGGGAACACTTTGCACATCAAGGCTTCGTCTTTAGAATAGACAACCATTCTCTGATTGAAATAACTCACATGCTCCACCGGGTCTGTTCGCCCATTGTAGATGGTGAATGTTGGCTGATGGAAATGCCGAGGAGGAGCTACCCTCTCAATCCTACGCATGAATGGTGACTTGGCAATCTGGTTCAAAGCTTTGCTCATTGCATCATTTCCCAGTCCTTTGTGAATGGGGCTTTTGCATCGGCGTTCACTGTGATGCTCCTCTTCATATGAGAAGGATTCACTAGGAGGAGTCCTTGATTTATGTCGATAACCGCTATCCTTCTCATCGTCGGAAGAGGAATCAAACGGGGTGGGACTTCGTTTTTGTTGTGCATGGCGTAACTTCTTCTTAAGCTGGTCGATTTCCCTTTGCATGGCTTTATTGTGTTGTTCTTGAGAGACGTGACTCCCAACTCGAGAGTGGCTTTTGCTCGTGTGCGTAACGTGCATGCTACCTTCCTGGTCTCTCCTACGCTCAAGGTTGACGAAATGATTTTCACGTTGAGATGCTATGGATTCTGCTCGATGTGAGCCTAAATTTGCCATAGTTGACCATTGTTTTCACTATCACACAAGTTCTTTCCCCATAGACGGCGCCAATTGTAGGGTTCCGATTTATGGCCCAAACCCAAAGTGTATGGGATCTCGGCCCAATGAACCTAATACAATAAATTTGTAGAGAGTGGGTCAAAGAACTAGGCCTTAATGAGTTGAACAACGACTAGTATTGAATTAAATGACAATCAAGCACGAATAAGAGGTATTGATGTCAATGGACTTCCAGTCCAAGGAGACCACGATTGTATATATTGATCACAGTTGGATACAGAGACAATTTAGATTGCTACAGTGTTCTCTCTCTATTTTCCGATCTCTTCTTTACGAAGAGTCTTTCACATTATATATCCTCCTTCGGACCATCCTCATCCTACACCTGTTGATCATCCGAGCCTTTACTTGAGTACCTGTCCCATCACACACTCTCTTTGGTTCTCTGTGAGTTGCGGTAGCTAAGGTAGCACTGTTCAGAGGTCTTCTCCACATAAATACGGCCAGAAAAGTAGCTACAGTGCATTTAAGGCGGTGGTGGCAGCTTTCCCTTAGATATTTTTAGGTCTCCTTCTTTCTCGTATGTTCATGAGGCACGTCCCTATCATTGAAGCTTCTTGGAGGGTCACTCTAATTGCTGGATTACATACTTTGAACCATATTCATTAAGTCCGAGGAGGAGCTACTCCTCGGACAACCTTTCATTTGCTCCCTACTTATGGGACCTAGACTGGGAATATCTAATAATTATTTGCTCCTCCTCGAACCTATCTATATCCTCGGATAAAGCCCAAGGCCCAATATACGATCTTTGACCCTTATCCCTACAATATGATTAAATCCAATTTATTCATTTTAAAATGTATGGATATAATTTTTTTAAATTTATGATGACGTAATCCTAAAAAAAATTAGAGCTTAATCATACTCCAATTGTCATTATCTTTTTTCCATCTTAAACTTTGGTTTTACATAAGTAGTACAAAAGATTTTTATTTTATGATTAGTAGTTCCTCGGGCAAGTGGTTTTTACTTTGGTATTAAACAAGAAACTCTAACTCTTTCAAAGTTGTTCTTATAACTGCTCCTAAAAAAGAACAAGATTTTTTTTTTTTTTTTTCTGTGAGTGCAATTAACGTACAATATTAATCTTTTGAATGTTTTACTTATACTATTTTTCTTAAATTTTCAGTAGGTGTAATTGCACCCACTTAAATACATATGGCTTTGTGGCACTAGCGCCATGGACGATCCGTGGGAGCATGATCAACCTGCTTTAGTTCTATGGAATATATCTGCATAAAGAGCTCTATCATGTAAATATTGATGGAGATTCTAAAAAAAAGTAAATATTGATGGGGCATATCTCCATCCAAAGAAAAAACAGCGACATCTAGCTTGAATATCTGGGATGATCAGTTAGTATCAAGTAAACTACTACATGAACTTTTCCTTTTTGATGTTTGGCCAAACAATGAAAGACACCTTTCTTACGAATAAGTTTTATGCTCTAAAAGAACTGAAATTGGAATATCGACTATTCTATAAGGTAGAAACATAGCCATACCATACAAAGAAAGACACCTTAATTTCTTATCCATGTCAACATTGAAGTTTGTATACTCTGGTTATTAAATGGTATCAAAAGGCAATAAGACGACCTAACAAATGGAATAGCAACTATATTATATTTATGAGACTGTTGAAAATGTCCAATATTTGACTAACATGGGCATGCATACAAAGAAAGGAATAAAAGTCCTTTGTGTTGTTGGTAGTGTTCCACTCTATAGTTTAGATTCAACCGGCTGCAATATGTCACATATCAATTTATATTATTATTATTATTGTAAACTTTGGTTACTTTATAAGAAAAAATTAATGGACATAATAAACCGTGATTAGTAGAACATAAAGTAGAATAGAAAAATGTCTTTCTCACTAATGTGAACATTAAAGAAAAAAAATGGTATACTTTTGGTTAAATGGTATCTTTCTCTTTTCTTTTCTTTTTTCTAAAAGTGGTTAAATGGTATCAAAAGACAAAAAATTGAACTATAAAATAGAATATCAACTACTCTATTAAGATTCCTTTAACCCAAAAATAATAATAGTAATAAGAGAGATGGACTCTAAGGCTGAACAAAGAGAGACTCAATGGAGAATCCCTGATAGATAGAACAAAGAAAGAATCTAAGGCTGAACAAAAGAAATGTGGAATGTTGAGTAGAAAAGTTATTCTGAGGCGATGATAAAAATTGCATAGAGTTCTTCCACACTCTACCAATATAGGACATGAGCCTAAATTTTGTAAATCATTACCCAATTTTCTTTGTACAATCATCTTCCACTATAAAATTATGTCCTTATAAGTAGAGAAAGAGTGTTTGAAATTCGGTGTCCTTAATTTTTAACCACCTGTTATGGTGGCTTAGTGGTAGGAATCTATTGTGACCCATTACTTCTATGATTTTGAAAGTTATAAATTTGAATAGTGACAAACTCCATTAACGCCTAGATAATTCCACATTATAACGCAATGCAAAAGTTTAAGTAGTGTCGGACAATGACCACATCTCTAGCCCACTTTTTTTGGGTTTTCAAAAAATAAAATAAATAAAAAATGTTAAGCTCATTCAAGGCCTGGCATTAATTAGCATACGGAATCATATCCTTACTTGTGGTACTTTGATAAAAAAAAAAAAATTCCAACCGAAACATCTTCACGTGGAGAGTGATATGTATGGAGTATGGACAATGTGAATTGTAAATGAAAATACAAATTAATACATTATTTGTTGATTATAATAAGTAGAAAAGAACTGATGCAAACAGTAACGTTGATAAGTCACAAGTATCATCATTTATTTGGAATACAATTCGAGTACGAATTGAAAGTTACCAGCCAAGGACTAGTATACTCTATATTGTAGCATGTCCATTACGACAGAAGCTAAACAAACTCAATGAGAGTCAAGCCAAGATACAAATTAACAATTCAATAAAAGGGATAACTCAACAAGATTAATGTATTTCAGCAACCAAAAAAAAACAAGATTAATGTATTAAAAAAAATCTCCTCCTTAAAAAAAATATTCTCCCACAACCTTCAAATCCAAAATTAAAGATAATGGTTTTTGTTTTTTCATTTTTTGAAAAGGAAAAAAGAAAAAGGGTCAACTTGATCCAACTTGTCATAATTTTTAATTTTTACGGGCAGGCTATACTCTATAGATTGGCATGTTTTCTCATAAGTTTGAAAACTTTTCTCTATCCATACCAATTTTGAAAGGTTTATATAAAATCAACATATTATTATGAATAAGAAGAAACAACTAATCTAACCCTCCAAGTCTATAAATTATGAAGAAATTCTTTATAAAAAAAATTGCGTAATCCCATATATATATTATGAAGAAGCTACTTGCACCGAATTACATCTCGGCCAGTCCTCAGAGTGAACCAAGGGAAGAATAGAGTTGAGAAGGGTATATCCCACGCAAAATTACAAATAGAAGCCCAACCAGCAATAGTACCAGGACATTCAACTAGCTCCTTCAATTATTTTAGGATAGGGGGATGGACTAAATGGAGTTGAAGCACAAACTTTTGTTGCTTGGAAAATTATCAAGTGCTCCTGGAGCATAGTAGTGAGATGCTCCATCCTCTTATATTCATGATAGATCTCATAATGAATTTAATCAATGAGATCCACCATAAATATAAAAAGAAAAAACATCATGACACCATATTCTAAGAGCACCTAATAGTTACTCCTGCACAACAAAGCCTAAGGAGTTACACTCTGACTTGCGAAAGTCCTTCCCCTTTTGATTCTTGGATGAGGAATATAAGTGTCTGGATTGGGCATAGATGGAGGGGTATAAGCCCTCAGTGCCCGTTGGCATGGCAAAGGAGAGACACTCTGACAGGTGAAGGCCTTTGGTCTGATTGTTGATGGAGGGACTACACCTTGCAGTGACCCTAAAGTATGGTTTTTGTTCATCATTTTGTGTTCTACATGGAAGATTCTGCTAGCCTCATGTGCATGCATGCTCATGTAGAACAGGACTATAAAGATTACACGAAGCATCTTTAGAAGTTGAGATAGTTAAGAACAATGAGATGATGAATGTGTGGGGATGGTTTGTTTTTATAACAAGAATCGTGGTACGAGCCATCGAACTGAAACTAGACAGGGAAAGGGGAAGAAAAAATTGGTGTTGAAAGGGATTAGAATATTAAATGATACAAACTATTTTGAATGCAAAAGTTGTAGTACCATAAATTAAGTAACAACTTTCGAAACTTTTCCCCAAAAAAAAAAAAAAAGCCACAACTTTTGAAACAAAATTTGAGTTTGTGCTTCAGAGGATCGCACGTAAATTTTACACGTCATGCAGTCCACGTATCAACCAATATAACGCTAGTGTAAAAACTACTGCAGTAGCTTTAGCCTTGTGGACTGAAAACCAGAGAGAAAAAAGTTCAAAGTAGCAAATCTATATATATATATATTACACCTCGTCCAATCCACTTTCAATCAATATGAGCTGCTGTGTGCTTTGGCCCGATTTATATATATATTAGGAATTTAGTATTAAGGGGAATAGAATATGAGGTGTGGCGAACCATATTTTTGAACGCGTTGTTCACTTATATTAGTGGAACCAAAAATTTATCTTTGTGAGATCAAATTAAAATATGAGGATTATTTTGTTTTGTTGAGATGCAAATTACACCCTTGACCCTTTAAATTTAATAAATTGTCATTTTCATTCTATATATTTTATTTTTTAAGGTTTATGTTTGTTATCAAAATTAGTCCTTCCATCTATAAAATCCCTTAGTGATTAAAAATTATTTTTTCAGTACTAAAAATTAATATATTTTTGTTTTATTTTTGACAAAATTAGAATTTACATTTTTTAAATTTGGTGAATTGTCATTAAAAAATATTTTTACTATGAAAATAAAAATTTATTAATTTTTAGTATTAAAAAACATTTTAACAGTTAACATAATTCATAGACAAGAAGAGTAACTTTGACAAGACACATAAAAATTAAGGTATAAAATGACATAAAGAAACTTAAGGGACAAGAAGTTTACTTCTTATTTTATTTTATATATATATATATAGAGAGAGAGAGAGAGAGAGAGAGAGAGAGAGATAAACATAATAAATACTTAGTACTCGAATATATAGTTTCACATATACGAATACAATCTAATGAATATCAATTAATAAATATTATAATTATCTAATTTTATATTTAAAAAAAAATTAGAGGAGAGAAATAAATCTTCAAATTGTTTACATGCTACTTTGCCTGTGTGTGTGTAAAATTGTTGTTAACGCAAATACAAGAAAAGTGGAGATAATACAAAAGAAACTTAATAAAAAATATAATGATTTTGACAATATTTTTAATTGGAAAAAATTACACAACATAATTAGATTGAGGCGAACACTTGCTTTGTTTAAAAAGATTCAAACCCTCGATTGGCAAAACTTAAAATTAGAGTAGACCCTTTCTGACTTGTCTTCTCTAAAATACAATAGTCCAACAGTATTTCATGGCTTAAACAACCTCTGCACAAGGTGTTGAAACCCAAATCTTCACTAGAAAATATACCCTTCTTTGCCAAGAACCTCTGTATTTTTTAGTGTCAAAATGCTTGTAGTATTGCGTGTTATAGTGTGTTTTGTTATACATATCACAGATATGCGTGCGTGAATAGATGAATAGTCAAATAGTCTTATTTATAGATTCATAGGTATTACTCAAGATAGGTATTACCCAAGATTAATGGGCGTTACAACCCATTTGTATACCTATTATGTCACGATTTAATGGGAATTATAACCCCTTCATTCACATAAATTTTTATATTATAACCCCTTCATTCACATAAATTTTTATACTTATTTTGCCTTGGTAGGAGTTTCTCAAATTAATTGAGTTAGAATATATGCAAGACACTAAAACTATTCATATTCCATATTAATTCTTGTATATTTATATTAATATTTTTTCCTACTTTTAGTTCATTGAAATATTAAAATGCTACAACAATTGTCAAGTTTCGAGCACTGGTCGCCCACTGCCGCCTTAGCAACTCTGCCACTGATGACTTAATTAACAAGGCCTTGTAAATACTAACCAGGAAAAAGTTCGATGGAGCAAATATATATTATATATAACTAAGGGCAGTTCTAGAAATTTTTTTCAAGGTGGTCATTAAAAAACTTAAATTAAAAAAATTTAATGAAAATAAAACCTGTATATATTAACAACACAAAAAAAAAAAAAAAAAAAAAAAAACGCAAATACATAAAGTTTTAAAATTTCCTTCACAAGTTTTCATATTTTGAAATTGTTGTATGATATGATAGCTTCACTATCAATGTTATCAGCAACATCTTCTTCATTGTACACAATTAAACAGTCATTAAACTACCTAATCTCTTATTCAATTACCGACATATTGCTTAAACAAGTAACAATATAAACAAAATGCATTGTCTTTTTGAACAAAATATATCACATAAATCCAACAAATTCGGCTAAAGACTAAAGCAAGTACTAATAGACTAATTATTTGAAAAGTGTGCATTTTTTTAAATAAAAAAATAGTGATTTAAAATATGCCATTTGAAAACACAATTTTAAAAAATCACAATTAAATGTTTAATTTGTGGTTTCTCAAAAAAAAAAAAAAAAAAACGTTTGATTTGGGATTTTAGACTAATTTGTTTGTTTGAGAAATTTTTGAGAAGTGCTACGCCCACAACATTTGTGCAACACTTACACAATAAAACTAATGTGGTAAGCTTTTACTAGCTCTAATTTGAACATACCACTGAAATTTTATTTTATTTTTCATCAGTAACAACCTATTACTTAGGATTTGTTATAAAAATGTTGTAAAAATGTTATGAACATAGTATTTCTCTCAATTTTTTGAAGAGGTAGAATTTAATTTTTAATGGGCTCAAATTGTTATTTAAGGTGTTCAAGTTTTCTTAGAGTGGTTGAGTTTTCCTTTTTTTAGGGTGGTCAAGGACCTCTATTAATTTAAAATTCAAATTTTTTTTAAAAAAAATTCAAGTTAAGGTGGTCACCTGACCACCCTGAACTACACTTGGCACCGCCCTGTATATAACTCTTCCTGTCCATATATATATATATATATCAACCAAGAAGATGACAATATATACGAGTTAATAATGTGAGAATGACTCAGGTGCACGACGCATATTACATAAGTACTTATGTAATATGGCTTGTAGAAAAAATAAACAGCAAAAAAGTTAAACTATTTAAAGGAGAAAATATATATTTGACAACCTCGTCCAGCTCACTATCAACCAAAGATGACTATATTTTGACCGCTATAAGTAGTAGTCTAGTAGTCTAGTAGTTTCAAGTGTGAAAACGACTCATGCTGCTTTGGCTCGAAGCTTGCTTAAATATAAAATGGAAAGGGAGGAATAGAATTTAGATGGGTTTTATGCAAGGTGAAAATGACTGAAATAGGAAGGCATGAATGAATGAAATCTAAACAGAAGGCATAAAAGAATGATAATAATATATAATGTCTTCATCCAGTCCACCATCAACTAAAAAGTAAAAATTACTTCAGCAGTGCTTTACTCCAACTTAACCGATATGCAGGAATGGAATTAGGAATTTGTTCTAGGGGACTGACCTCTAGATGATTATATGAAACTGATTATGTAGTCATGTTTGCGTTTTCTATTTGCTTAAAATGGTGAATGAAAATTTTCATATTTTTTGACCAATACTAAAAGTCTAAAACCACACAGAAACTCTTAATTCAATTTCTTTTTATAATTTTTTAACATCGAATGTTTTGATTAGATACTATATTTTATATAAAATCGAATTAGACATATATTAATTATTAAGTAATTGAAATATTTATAAGTTTTATATAAAAAGTTA
Source organism: Quercus tomentella (assembly GCA_028535165.1). Lineage (NCBI taxonomy): Eukaryota > Viridiplantae > Streptophyta > Magnoliopsida > Fagales > Fagaceae > Quercus > Quercus tomentella. The sequence continues at coordinate 43,767,104 of JAPQVY010000012.1, read as the reverse complement.
AATTTAAATTGAGCATTTGTATAAAATTTGTAATATATTTTTAGCTTTATTCACTTGTGATGAGATAACTTTGGCTTTATCCAATCTTTTACCATCTTAAACATTTTTTAATTTTATTTTCGATAAAATTACTTTATTTACTACTCACAATATTAACAAATTTTTGCAATACACTAGATTTCTAGTATATATAACAACTAGTCACTAACCCGTGCAATGCATGGAATAGTTAAATAAATATTTAATTAATCAACCTCACATTAAAAGAAAAGGCTAGTTAAATAAATATTTAGTTAATCAACCTCAACATTAAAAGAAAAAGCTAAAAGAATTAAGGAAAGGCTGATTTGCCCACCAAGAAAAAGCTAAAAAGGAAAGCAAAAAAAAAAAAAAAAAGAGACATTGAAAAAGATAGAAAGAAAAAACTATTTTTTTTTAGAAAATAATGTTGAAAACTAAAGCAACATTAAGACAATGGGAAATCTATTTGGAAAGGATTGCAACCTTTGTATGTATACTTGGCTCAAGGTCAAAATCCAAATTCAATTTTGAAACAATGAAAACATACTTCATATTAATTGTAAATCAGTCTCGCTACATAAATTCACTTTTCGCTCTAATGTATTTTGTAGAACAAATATTGTCTAAAGAATTCCAATAAACACTATTGCCACATCTATATTTATTGTAGGCATTTAATTTACATAGAAGCCAATAGCAACTGCAATAGCTATCATGGTTGCTCAATGTTATGACAATCTAGATCCAAACATTCTCCTTCTAGAATCTCATCTCTTTTCTTTAAACCTGCACATCAAGCTTTATGAACATGCATCCCTCTCATCTTCATGGAAGAACAAAAGAAAATGAAGTTGATAGCTGTATATTTATTGGCTACTTTGCAAAGGAACACCACTCCTTCAACTGATGATGTAAGTATAGCTTATGCATAATAATCACCAAAGGCAATGGTGAAATTGACAAAAACATCAATTACAGATATGAAAATAACATTTATACATATACCATATAAGAGGTTAATACTCACTGATAATTGTCCACAAAACCGCATTAAAAAAAAAAAAAAAACACAACACAACAACAACAACAAAATACGCTTTACAAATTAATGCCAAGTGCATGTTCTTCCCAAATGATCTCTTAGGCAACCCCTTTTATGTTGACCATAGACTAACCCAATTTCCTAAATCAAAACCAATCCACCACAATATCAAAACCTAAGTCATATTTAAAATCCAAATTTTAAAAAGGGAAAACAAAAACCTTACCAGTGGATGTATAAAGAGGGTTGTATATAGAAAGGGACACAAATTAGGGTTTCAACCACTATAAAACCAATTTTAATTCAAAAATAAATCCACCACAATTACATACAATGCATTTAGCGAGTCATTGTGGTGTAATGTGTGGACTTGTTTGATAAAATATGTCAAAATATCTGTATGGAATTGGGGGAAGGAAAAATAAATTGAAAGCAATGGGATAATGTTACATATTATTTTCTTGGACACTTGCCATGCTTGGTTAGTTAGCAGTCAATAGCATTTTTTGTTTTAATGTAGGATGAGAGCACGGGTGGTGTTTCAGTGTGTTAGCAATTCCTATGACAACTAAAACCAAGAGACACAAACCATGAAGTTGACTTAAAATAATGCGAGAGTATAACTATCAAATTCTAAATAAATAAAAAAGCAAGAGGGAGTGAGATTTTTTTTCAAATAGGAGGTGTACATGTTCTAAATGGGAATGAAAAGATTCTTTGCAGTACACCTAACACGCCATGGTGTACAAGTTCTAAATGGGAATAAAAACAATCTTTTCATTCCCATTTAACACATTTTATTTCTAATATTGTTAGGTGTACTGGAGGCGTGTTAGAACTTGTTTCAATTCCCATTTAACTCATTTTGTTCTCTTCTTTTTTTTTGTTTTCATTTTTTTGCTCATTAGTCGGCCCAACAAATGCTATTTGACAACAATAGTCACACTTTCATACAAACTGACATCTGTAACAACTAAACCAAGTTCATGGACTGTATCAGTTGAATAGATCATGAGAAAACAAATTTAATCAAAAAATTAGTCAACAGCAACATAAATCTATAATACAAAGAGCTAGAATTTCCCAATTCAATATAATTGAAGAAAGAAAACCTTGGATTTGAAGTGCAACCGCTATTCATGGAGGACTCATACTCAGGCTTGCAAGAATTAGTGCGACCAAATCATGCTCTGATCAGGTTTTCAGAGACCTATTTGAAGGCTTCTTAGAAGGGCTGACAGATACAAATTTGAGTAAAGCAACAGTCCCTGATTGGCACCAGATTACCTACAAAAAATAGTGAAACCATTCAAATGAAACCCAAATAACTCAACATATCAAAGTATTTAGCCTTTAGAGAGAGAGAGAGTAAGTAACAATTAGATAGCAAGGACCCAAGGTCACACACAAACCCAATAGGCAAACACAAATTGAATATACCAATATAAATACATATGTGGAGGTTACATAGGTCAATCCCACATACATATAAAAGATGTGTTCAATACATCTATTCCATAAGAAAATTTTAGACAAAACCTAACATTATAAGGTGATATCCAAAGCATAGCATTAGAGTGCTATTACATAGCTTTGCCATTTACGCTACATATATTCAAATAAAAATAATTTTATGTAGTGAAGTCATAGGTTGCAGCATCATTTTCAGCCTTTTAAAATAATTGCTTAAATAAAAGTACAACATTTAAAAAGAAAACCAAAATTCCAAAGAACTTACCAGTAAAAATCATTACTCTTAACCAAAATTCTAAACATTTATAGTTCTCTATTAACAAAATTATAACTCTTAGTTCTAGTTGGGAGTTGCATTACAAATTCTCACCAACAGTACCTGCTGTAATTCAAAGATAACCCAAAAAAATCAACTTATAGCAACTAATAACCTAAAATACTAAACTTAACAGCATAATAACATATAAAGAGAGCAATAAAAAATTCCAGACTTTTTCAAGCAATCCAAACATATTCTAATTTTTACCAATCCAAAATAGAGGACTTTCACAAAACAGAGGTAAATTTTTTATCAAGCCTTTAATCTACATTGATTCTAATTTCATTAGGACATTTTGTCAAACACTTAGGGTCGTCCTATTTTCCCAAAGGATAACAATTCTTATATCATTCTTTCAACCATTATACCAATAAAAACATGCATTTGTGTGTGTGTGTGTGTGTGAGAGAGAGAGAGAGAGAGAGAGAGAGAGAGAGAGAGAATATTACAAAGACACAAAGCAGGAAATCTGGTGAATTTGTCGAACAAAATTGGATTGTGAATAAATAGCTCTTCAAATTGATCATCCTACTACAGTTCCATAAAGTGCTGAGTACATACTTCAAGAGTAATGTCTAGTATCTACAAAATCAAAGTTATTAGAACCAATTCTCAGAGCAAACTCTAAATTTCAATCCCCATTAAAAATGCTTTAAGTTGGTTAGCTTCCAAAGTCAATTCTGCACTCTACTATTCATACTTTGTTAGGTCCTAATATGAATTTCAAAATTATCAGGTGGCATGTATATAAGCTTCAATTTAAAGCACTACATGTGCATAATTGAAAAACTTTTTTCTTTACATATTTTGAGCCAATAAAAGCTCATCATAAGATGAAGAAAGCCCGGGAGGTGAATTGGTGGGGGAATGAGACTAAATTGGAAATCCCCACTTGATATTTAGCTTGAAACCAAAACTCATTGTGTTTGTTGGAACCAAAAGGAAAGAGAAACAAGGTATATATATATATACACACACACACACAAAATTTAAAACTCAACTTTCAGAAAAAATATTGATGAATTGATAATGGTGATGATGAGAGAAAAATTTAACTTTATAGGAAAAAATGATAATGAAGAAATTACACATGAATTCTTTGAATCTACTACCATCTCAAAAAGTTTTAACGCAAAAAAGAAATAAACATATTGATAAAAAAGCACATAGTATTCACCTCAAAATTCAAGTTGTTATACTTACACACCCAATGGTATGGGTCCACTCATTGAAACAGGATCCAAATACCATAGATAGATAAAAAAAAAAAAAAAAAAGAAACAAATATAGCTCATAATATCAATGGAATAACAAATTTGTGAAAAATATAAATTATGCAGTAAACAAAAAAAAAAAAAAAGCACCAAATTACCAATCAAAGCAAGATGCTTATCCTAAAAAATATAATAATAATAAATAAATAAAAGCAAGATGCTTATCCACAAATTTGTTGGATTCGATAATCTGCGAAAAAGATAAGCAACAAAAATCAAATAGAATACCATAGGGTATAGACATATCTTGGTAGCAAGAACATAAAGAAAACAGTTATTAGAAGAAAAATATATATAATAACAACAGAGCTATAGTTCATTGCTTTGTTAAATCTCTACCTAAGAATATATCTACCAAAACCTATAAAGTAATCCACAATTAGCAAATTAACAAAGCAAAACTCACTTTTTTTTTTTTGGGATAGGTAATCAAAGATTTATTGCATAAAAAAAGACATCATGTTCACAACGGTAAACACTCTGAACATTAAAGCAAAACTCACAATTCACCAACGTATTTAAAAAAACCCTTCACAACTGATTGTGCTTCCATTTACTTTTGCCGCACTATTTTTTTCCTCAACACCCAAACAGATGCTCAATTAAAATTTTGAGAATATAATCCAACATGTCAAACCCAGAAAAGTTCATGAATTGGTGGGTAAACAATCTTTTCTCAGTAAAAGTTGCAACTTCATTTAGCCTTTACAACGGAACTTTAAACAAAGCAATAACGCAACGTGTGGCTTTTTGAAAGGCCACACATTTATTAACAGCTGTTACTTATCAATACAAAGGCAGGGAAAGAAACAATTTTATGGTATAAAAACACAAGTCCTCAAGCAAAGCCTAAAGCCTCTTAGCTGGTAATTTCTAACAAAATGGAACAACCTCAACATGCATAAAAAAATTCAACACCTAAAATAATAGAGCAACCATTAGTCAACTCAACAAATCAACTAAGCCTTAATTGTAATTGCAAGCTGACTTTATAGATGTAAAGATTACAAACAAAAAAATAAAACAATTTATGCAGTACTAATGTATAATAAATTATGAAAAGGCAACAAACAACAAAATTAAAACTTCCAATGTTCAAAACCTTACATGACATAGAAGCATTAACTCAATTTCTTTTCACTTTGCTGCAAAATATGAAACAACAAATACCAAACTACATAACTATTTATACCAAAAAAATCACAAACTTGATCATCCATAAAAATTAAAAATAAATCTGGGTATCCCAAATTCATCAACAACACAAAATTTAAACTCTAATCAACCACCAATCTATCCAAACCTACTGTATCTGAAATTTCAACTGGTACATACAATCCAAAAGAAACCAATACCAAAAAAAACCCATTCTTTGCTTCATCTCTATGTAGGGTTGTAGGTGTCTTCGATTGTGCAATTCTTTTCATTTTTCTTCATCATTCAACCTTAATCAGAACCAATAACCCAAATACCTAAATCAAAGACAATCAACCCAAAATAAAAAATAAAAATAAAAATAAAAACTTAAATACTCTTAGTGGTAGACTAAAATAAAATTTCAGCTTACAGAGATTTACAAACGATGTGAACTTTACATTAGAATCTTTATTTTCCCCAAAAGAAAATACATCTTTTCTAATTACAACTCATTTTGGCATAAAAGTAAACCACAATCAAGTGAACAAATCAAAAGTTCTCAAAGCTTTAAATCAAGGCAGTTAAAAACTAAAAACAAAGTTCAAAAAATTTCATGTCCCAAATCATTTCATTAAGCAAAACATTGAAGTCAACCACACAAACACAGAAACCTAGTCACAGAATACAAAACCGACAGAACAATATGAAACACATAGCATTAATTTCAGCGAAACTTAAATACATACATAGTATGTACACATATACACACAAATAAAACACAAATATACATACAGATCAAACGGACTCAAAAGCAAAATCAACTCAACAGATCAAATGAGTAGTGAAGACCAAACGGTTCATCGAAAAAATTCAACAACAAATGTAAAGTTGCGATTTATAACTATGTTTTATTTTGGCTTTATTCCATGACAAAAAGTGTTGTAATTGCTTTAATTTTGTTCCTTATATTTTATGGGATTTTATTGTATTGGGTTTAGTATTAAGTTGGTGAAGAATCGTGCATAAAATGAAGAATCAGTAGATTTTGTGAGAAGCACATGCTGGAATCTGAAGAATCATGCCAGCCTGGAGGATTTCGCGAGTGTCTCGCGGGTAAGGCCTTCTCGCGAGATACCCGCGAAACTCTCTACCTGGAGAATTTTTAAGTATGACTTTCTTACCCTTCACCCATACTATATATACCCTTATTACCCACAAAAGCAAGGGAAGCCATTCAGAGAGAAAAACCCTAGATAGTTTTTCTACAACACACACACCCATCTTTTAGAGAGAGAGCTACTCATCCTTATTGAGAAATCATTCTAGCCTCTCCTCATTCTCTCTCCCATTGACATATCTTGAGAGGATATTTGTACCCAAACATAACCCACACCTATTCAGAATGTAGAGAGTGTTTTGGAGCTTGGGAAGCTTTGGGGATTAGCCAAATGAAGCCGGTGAGGCTTGGCGAATGCAATCGGGCATATTGCGAGATCCAGAAAGCTAGACAAGACATGGTTTCGAGAAGCCTTGTTGGAGCATGAGCTTGGAGGACTTAGGTACATTGAGTAAATTAGGCTTAAAGGGTCTCTTGCTATTCGTGTATCCAAATTTATTGTTTAGTAGATCGATTTACCACTTGGAGGGTGGCGAAGAGGTTTTTCGCCTAGTTCTTCGGTTTCCTCTTCGATAACACATCTACGTGTTATCTTGTGTTTGCATTCTTCTTCCCTACTCTTTTAACTTTCATATTACTGTTGTGTGTTTTATTGAATATGGCTTAGAGTAGTTATATTGTTTATCCACTCGCATTTACTCTATTCCACACTTAGTATAAATTAGAGTAAAATCAATCAAGCCGTAATTTTTAATTGGGAGGTCTAAACAGCTCTTGTGCTTTCACACAAATTCGAGCTTTCAACCAAAAAAAAATGATCAAATTAGAATCAAGCAGATCAGTAACTAAACAAAATTTACAAAACCCTAGTTAAATTTCTAATCCACTGAAAATCCATAGAGATTTTACTCAAATCAGCAAATAGTTTTACAGATCCAAACACACACACACACACACACAAGTCAAAGTACTCCGCATTTTTTTTGTTTAGAGAAAATATTGGAGGAGAAAAGAGAGAGACTGTGAGAGAAGATAACATTTAATTATTTTAATCGATTGCTAATTAATCGAATCGAACCCTAGGTTTAATAATGAAAATAATAAAATCAACTTTATGCAATTTTGATCGAAAATCTCAAAAAATAAAAAGAAGAAGAAGAAGAAGAAGAAGAAGAAGAAGAAGAAGAAAACGAACCCTAATTTTCTGAAACAAAGTTCTAATTCAACCATCTGATACAATTTGTATATTTTTTTAATGAAAAAAAGCAGAAACTGAATTCAAATCCATCGAAAATTTTAGATCCAATGTGAAACCGTATAGATTACTTGAAAATACGTTGAAATCAGCGAAGAGAGAGTAGAGCAAGATGAGATAAAGTTTTAAACTGAGTGAATTGGGATGGCTTGTAGGGGAGAGGTTTGAGGAATAAAGAGAGAAAGGGGAAACGAAAGGACCCAAGACAAAGCTGAGAGTAGACATGGCAAAACAGGCAGGTCAGTTTAGGTTCGGGTCGGGTTAATCAGGTTGTGGGTCAAACGGGTCACGAGTTAAAAACGAGTTATTTTAAGCGGGTTAAAAAGGGTTCGGGTTGGGTTGGGTCAGGTTGACCCGTATTTTTCACATGAATTTTTTTTATTTTTTATTTTTATTTTTATAAAGAAAACAGCATGTATTTGCCATTTGGAAAGTTATGTAACAAATTACTTGATATAAAATGCATTATTTTGAATTCACCACTTATATCAAGAATGAACTCAGTTAAACTTATTAATACTTATTCAATAATTTTAAAAGTATACAAATCCTAACATTGCTATCTAAAACAAAATAACACAAAGATAAGTAAAACAAATACACAAGTTTTATTTCTACACAATATCAACATCCCAAAACATAAAACAAAATTACAAATGACTTATTGGATAACTCATTTGATAAAGAATAAAAACATATAAGAAATTTACAATCTTGAAAATTAATTTTATAATTTATTATTAATTGTGGTTGACACTCTATTTCAATTTGAGATATACATTAAAGTTTGTTTGCTTACTTATTTATACATGATTTTTTTATAAGAATATCATATCATTGTTAAGCAACACATACTCTAGGAAATATCATAATTTATTTTGAAAAGCCGTTTATTTTGGACATAAATTGTTAAAAAATAGGTCTAAACATTCATAATTTATGCTAATTTAATACTTTGGCTTCACTATTTTCACACTTGTGAATGTTTCTCACACATGTCTATAATTTTAAATCTATGTTTTTAACTCTACAGATGATCTTGGCATGTACTTAGCTATTTGATATCAAAATCTTTACTCATCATTACAGAATGCTCAACCACATGCATTTATCTTTCAATTAATTTGCATGCAGCTATGTAAATGTATCAATTGTTTTCTTAAAGCTCACAATAAACAATTAAACCAATATTGTCTTAATTTTACTATTTTTTTTACCAAAAAAAAAAAAGTTTTAAAAAAATGGTTCGGATTCGGTTCAGGTTGCGGGTCGGGTCGGGTCACGGGTCAACCCGTTTTTGCTTCATGTCAAAAAATCGGGTTCGGGTCGGGTCGGGTCAGAAAATTCTGACCCGTTTTGCCATGTCTAGCTGAGAGAGAGAGAGAGAGAGTTTAAAGGTTAAGGTTTTGGGTTTTAAGAATGTGTATAGGTTAGAGAGAGTGAGTCGCATAAGACTAGAAAAAAAAATCGAAATTTAAAAAATAGAAAATAAAATAAAATAAAATAAATGCTAACGTGGAGAACTGTGAGAACTTCAAAGGCTTCGGTTTTATATATATATATATATATATATATATATATATATATATTGATTATTTGACCCACAAACCAAGAATAATCATTTGTAAGAAATTATTATTTCAATCCATCTCTCAAAAACTCAATTTTTTTTTTTCAATTTGACATCTCATGTGAATGGGATTTTTTTTTTTTTTTTTTTTGGAGAATGTGAATGGGATATATATGGTCATCTCATAAGCGGAATACAGCTCTTCTTCATTTTATATATGTAGCTATATATGTTATGAACTGATGCAAAACTCTATATATATATATATATATATATATTCTTTAGCTGTGATGGTTAATGGTTTGGTTTATTCGGATTCAGTCTTTAATTCAGGACCGCTTGCTGTTGCACCCTTAAGTCGCTTTGGTTTAATGTCCTCATTCCTAGACTTACACTGTTTGGTTGTTGAAATAATAGATTTTATAGGTCAACCTTAAATTTTGTTGTGGAGGAGTCAGGAGTTGAACTCATTGTGTAGAAACTAGCGAATTGGTTTTGGTTCATCAACTTGCTAATAGGACTACTAATTAAAGTTGTTTGCTAATCTACTAGTGACAATATATGATTGTGTTAACGTATGGCTGGAGAGTTTTCTAATGTCATTGTCACGTAAGTTGTTTGTTAAAGAATTATGTATATTTTATCTTAGTGTCCTACTTTTCTATATTATAAACATTTGTTACATCACTCACTCTATCTCAAGTGAGTCTCTGCTTATGCTAAAATATTAAAATAAATAAATAAAAATTTTGATTTTTATATAAAAAAACTTTTCACTTTGCCTTATTCAATTAAGAAGCAAATTAGTTTGTTTATGTCAACTAAATAGCAAAAATAGGTTGTGAATTAAATCGGAGAGATTGTCCAGACTATAAGAAGTAAATGCCAATTGGTCGTGAAACCAACGACCTCGTGGGAGAAACCACACTATTAGTAATCCAAAAAGGCACAAACCAACCATAACACTAATACTTGAAGGAGTTGGAAATCAATGTAGGGATTTTTTTATATATAAAAAAATGATTTAAAATTTGATATATATACAATTTGAGAGGAACGTCTATGTTAAAAATATTAGAAAATGTCATTGAGCTATTAGCTCTAGCCCAAAGCTAGATTTCTGGTCATCTAAAAGGAAAGAGAAAATAACTTTGATAAGATCATTATGGAGAGGAAGACTCTCGGATGGTTAAATTGCAAGCTTTATTAAAGGTAGTGCAAATTAAATTATATTAACTTTCACTAAAGTTTTATGAAATGACACTTCTTTTGAATATTTTATGAATTGACACTCTCCATTAAAGTTTTCATAACAACAATAATTAGTGATTTTGTTAGTAATTGCAAGAGATTTTTCCCAATCAGTCAAGATCTCTTAAATCTTATGTAGATATCAAAAATAAATAAATAAACTAGATAGTGGAGAGTAGTATTACTCCGATTCTCTAAACGCCAATTTGTAAATTCATTTTTGTATTTTGTGTGAGGCGACAATATGTACTTTCATTAAATAACAGAGAGTGGGATGTTATGCACAGGGCATATATATAAAATTTATACAATTATGTATACTATTTTTTTTTTTTTTTTTTTTTTTTTTTTTTTTTTTTTTTTGAGAATGCAATTATGTATACTATTGAAGTATTGAACTCCAAAGTAATTTGCTGCTTTTTAAAAGTTTTCGCATTGCAAATGCAACGATAGTGAAAAAGTAATATCCCTGCTCATGCTTTGGTTCTCCATATAATATAAAAATCTTTTCTTATAAAGGATAAACAAATCATTTGAAAATGGAAACCGTTCACCTCTTATACTAGAATGATTTTTAATGCAATGATTTCCTTATAAAGGATATACTAGACAGTCTCTTAAATTAAATTGAAATTTTGATTAGCATATGATAGGCTCACATATGAAGTTTTGGATCAAGTGGAAAGCAATAATAAATAAGGAGAGAGAGAGAGAATGTTAGTATTAATTAGGTAATACTATTAATAAGGTAAAAAGTAATAACATTTAATGATGTTTTTTTTAACCGTTAGATCTCTTAGAAATATACGGTGTAAAAAATGTGTAATTTTACAAGAGTTACACCAGGTGTAATTTGGACCCCTATATATATATTATTGGAAGATTCCTTGCGTCTACAATATATATGTGCTACTTTCCAAACCGAGCTTTGTCTCTTTGTAATAACATAATCTTGTTTTTGATTGGTTCTCCAATCAGATCATGTCATATCATCCCTTCCTAGAAAGGGATGGAGGCTGTTAGGGTTTTCAAATTTTCAGCTTCGGTTTGCTGAGTCATATTCTCTATATGTTTGGGAATTTTGGGTTATGTTATGGGGAATTTTTTCTGATTTCATGATTTGTTGAGTATTTGGCCTTTTTTTTTGGGGGTATTTTAATGGGTATTTTTGGAGTTCAAAATGAAGATGGTGATGTTACAAAAATGGGTACGAGCTAGGGTAGCAATTTCTCTTTGCCAAAGTAGAGTGAGATGAGAAAGTATGTTTTGTATATGTTATGTAGCAGGTCTCTTAGAATATGTGGATCCCACCAATATGTGCGGCGCATGTGTTTTGAGGGGTTGGCTATATACACCCAAAATAGGACATGTAATTTCTTGTGTGTGAGAGAAGGAAAATGCTAAGTCATAACTTTTACTACAACTTTTACCACGACTTGCTCATGTGGCAATTCGTGAATGGTGGAGTAAAAATATATGCTGGGTCCACAACTCTACCACTCATGACTTGCTATGTGAGTAAATTGTGGCAAAAGTTATAATCCTAGCATTACTTGAGAGAGAATGTTTGTGGGGGTGTATTTACGATTTGAACAAAGTTTCTCTCCAAACTAGTTTGGAGAGAAACTCTATAAACTCTTCATATATCTCTATAAACTCCACAACTTTTACCACAACTTGCTCACGTGGCAATTCGTGAATGGTGGAGTAAAAATATATGCTGGGTCCACAACTCTACCACTCATGACTTGCTATGTGAGTAAATTGTGGCAAAAGTTATAATCCTAGCATTACTTGAGAGAGAATGTTTGTGGGGGTGTATTTACGATTTGAACAAAGTTTCTCTCCAAACTAGTTTGAAAAAGAAACTCTATAAACTCCTCATATATTTCTATATTGAGTATGAATTTTGAAAATCTAATCGTAAAATTGCATGTTCTTATTATATTATTCATACTTGCAAAATTTCAAGAAGATCAAAGATTAATTACTATCTCATCATACAAATGTTAATCTAAAATTGTGTATAAAAAATAAGTTTATTAATCGAATGGTAAAATATTCAATTTGAACAAAATTTAATATGCATGTTAAGAACATAAAAAACAAGAAATTCAATAGCTAATTTTTCAAAATTCACAAAAAAAAAAAAAAAAAAAAAAAAAAAAAAAAGATATATAAGAAGTTTGAGAAATTTCTCTTCCTAACTAATTTAGAGAGAAATTTTGTTCTTTGTGCCTTTAAGAGGTCATCAATGCTAAACAACTATTTAAGGCAAGGACAAGGATGATGATATTACGTGGGTGATGTTATTGAATGATGTCCGCATATAGAATGCCCTAGAACACAGGACACATGTCACACAAGAATGGTACGTACCATGTGTCAAGATCTTAGATTGGCTCATAATTTTCATTGAAATGAGATATTTTTAACTGTGCAAGGCCCTTGGCTTAATCACTCTTCTTTTTGCTGACGGTAGAAGCTACGTACCCAACAGCATGTAACGGAAGTCCTGGAAATCCTTCCATGTATAAGAGGATTTCCGCTCAACAAATCAACAAAGGTAAGACTTCCATCTTCTTTATTACTAACACCCAGGTGTGATCATTATAACACTAATGCATTAGATCTCATTAGAATTCCGCAGTTAAGTGTGTTTAAATGAGAGCAGTACTACATAGTCTACACCCACCCTTATTCAAGAGTACTGATACAGGAAATTCTGGGAGCCAATGTGATCAATCGTTATGAGATATATCTTGGTCTACTAACTCTCTCTCTTGAGTACAACCAAGTTAGCCAAATTTGACAGTATTAAGCAAAGATTATGGAAGAGACTTATGGGTTGGAAGGAGAAGTATCTGGTCATTTGCTGGTAAAGAATTCCTCATTAAATCCATGGCACAAACCACTCTACTTATGCCATTAGTGTTTTTAAACTCTCAATCACCTTTTGTTATGAGCTTAACAACATGGGATACTAAACTTTGGTGGGGGTATTCAGTTGATAAACATGGCATCCATTGTTTATCTCAGGCAAAACTATGCAGATCAAAGTGTTAAGGAGAGCTTGGTTGTAGGGAGTTTTAATTTTTTATCTTAGCAGCCATGTTGGCTTTAGAGAGTGATTGGAGCTGAAAGCTCGAATTTGTGTGAATACACAAGAACTTGTTTAGACCCCCAATTAAAAGTTACGACTCGGTTGTTTTTACTCTAATTTAAACTAAGTGCGGAATAAGAGTAAATGTGAGCGAACAAAACAATAAAATTACTCTAAGCCACATTCATCAAATATCAACAATAAAATGAAAGCTAAAAGAGTATGGAAGAAGAATGCAAACACAAGATAACACCGAAACGTGTTATCGAAGAGGAAACTGAAGAACTCGGCGAAAAACCTCTCCGCCGCCCTCCAAGCAGTAAATCGATCCACTAGAGAATAAGTTGGAGCACACGAATAACAAAAGACCCTCCAAGCCTAGTCTATCCCATGTACTTGAGCCCTCCAATCTCCTGCTACCAACTGATTTGACGAAACCCTGTTTTCTCTAGCTTTCCCAGATCACGTAATTCAGCCCGATTGCATCCGCCAACGATTGGCTTCTTCCAATACTTCCCAACAGCACCAAAATCTCACTTTACACTCAGATTGGGTATGGCAAGTGTTTGGGTTATCAACCTCTCAAGGATTTAGAGATGGAGAGGTAGAAGTAAAGGAAAACTACAAGAAAATGTGTAGATGATTGTGGGTATGACAATCTCTAATTTTCAAGTGTGTAGGCTAGGGTTTTTTCTTTGAAAAACACTCCTTATAATATGTGAGTAATGAGGGTATATATAGTATGGGTGAAGACATGGTGGAACACAAATGACAAAATAGCAAAATAGAATGTTTCACGAGTATTTCGCGGGAAGGCATTACCCATGAGACAATCACGAAAACTAGGCTGTCATGACTCTTCGCATTCCAGTCATGTGCTCTACACGTGGCTTACTTTGTAGGACTTCGCGGGATAGCTTCTCGCGAATCTTCTCGCGAAATCCACTTGATCTTCAATAAGAGCTTGAGTCTTCACACTCTCTCTCACACACAACCTTTACAATAAAATCCCACATAAAATACAGGGAAAAATGATTAAACAGAATTACAATCAAATTTGGTACAGAATTAAAATCAACACAAAATAATTGTAAATAACAACTTTATAGGAGCCTTGCTAAAGCCCAATCCTCATTTGTCCAGCTTTGGACATATTACTGAGGAGGCTTTTGGTTCATGCACATGCTAATAAGACTATTGGTGTTTTAGAGAACAAATCAAACGTTTGATAGTGTCCGGATTAACCATCAATAAATCCAAATAATCAGTATTTGTTAAAGAATTATGTCTTTGTTATCTCTGTGACCTACTTTTTATATGATAGGCATTTGTTAGATAACTATGTCTCAGGTGACTCTTCGCCACACCCACACTGAAATATTACAATAAATAAATAAAACTTTAGATTTGATTTTATTTTTTTTCCAAAAAGTTTTACATTACCTTCACCAAGAAGTAAATGTCAACTAAATAAAAGAAAGGTTGTGAACTTAATCAGAGTGGATATCCACTGTTATAACTCGCAATTGGTTGTGACACCAACAGTGGGAGACAGCCACTACCATTGGTGATCCAAAAAGGCAGACAGAGGCCAATACCATAACCTGATATTTGGAGAGGTTAGCAACATCAACAGCCCCAATGTTCTTTAGTAATATTCTTAGATTTGAACAAAAAGGACAAAAATAATTGGAAAAAAAGGAAAATACAATTATAAGTAAAAGATTATATATCTAGTGTTTCAGGAACTGTGAGAAAAGATATACCAATATATGTGCCTTCCAATGTGGCCTATAAAGAATGGATTGGCTTTGTTTGGATTCATACAAAACTCTGATAATCACTTCATCAATTACTTTGCTCCGTCGACAGTCATTCTAAAAAGCACCAATGAGTTTTTGAATTTTACATACTAATTCTCATAGCCTTAATCCAGTCTATTTAAGGTGCTGAGATTGAGTACTGAAAAAGAAAAAGAAAATAATAATAATAATAGTAAAATTGAAACCAAAATTACCATGTTGCAAGTATGGTAGTATTCTGATTCTCTGAAACAAAATTGCTATTCATTTTAAAGTAAGAATTATTTAGTCACGATCTTAAAAAAAATATACATACACATAAATATGTGTATATGTAGGATTTTTTTTTTTTTTTTTTTATTAACTATAAAAATAGGTGTTTCTCAAAAAAAAAAAAAAACTATAAAAATAGGTTTAAAAATTATAAAAAAATTATAAAAAAAAAAAAAAAAAACTAAATATAGTAACAAACTAACAATTGCTTAGAAGTAACAATCATTAACTAGGTACATTTGTGATAGAGACAAAAAGAGAAATCATTCAAACCTTTGTTAAAAAGCCAACGTTAATAACTTAATTAGTATCATCTTATGTTTTCAATTGAGACATGCATCAAGAGTTTAAATTCTTCCGCTCTCAACTATCAAATTATTAGGAAAAAAAAAATGCCTAAGCTATCTAGAAATTACAAAATTCTTTTTAAAGTGGTCCTGAGACTAATACCTGTAAACCTTTTTTATATATATATATATATACTCATTTTCTATAAGCATGATATTTTTTTATAAGAAAATTAAAAATTATTAAGAAACTACCCAACGTGAATCAACTTATTCACCAAAAATATTGACAAATTTTTCAAAAAAGGAACAACATCAAATATATTACTTGTTACTTTATCCTGTCCATATTTTTCGTCATTTTAGAAACCCAACTTTAAGCAATATCATTTAAAACAATTTCTCACAAATAAATTAAAATTGTATAAGTTTTCTAAATTAACCTAACACATGCGTAAACAATGGTTCTTATCGGGTCAAAACATTAATGAGTTTTATTTTGACGTAGGTGGGGTTTGATCGCATGTGCTATTTGAGTACAAGAGACTTTACTTCTTTTTTTAATTCGATAATTATAAAAACACCTAGAGGTGGTAACTAGTTGAGTTACAAAACTTATGATAGAAATTTTAGTAGTTAAGTTAACTTATTTAAATCCACTTTATTTTAAAACTAAAATAAAGTAATAAAAAAAAGATATTGACATTTTAAAATTTTAAAAATAATAATAATTTAAGAAAATTATTAATATTGGGTCATCCATTATTTAAAAATCATTGCATTACAATTTTCCAAAAAAGAGATCAACAATAAAATATGAGAGAGACTGGATATTTGAATCAAAGAAGACTCACTCGATATCACCGGCCGCCCCAAGAAGGCTCACTTTACTATAGTCACAATCACAATTGTATGATCCAAGTGGACCAACAACAACCCCAACCCCCCCCCCCCCCCCCCCCCCCCCCCAAAACACCTACCATATATACAATGGTATAAGTAAAACTATAATTGGTTGGGACTTTCCTTTACAAAATATGGATCTATAATGTCATGTTGTTATTATTATTATTTTTTTCTCTCTCTAATCTCCTCTTTACTGTTTTCTTTTTGGTTGAGTCTCCTCCTCTTTACTTTTTTTCTAATGTGTTTTTATTCTAAGATGGTATAAAATTTGTCTTACCATTTCTAACAAATTGAATTCTATCATTTATTCTGCACCTCAACAAAGTACATTATGGGAAACATACCCAAGGGAGTTCATCAAAGCTGTCTAATTCTATGGAGCTTAACACAATAAAGAATTCTATCATCTAAAAATTGATGTTGCATATCTCCATCCTTACCGAAAAATGAAGAGCAAGTAACATCTTGGTTAAGTGGATATATATAAAGAAAAGGGCGCAGCATATCACCAGAGAATTTCCCAATTCGATCGAAGTTAAGCGGATTTCAGTAAAAAGCAAACTAAAGTAATAGTTGACCTTAAAATAATTATGAAATCGACAACTAAATTAAAATTTTTTTTTAAAAAAAGTATTAACTATATATAATATTAATTACTGCTCCGATTTTCTCCAAACACTAAGTTCATTTTTTTGTCTTTTGTATGAAACAAGATAGAATTTCAATAAAATAAGGAATCTGGCGATCAAAATACAATTCCATTAAAGTGATAAAGGAATCTGGCCAGAATTTTTTAGAATCAAGAAAAGGAATTTTTTATTAGCTGACGTACCACAATACTAGAAAAGCAAATGCAAACAGCACTCAGTATTGTAATTTCTGAAACATGCAATAGGAGAAAAGCAATTATAATAATTTATTTTACCATTGTTGAGGTGATTCGTTGATGTGAATCTTGTGATTAATATATACTGAAACTATGAAAGTGATTTCAAAGATGCACCCATGCGGAGTAATAACGCACTAATTACAATCAATATCTCTGGATGTTGTGTAAAAACTTGTAAATTGTGTACCTTTCACATTGTTAGTTTTTGGAAACGAAAATAAAAATGTTACTTCTAATTTTCCATAAAAGATTCAAAAATATTGGTGGAGTCTCGTTATAACTTGGGGCCATGGCATAAATTTTTTTGAATATATATATTTGGATTGATTATGATTTTCGAATAACCATAATATTGAAAGAGCATAATATTTAGAAAGAATTATTATATATAGGGAGAATAATTACACAAATACATTAACCAATAAAAACCATTTTAAAGCTAGATGTTATTTCTTGTCTTGATTTATGCTATGATATTCTAAAGTTGATTACCTTAAAATACTCCCTTATTTAATATAAATATCTTCAATCTTCACTTTTGCTTAAATATTTTTTTAATTCATTCCTTAATTAGAATACCAAAAGAAACAAATTAAAAGCTTTACAAGAAGTCAACAAAAAGCCAAATCTTTCATTTTATATATATTGTTGATAAGAGTAAGACAATTATGAACCATTCATCCAATTAGTTTTACTGCAAACGTAACTATTTTTATTTTCATAGTTGAGTATTAGTATTCCACTTTATATACTACAAATTAGGATCTTATATAATTCCTAAGGTAAATTTTTAAAATTCTATCTATATATTCTAAAATCAATAGATTGGATTTTGTCCATCATCAGTGTATAAATAAATATTGATTATAACTATTTTGGTATTTATGTATATTGTTAATGATATGACAAAATCTAATCTATTCATTTTAAAATGTATGGATATGATTTTTTAAAATTTATGATGAAGTAATCCTAAAAGAAATTAGATCATACTCCACCAATTGTCATTTTCTTTTCCCATCTTAAACTTTGGTTTTACATAGGAAAAGAGATGAGAGACATGTGCTAAGCCACAATTCGTGAATTATAAAGTGGAACTCATTTTCCTCTTTCTTGCATGTGCGTTTGTGTTTCTCCACACGCAAAAAAAAAAAATATATATATATATATATATATATATATATATTTCATGATTAGTAGTTCCTCAAGCAAGTGGTATATGTTGATTTCCTCTTTAGACATTTATCCAAAATTTAAACAAGAAACTCTAATTCTTTCAAAGTTGTTCTTATAACTGCTCCTAAAAAAGAAGAAGAAATTTTTTTTCTATGAGTGCAATTATACGTACAATATTAATCTTTTGAATGTTATACTTATACTATTTTTCTTAAATTTTCAGTAGGTGCAATTATACAATGTTAATATTTTTATATTTTATATCTAAAAATTTCAGTAGGTGTAATTGCACCCACTTAAATACATATGGCTTTGTGGCACTAGAGCCATGGACGATCCGTGGGAGCATAATCAACCTGCTTTAGTTCTATGGAATATATCTGCATAAAGAGCTCTATCATGTAAATATTGATGGAGATTCTAAAAAAAAAGAAGAAGTAAATATTGATGGGGCATATCTCCATCCAAAGAAAAAACAGCGACATCTAGCTAGCTTGAATATCTGGGATGATCAGTTAGTATAAAGAAGACTACTACATGAACTTTTCCTTTTCGATGTTTGGCTTGTATTTGTTTTTGGAGCCCATCTTTGGGTTGTATTTATTGTTAGGCATTACTGGTTTAAGATCTTAGAGGTTAACTTATTTTCATGTCTTAAAAAAAATTTATCTAAATTTAAAATAGGAAATCATAACCATATAATTTTAACTTTTCTCTCAATTTAAAAAAGAAAATCATAACCATATAATTTTAAAAGTAAAGCTTACGTATAGTTCCTTAAGTGTAATGTATTAAGTTCTTTAATTAAATTCAAACACATAACTACATTAATTAAATTGTAAATAACACCATTTGGGTGTCATTTGCCCATGTAAACACTTGTTTCAATTTAAATGAGTAACTTAAGCACCTTAATATTAAGAATCTTACCTAAGTTTTACCCTAATTTTAATCGTTATTTACCAGAAAAAAGAAAGATTAAAACATGTATTAACACTGGAGAGAGAGAATGAGTTTAATATGCAATATACTGAAGTGACTTTTTTTAGATACGATAAAACATGAATATATGATGTCTACTTCATAAGGATAGATAGCAATTGAAGTTTGGTTAGATTCCTTATTCAATGCCAAGAGATCTTAGAAATTGAGATAACTGGAACTCAATTCAAAGAATGACATAAAAACAGTAACTACAACAGCATTTGCTTAAACCTAAGGTTTCATCTTATTTAGTGCTTATTCTCGCAATATTTGAAACCCCTTCGGCTGATTGTTGAAGCGGGGCTAGGGAATTGGGGTGCCCTCTTTAAGCATAGATGGAGCCGGTGGACTCTTCTGCTGTGAGCCTAGCAAAGAAGAAGCATTGCTAGTCGCGATAGTTGAATTCGACTGCATTTGGGTGACCGGATTGGGCGCTGACGGAGGGACATAAGCTCTCAGCTGTCGGGGTAGCAACGGAGAAACATTGTGATCGGCAAAGGCCTTTTGGCCGGTTGTTGATGAAGCTGGTAATGGAACTTGCATTTTTGACTTAAAAAACTGGTTTGTGTTCATTAGAACTTGTTCTTGTTTGAGGATTCTTGTAGCCTCATGTTCAGGCATAATCATAAGAAAAAGCGCCGCTGTGACTATGACTATGAGAACCATATTTAGAGTGCAGAGATGCTTAAACGTAAAAGAACAATTTGATGATGAATGTGTGGAGCTAGTCATGGTTATTATATATAGAGACCCGAAGGGCGAACCAACCAAGTGAAGGACTTGAACTCCCAAAAAAACCAAGAATGTCCAGAAAACTTGAACCCAAATTTGTCTTTTTACGAAGAATGACATCACTATAATCACAACAGAGCCCTCCAAATGGTCTGCTCCTTCTTGCCACAATACAAAAATCAGAAACTTTACTTACTGCTGGTAATTGAAGTTTCTATAATTTATGAATATTTATATTAATTTGATCGTTTCTTTAAAATATTAATTCTGATTTTTTTTAGATTAAAAAAATTTGTTCTTACTGGTCCTTATTTTAATATATATATATATATATATACTACTGCCTAGATTTGGGGTATAGATGGAGTGATATAAGCCCTCTGCAGCATAGAGGGAGGTGGAGGGCTCTTCCTCTTCTTTTGACTCGTCTTTGAAGCTGTGTAAGCCATTAAGCCCTCTGCAGTAGGTGTGAGTACGTGTGATTGGGATTTTATTTCATTTCATGCATCATGGAGAACTTTATGATCTTGGTAGAGTTTATCTTGTAAATGATACATGCATGGTTGAAGGTGATGTTACGTACCGTACTTAGGGTTATTGTTTCTTGGTCACATGAAAACTGGAAACGGGCTATGTTTGATTTAAGAGCAAAGGAGATAATGCTACACGATGTGCAAGAACTTAAGAGGGTACACTACGGCAGTTATTTGAAGGGCATCATATATATGAGCTATATCGTAAGTCCGTTTGAAAACTGTTTCTTTTACTAAAATTGAAAACTTTTTATAAAAAGTAATTAGAAAAAAAAACTAAAAGCTGACTTTTGGAATAATAGAACTCACTTAACAGTGCAATAGGACCAACTTTAAAAACAAAAATAGGCTAAAAAGTAAAATAAGTTAATTTTTTTAAAAATCCCAAACGCAACCCCAATATAATTCAACAAGAAAAAAATAATCATTTTTATTATCTTCACCTTGATGTGAAAAGCGGTCGACAAGATGTTTAAGCTTCTTAGAAAAGTATCTAGAAATAGAACGTCTTGAGGTATATCATACTGAAGCTGAACAATATGGTACACAATATGCTATGGGAAAGGTTTTTCTTCTTTTTTTTTCATTGATTTTCCGCTTGTCCTTAAACTTCAGCTAAATAGGTTCCTTTGTGACTTGATATTGAAATCTGGATAGAAGACAGAATGGCAAATATCTATCACAATAGACAACCTTTACACTGTTCATATCAGGCCAACCCTATCTGACCAGTGGTGATGCATAATCATGTTCCGAAAAGTTTTAACTGCTTTCAGCATTCTTACTACACATGTTCATGGTAAGCTTCTTGTTAGGGTGTGCATAGGTTAGGTTGAGGAGATTTTTCAACCAAACCCATCATGGTGGGTTAAAAAAAATCAAATCCAACCCATCACGTCCAACCCAACCCAACTCAACTCACATGGATCGGGTTGGGTCGAGTTAAACCCATGGGTTTGATATTTTTTTTTATTATTACTATTATTATTAAATTGAGCAAAAAAAATATATCTCACTTACCACCTGAGTTAATAAACAAAATATACATGAACTAATATTCAAACTCAGTTATAAACAAAATATATCCAACTGAGTTGATAAACAAAATATACATAAACTAATATCCCAACTCAATTACAAAAAAAATAAATAAATAAGAGTGGAGTGAGAGAGTGGGAGTGGGAGGCGGTAGAGAGAGAAATAAGATTGTTAGGGTTAGCAAGGTAATTAGGTTTTATATAGGAAGAGCTGAATAGCAGAAAAAAATTAAATAAAAAAATTTATTAATTATATAATATAGTTTTAAATATATAGTAAATATATATATTTTTTAAATTTTAAATATATAGGTGAGTCAGGTTGGGCTAGGCAGATTGTGATTGTTATAACCCAAATCTAACCCAACCCACTATAAATAAATAAAAAATAAAAAAACTCATAACCCAGCCCAACCCACCCAACCCGACAGGTTGGGTTGGGTTGGGTTGGGTCGATTTTGGCGAGTTGGTAAGTTGGATGCACACCCCTACTTGTTAAAAGCATAAAAAGGTTATTGGATCTTTTTGGCACACCTGCTCTTTATCAATCGAAGGCTATAATATCGGTTGATATTAGTAACACTACCAATTTTATTATATAACATTTACAAATCAATGTGTCACCATGCACCAAATAAAAATTCAGATTCATTATTATGTTAATTTGTAAAGTAAAATTGGTTATATCTATAGTATTTTTTTCATATAATATTTTTTTTAAACATTAATATATATTACCTATTGTGATTGATAAGTGCATAATAGAAACAATGTCAAACTTTAAATAAATAAATAAAAAATATATGTCGACCCAAGCAAAAGCAACTATATCATTCTAATTACAATAGACTTTCTCAACTATTAAAAAAAAAAAAAGTATGTGCTAACCTTGCTCCTTTATCAAATGTCTTATTCAATTGAGTTCACTTGGGCTTGATTTAGTCAAAAGTGCATGCAGCATATCTCCATGACTCCATCCTAGCAAAAGAAATTGAAAGTTCAAATATGTGTAAAAACACCCTTGAACGTTTAGACCCCCAATTAACAAATTACCAATTCAAGCTTTATATCAAACAATTAATGTGCGGAACATGAACTAAAGCATAACACAGAATTGGTAAACAATCTAAACCAATTAAAATCACATCCACAGCAGAAAATAAAAGGCAAAGATAAAGGGAAGGAAGATGCAAACACAAGGACAACACGCGATGTGTTATCGAAGAGGAAACTGAAGCCCTTGGCGTAAAACCTCTCCGCCGCCCTCCAAGCGGTCAATAATCCACTAGAAAATGTAGTTGGGATACATGAACAGCAATAGACCATCCAAACCTAATCTACCCGATGTACCTAAGCCCTCCAAGCTTCTTGCTCCAACGAGGTTGCGCCGAACCTATTTCTTTTCTAGCTTCCCGGATTCCGCTACTAGACCATAGCATCAACCAATGAATATTGGTTCCTTCCTAACTGCTTCCCAGAACACCAAACAACCCTCTCACAGTAATGGATATGGTGAGAACAAGGTTTTGGTAAAAAGGCCTCTCAAGGATTTGGCAATGGAGAGGAAGAGAGTTGAGGAATTTGAAGAGACTCTAATGTAAAGATTGTAGATGGTTCAATCTTGTTTTGCTCTAGGGTTTCTCTCTCAAAATTCTCTCTGAAAGCTCTCTCTCATTTGTGGGTATAAGGGGTATTTATACTGAGGTGAGAGAGGAATGTGAAACGTCAGGTTTTTCAAAATAGGGCTGGCTCGCGGCTTGTCCTCGCGGCTTGACTGAGTCGCGAGATCCAGTCGCGAGTTAACCGTATGGCCAGTTGTCCTGTTTTGTCCTGTAATGCTCCAGCTGGCATGACTGTTCACCTTCCGGCATGCTTGGCACGTGTGCTGCGTCTGGCGGCTTGAAGCCGCGAGACCCAGTCGCGAGTCTCTGTTTTCTTGCACACTCTTGAGCAATCTTCACTCTATCTCACTCACTACCCTTACAACAAGCCCACCTAAATACAGGGTTACTAAATGCTGAAATACAAGCAAATTTGGCACGGAATAAAGCCAATTAGATGGTTGAATAAATTTCAACCTTACAATCTCCCCCTTTGGCTATTCCGTGACAAAACCCTAAAACAGACTCTAGACTTAACATGTGAGTTGGGAACAGTTGATCAAAACTCACTCACACCTAAATCTAGACACTACAACAAAATGTATTTTCAGTGACGAAAAAATTCGTCACTAAAAGTCCAGTTTTTCGTCACTAAGGACCTTTAGTGACGAAATTGGACTTTTAGTGACGAAACTCATATCGTCACTGTAGCCCCGTCACTAAAAGTCCTGGTGACCAAAAATTTCGTCACTAAAAGTCCGATTTGATTTTTTTTTAAAAAAACTTTTAGTGACGAAAACGTTTCCTCACTAAATGTTTTCCTCACTAAAAACACTATTCAGTGACGAAAATATTTCGTCACTAAAACTATGTTCGGGTACATATAGTGACGAAAAAATTCGTCACTAAAACTATTTTTAAGAAAATCCAGGCACATATAGTGACGAAAATTTTCGTCACTAAAACCATTTCTTACAAAATTTTGCTATATTTAGTGACGAAATTTTCGTCACTAAAACAATTTTTTGTTGCTATATTTGTGACAAAAATTCGTCACTAAAACTTATTTTCTGGTTTTATTTTTTTCATGGCTTTGATATTAACCTGTAACCTGTTATTACATTATTAAAATCTCACATTTAAATAACACATTTATTTCAACAACACATTTATAAAAAAAGATCCATACATTCCACAAGTAAAAAATAAAACAAGTATCCAATTCAAATTCCTTCCATACAATAATTGTTTGCAATACATACATTAACTCAAGATGTTTTATAACAATACAAAAATGGTAGCATAATATAATTAGAACTAACGGAAGATGTCCTCATATGTCTTCAAGTAATGCCAAAAGTAAATCCCCAAAAAGCCACCAATAAGAAATCTGCACAAATATAAAAACAATACTACATTAAAGTCCACATCATTATCCATATCAAGCAATTCACAAGTGCAGAATTTGAACACAATTGCTACTAACGCAACACAACAAATGACCACATCAATATCCATATCAAGTTCAGGGTAAGTACAAAACATCTCAATAACAATGACTACTAACTTTACATTTCATAGTCTATACCATTATCCATATCAAACAATTCACAAGTTCTAAATTTGAACACAATTATTGCTAAGTCAACAGAATTGCTACTGATCAACAAGTTTCATTCACATTTGCAAGAAATTAAAAACACTCCCAATATGAATTTAAACCACCTTATAACAACATGCAAGCCACCCGCTTGCTCCAAAACAACAACTCATCACAAAACCAATCACAAGTACAATGCTTACAAATATTGAAATCGAATAAAGGAACACAATTGTTACTAATTAATAAGTTCATTCACATTTGCAAGAAATTAAAAACACTTCCAATATGTATTTAAACCAACTTATAACACCATACAAGCCACCCGCTTGCTCCAACACAACAACCCACCACAAAACCAATTTCCAACATCACAAGTATGTATAGAGTTTTATAAGTTTTTAACTAGAATTTACTTACTTTACTTAAGCTAAGTTTACAACTTTCAGAAAAAATTCAAAGTTAACTTATGTTCTTCACCTTGTTCCTCACAAAACCAATAACAAACACATAATAACCAAAGGGAGTACAGAAAAGCAAAACATAAAAAGACCCATGAATAATCTTACCTTTATGATTATATATGACCAGTGTCCAGTTCTTGTTCACAATAACATTTGAGATCACTTCACTTGTGTCTGTTTCAAAACAAAGTTTGTTTCAAAACAAAGTGCTGGGTTTGGCTCTCTCTAAAGACTAAACTCAAAAGTAGTTAAGAAAAACAAGAAATGCGGGATATAATAGTAAATAACTTGGACAAAGAAACACTCATCTCTTTTTATTCTCAAACCACAATCCCACCTCCCAACTCAAATCAGACTAGGGGGAATTGGGATATAATCTTTTAATTCATTATCATCGATTCAGCCAAGAATGCAATTATAAATCATGAACAAAACATAATTGCACCTTAAAAAAAGATATTACCAATAACAAAGAAGAAAGCATAGCCACCGTTAAAGGTTGAGAGTCAATTATCTGAGAATCAAGACTCAATTTCATGTTTTAACTAGCATTTTCTTTGGTCAAGAAAGTAAATATAGATGATACTCTTTGTACATCTTAACTGGGGAAAAATAAAAGCATTTTATAGATTCACATATTAACCATGTATGCATAAGAAACTCACCTTATTTGGATCTTGAAATTCTTTAAAAGGGACAACTTTTAGTACTTAATTCATGACCATGACAATCATTAGATAAAGAGAAATAATTACATAATGCACAGGCTCACAAGTTTACAACCATATAAGATCAATGAAAATTCTAACAAACAGCCTATAATTCATTAGTTAAATTTCACTTTGCTGAGAGATCCATTATTAAATTGCCTCCCCAAAAGGGGGTTCACTCTCCTTCTAGTACTTACAACAGCCCACAATTAACTAGTAAGAAAATGTAAAGTCACAGCCACACACAAAAAAAAATAAAAAATAAAATAAAATAAATAATAATAATAATAAAATAAAATAAAATTTGGGAAAAACAATGTTCTAATAATCAAACTTAGTTGTAGTGAGCTTTAATTCTAGTTGTAAAATGTGTACACGCTGGAAATACAATAGGTTCCACAAGTTTCCTGCAAAAATGAATGAAAATCAAGATATTACTTAAGATCATCATTACCCCTATTAATTTGTTTTCCTACCCACTATATTGTTTCATCTTTCATGAATGAAGTATTATTACTTATCCAATAAAAATTGTTTCACTACCCACTGCTTTATGAATCCGTTCATTAATTAAAACTTAAATGAATCCAATAGCCACCAATAATGAATTACAATAACACCACCCCTTGTTCAAAGTCTTACTATTCTCATTTGTTAAATCCTAATACTCAAAAACCTTCACAAATACATCTGTAACCCAGTTAGAATAGAAGAATAATTCAAATCAGCAACCACTTGCTAAGTGCTTGGAATAGGACAAAAACCATTACCAAGAAAACAAGTATAAGTTGTCAATAAACTCCAATATCCATTTTTATTATTCTCTTGCAAAATGAAAACCAAACAATTCTCTCCATTCTAACAAAATTGTCAAAGGGTACTACACAAATATAAATTTTAAACCATGTTGGACCTGACAATTTAACATAAACTCAATTAGTCAACTATATAGCACAACATGTAATAAAATCAACTTTGAGGCATTTTGTCAAACATCAAGCAGATAAATTTGGACAACATAAAAGGATTAGAGACCAGAAAAGAAAAATCCATTTCCATTAAATGAATGAAAACAACAAAAATCATAACAAATCCAGCTATGGCAATAATGAAAAAGCAAAAGAGAGAGAGAGACCAGTTAGAGAGAAAGACCAAAGAAACTCACAGTCGCCGTCGCCGGATGAAGCGTCGCCAACGATCGGCAAGCAGTAGCGTTGCCGTTGAGCTTAATCGGCGACAGTCGCGATCGGCGAGATGAAGCGTCGCCGTTGAGCTCATCGGTGACGGTGGAGAGGAAGCGTCGCCGTTGAGCTCATCGGTGACGCTGGGAGACGAAGCGTCGCCGTTGAGCTCATCGACGACGCTGGGAGACGAAGCGTCGTCGTTGAGCTCATCGGCGATGCTGGGAGACGAAGCGTCGCCGTTGAGCTCATCGGCGACGCTGGGAGACGAAGCATCGCCGATGAGCTCAACGGCGACGCTGGGAGACGAAGCGTCGCCGTTGAGCTCATCAACGACGCTGGGAGACGAAGCGTCGGCGTTGAGCTCATCGGCGACGCTGGGAGACGAAGCGTCGCCGATGAGCTCAACGGCGATGCTGGGAGACGAAGCGTTGGCGTTGAGCTCATCGGCGACGCTGGGAGACGAAGCATCGCCGATGAGCTCAACGGCGACGCTGGGAGACGAAGCGTCGCCAATCCCACCGTCGCCGTTGAGCTCATCGGCGGCGACGGTGGGAGATGATATGTATTTTTTTTGGATGGGAGAGATGTAAGGTATTGATAGTGGTCTTTAGTGAAATGAAATGGGGCTGATAGGGATTGAAATGGGTTTGGGGTATTTATATTGGTCTTTAGTGACGAAACGTTTTCGTCGCTATTGCCCACTTCTAGCGACGAATTTCAGTTTCGTCACAAAAGGAGTCCAAATTTGTTAAAAAACCGTATTTTGTTAAGATTTTTAGTGACGAAATTCAAATTTCGTCACTAAAGAAACCATATTTTGTTAAGATTTTTAGAGACGAAATTTATATTTCGTCACTAAATCATACTTTTAGTGACGAATTGTGATTTCGTCACTAAAAACATATAAGTGCAAAACTATTATTATTTTTAGTGACGAATTTGTTTCGTCGCTAATTCTTCCTTATAGCGACGAAAGGATTTTCGTCACTAATACTATCCACAACAATACCTACAGTGACGAAATATTTCGTCACTAAAAATTTTAACTTTTAGAGACGAAATATTTCGTCACTATAGATTAATTAAACTCGCGCCAAAGTTTCCCTCCACTTGCGCCCATTTTTCAAATCACAATAGCGACGAAATTTATTTTTCGTCGCTAAATGTTATAATTTTTTTCATTATTAGTGACGAAATTCATATTTCGTCACTAAAGCTGTATTTTTAGCGACGAAAAATATTTCCTCACTAATTTTCGTCACTAAAAATACATTTTGTTGTAGTGAGAAGCTATGAAGCACTTGAATCATATGAACAAAAGACTCCTGAAACACAACAATACACCATGATCATTGTAAGCAGAAAATCGTGAAATGCATATGAAACAAGCAATATGTGATCAAGCAAAGATGGAGTTAAGAAACAAACCATGGCTTGATCAACCAAGTAATCACTACAAGGAAGTGACCACAATGCTCATTCACACTTGGAATGAACACTAGGACATACAAGGTAACAAGCTCAATGCAAGTCACTTGCATCCCAAACACTCAACCAATGCATAATACACTACGTATATGCATTTAGGAACAATCCTACAAGGGCACAAGAGTGACAGTACTTAAAGAAAATGCAATACATTTAAATAGAAGTACTGATTTAAACAAAGCATAAAAGGCTGTATAAAGCATGGTACAAACCAAAAAGCCTACAAACTATGCATAAAACATAACCCTAAAAGCTTACAAAAGTAACATGGGTACAGGACACAAAATAATCCTGAATAACATCAATAATATATATATAAAAGATTAAACCAAGATTATAAGTTATGAGTTAGAAACAAAAGTACACCAAAACCTCAGTGTATCAAACCCATATAAACACTAAACCAAAAAAAAATAAGATATAAGATAAAGTAATGCTCCCTCTCAACATAATGCTCCCCCTCAAGGTCTGTTTCTCAAAACTTTCTCCCCCTTTTTGACCGGAATGGCCAAAGGGTCAGTTCCCATGATTTGTGGCGAAGCTGTCGAATTTTGCAGAGAGAATATCCAGCTAATCCTGCATGGCTATCATCCTCTCAGACTGCTCTGTCTGGACCTCTCTGAGTCCATCAAGTCTGTCCAGAATTATTTGAAATGCGTCTTGAGGTACAGCTGAAGAAGTTGATACTCTAGTCCTCTTGCCACTCCTTCTGGGTGTTGAAGTTGATGCCTGGCCTGCTGCCTCTGTCTCAGTCTCCATTTGAGCACCTTCATCTTGTTCAGCCCCTTCTTCATCTACATCACCCGGAAGCCAGACTTGTAACCTTATGATGGTTTGCTTGTTGATTGCTGAGGGTATTGGCATTAGACTGAGGTCTTGAGGAATTGGAATTCCTTTTGCCCTGAAGATCCGCATGAGAAGGCTAGGAAAAATTAGCTTAGCACGGGAAGTTGTTCTGGTCTCTTCCATGATTGTATCAAATATATGAGAGCTAATGTCAATGAATGTTTTCTCCTTTAGCTCCATAAGAAAAATGGCTCTGGCATTGTTGATTGTAGTGAGTTTCGTCACAGGATACAAATTGTGCATCATGATGATGGTAAGGCACCTCATGTCAACTGGAAAAGCTGTGGTATTGAGACACTTTCCTTCTCTCTGTCCTCCAATGCGGTTTTGAACAGATTCTAAAGACAACATTCTGTCTTTGTAGTTGGTAAACTCATGCTCCTCTAAACCCTCAAGACCAAGGACCCCATCAATATCATGGGCATCTAGAGTAAATTCATGCCCTCTGATCCAGCAATCTTGCTCATCTTCCCTAATCTTCACATTCGAGTAAAATTCTCTTATCAGTGGCTCACACACACCCGGTAGACCACTTAACAACTTTTCCCAGCCTCTGCCTTCAAAGCATGTGAGAATAAATGTATCTTTGAGGTCCACTAAATCCACAAATCTTTCTTGAATTATGGTTCCCTTCATGAAAGAATCTTTGTATCTCTCGAAGTGTTGAACTAACCGAAACAGATTCGAATCCATTTTCAATCGTTTGTCAGCCTTCTTTGCAGGAGTTTTCTTCTTCGGAGGTGAGGGAGCCATCTGTGAACAATCAGAAGAGGCCACAACAACACAGTACAATACATGTGTAGACCAAATCAGTACAATGTTAGTGACAAGGACAAAAATGCCACCACTCAGATGAACTAAAATCAATTAAACTTCATGTTACTTAAGACAACCACACAGATGAACAGACTTAAAATTGGATACACAAGAACAAATTGGTATAATTCGTGGGAAAGATTTTGAAGACAACCGAAAGACAAATACATGTCAATGAGACATGCAGATTGATGTGTATGACCAAGCTCAAAGAACAAAAGACAGGTGCACACAAGAGATGGACAGGCACAATTTCAACACAGTAAACCTCACAGCCACAATAGGAACATTTTGAGACAACATAGTAGCATAATATCAGACAAGAAATGAGACCAACAACTAACAAGCCCTAGCTAAGCACATGAAAAACAACTTAGTTAAATGCAACCTAAAACAATAGCTACACAAACTAAGCAAGGGCAAAGAGAATAGCCGAATAGAAACCCATAACAAAAACACACACAAATGCGAGAAATTAAGAGGGAAAATCACAGAATCAAGTGAAATACAGTTCAAGAAAGAAAACCCATACCTGTTACTTGAAGATTTCGAACTGGAAAGAAGCAATAAAGGAGTTCGAAAATGGAGGCACAGTGTATATGGGTAAGTACAGTTTAGAGAGACAATGAACAGTCACAGAAATTCGAGGGAAAAACTGGAAAACGCTTTTAAAAACTGTCCCTATTTTTGCCAAACACGCGTTTTTCGCGACTGAGGTGAGTCGCCAGCAAGTCGCCAGGTTGAGCCACCAAGACACTCAAAGACAAAATTTTGAAAAAAATTTTCTAAGTGTTTTTCGCGACTGGAAGGTCTACCCGCGAGGGAGTCGGCTGAGCCGCGAAAATCTCTGAATAACCTCGTGACTGGACCTTTCACTCGCGAACAAGTCGCCAAAATGGACCCGCGAACACGCGACTGAGGTTTGCGACTTGACATACCCGTGACTGAGTCGCCAAAACAGGGCAAAATTTTTTTTTGAAATTTTCATTTTTGAAGAACAAAATACTTTCCAAAAACACCTAAAATACTCAAAAAATCTTTTTGTGCTTGAAACAACAAAGATTGAGCATGTGAAAAACATATTTCATCAAGTACAATTACACAAATGATTATGGCATTCATTGAACATAAACTTGTGTGTTGTGTGTGGATATCAACAATGAGATAGTCCTTAGTCTAATGTGAAGCTTCAATGATCAATTCAACCAAAGCATACACAATTAGCACTAGATCATGTGATCTATCTCACTTATAGAAATATGTATATATGACTTCCCACAAACCTTGATAACATGACTTGGAGCTTTACATTTGACTCCACTTTCAATCATAACATTTGATCTTTTTGATCCTTTTGAGACAACACCTCTCATTGTGAGAGTGATATTTGATAAATCTCTTTAATGAACAAGCCTTTGGCCTTTTGAATAAACATTCTCTTTAATTTTTGGTCGCTTTCCCTTTTTCCTAGTCGAATACTAGTATGTGCGACAGGCTTTTGCAGCTCAATATCTCTTTTCATTTGGAGATTTACATTTGGTGAGCTCTTTTTAGCAATAACAAAAATAAAGAGTGGGAAGATATATAGACACAAGTCTATGCATGTCTCAAGATCAACATAACCATTCACTCATCATTCATGACAAGTTTGAAGATCTATTTACAATAATCACATTGATTTCAAGATTTCTCCCACAGTGATATGAGTGCAAGGAAACAAGCAATGCTCGAAAATGCACAAAGCCATTAGCACAAAGGTACAAGGCAAAACATGTTTTGAGACAAAAGCTCAACAATGTCAATCAAACTTTTGATTTTCTAATTTTTATGTGATTTTTGGATTTTTTGACACATAAGAAGAAAAAGATTGATCAAAAACAAAACAAAAAACAAAAGTATACACAAGTAGACAAGCAAACAACCAGCCGCAAAAACAATAAGCAAACAAACAAACATCGTCGCAAAGCATAGGAAGTATTAATGCATGGACATGTTGTAATGCTTATGCATGAGTACCCTTCTTCACCCACACGTCACTTGCGTTTGGGGTGATTTCCTTATAGGATTGGGTACGGGGGTTAGGGCTTTCAAACCTTCGTGAGAAGCTTTCCAAGCAGTTGGTGAATGCACTAATCATCTTCATCACGTTCATCATTCCGGGATCACCATTTTGATCTCTAGATTGTTCATCTACCCAATTTCTTCTATCAATTCTAGGTCCTCGTGACCTTTGAGGTGTTGCACTATTCTTTACTCTCAGCTTTTGGCAATTTGGTCGAGTATGCCCTTGAAGTCCACAATGATGACACACATAAGTTGATCTAGGACCTCTTTGTGGTCGTGGACGAGATTTGGCTCGAGATTCTGACCTGCCCACAGATTGATTACGGGAATTCAACAACCGTTCGTTCCCCACATTTCTCTTCTCCTCTATCTTGGGCTTCTCAGCAGTAGGACCAACATCAACTGGATCTTTAGCCTTAACAAACTTCACTTCTTTAGTGACATTTCCAGATGAGCTACTTCCTCCGGTATATCCCAATCCGGATTTGTCTGAAAAGCTCTTTTGAGATGAAATAATATCATCTAGCTTCTTGGTGGTGACCCTCTCTATTTTAGCATTTACTTGTACAACCTCTTACTCAAGAAATCTCACTTTTGTGTAAGCTTCTGACAGCTCACCATTCAAAGTTTCTATCTCACATTTGGCCTCCCTATATCGGATTAGGAGACTTTTATAGTCCTCCTCTGCCTTCTTCATCTTTCTCACAGCTGCCTTGGCCACCCTTGTGTACTCACCCGACTTTTCAAGGAGTGAGTTATAATTCTTTTGAAGATTGGCTGTGCTTACATCTTCTTCAACATCTGATTCCTCGACAATTCCCAATGATTCTTCATCACTATTTCTCCAAGGTCTCGTACAAGCAGATTCAATTCATCTGAAGACTCAACATGGGCAATAGTCATAAAAGCTGAATAGTTCCCCTCTCCATCACAGCTTTCTTCTGATTCTGAGTCGGATGAATCCGAGTCACTTAATGTCGTGGCATACACCTTGCCTTTCGATTTCAAATAATTCGGACATTCTTTCTTAAAGTGTCCATGCCCGTTGCATTCAAAACAAGTGACACCTTGTGTAGATTGGGATTCTTTTCCATCTTTCCTTTTGAATTCCCTTTTCTCCCTTCCTGAACTTTGGAATTTTCCTTTATCACCAAATTTTCCATTATTCTTGAATTTCAAGAATTTTCGGAAATTTTTTACAAGGTATGCAACATCTTTATCAACCACATCGTCTTCCGATGAGTCATGGACTTCTACCTTCTCATTAATGGTCTTAAGAGCAAGAGATTTACTCTTCCGTTGATTGGGTAGCGACATCTCATAAGTCTGAAGAGAACCAACCAGCTCTTGGACTTTGATGTCATCGAGGTCCTTGCTCTCTTCAATCGCTGTCACTTTAGCACGAAAACTTTCCGGCAATGATCGAAGGATCTTCCTTACGATTTTAGAATCCTCCGTTTTCTCCCCCAAATTGAACTTGCTGACTACCACCTCATTCAGCTTCCCATAGAAAGAGTCGAAGGACTCATCCTCACTCATTTTGAGCTCCTCAAACCGAGTGGTCAGCATTTGCAACTTGGTGTCTTTCACTTTCTTCGTGCCTTCGTAGGTGGTTTCCAATATCTCCCATGCTTCTTTGGCAACGGTGATGTGAGAGATCCTGTGAAATTCGTCAGGAGACACACCACAGAAAATAGCATTTAAAGCTTTACTGTTAGCATTAGATGCAGCGAGTGCTGCCTTATCCCATGTGGATTTGGCTGCCTCAGGTCTGGTCCAACCACTCTTAACTGCATCCCAAACAGATTCATCAATGGAGCACAGAAATGCTCTCATGCGAACCTTCCAAAAAGCATAATTACTACCATCAAAATATGAAGGTGCATTTAGGGATTGAGACCGATCCATCTCAAAAGGGAGTCAAGGATCACACAATGGTATTGAAACCAATAAAAGTGTACCTGCTCTGATACCAAATGAAAGTTCAAATATGTGTAAAAACACCCTTGAACGTTTAGACCCCCAATTAACAAATTACCAATTCAAGTTTTATATCAAACAATTAATGTGCGGAACATGAACTAAAGCATAACACAGAATTGGTAAACAATCTAAGCCAATTAAAATCACATCCACAGCAGAAAATAAAAGGCAAAGATAAAGGGAAGGAAGATGCAAACACAAGGACAACACGCGATGTGTTATCGAAAAGGAAACCGAAGCCCTCGGCGTAAAACCTCTCCGCCGCCCTCCAAGCGGTCAATAATCCACTAGAAAATGTAGTTGGGATACATGAACAGTAATAGACCCTCCAAGCCTAATCTACCCGATGTACCTAAGCCCTCCAAGCTTCTTGCTCCAACGAGGTTGCGCCGAACCTATTTCTTTTCTAACTTCCCGGATTCCGCTACTAGACCATAGCATCAACCAATGAATATTGGTTCCTTCCTAACTGCTTCCCAGAACACCAAACAACCCTCTCACAGTAATGGATATGGTGAGAATAAGGTTTTGGTAAAAAGGCCTCTCAAGGATTTGGCAATGGAGAGGAAGAGAGTTGAGGAATTTGAAGAGACTCTAATGTAAAGATTGTAAATGATTCAATCTTGTTTTGCTCTAGGGTTTCTCTCTCAAAATTCTCTCTGAAAGCTCTCTCTCATTTGTGGGTATAAGGGGTATTTATACTGAGGTGAGAGAGGAATGTGAAACGTCAGGTTTTTCAAAACAGGGTTGGCTCGCGGCTTGTCCTCGCGGCTTGACTGAGTCGCGAGATCCAGTCGCGAGTTAACCGTATGGCCAGTTGTCCTGTTTTGTCCTGTAGTGCTCCAGCTGGCATGACTGTTCACCTTCCGGCATGCTTGGCACATGTGCTGCGTCTGGCGGCTTGAAGCCGCGAGTCACCTGCGAGACCCAGCCGCGAGTCTCTGTTTTCTTGCACACTCTTGAGCAATCTTCACTCTATCTCACTCACTACCCTTACAACAAGCCCACCTAAATACAGGGTTACTAAATGCTGAAATACAAGCAAATTTGGCACGGAATAAAGCCAATTAGATGGTTGAATAAATTTCAACCTTACAGAAATGAATAGCAACCAACATGTAGCATCACTGGGATGAGTTATCATAAATACAAACTACATGAACTTTTCCTTTTTGATGTTTGGCTTGCATTGATGCTTTGCATATCTTCACAACCTCACAAATTTCTCTCTCCTACTTTCTATTATAAAAATCATGAGAAGAAGAATTCTAATATTCTTGTTAATTCCAATTGCTATCTTTTCCCCAAAGAAACGTTCACAACTAAAACATAGATTAACACTAGAGAGAGAGAGGGCACTTCTCAGAATAGAGGTAAAGATCAAACCAAGAAAAAAATTAAGGAAATGAAAGCAGAATCAACATCAAGTTAAAAGGAACAAGTGCTAAACTGTGACAAAAGTTACCGTTTGTTTAGTTGCTTCTATTGAACTACTTGTAGTTTAGCTTCTAGTTTGTAATACTGTTTAATGAACATGTGCTGTGCATGTGTGAGGCTAGTTCAGATGTCTTATGCCTATTGGCTTGATTGCATAACAGAATTTTGGCGGTTTAGTTAGTTAGTGGTTTTTTTGCCTCTGTTGTAGAATATAAAAAACAGAGAGCACCACTTGTAATTATTCATTCAATTAGATCAAGTTTTATCACATTTCTCTCTCAATATTTGATAGCATTAAATCTAATTTGATTAATATTATGTAGAAAAATTTAAATAGTTTAAGATTTACTCCACAAGATCAGAGATACAAGAACACTTCATCTACTTATAGTGACACAAGTCTACAATAGCATTTGCATTGGCCTAGGTTTTCCATCTGCAAGTACTTATTTAATTTTAGATGAATACAAGTGCAAGTGCTTATTCTTGCAATCTGTCAAAACCCATTGGTTGATGGTTGAAGCAGAGCTAGGGGATTGAGGTTCCTACTTTTGGCATAGAGGGAGGAGGTGGAGGACTCTTCTGCAGTGAGGCTGGTAGCAATGGAGAAGCTTTGTGTGTCGGTATTAAAGCTGGGACTTCCGTGCTGGGATTAGGCGCCGAAGGAGGGACATGAGCCCTCAGCAGTGGACGGAGCAATGGCGAAACATTGTGACCGGTAAAGGCCTTCTGGCTGATTGTTGATGAAGGAACTTGAGCTTTCAGTAGTGACTCTAACAAATGGTTTTTGTTTATTGTTTTTTGTTCTCCCACATGGAAGAGTCTGCTAGCCTCATGTGCAGGAATGCTCATAAGACAAAGCACTGCTGTGACTATGAGAAACATATTTAGAATGAGGAGATGGTTCAATGTAAATGAACAATTTGATGAAGAATGTGTGGAGCAATGGTTGTTATTATAAAGAGACCCGAAGCATGAACCAAGTAAAAGAGCTTCAACTTCAAGTTCCATGACTGTTGATAAAAAAACCCAAGAAGGTTCTACAACTTTAACCTAATGTTTTGTCTTTTTTTAACAAGTAACATCATACACACACAATAAGTTTCATAATTTTAAAAATAAAAAATAAAAAAGTTCATTGAGGGAGCAAATTGTGAATGATGTAACATCAATTTTACATGTGGTCACAACTAACATTATTTTTATTTTACACTAATCATAATTGATAACTTCAATGGTTATTATAAACTAACATTATTTTTATTTTGCACTAATCAAAATTGGCAATTTCAACAGTTATTATAAATAAATAAAAAAGTTTTGAAATTTGTTGTGTATTAGATTTATTGTTTTAAGGATGACATTACTTAAATACAACAGAGGCTTCTATATGGTCTGTTAATTGCCACCACAATGCAAAAATCAGAAACTTTCCTAACTGCCAGTGAAATAAGTTTCTATATATTCAGCTGGCCTGTTCTTTGCTTTTACAATTTAAAAACACAGAAACTTTCATCGCTACTGGTAAAAATTACAACTGATATTGTAACGTTCATATGATAGTTAAAAGCACTGTGATAACTAGGGCAGGCATATTTAGAAGTAGAGATGGATCAGAAAAATTTGATGAAGACTGTGTGGAGTATGTGGACCAACGAAGTGAGACAACCAAGTTCCAATAAACAAATTTAAAAAATTTATATATATATATATACACACACACAATCAAGGGTCTGTTTGGTTATGTTATTTAAACAACAGTTTTCATTGTTTAAACAACACAACATGTATTTTCACAATACTTAAACAACGTTACTAAAACAACATTACCAAACGGGCTCCTACTATTTTGTCTTCTAGAAGATTGGCATCCCAAAATTTGACCATTGATTTGAATTAAATCGGTTTGCTTGAGCAATGGATGTAGGGCTGTCTCGATACATTTAAGAACATAAATTTAAGTTAATACTAAAGAAACTAAGATTAATTTGATGAATAAATATTAATTAAACTAAAGTTAATTTCATATAAAGAATCAAATATCATGCTTCGAAAATAAAATTTAATAAAAAGAAATGAAATTTTATTATTCTTTTAGAGAAAGGAGGTTTACTTTATATTTGATAAAGCAATGTATAGTTATAAATTTTAATTTTGGAGTTAGGAAAGAGATGGAGATTGTTTGGTATCAATGGTGTGTGACCATGTGGGAGATTAGGGTGGCTAATAATGTTGACACTTAAATTTATAGTACAAGATATTGGCTAACAAAAATTAACAGCCTCAAAACGTTCTTCCCAACAAAAAAA
The DNA here is from genome assembly GCA_028535165.1 of Quercus tomentella. NCBI lineage: Eukaryota > Viridiplantae > Streptophyta > Magnoliopsida > Fagales > Fagaceae > Quercus > Quercus tomentella. The sequence continues at coordinate 43,728,421 of JAPQVY010000012.1, read as the reverse complement.
AGGTTTAAGGTTTTCACTTTTCAATTTTGTTGAGTTTCTATTGGTCTAATATTTTGGAGACCTTTTTGAAAGTGAGAAAAATATTGCACAACCTTTTTTTATTTTTAAATGATATATTATCATATAATTTTAGAAAATGCTAAAGACACTACAAGTTTTACTATATAAAGCATACAAATTGATATAACAATAAATGTTTAGTTGTCTCAACCACTTGACAAATGAATGTATGAATTTTTCGTTTTCTTTTTTTATTGGTAATGCATCAATTTGAAACTTTCATATGATAAAATTTATAATATTTCTAGCATTCTTCTATCGGCATTAACGGCATTAAGTGAAGTCTTTATAAAAAGAGGTAAAACCATTAAAAAAATGGGGCCTTAGGCGTAGGCCACTTCTTGAGCCGCCAGTGCCACTGAATGGATGTGAACTTATGAAAAACTAAACAGAAAAAGAATTCAACTAAAGAAGCAACTTCACCTCCTCCTGTCCACACCCATCAACTACGTGAAAATGACTGTAGTGGCGCTTTGATACCAAGCATACTGACATGTTGGCATTTGACACAAAGCCCAGCTTTGTAAAATTTCAAAAAGGAACGAACTTATCATATTGTACCCCATGAAAGAAAGAAGAGAAGGAATACCTAATACCCTATTTACTAGTCTTTACCAATGGCCTCCTCGCTTAGTTGTATTTCTTCTCCTATTATAAGATGGAGGTCTTGGGTTCCAGTTATAAAGGAATCAGTGGATTTTGGTTTGATTTATCATTTGGCATAAAGGAAAGGTAAAACTAGAGCCCATTTAGGTTTGTTCCTCTAAATAAATAAAGTAAAAAGGAAATGACCAATCTAAATAGTCATAATTAAAGATGCGGTTTTATTAGCTCAATTGGTAAATATTATTCTAAAAAAATTGATAAAATCTTTGGTTGTCGAATAAGAGACTTGGGGTTCCAATTCTACTTACACAATTAATTGGCATTTTGGCCTAACGACAAAGAACAATTATCATGAAGCGAACACCATAAATTAAAATTACTTACCTCTTCTCAAATAAATAAATAGTCGTAAAGTTGTTATTAGGTATTAGTTTTTAAAAATAATAATAATAATGGTTTTCACTTTTATGGTCAAGATAAAAAATGAAAATAGGTTGCAACTACTTCACCTCTTCTAAAATATATATATATAGTCATAAAGATGTTATGTTAGTCTTTTTTTTTTAATTTAAAAAATAATAATAATGGTTTTCACTTTTATGGTCCAAGATAATAATAGGATAATATAATAGGGCAACCAGTATCACTGTCATTAATTTGGCCAACTGAGCTATATACTTATATATATATATATATATATATAGAGAGAGAGAGAGAGAGAGAGAGAGAGAGAGAGAGAGAGAGAGAGAGAGAGAGAGAGAGAGAATACATTCATCACGATTACCAGCCAATGATCAATACCCAATAGTCAGATATTCGATTTCCTAAATATCGAAACAAATTTTGCAAAGCAACGATTTTTTTCGTTTGTTTATCATTTCGTTTTGGTTTCCTTCTTGTCCGTATGTTTTCATTTGTTGCAGCAGGAATCACAATATTAAACTAAAAGAAATTAAAACGTGCTGGTTCCCATTATAAAAAGGAGCTAACTTTCTTTTCTTCCTTTCGAGGGGGAATGTTTCTGTAGAAGAATGAGAAATTGAGAAAGACTACAGATTAGTCTAATTTAAGTTTATGCGTTTAAAAATAAATAAATAAAAAGGTAGATTGAAATGCTTATAAATGCATTGAACATGTTTGTGAGTAATAATATATATAGATATATAGATATATATATATATAAAAATTTTTTTTAGTATTCATGAGAGTAAATTCAGATAACCTACATTTTTCATATTTTCATTTTTCTTCTTAAGAATTTTTTATCTCTCCGCTTTTCCATCCTCCCAACTAAACATGCATAAGAAAAAAATTAAATTTTTCTATCCTCTACTTTTCTATCTTCACACCATTTTTTTATCCCCCACTTTTCCATCCCCATCCAAATGTAGCCTTAGTTGAACATTCCTCTGTCTATGCGAGGTTTATTTTACAAGCTCCAGTACTATAGCAAGACTTTTGTAGCAAACAAAAGAGTTGACAATTTCGGATGGGACACTATATAAGCACTTTACTTTGTTATATATACACAAATGAACTGAAAGAGACGCATGACAGAAATGCTTAAACATGTCTCTTCATTTCTCAGTTCTCATCTGCATCTTACAATTCTCTCCTGGCAGGGGTCATAAACTAATGGGACAAGTCTCATTATTATTACGGGGATAGCAAAACGTGAATCATTGTAATAAAATCCAATATGACTATATATATATATATATATGAGCAAAACTTAGATATAGTACCTTAATTACACTACTTTAGGTTCCCTTTATAAAACTCTGTCACGTGTCTCATTAACATTTTCATTAAACGGCGTTAGAGACCAACTATCTCCAGTTAGAAAATTCATCTAAAACATAAACCAATTTGCACAGGGCCCAGCATAAACCCATTGAATTATTGAAACCCAAACATAGGCGATAGACCCATTAAATTATTGAAAGAAAATTTAGCATAGAAAAGATAGATCAAAGAGAGAGATTACAAGATCTAAGAGGGTTAGAGAGAGAAAATGAATTGGAGATAGATCAAGATGAGAGAATGAAAGAGCGGCTGATCCGCCATGGCTAGCTCCCTCATGCTTCTCTCTTAGCCCAGACCCAAAATTGAGACCATCCTTCATTGCCATAGCTGCTTGCCATCGCCACCCCAAAGTTTCTCTTTCATTTTCTCTCATCTTGATTTGTCTATACTTCTTTCTCTCTAAAACCCCCTTGAGTTCTTTGATTCTTCCCTCTTTAATCTACCCAAATCTCTCTTGATCCAACTCATAAAATAAAATAAAACAAAATCAAAATAAATCAACCTCAAAAGCCAATAATTTCACACAAAACTGAACCTTGGGCTTGAGATTGGACATGTCACCAAAGATAGTAAGGAAATGAAGGGAGAGTGCTACAAGGGTGAAAGGGAGGAGGTTCGCCAGTGGTGGGACCCAGGAGGGGCTTAGCTGGTGGTGGGCCATTGGAGGATGAGAGCGAAGGTTGCCAAAGTGAGAGGGAGGTCGCCGGAAACCCTCTCTCTGACTCTAGTGCTGCCGTTGCTCAGTTGTGGTGATTTGGTTTGCAGAAAGAAAAGCTTGAGAAGCTATCCATGGTGGGCTGAAAGAGTTTTGGCATTTTGCGTTACTTTGATTTTAGGGGAATAGAGTTTTTTTTTTTTTTTTTTTTGGCGATTAACGCCGTTTAGCCATGATTATTAAATAGCCACATGTCAGAATTTTAAGAAGAGAACGTAAAGTACTATACTTAAGTTTTGCCATATATATATATATATATATATATGAATAATGAAAAAAAAATTGAGTTTTTTTCCCTATATAATACTGTACTTTTAATTAACTAAAACAAGAAATTAGAAACTGAAAAAAAACAAAAAAACAAAAAAAAAAAAAAAAAAAAATTATCACCATATCTCCTTAGAACAAAAGCAAAAGTTAAAAGGACAGAAGGACTGGGAATCATCCATTACCGTTAAAAAACAAGATAAGGTGACAACGTGCGTCACAAAATTGACTTCCCTAAAAAGTATGACTAACAAACCCAAACCCAAACCCAAACCACAAAGAAAAAAAGAAAAAAGGGAGTTCCCTTTCCTCCAAGGTCCTTGTGCATTATATTGGTGACAACATGAGATTGACATATGTCCTAGAATGGCCACATATCGACCCAGTGTCTCATTCAATACTCCTAGACGAAAGTCTCACTCAAAAAAACACACTCAAGCTAGTATAGATGACATTTTCAATATCCCGATAATAATAAGGTTGAGAAGATTGGGTTGCTTCGTATGTTGCTGACCTTGTGGGCCAAGCTTGACAGCTCGCATTGGCTTATTGTTGGAGAGGAGCTATGGGATGGAGGTACCCCCTTAGGGCAAAGAGGAAGGCAAAGGACTCTTCTGCTGCGACCCTACAAAAGCAGAAGCATTGTGACTCGCCAAGGTTTGACTGATTGTTGAAGCAGGGATATGGGTGCCTGGATTAGGTGCAGATGGAGGGACGTAAGCCCTCAGCAATCTCCGTATCAAAGGAAAGAGATTGCGACCATCAAAAGCCTTTTGGGTGATTGTTAATGGAGGGACTTTATGTTGCTGTAGTGACCCTAACAAATGGTTTTTGTTCATAGTATTTTGTTCTTCTGCGTGTAAGATTCTGCTGCTAGCCTCATGTGCATGGGAGCTCAAAGGAAACAGTAATGCTGTGATTATTATTAGAAGCATCTTTAGATAGAAGCAGATATGTTCATGAACAATTTGATGAAAAACTAATACCCATATAAATCATTGAGTTGGTATGTAATGAGGAACACATGTAATCAAGTGAAAGATTTTAACCCCCCAAAAAAAAACAAAACAAAATGATTGAGAAATGTGAAATAACTTTTTGTCACTAAAAGGTGTCGACAATTCTATGAATTACTTTTGGAACAGGGGGGGCCATGACACCCTCCCAGTCTCAATTTATTTTTTAAAAGAAAATAAAGATATTTAGTAATTTAAACTTTGAATTCACAAAATAATCATCATATTATAACCAAAAATAAAAATGGTCAACTCGTGTGTGTGTGTATATATATATGACTGCATCTAAAAACAAAAACCAAACAAACAAACAAAAACAATTATTTTTAAGAAATCTTGAAAAGCTTATTGATAAATAAAAAAATAAAAAAAATTATCTAGAAGGTTGAAACCAGAAAGACCTAAGTGTCATATATATAGTTGTCCCTTGTCACCTATTGCCAACTCACTCACAGCAGACCACCGACAATGAGATCTTCATGTTATTGAGTAAAGAAAAATGTTAAAAGTATTACTAATTTTATTATATAAATCTTATAAACTTATATAATAATGAATGTGATTAGTGAATTTATATTACCTAATAAATTTTTTTTGAGATGTATATTACCTAATATATTAAATTATTTTTTTGATAATTAGTAACATGTCAGTTTATAAGCTCTATATAGTAAATTTTGTAATATCTCTAACATTGCTTTTAAGTCTTAAGTAAATTAAATACTCATGGCTAGAATCTAAACTTTGGATATTGATATAGTAACACTCTTGAAACATTATATTTTTATGTTTAGTGTGCTCTTCTTGAAATCATTGTTTATTCTTTTTTCCTATTTTTTGTAATACTAATTGATGTTTTAGTAAAAAATATTTTATAAATGAAGTTTTTAGTGACTCATTTCAAAACAAATGTGTTGAAATAAATTATTGATTTTTTTCTGTAGTATTTGGTTCTCATTTATTAATTTAATTTTCAATCTTAGTACCTTTTATAAAAATCTTAATAATTATATTTGACTCCAAAGAAAATTCCAAGTTTCATCGTTAAGGATCCTCTTTATTCAACATAATTATTCACTTGTGTTGAGTCTATTGGACAAGATATCAAATGTAATCAATTTGTAAGAGTCTTAGTGAGTCTTGAGTTTGTTTGAAATCCAGTTCAAGTCCAAGGCAATAACAAGATTAAAGCACAAGGAGAAAACAAGTTTCTATATTCTCAATACCAACTCGATCGATCAAGAATTACTAATCTCAATCAATTGGCCATCATCAAGTTAGGGTTTTGTAGTTTTCATGCCAAGGTATAAAAGTAACCCTAGGACTTCACTTTTGGAGAGTCATGTGGTGTATACAAGCAATAAGACATTTCCAAACTCTCTTAAAGCATAAACCAGAGATCAAAGTATACATTTCTGAAGATCCCGTAATTAAGGTGAAGTTGTCACATCCGATTAACAAAAAGTTGTTGGAATGAATTTTCAAGTAGGCATTTGAAGTCGTGAGTAAGGTGCTTACTATTTAGGTAAAAGAGTCTATAGATTCGAAACTACGTGATCACGTTACATTGGTTTGATGTAATTATCTAAGACTTGCACATCTACTTGATGTAAGTGGGGTTTGGACGTTTGGACAAACCCCCCCCCCCCCCTCCCCCCTTTAGTATCATTAATTATTTTATAAATAGGAATTCATAATTTACCCATCAACAAAATAATAAGATAAAAGGTTTTGTCTTTTTCTATTTTTTTATACTATTTATTCTATAAGATTCTTATCTAAAAACATATATAAATAAGACCTTTAACACAATTAATGAATCGTTGAAACTAATTTATTAAGTTTAAAACTTATTTTGTAATTTTCTGAACACTCGGTCACTTTTATAAATTATTATCAATATATAATATGTCTAAATATTAAATATATTTAATATGGTGAGATTTCGATAGAAATTGAAACTCTTTTATTCTATGATACACCCAATACTGAACCTCATCTAATTAGGTTACTAAATACTAACTCAAATCTTTTATATAGTGAAAACCCGAATTAGTAATACAGGGATATGCAAATAAAAAACATTTCTTGGATAAACTTCACGACCCGGCGGTCTTTGTAATGGAAGAGACATTTGGCGGGAAGCACAGCCATAAAGCCATCTAGCGTCCCAGCGTGGGCCAGCAATTGCACCATGCACGCAAAAACTTGTTATGTGTTTACTCACCAATCACCATGCAGCAAATGTCATATTCGTTTCAATTCTGTCCTTCATTCCTCACATGGGAGCTTCGTTAAAGCTGTCTAAATTCCATGGATCTTATCTCCATAAAGAACTCTTACCATTTAAAACTTGATGGGCATATATCTCAATTCAGCATCAAATGATTGAGATACTTAAGACAAATTAATGTCCACACCGAAAGGTTACCGCGCTGCCTGCCATCCCAAGAGCAGAAAAGTTATTGGTCCCTCGTAGATGATAGGTGCAAAGTGCAATCAGTTCTTTTTCACCCAAAATAATGTTAATTATCTCTTTCGGTAGAGCTTTTTCATCTTAGCCTCTTCCTCAGATCAAGAGCTGTGTTCTTCTTTCTAATGGCATCCTAGCCTTTGCCCTGCTTGTTTGTTCTTAGTTTTCTTACGTCAGTTGCTATCAGATGCTTTTGTTTTGCTCTGTTGCTTTCTTTGTGTCTTTCTTTGTTCGATTGAATGATCCAGTTCCCTGCCTCGTATGCTGTTTCAGTGTTTCACATGGTGTTGTGGGGTTCTGGTTTTTTTTTCTGCTTTTGGTGTCATTAGGCCTTGCATGTGGGCCTCTCTGTTAGCTTTTGACATCTGTATTTGCTTGTCTTTTCGTTTTTGATCTGTTGTTGTCTTCGGCATTAAAGGGACTTTTTGTCTCTCTTCGATATTGGGCCGGGCTGAACTAAATGAGCATGTGCCCACAGTCAAATCCAGTAAATAACAAAGAGGACTTTCTTTTTTTCTTTTTTGAGAATCCGGATCAAATCCAGTAAATAAAAAAGAGGACCTTTCGTGAAAGAGGTGGCTCTTTATCTTTAATTAGCTTGTAACTTCATGTATATACATGAATATACTTTTTTTTTAAGAGAATGTGCTTGGATATTGTAATGACGCAATTTGAGTCCTAAATCCAAAAGTTAAAAGGATCTAAGCCCAAAGTACCTAATACAATGAATTTGTAGAAAGTAAGTTGGAAAACTAAGATCTAATGAATTGGGTAACGATTATAGTAGATCTAAATGAAAGTTCAAATAGTGTAAAAACACCCTTGAACGTTTAGACCCCCAATTAACAAATTAACCAATTCAAGTTTTATGTCAAACAAATAGTGTGCGGAAAATGAACATAAGCTATAATGTAGAATTGGACAAAACTATCTAAGCCAAATTAAAATCACAACCACAGCAGAAAATAAAAGGCAAAGATAAAGGGAAGGAAGATGCAAACACAAAGACAACACGCGATGTGTTATCGAAGAGGAAACCGAAACCCTCGGCGTAAAACCTCTCCGCTGCCTTCCAAGCGGTAAATAATCCACTAGAAAATGTAGTTGGGATACATGGACAGTAATAGACCCTCCAAGCCCAATCTACTCAGTGCACCTAAGCCCTCCAAACTTCTTGCTCCAACGAGGTTGCACCGAACCTTTTTCTTTTCTAACTTCCCGGATTCCGCTACTAGACCATAGCATCAACCAATGAAGATTGGTTCCTTCCTAACTGCTTTCCAGAACACCAAACAACCCTCTCACAGTAATGGATATGGTGAGAACAAGGTTTTGGTAAAAAGCCTCTCAAGGATTTGGCAATGGAGAGGAAGAGAGTTGAGGAATTTGAAGAGACACTAATGTAAAGATTGTAGATGGTTCAATCTTGTTTTGCTCTAGGGTTTCTCTCTCAAAATTCTCTCTGGAAGCTCTATCTCATTTGTGGGTATAAGGGGTATTTATACTGAGGTGAGAGGAGAATGTGAAACGTCAGGTTTTTCAAAACAGGACTGGCTCGCAGCTTGGCCTCGCGACTTGACTGAGTCGCGAGATCCAGTCGCGAGATAACCGTATGGCCAGTTGTCCTGTTTTGTCCTGTAGTGCTCCAGCTAGCATGACTGTTCACCTTCCGGCATGCTTGGCACGTGTGCTGCGTCTGGCGGCTTGCAGCCGCGAGTCACCCGCGAGATCCAGCCGCGAGTCTCTGTTTTCTTGCACACTCTTGAGCAATTTTCACTCTATCTCACTCACTACCCTTACAACAAGCCCACCTAAATACAAGGTTACTAAATGCTGAAATACAAGCAAATTTGGCACGGAATAAAGTCAATTAGATGGTTGAATAAATTCAACCTTACACTAAATGACAATAAAGTAAAACTAGACTAGTTTTATCTAAGAAAATCGTCCTCAGCACAGTCCAAGACGATTAGTTCTTGTATATAATTCTTGAAGTTGATTACAAGTACACTTCTTATTGCTACAGTATTTCTCTCTCAATTCTCTGATCCCTTTCTTTCAGGATCTTCTTCCTGTTTTATACTCTCTTTTTTCTTTCATCTCTACCCTCCACGTGTAGAGTAGATTGCTGATATTGATCATTGTCCTATCAGCATCTTCTTGAAGTTTCTGTTAGTAGCTATAAGGCTGAAAAATACTGTTCAAGTATCACTTCCTCATTAATGCGGCCAGAGAGTTAGTTACAGAGCATTCAATGCGGTGATAGCAACTTTCCCTTAGATATTTTAGGACTTCCCTCTGTCCTATGCTCCTATAATACTTATCCTTATTAATAAAATCTCCTAGAATGTTGTCCTGGATGGCAAACCACACCTTCATACCTCAGCTTTGCTCAGCCGAGGAGACCTTAATCCTTGGACCAACCTCTTGGACTCTTATAACCAAAACTAACCTTTTTATTTACTAACACGGACTCCTATGATAATGTTCACCCCTCCTCGGACTACTTCATGTTCTCGGATTGGGCCCTCGGCCCAATATATACATAGATATATATTGTAGGCCTAACACCCCCACAGTTATATTTAAAGATATACAAAAAGATGTATAGTATAATTCTTATGTATATAATTTAAATACTATTAATAGTCATTTTTTTATTTGGTTAACTCTTTAAAAAGTCTTGTTCGAATATTATTAGGTATAAAATGTAAACTATCCATATTCTTTTTTTATTACTTCTTAATTTTTGTTATTGTGAAGCACTTTTTCTTTTACAATTCATTTATTCTAGACTCTTTGATTTTTGTACTCAATAATTCACTTGGATGAATATTTATGATGTAGTCTCACATATGATTCTAAAATTAATAAATAAAACTCTCTCTAAAAATAAATAATTAAAAACACATAACGCAAAATTGGACTCTAATTTGAAATTTTAATTGGACTTTCTCTAAGTTTTTCCTATATATATATATATATATATATATAGATAAGAGATGATGTATTATAGATAAAATTTCTAGTGTAGATTATACTAGCAATGTAAGATTTATATCATAAATTAAACAAATGAATATAATATTGTATATAATTATAAAAAGTATATAACATTTTAGACTAAACAAAATATGTACAATGTTGTATACATTTGTAGAACAATTATGTACGTGCATGTGCATCCAGAATTATATATGTTGGTGCATTTTAATATTAATTGACAAATAATTGAGATATTTATTTTTATATTATTTATTTATATTGATTTTGTGTTAATTGAAAATGTACAGGAGTTTTAGATATAATGGAGAGTTATTGTATTAGAATTAACTTCAATCTTTAATTTTAGAAACTCCTGCCATTAAAATAATAAGATACGGTGATAATGCTCATTATTATTTAATGATTTCAATGAGCCTATGTGTGCACCATTCTTTCATATGTTGATAACAATACACATATGTCTATATTATAAAAATATCTATGTATGTAAAAAGTGATTTACAATTATTCATATTTTGAGAATGGTTGGACAAAGAATGGTGTTCTTCTGGAGGAGTTTTTGCTTTAGAAAGTAGTGCAAATTCATGGAGCCTACAATGCATGTGGCTAAGCTATTGTATCCTAAACATATCGTGCTAGTGAATCTATTGCACCAGATCAAGATGTATCTTTGATATTTTCCTGCAATGGTGCTAAATGCCTAAAGCCAGTGTCGCACCTCAACCAAATCATGTACCATGATAATATCTATCTTATTATTCTTATCATTAAAAGTTTATTTGCTCACTATATTTGAATATTTATTTGAGTGATTAATATAACAAATGAAAGCTTATATAATTTGTTGCGAGCTTGTTACATATTTATGAATTATGTAATTTTGTTATTTTTGAACTGCGGATCCAACAGGTATACAAGGTAGTGGTCTTAGTGGAGGCAAGAAAAGTGACAGACTCATTGACAAGAGGCACCTCCGGGGAGTTTTTTGAGCTTTTGGTAGTGTAACAACTCTGCATTTATTGATTCATGTTCCCTCCAAAAGTTTTTTTGTTAGGATCTTTAGTTGTCGGCTTAATTTCGTGACAATTTGGAAGTAATTTCTTCATTGTATTCATGTAAGTGTGTGGGTTTAGATTTGTATTGGGTTGGTGAGGTCCAACTGCAGAAAATTGAAAATCACATCTGCATAATCTCATTCGTACAAAAATGAAGCTGTCAGGCAAATTGAAGATCGAGTTCACTCGCCTCTCTCACTTAGGTACGAAAATACCAGTCCTTGAGATAAATCAGACACAACTTCCTTATTGTACTTATTTTTAGAGTGAGTTTGTATAAACTGTTACAAAATGATATTTTGAGTTTAAAATGAGCGTTTGAAAAAAAAAAGTTATGAAAAATTATGATTGTAAAACAGAGTTTTGAGTTTTAAAAACCTCTTCCAAAACATCTAACCAAACGAACCCTTGCCTTCTCTATATAACACCCAAAGATTGAAGGTTAAAGAGTGCTTGAAAATCCAGGGCAAAAACCTACCCAAGAGATCTCTAACTCTAAAATTCAATGAAAATATATTAAATTATTCGGCTCATTAATGCTAATCAGTATTCAGTATGTATGTCAGCTTTTTAATACAAATCAAACACTAGATTAATCATAACTGGCTTTTTGGTGCAGTTATTTAGCTTCCTTGCTTTCTAATTACATTTTTTATTCATTTAAACAAAATATTAATAGTAACATAGTAGTCATGTGCATGTTCTGCCTATATAGTATGTGTTTTTATTATTTCTTCCTAATCTGCACATGGGATCTCTAACTCCAAAGTTTAATGACCAAATATTTGAATGATTCGGATCATTAGTGTTATCCATTACTGTACAGTCTTGACAAAATTAAAATTGAAAATCATATTTGCTCTCAACTTTAGTAGCTATGGATGCTTAATCTATTATGATGATTTTGTCATGGTTGTTTTGTAAATTAGATAACTTTCTATTCTTTCTAGCTTTTCACAATACTGAGACAATAGGTTATAGATTCGAAGAAAATTATTAGAGTTTTGTCTTTCAAGATTAGTTTTTTCCTCCTTTTTTGATTCTCTCAATTCATAAAATTTACCCAAAACAAAAGATTACATAGTACAAATATTATGTCGGGTTGTTTCACATTTCACAGGAAAGAAACCATGGAAGATCAAATATTTGATATTAGCAATATTATACCTTAATAAGTTGAGCTCAAATTAATTTTATTGGTTTGCACGTATTTGATGTTGTACCCATAGCATTGGGTTGCTAAATTAGTCCTTACCCCTAATAAAAATTACATTCTCAATTTTTTTTAAGCTTTTATATTTCTGTATTCTGTTACTTTGACTTAAACTAATCTGTTCTTTCGGTTCCATCAAGAACATTTTTTTTTTTTTTTTTTTTTGCCTAATTGATTTTAAAATTCTAATAGGTCTAATTAGACTGCTGCATAATTGATCATACTGTCAGTATTAGTGAGGACTTTATTAATCTATATTCTGTTGATAATAATTCATATCCCATATCTGTATTAGTACTTCTAGCGACAAAGCAATCGAACAAAACAGACTTGGTTTGGGCGCAAATTGGGTGCTTGTGTATGTAGTACTACAGACAAAACAGTTTTCAAAAACCCCAAGCATGTTTCCTCAATTCTATTTCCCTTTCTTTAATGTATTATCAATGTAAAAAATTAGGAATGATTCACTTTAGAGAGTAAAATATTGAGGGCCTAGTTGTAATAAAAGTCTAGCCCAACAGGTCCATAAATATCATGTAAAGCAAATCCTGATGCATCTAGAATTTGATTGGTTGAGATCTCTATCTTCCCCTACAAAATTGTCACTTCTGTGAAAGATACTGAAGCCAAGAGGTAGCATCTAATCTATTGTTAGTTGAAAGATTAGTTCTTTTATTTAAAGTTCAGAAGGGTTGGATCATTTAAAGACGACAGCAAAGTATAAAAATGGGAACCTTTAGCTTTAAAACTTGGAGGCAGTGACAAGGCAGCTAATTTGTCATATACTAGGTGATGTGGAAATGAAGCTACCATGGGTTAGCTACATAGCTTGAAATTGGTTGACTGCCACTAGTCTCTTGAGGAGTTAGGAACCTATCTCATGTAGAAACCAATGGTAAATGAGGTCCTGGTATCACTTATCTATTGGCAGGAAATTATTCAAGCCTTTTGTATAATTGTCCCTCCTTTATAAGCCACTATAAAAGTTGATAGTGAAATGTTTGGCCAAGTACTTACTGGTTAAGCTTTCTCTAATTGACACTTTGAACCATTATTACCTCAAATAAATACTAATTATAGCATAAGTTCCATAGATTCTTCCATGCTCCACCAACATATATAGGACAGGCCTGTTAACAATAATAGCATATAAGTTCCTAGTGTCAGTGTCTTGTAAATTCTTTATTATCTTATTGCCTTTGTGCAATGCAATTATCCTTCCACTATAAAGTCAGTGTCCCTCTTATAGGTACAGGACAAAAATATTTAGCTTATCTACGACCCAACATAAAGGAGCATCTCTTTTTCATACTTGTGGTACTTGGATACAAAAATAATTCTGACACAAACATTTTCACATGGAAAGTGATAACACCTTTGTATAATTGTATGAACAGTCTGTAAAAGAAAAATCAATACGTTGTGGTGATCAAAATAACTAAAAAGAACTTGCACACATGGCAATAATGATAGTATACTAGATATATTTGGAATACATCTACATCACTTGATTCCAACGATAGTCAAGTTAAAATTTGAATGGCCAAATTGTAGGAAGATTTGCCCACCATCTTGCTTCAGAAGTTCATCAAAATGAGAAAATCTTGGCTGGGTAAAAAGAAATTGCCTATGGCAGGGTAGGCAAAGTGTAAGGACAGTTTCAGGACATGTTAATCTCACCGGTTCATAACTTAGGAAAGAAGATGGCAGAATTCTATAAGGGAAATTTCAAAATACCAAAGAAGTGTTTAATAAACTACAATGCTGAACCATTTCACATCAAAATTTCAAAAATATTTGCGTTGTTCACACTAATATCAGGTCTCCACCAAGAATCAAAAACAGGGGAAACAGGGGTGGAAGAAAATCTTATATATTATGAAGAAACTCATAATACACTTGCTTCCTGAAAAGTTTGGAATGAAAATATATGTAAGTTATTAGACTCACTCTCCACAAAAGAACTGCATCCAATTTAAAGTGCAAACCAAAGAGAATAGTTTTGATATGGCTTGCTAATGCTGGAAAAAGATAAATAGTCTTTATATGTAAATTGAATAAATTAGAACATCAAAACACCAAAAATAGATCAAATGTTGTGCTCAAAAAACCATAACCAAAATATCAAATCATGGTTGATCAGAAATGTCCATTGCTTCATTGAAACAAATAAACATGGATGAAGTAGAACCTGAAAGCTCCAGGAAGTCCATCACCAACAAAATTCATAATACAGCAAACTCTTACACTATCAAATTAAGGAAATGTATTACATCTATGAAGAAACAGAAATTGAGTAAACACATGTTCGATACATTAAAGTACTCCAAAATTGTACAAGAAAGACCAAAAACTGTTTTGTTTTATTATTTACTAGAAAGCTCATTTTGCTGCTGGATGTACAAATTTCACTAATCTTTTACAAAGAATTCTTCCTACTTTCATTTCCTGCTTATCAACAAACTCAATGATAAAGAGTGGGACATACATAAGGACAACAGATTAAACTATGTGAAACAACTGCAAATTACTGTGATTGAAGATGAACATGTCGGTTCATTTTAGCAATGCTGTACTCATAAGCACGAACCAACCGTTTCCTAAATCTTCTGAGGCCTAGTCTTACATTTTGGCCATCAAGATAGATATTCTTTGTGTATTCCCAACCCTTTTTGTTCACAGTCTCTGGATCTCTTAGAACAATATCATTTTTATCGTATTTTTCATACAGTGAGCTCTCTTTAGGAACAATTTCATAACCAATATACTTCAAACCAAGCTTCCTTGCAGGTTCTCCATAATATGTCTCTGCCGCCCAATCAGTTCCAAGGGGAACAATTTGAATAAACACAGATCCCGGCCTCATAAAGAGAAAATGAGTCATGGCTGCCCCATGAACCCCAATCATTACATCACTTGCATTAAGAGCCCTATAAATCTTTGCCAATTCTGATGTTCGG
The DNA here is from genome assembly GCA_028535165.1 of Quercus tomentella. Taxonomy (NCBI): domain Eukaryota; kingdom Viridiplantae; phylum Streptophyta; class Magnoliopsida; order Fagales; family Fagaceae; genus Quercus; species Quercus tomentella. The sequence goes on along the minus strand of JAPQVY010000012.1, from coordinate 43,713,244 downwards.
TCAGGCCTCAAAACATTGACTCGAAACCCAATATCCTTTGCCATTTTCACCAATAAATTCTCATTAGTTAACGCCCTAGATCCATTTCGAGATAAAATAACTAGTGTAGGCTTCCCTGACCGATCCTCTTGCTCCTCCTTTACAATGTTCAATGATGTTTCTGATGTTGGGGATAAATGAAGCATCTTTTCCAGCTTCTCTTTTGCTTCTCGCTCCTCATCTTGGATCAAACCCCTAATCCGAGGCCAGTAAGCTTGGTCTAAATGATTTCGAAAATCAACAATGCTCTTATTTCCCTCCATCAATGAAGAATCCACAGTAAGCTCATCATGTATTCTCAAACCAACAATGGCTTCTGGGAAGCAATGGATTCTCTTGTCCCCACTAAAATCAATTGCTGGATAATCAGAGAATTGAGAAAGTACATCTCCATATTTCAAAATCCACCAATCATGATATTCAAGAATGACAAACACAACCTTCTTGTTAAAATGCTGGGAAGTAATGAACAAAGGCAGAATCCCATCATTGAATTCATGATAAACGTTCCCCGTATAACCTCCAGTTGAAAAGAACACAGCCGGAACATCATGCCGGACATCACAATGATGATTAACACCAGAATGCTCGTTCTTTGCAATAAGGTCTAATTCATCAATGGTGTCCATAGTACCTGTTTCCCATTTTCGTGTATATGGTCTGATCTTTTCATGCTGGATTACCTCATCTCCCTCTTCATCACCATAATTAACGAAATCATTTTCGTCTCTTGAGGTGTAAAGGAAGATTGAAGAGGAAGCAGAGTGTGTTCTAACATCCCCTTTCATAACACAAATATCAGAACGAATACTGCTCCTATCACAGCATATTGTTCCTGCATATACATAATAACAAAAGAGAAATCACTAATTAAAACCCATACATGTATTACAGAACAGTAACAACAAAATTAGTATCTTTCTAAACTTTAATAACAGTTCATGATTATGTTGTTGGATCAAACTCAATCCAAAAGACAAAAATCAGACCCTGCTCTGTTGCTGAGGGCTAAAGAGGTGGGGTACGCGAGGGGGTCCCAAATCCCAAATTAAATTCACCAAACCTTAAACAGTTAAACACACAGCCAACATACAGCCTTTTAAGATTAAAATTAATTGTTCCCACCTACCAAACGGAAATTATATTATGAGGGTTTTATAATCACATGGTCAAATCCTTTCCAGTACATCAATACTGTTGGATAAACTTAATTCCAGATTGGGAAATAAAAATAATAAAAATAAAAACAAAAAATAAATAAAAAATAAAAAAACAAAATAAAACAGAAAGATAGTAGTTCTAACCATTAGAGACTGAAGAACACAGGGGAGTATTTGCACCCATATCAGCAAAGGGGTCTCCAAATGAATCTACAAAAGCCACAAATACACGTCAAGACTCAAATAAAACAGAGAAAAACAAGAACAAACCAAAGGAAAATAAGAAAACCCATGAGAGAGAAAAGCTTACAGAGTAGAGATAAAGTGGAAACAGAGTTGAAGAAGAGGTGTGGAGCTAGTATAAAGGAACAAGAGAGAAGAGAGATGATGAGGAGAGAGAGAAGCTTAGGCCTTGCTCTCTTGTGAAAATAACCAGAGCTTCCACACTCCATGATGAGAACTTGAGACTCCTCATCTTCTTCAACATGTTTCTGACCTTTTCTGCAGAACTGGTGATGGTACCGATGATATTGCACCATTTTCTATGTAAAGCTTTGATTTTTTTTCTTTTTCTTTTCCTTTCTTTTACAACTACTATTTTTGCTTTATGTGATCAACCTTTTGAACTGGGTTTTGATTTTGAACTTTGAAGTGAACCCAAGAAGACAGAGAGAGATATATGTTATTTGAAGGTTTTAAACTGAAACCCTTAGAAAGAAAGAGAAGGGTTTATCTTGGAGAGGAGAAAAAAATACAAGTTGATATGTCTTGTAGTATAGTTTTATAAGGTGTATTTTATTGGGCTCTACTGTTTGTTCCTGTAAGAGAGAGAGATGAGAAAAAAGCTGGTGGAAAATGCTATGATGTTGTGCTTTGTGCTAGGTTGCTTCTGGGGTTGATGTATTATCGTTGGGAGAGAGAATCAAATGGTGGGAGAGTATTGGAGCTGTCAAACGAGGGTGATACAGCTTTTGAATGACCAAACATTTTTATTATAATTGTTTATAGTCAAATGCGTGTAAAGAGAAACTATTAACTTGAAATGACTTTTATTCATCAAAAAAAAAAAAAAAAAACTTGAAATGACTTTCGGATTCGCGGTTGGCCCTATGGCTTATGGGAGATGGGAAGTGGGAGCACAGGTCAAAAGCGACTGGCGACTGCTACAGCCTACGCGCTTCTTGAAGGCTCGTGCAACTTGTCACGAGCGTGTCCTTAACGAAACTCGCTTCTCTAATCGAATGAAGCGAAGGAAAAAACATTCTACCAACCAAAAAAAAAGTAATAATTTTTTTTTTTAGTTTTTCTATATTTATCGTGAATATAATATTTATTTTTTTTACAAATAGCCTCTTAATAAATATTTTAAAGATACCGGTTAATCGGATCTCATGAAATGCTCTATCTTTATAACTTGGTTTAAATTGAAACATTTTAACTAGTTTCAACCATTGTTTTGGTAAGTGACATGTTATCTAATGTCAATTCCAACTATTTTCAGTTAAATATTAGGTTAAGAGACTTAGGGTTTGTTTGGTATTAGTTTTTAGTTTTTATGTATAACCTTTTAAAACTTCATTTTTTCCTATTTTTTCTCATTTTTTCAAATAAAAATTCAAAAATATAAATATACTTTAGCACACTTTTAAAAAAAAAATTATATAAAATGTTCCCAAACAGACTCTTAATACTTTAAAACTGCCTGGCCCATTTAAATAGTAGTTTATGTTGAGACCTTGCCCTTCTCAACGTCAACAAGGCCAAGATCTTATTAGACCATGGAGGTCAATGTTTAGTAGGCTACAAGTAGTAACAACAAGTCCCATGACCATGGAGATCAAGATCTCTCTTACCTTCGTTGCTTTCTGCTACCCTTTTTCTCATTGTCGACTCTCCGCTTGAGAATCCGACCATCGAATCCGTTGGCCCTCTCGGCTATTAATAAAAAAAATTCCTTAATTAAATTTTTTTTTGTGTTTAATCAACTCTCTCTCACATAAGAGATAAGGTTCTAACACAAATTTCATTTAAAAATCATGGTAACTTTTAAATAACAGTATAGCAATTTACACTACACACAAATATACTTTCTGAACCAATGTAAGGCAATTATCCATCTTCTTTTTTTTTTTTTTTTCTTTTTTTTTTTCTTTTTTACAAACAAACACATACAATGAAAGAAAACGGGATTCTAACATGAATGACTCATGATAGGCCCTAAAAAATTTTCTTCGTGATCTTATTATTACTATTATTAGTCAGATATATAGATTAATTTTTGAAAACCCATTGAGCAACCAAACAATCTCTAGGCAAGTACAGATTCTCCATCCCACAATTAGTTAGGTAGATCCCCCTCGCCCCATAAATACAAATAGTTAGCTAGAAGATACTAAAAACCGTTGATGTTGTTATATTAAAATGTTGAAAAATATATACTAATTTTATGATTGGAAGCAATGCTTTGATTGTTATCAAAGTCCATCGCACAGAATAAATCCCTAAACCACGTTACGCCAACTAATAGCCTTTTTAATGCTGCGGCTGCCCATGGAAACAAGCTGTCAAAGCACACCCTCCACAAAATGATTTTTCAATATAGAATTATAGAATCCTGTAATTGTTGCATGGAGATGTTTCATTGTTTCTATACAACTAGGCACTGGTGGTCTCAATTTATTATTATTATTTTTTTGAAACATTGTGGTCTCAATTTATTAGAATAATATGAAAGTGAGCAATTTGTGTATGATATTTGTACCTGTTCAGCCTAATACAATTAAATGTGACTGCATGGAAATTGTAACATAGCATGGATTTAGTATATTGCTGTAGCACTTTTGGCCAAAAGGGTGGCAGAATTGCACGTAATAATTAATTTATTATTATGCTACAGTCCTATATGATCATACAGCTCGATTCAAATGTGCATGATACATTGGACATATAGTCTGAAAATGACATCTCATGCACCCATTGTTGTATACTATGTATACAACAATGGGTGCATGAGATGTCATTTTTGATGGATTCCAGGTGTCTGATCATAGTTGATGGAATCCACACATTCTTGAGACTTACATGTGTTGAGAAAGCCATGTATGCATGCATAGGATGTTGGAAATGGTTCTTTCATGTGGCTTAGTTGATTTAAATCTTTTTTTTTTTTTTTTTTATTTAGGTTTCAATTAGTTCAATTGGTAAAGCTTTTTGTCTTCAAATAAGAAATCTGAGATTCAAATCTCATCTATATCAAAAACTAATTAGTGTCTTAGGTTAATGATAAAAATAAAAATAAAAATAAAAACAATAATCATAAAGCGAACGTCATAATTTAAAATATTATCTATAAAAAAATCTTCTCTCATTTAATTTTTTTTTTCTTAGGTCATAATATATCACTTTAAATTAAGAATAATCAAAAGACAAGCTAGGGTATGATTAAGCCCATAACAGAATGTTTAGGAAAAAAAACCCATAAAATATGCATGAAAAAGTGGGAAAAGTGAAAACTAAGAAATGATGTTAAGTTTTTTTTAAAAAATCAATTAATTCAGCGCAAATGTTGTGAACCTAGACATTCTCAACAAACGAGATGAATATTCATAGTACAATCCAATTGCAATAGTTTAGATATTGTCTAAATTATTTAATTGTCATTGGGTCACAGACTCACTTGAATAATTAGGATATTTTGTATCAATGGCTTATGGCTTGTTGTAATGTAATGAGATATGCAGTTTCTAGCACAATCCTATATGATGCAACTCAATTCAAATGTGATACAGACATGTGGTTTGAAAAGGACATCTCACGCATCTACATGAGAGGCTCTCAATTGAAGGTTGAATATACACATCCAATGCATTATGCATTGGATATTGATGTTGGAGAAGATTATTTCATGTGGCTTAGTCCATTTAGATTTTCTCATATTTTTAGATTTTTTTTTTCATTTGTCATAATCTATCATTTTAGATTATTAATGAAGTCATAAATATAGACAAGTTGGAGTACAATAATTAAGCCCGTAACATAATGTTAAAAAAAAATCCATAAAATATTTATTTAAAAGAAGAAAAAAAATACTGAGATATTATGTTAAATAAAAATAAAATAAAATAAAATCAGTCCATTCAGCTCACATGATGTGTCATTCTCAAAAAAAAAAAAAAAAAAAAAAAAAAAAGCCTCACATGATGTGAACATAGATATACTAAAAAAAAAAATATGAATATTCACAATACAATCCAAGTTGCAATAGTTTAGAACTTTATATATTGTTTTAAAATTATTTTTATAGTCATTGTCAGAGACTCACATGAAAATAATGAATAATTAGGAAATTTCGTATCAATGGACAATGGCTATGGCTTATGGTATGCTATTGCTAGCCCCACGCCAAGTTCTAGGCGCGTGAGAGAACGTGACCTCAGCAGTTTTCCACTGAGGCGTGGTGGCTTGAACCAAAAAAGTCTAAAATTGCAGGTATGTGTTGTGTCCTAATCTTAATTATATCGCCTTGAGACCAACCAAAAATACATATATATTTTTCTCAAAAAAAAAAAAAAAAAACCATATATATTAATATGAAACAAGAAAATCTATCTTTTGCCAAAAAGAAAGGGAAAAATACAATGAAAAGTTACAAGAGGGCGAAAGCAACATATATTTTGTGTTTGGAATTTGGATCAATTTATTTTGTTTTTTATATTAAAAAAAAAAGGTAAAATTATGGTTGGCTAAAACAAGGCAAAAATGTTTTTGCCCTCTTGCCCAAGAGATGTAGCAAAATGCTCCTGTTTTGAAACTATCTAGTAAAATACTCCTGTTTTGAAACTCGATTTTCTAAAAATCAAGTTTTACATTGAAACTCGATTTTTAGAAAATCAAGTTATAGGCAATTAAACATAAAAAAAAAAAAAAAAAAAAATTATGGAACTCGAGTTCCATGTGAATTTTTTCAAATAACTTGATTTTCATCAAATCGAGTTTTACATTGAAACTCGATTTTCTAAAATTCGGATTTTAAAACATGGTCATTTTGCTAGATAGTTTCAAAATAAGGGTATTTTGCTACATTTTTTGGGCGAAAGGGACAAATGCCCATTTTGGCCTCTAAAACAAATAGTGAAATCATAAAAATATGTACATAAACTAATGATAAAAATAAATTCAATTTTAAATTGAAACAAGCATTCATCAGGTGGTACTTGAAGAACAGGAATAATAGATAGGTGATGGTTCATGGTGCATTCCAAAAGTATTGCTCTTTGACCTTCCAATTAGGTTTTGGCTCTTACCTTTATTATTGTTATTTTTTCCTCAATTTCTATGATTACCATATTATGCTTTGAGATTTTTTTTTTGTTGAGAATCTGCTTTGAGGAAATTTGAAGCAACTAGCCAACTACAATAAAAATGCACTAATAGGTGATGGTTCATGGTGCATTCCAAAAGTACTATTCTTTGACCTTCCCATTAGGTTTGGCTCTTACTTTATTATTTTTTGGGTAAATTGCATAGTATACCTTTGAAGTTTGGAGTTGCTTAGATTTTATATCCTGAAGTTTGAAAATTTTGATTTTACACTCCAAAATTTGGTTCCGTTAGCAAAATCACACCCTCGGTTAGTTTTGAGTGTTATGTGACACGTCATTATGCCAACATGATTTTTTTTTTTGGCCAAATCAACCCTTAAACGGAGCCGTTTTGCCCAAAACTCACAACACACACTGCAGATTTAATATGACACCATTTCATAGCTATTCCCAAACTTAAAACCCCATGAACAACTCATTTCCCAAATCCCTCTTTTTACAAATTTTGGCAACGCAGTATTTTTTTTTTTTTTTTTTTTCACCGAGCACCCCATTGAATCACAGATAAGTATTATATTATTTATCTATTTTTCATCGGAATCTTTGATCTCCATCTCTATCTCAAGTTCTCAACTTTATTTTTCTTTCTTCCAATTTTTGTTTTCATCCACTATCATCTTTTTAAGCCATAACCCCATCCCAACCTCCAGATCTTACTCTTTTTTTTTTTTTTTAAATTATTATTATTATTCTTTCTATAGTCCTCCTATTAATGTTGTTCTTTTCTTCTTTCTTCTTAATTCAATTTTTTTTTCTCAGAATTCTATTGATTTATCATCTGCTAGTTGTGTTGAAGATCTTAACTTTTTGAGTTAATGATTGCTCTAAACTGGGTTGAGTGAGGCACGTTAATTGTTTAACTAATGAGAGATGCTACGTCTACAACATTTTTACAATATTTTTACAACAAATCACAAGTGGTTCGTTGTTATTGGTTCAAATTTGAAACTAACACTGAGATTACTTTTTTGCCCCAACAATAACAACCAGTAACAACCCGCCACTTAGGATTTGTTGTAAAAATGTTGTAGAAATGTTGTAAATATATCATTTCTCTTAACTAATCTGCCTATCTTTGTCTTTCTAAGAAAAGAATTTGTTTAAATCTATTTTTTTCTTGAAAATTTAAAGATAGTCACTTGATTAACAATTTTTTTTTTTTAAATATATATATATATATATATATATATATATTTATATATTTGGGAATGAGGTGTTCATGGGGTTTCAAGTTTGGGAATAGCTGTGAAACGATGTCGTATTAAATCTGCAGTTTGTGTTATGAGTTTTGGGCAAAATGGCTCTGCTTAAGGGCTGATTTGGTAAGAAAAAAACATGTCAGCATGACAAAGTGTCACTTAACAAGACCAAATTTCTCAAACTTCAGGTGTAAAATTCAAGCAACCCTAAATTTTAGGGGTGTACTTTGCAATTTACCCTTATTTTTTCCTCAATTTTTATGATTAACATCTTATGCTTTGAGGAAATCTATAGCATTCAATTGTTTACTCTGTCTAAGGTCTTTCTGCAAAGCACCAATGAGTTTTAACAAATGTAAGTATGTAAACTACTAATTCATATAGCCATAATCCAATCTACTCAAGGTGCTGATGGGTACAGAAAAAAGAGCAAAACGCCGAATTTCTACTTTGTCAATATTGTAGTACTTTGATTCTTTGAAACAAAATCTCTATTCAAATTTCAAAGTACTTAAAAGTAATGACATCCTTTGCAGTAACAAGTGTAAAAATATCCTAATAATGGAATGACAAACTGACAATTACTTAAACCAAAAAATATGTAGTCAAAAGATACGATCCTATAGGAAAATGATTCCCACTATTTGAAATGTATACATTAATTTAGATTAAACTTGTAAATTTAAAAGTGTATATAAACTACCACATTATTTAAAATTTTAAAATAACGTGGCATTATGCACGCTGTTAAATTAAGAAGACCTAAATTTTTAATTGTAAAAAAAAAAATAATAAAAAAAAATGAAATGAAGAAGACTGTGTCCCCATGCCGTTATTGTGTGCAGCTAAGGATGAGTAAACACTAAGGAATGAAGAAACCTTATGAATCATTGGCCCCAAACATATACGTTAGGGTAAACTTTCAAAATAAAAATTTGAGAGAAATTTTAACATGGTAATTTTTTATTTTTTTTTTGTTAACTTTAAAAATATGGGGTAACAAGTGTAAAAACATCCTAATAATAAAATGACAAGTTGACAATTGCTTAAACCAAAAAATAGGTAGTCAAAAGAAACGATTTCATAGGAAAATGATTCTCACCATTTGAAATGTATACATTAGTTTAGATTAAAATTTATAAATTTAAAAGGGTATACAAACTACCACATCATTTAAAATTTTAAAATAACATGGCATTATGCACGTTGTTAAATCTAAAAGACCTAAATTTTTAATTGTAAAAAAATTTAGATGAAATGAAGAGGACCATGTTCCCATGCCGTAAACATATTATTGTTGAGTATATATATGTGAGTAAAGTCCTAACTGAATAATGATAAGAATAATGAGTAGTTAATTTAACATAATTGAGTACATACCAATTAGGTTTAGACATTTTGAGTTAAAGCGTGTTTTTATATGTTATATTAATTATTCAAGGGAGCTTTCCAATGTGTTTATCTCCCTACCAATTATTGTGTGTAGGGAAGGACTAAACACGAAGGAAATGAAGCAACCTTATGATCATTGGCCCTGAACATATAAGAGGATAGATGCTAGCTAGTTCATAAAGGACGTCACGTGTGCATTAGGGCTTTGAACTTTGGCCATTGGGAAGGTTAAAAGATATTCAAAAATAGCAGGCAACAACAATGTGCGAATAAACAATACAGGACAAGGTGTTGAGACTAGGACCATCATTGGCGGCGAAATAATAATGCAATTAGAAATCAAAGGTTTCGCTGCTGCCCTACAACTTTGAGTCATTTGACTATTCTATATGAAGCTACCTTAGAACATCTATATATTTCTAAATTATTTTTTTAAGTACTCTCTGTCCGGAGTGGGGAAGAAGTGTAAAAGAGGTTTTAGGATTTTACTCCAAGTATTCCTCAAAACGTTTGAGGTCACTTATATATGACGTCCTTTTTACGATGATGATGATTACTTTTTATCACTAAAAAAGATATTAATGGATTAATTTCATAATTTCATATTTTAGTCCAGAAGGGTTGAATCTAATATCTTTTATTTGATAACATTGCGTTAACTGAAAGTTACTCTTGAGGTAACTTAATTGTAACCAATTTTAATTCTCTTGCAATGTAAAATTCTAAGTCCATAAGATCTGAAGGTTTGATTTTTTTTTTTTATATTTTATTTATTTTTGGCCAAGTGAAAAAGAAAAAGTTTATAGACTCCGAACAATCTTTAAACTTCAATGTAACTTAATATAAGTACTTACATTCTTAGTTTTTACATTCTTATATGCACTTGTGAACCAATTTTAAGAACGGTCGTTGCAATATACTAGTAAAGATCATAGTGATCTTGCTAACAATTGTGAATAGCAACTCTAATTTTATACTTAATATTTAATATTAGCAAATAATTAAGAAAAAAAAAGGTTGAAAATGGATATATTGTAAATTCATAGATCAAACAAGTTTGATTTGGTCAATAGCTTTCTGGCTTTTTTTTTTCCAGTCTTGATTCTCTTGAATATCCTAGGTACTTGACAACTCATAAGATTAAAATTAAAAAAACAATAATAATAAGCATAAATGGATCGGTCGATATGGTACAAAAACAGCCACTTCATGGTCCAATAGTCAAACATGAAACAACCAATTTAACTTTGTTTACTAAAGTATAATTATATTAAGATAAAATAAAAATTCACCATTTAGGCAAATCAAAACAGAGAGCACGGGAATGATCAAGAAATATTTAAAAATTTTCCCTTATGTATATTCAATATAAGGGGATTCCATGCATCTCTCGAGCCTTGAGCATATCTTTTTATTTATTTTACATATTTGGAAAAATAATCATATTCAAGAGCCTTGTCCATTCAAGGCTAAATTATTTAACATCAATTCAAGTCCAAAGCGTTTGAATCTAAGCACATGTGAACCATGTGTTTAGTGTCAGAACTCAGAAGAGAACCCCATACCTTCTCTTCATTCTCTTTCCATTTTGTTTCTTTTTAGAAAACCATTAGTGCCATGAGCAGATATATCATTTGAGACATATGGAGATGGAGAAGCCAGGGATGATGTGGGGTTCTATGTTCACTTTGAACCCCATGATGAGATGGGACAGATTCTTTACCCCCCTCAAGATAGGAGATAAACTATTATAGCAATGTGTCATAGATCTTGATGGAGTTTAACCTATTTTTATTTAGGTTAATAAAATTTGTATGAATATAAGATAATCAATATGTTAAATTGTTAAAATTATACACATATATACATACGTACAAGAAAGTGAAAATAATATTTTAAAATGTTTTTCCTATAGAATTTTTTTTTTTTTTTTTAACAATTTTTTTCCATATACATATAGTGCCATTCACAACTTAAAATTCATGTGAAAAAAAATTAGTTCTAATAATACGAATCAAAAAAATTTAAGATATGTCTATACAGTGTTTATAAAATTATTTGAAAATGGTTTCCATTTACTAATATAGTGTTACCAGCGCATGGGAGAATGAGTATCTCAGCAAAAAAAAAGAAAAAAAAGAAAGGATAATGAGGAAAACTTAAAACTTGCCACCACTTCGCTGGAATTGAAAAATGATAATAAAATAATAAAGAAAAATAGGAAGAAATTAAATAAAGTGACTATTATGGTCAATAAAAATAAATAAAGTGACTATATTAGTAACTTGTAACACTTGAATTATTAAAAAAAAAAGGTCAGTGAGTTATTTTTTTTTTTTTAAAATTAATCTAATTTAAAGATATTAAGAAATGTAATAACATAAAAGGCTTCATCACCTATAATTTTGATTTTTTTTTTTAATTGCAAGTCCTTCAACACAATTCATTATTACGGTACAAGACAAAGAAATTGCTCAAAGATCTAAGACTTGAAAGATTAATAAATAAATAAATAAATAATTGTATTCAGATAAATTTATCATTAGCACTATTTTCTTCTGATTTTTTTTTCTTTACTTCTGAGTTATGAATTTTTAAAAATAATGTTGGTCTGAGGATCATAAATATTTAAGACGTATCAGTTTGATATAGAGCAAAGGGTGGAAAATTTTGAGAGTAGAACTGCAAATAACACCCTTTTGTGTAGAATATGTGTGCACGCAACAAGATCCATTTATTTGGAGAAAATGACCGTTGAAAAGAAGATGTGTTTAAGAACTCCTTTTTTTATTGTTATAGATAAAATTATCCATTTCAATCTCCAAGCGATTGGACCACTGGGGATCACTCACCTGAGAATTCTGGACAAGCAGACAATATATATGCATGATAGCAAATTTATTAGAAAACTATTAACGGCTACGCAATAAATTATAAATAAATATTAAGAAGTTGATTTATAGCTCCTGCTTTCTTTTATAATCCATGGATCCTATATTATATTTAGGAATGACAACAGATTGGACTGGATGGTCCAAGTTGGATCATGGTATCTCATCCTCTTCTTAGGGTGAGAAAATCTTGTAGAACGAGAACGTGGCAAGACTTGGGTGGAAGCATTTTACCGTCTCTAATTAGGTAACTCTGTCAATAATGAAATAGAAATGAGGAGGAAAAGAAAGAAGTAATAATGAGAGTGATAAATGTGTTTTAGGAGATAGTCATAAAATTATAAATAAGATATGTATAAAAAATTAAATTATAATATAAATATATTAAATAAAAAAATGTATAACTACTTGACTATATCCCAAGTCAAGTAGATCTATTTTTTTATTAGGAAAATTACAACTTACCCACATATGGTTTGGCTGAAATTTAAGTTGCTTACCTGTAATTTGAAATTTGACACTTTACCGACTTGATGTTTGATCGAAATTTAAGTTGCTTACTTATGATTTGAAATTCCATGATGCAAATGTTTTACTGGATTTTTTTTATTATTTGATCTTGTGTTTTTATGTTTTTTGTGTTTTTGAAGAAAAGAGACATAAAAGTGAGGCAATTATATGTTTAGCCCTGTTTTTAACATAAATGGATTACAGAACTCTAAGTGGGCTAACTCCAGTTGGATAAAGTGTCAAATTTTAAATCATAGGTAGGCAACTTAAATTTTGACCAACTCACAGGTGGGTAAGTTATAATTTGCCATTTTTTATTATTTAAACAAAAAAAAAAAAAAAAAAAAACTATTTGACTTGGGATGGGGTGAGATGAGACAAGGCAAACAAAACTCATTCCCATCTCATCCCCCCTTCGAGGTGGGGAAAATGTAGGACAATGCAGGTTTGAAATCTCATGATGCAAGTGTTTTGCTGGATTTATTTATTTATTTATTTGATCTAGTGTTTTTGAAGGAGAGAGACATAAAAGTGGAGCAAAATTTCATGTATAGCCCTGTTTTTAACATAGATGGACTCAGGTGAGTAAAGTGTCAAATTTTAAATCACAGGTAGGCAACTTAAATTTTGACCAAACTACAGGTGGGTAAGTTGTAATTTACTCTTTTTTATTTAAAAAAGAAAAAGAAAAATTATTTGACTTGAGATGGGGTGAGATGAGACAAGGCAAACAAAACTCATTCCCATCTCATCCCCTCTTCAAGGTGGGGAAAATGTAGGACAAATGCAGGTTGAGTGAAACAGAAAAAATTTGCCATCCCTCCCTATATTCAATTGTCCTAATAAACAGCTTGAGGCCATCCCTAAAAAATTCTTTGTTATAAATGTAAGGACAATGTTTAGTTACAAAATTGGTTTTAACCTAAAGTTACAACTTTACTCAATAAAATAAACATTACTACATATTTTGAAAATCTAACCGTTGAATTGCATGTTCTTTATGCTCTTAATACACATGTTAAATTTTGTGCTAATCGGATATTATTTACTATATCTTCTATAAGTTTATATTTTATACCTAATTTTAAACTACAAAAACTTGTAATTTAAATAGTTTATTGATGACATAGTTATTGATTTTTTATAATCTAGAAATTTTACAAGCATAAAGGATATAAAAAGAAGATGTAATCCAATGGTGGATTTGTCAAAATAAACCTCCAATAAAAAGATATTAAGTAAGGTTGTAGTCTTGGGTTATAACTAATTTTGTAGCTAATTTTTGTCCTAAATGTAATTAACAAGTGTATTTGTGAAACAGGCAGTGGATTAGATTAGTCAAGTACTTAAAAAAATTTAAACACCCACTTCAGAGATTACAAATTAAGAGCTACCACATGTATTTACTTTCGTCGTTCATTACTGGCATAAAATTTACATATCTTAAGAAGCAACAAGTTGCTTAAATTTTACCCCTTTTTTTTATTTCTTGGGTCTCCTTCAAAGAAAGTAAACTAATAATCAATATCATTTGTCAAATAAATAATTCAATGTGATAAATTGACAATAAATATGGAAAACAAGGTAAGCATGGAAGGTGGCGCTAAATTACATATTGTTAATACAGAAATAATCCAAGTCAAATTAAAAATAAAAAATAAATAAAGAGATAATCAACAATAATTTTAATTTTTTATACATTCTCTACTCTTACCCTCGTTGGTTCATGAAGTGCTAAATTTTATTTGTAAAATGGATGATTATTCATATTCAAAGAAATGTTTATATACTTTATGAAGTAAGAACTAAGAACAATAAACATTAAATTAAATAGTAAAAAGAATCTTATAATTCAATTAATTAATACTTCTATTCAATTTTTAACACCTATAATGTTAGATTTTTTTTTTGTTTTTCTTCTTATCTTTTTACAAACAAAAATCATTTTGTCAGAGCACCTTGAAAAGGATGACCCATGATTTTAGGCCCTTTTTTGGAAGTGAGAAAAAAAGAGAAAAGGACAAGCACTTGATAGGCGCCAACCTTTTAGGACAAGTCACACGCACCTCTGTTTAGTCAATTCCCTAATCTCTCTTTTTTCACATAATGGAATTTGGAATTCAATTCTTTCCTCAAAAATATGTTTAACCTGGTGCAGTTTTTGAAGAACAGAATCTATCGAAATTTCATTTTCAGACATATCCTGTAGATGCACAATATTGATTAATCCAATTCCATTAGCCTCCACTGGATGGAGACAGTTTTGAGTTGAGGTAGGTAATGACAAAACCTAAACCCAATTCCATAATTTACACACTAGACTAGAATAAGGTTGCAGATGATGATAGCATTATAAGAGAAAGTAAATTCTCTAGGGTTCTTATCATCCTTGTAGACTTATATTGTATTGCATACTATTTGAGTCTGTTGAGATAACATGAAGTTTGATTATGCTTAGTGGAGTTTTGTGTGTGTATGTGCGTGTGTGAGGTGCCTATTGTTGTAGACTAATGTCATGGTGATTGAAATTAAGAGGAAAATGTCAAGATGAGCTCATGAATCATGATGGTGTCCCATTCAATGCCATTATCCTCAAGGCAATGGTGGTCATTTACCTTCCTTTAGGAGCCTGAGACAATTGACCATAAAGAAAAACTATAATTAACCTTGGAAAGAATGGAATGGCACTTGTTCTTTTGATAAAAAGAAAGCGATTGCCTTATTAATGCGTCTCATTATACTTATTTATATATGTGAGGAAAAAATTCACACTACTTAAGACATATTTAGTTCATATGAATTGAATAGATCTTGTAATAGAATAGTTATTCAAGTAAAGTTAATGAATGCTTAAGTAAATTGGTTTAAGAATTAATTTTAGAAATTTTTTATAGTAAAAGAAAAATGCAACTTTTTTTAGAGCTTTTTATATTTCATATGAAAGTGGTATTAAAATTTTCCTAAAAAATTCCATTAACAAATGTCCTAAAGGCACCTATTAACTAGAACCTTCGTATAATGCTACCTCTTTTCTAAGTTGAGAAATAACTAGTATTATTTTTTGAAAGTGTTGTAGTAGATATTACTTATTATTCCTTATAACTTTAAAAATAAAAGTATCTAGAAAAGAGAAAAAAAAAAAAAAAAAAAAACTCTCTTCATGCATATATAATAATTATTTAAAAAAAAAAAAAATCCTCTCTCTCTCTCTCAAAACAAAAGTCATAAAAAACTCATAAGTTTTATTTGTTCATCAAGTTTTAAGCCTAAACACGTTTATAAGTTTAATTTGTTCATATTCTTACCCATATTAAATAAGTAAAAAGAGGATATCCACTTTTTATGAGTTTATTTGTTTATGTTTTTGCTATACCGAGGCAATTATAGGCAAAACATTGTTTACCTTTTTGTCATAATTATCATTCATGAGTTTTTAAAAAAAAAAATTTTGAAAACATATTATTTAATGCAATTTAGTGGATAGATTTTGATGAACACCATGAAGAACTATAAGTGGTATATTCCCTAGAAAGGATCTGGGTTCAAAGAGAATTTAGGATATTTTTATTACTTAGAATGGAAAGAGAGATATTTCGTGAGTAAAATATTATCATAATCTTTTATTTCACATGAATAATATGTCTTACTATAAATTTAATTAATGCTACTATTATTTGAAAGGATATTTTACGACATTATTATACTCACCGAGTATTTTAGAATTACCAAAAATGATGAGTTAAAAAAAAAAAAAAAAAAAAAAAGGAAAAATTCATTGAGACAGTGGACAAGTCTTGGCTCAAATATAATTTAGGGTGAGTTTCAGGCTCAAATCAACCGACCCAGCCTGAATGGTATGAGTTTTATTTATATTCAAAGCTCAAGCCCAAAAGACTGAGCTACTCTTCCTTCAATTGTATACTGTGGTGGCTAAATACAATTATGTCGTTTAATATTTGTGAAGGCAAGAGTCTGAGTGAAAAGCAAAGCCCAAGCCCAATTTAGCTCTGCTACTGGGCCTAGTCCACGTTTAGCCTAGGCCTCCCTCATCTACTTTTTTTTTCTTATTTTTTTATTTTGCTTAATGAAAAGCAAAGCCCAAGCCCAATTTAGCTCTGCTACTGGGCTTCTCCACAGCTCCATAGAAGACGCCGGGTAAAGAAAGCAAAAACAAAAAATCTTCTTTAAGCTTTGGCATACATTTTTTAGTTGTAACTTGCAGCATGTGAAGAAAGATGGGGATGACTAAAGGTTGTGTTTGGCATCCGCTTAAAAAGCCAGTTTTTATTGTTATTTAGTTTATTTTATTTTTGCTATCATTCATAAGTCTCATTGCACATTTTGGTATTATTTATAGGTCTCACTGGACTATTTAAGTTAACTTTTAGCTTTATTTACAGTACTTTTAGCAAAAAGTTTTCAGTTTCAATTAAATAAGTTGTTCCCAAATGAACACTAAATCTACTCCTACAAGAGTTATTATAAAACCATAACTTTTGACACAATTTTGACATGATATACTATAAACAGCTATTTATAAAATTTTACAATCAACTACACCAAAATTGTGGTACAAAAGTTATATCCACAAATTTTATCCTTGAACAAACGTCGGTGATTAACGATGATTTCACCTTAGCTTAACTTAAATACTTTTTCTTCTCAAAATGACATATTATGATTAATGTAACACTAATTTCAATAAGTGTCCAAATCACAATCACAATCACAACCTACCACCGTCCAACTTCCCCCAAAAAAAACTGTGGCATTAGTCTTATGACTCTTCTTGATTTTGAAACTGAATATAGGTTGTCGGTGTCATAATGACCCAGGTAGGTCCTTACAGAAAAAAGTATCATTAACTTCCTTTACTGTTACTTCACAAAAACTCAAATCTAAAGCAACAATAAAGTCTAATTTATTAATTTAGGAAACTGAAACTTAAAATAAATCAAATTAACCCAAGCATCTATACTTATAAATGCAGCAATCAAGTCTCAACTCAAGAGACCAATCCAGATTGGTTCTAACTTCTAACTCCAAGAATTAGTTGCCACTTTGCCAGTTACCAGTTAACTAACCATAAACAAAAACCATTCCCTCACATCACTCTCAAGTCTCAAAACTGGCACAAAAAACATGCTCACCGTATGGACTCTGAACACCTTATCCCCAGTGTCTCAAAATAGAACAAATTAAAGTACATTTATTATAAAACAAAATAAATGTACATAAATACCAAGAATGAATTTGTGCACGTGGAACCAATGTCTTTTTTTTTTTTTTTTTAGAGGGAGACCATTATCTTAAATTAAACATAAATATAAACGAGCATATGGTAAGTCGGATGAAATCATTCAATGCGATTCGATGAATTACACCTCTTTTTATATATATGTGAGTTTCACGCGTAAGATTACACCTATATGAGAAAAGAGTGCAATTTACCAATGTACTAAATAATTTCTCATATGTAGGGATGACAATTTTTATCTAAACCTATGGCCCCACTCAAAATCCACTTAATTTGGATAAATCTTGACCCAATTCAATTAAATATTTAGGTTAAATGGATAAGATCCAAATGGATAATTCAATTAAATGGGTTTTGATGGTTAAACCACTGGTATCCAATTACCCATTTAAAATTTAAAGTTTAATACTTAAAAAAACAAAAAAACCAAAAGCCCTAACAAACAATAAAACATCACAGCCGCCTCTTCCTCTATCTAATGTAAAAATTTTCTCCTCCATTTTCTAGGCATTTTCTCAGCTACCAAACTAGACAAAGTCTAAACATCTTTCCCTCTTCCTCTTTCTAAAGTTCGTCTTTCTTAGATCCAACTAGTACGACTCTAAGGTTTCGATATGAAGAGAGAAAACATAACCATTTTTCATCACAGATCTCTCCGATTCTATATTCGTCTCTGAATTTAACTCTTCCTTGTAAGAATTCTGGTTTCTCTGCTTTTCCGGTGGACTCTAGCTCTTGCTCCTGCTTCGGTAGCGAAGTTTCATGCGATTCGAGCAGAGTCTCTGTTGGATCGGAGAACAAGCCGAGTTCGAACTTGCAGAAGAGAAATCTCGGTGAAATTGAAGGCTCTGGAGATTTCTTTTGTTGAGCAAGTTTCCGATGGAATTTTGAATTTCAGGGACGGAAATGTAAAAGCAAATTCCGAGAACAGAGCAACTGAGCAAGTTGAGAACAGAGCATCAGAATTTTCATTTCCGTGAGAGAGTGAGAGAGATTTCAAGTTTGTTTTGGATTCAAAAATCTATGTGATTTGCAATTTTGCACATTTTTGGTAAAGGTGGATAAAGACCTGAGAATGATACCTCAATTCTCATGATTTAATTAATATTTTATTTTTACTTATCTTCTGTTTGGTTGCCAAGAAAAGTTGGGAGAAAAGAAAATCTGCAGGTTAGTTTCAGTGTTATGTTTTGCGGGAAAGGTGAATTAGTTTTGCCCCCAAAAAAAAAAAAAAAAAAAAACCTCAAATGATTTGCATGATATTAGTATGGGTGTGAAAATTTTTCAGAGAATTTCATGTTGAATGGTTAAATATGAATTTTAAAATGGATTAAATGGATGGGTTACTAATTAAATGGGTCGGGTCGGTAATGGATAATTAATTTATATATAAACGGGTCATAAATAGATAAATGGGTAATTACATACCCAACTTATCTATGATCCAACCCATTTATGACCCAATCCGCCCATTTACCACCCCTACCTATATGTAACAACATATGCATCAGCCTAAAGTTGAGTTACAACAAAAGTACGACAAATAAAAACATTCAACGATTTAGAAAAGTGATGTTCTTTCTATACAAGCAGTTCTGCCCCATTGTTTCCTCTTAATACAAGTGATGGAAAATGACAAGGTTCGGTCCACCAATAGGTAATGAAGTGAATTACTGACAATTATAGTTTCTCTTTTCTTTTTTCTTTTTTTCTTTTTTTTTTGCTAAAAAAAAAGGGGGGGCGGGGGCGACCATTTGTGACTAACCCCCCAGGGCGTGACCTAATAGGGGCACCCCCCGCTAGAGAATGTTGGATTGAGCCATAGCTACTGTGACCGGGACGCCACAGACCTCACCCTAGCACCCCAAGAGAGCCAGCAAGAGAGGCACAATACAAGCTAGGACATTACCTCAATGAAAAATGGGCAAAAAAGAAAAACAAGTATAGATAGCATGGTTTTTTTTTTTTTTTTTTGTTGAGAAAATTGATGACATGGTTAGTTAAGTTAGAAATTTAAGAAGTTCAAGGGTGAAACTAATCTTTGCATCCAAACACATGCAAATAGTCCAATTAAGCATACCATCCACGAAAATATTAAATGCATTTAATGGATTACACATTTCTCTTACATAAAAATAAGCCTCACACAAGATTTACACACATGAATTTCATATATATGCGAGAGAATTGTCTAGTCCATAGAATTTGAACCGAATGATTTATTGTAACACCTATGCATCCCTGAAGTTGACTTAAAACAAAAGTACAAGTTTCTAAAAAAAAAAAAAAAAAACAAAAAACCAAAAGTACAAGAAACAGAAACATTCAACGATCTTGATAAATGACGTCTTCCTTTGCAAGCAGGTCGGCCCAACAGTTTCCCCTTTAGTAAAAGTGGCGCAACCGACGTGGGTTTTGCCAATTAAATAGCATCAACGTAAATTATTGATGTGTATAATTTCTCTTTAAAAAAATAAAAACAAAAACAAAAACAAAAGACATTATATTTTTGAATTTGTAAATTGAACGCTATTACCTCAACAAAAAAGAGGGAAAAAAAAGAAAAGAAAAGGCGTGGAGC
The DNA here is from genome assembly GCA_028535165.1 of Quercus tomentella. Classification (NCBI taxonomy): domain Eukaryota; kingdom Viridiplantae; phylum Streptophyta; class Magnoliopsida; order Fagales; family Fagaceae; genus Quercus; species Quercus tomentella. The sequence goes on along the minus strand of JAPQVY010000012.1, from coordinate 43,692,834 downwards.
ACAAATTAAAGTATTTATTAGAATACAGAATAAGATCACATAAATATTTTGCATGAGGAATCGGAAATTTAGTTAATTTTTTATTATTATTTAATATTTATACAAAGGGAGAACATAACAATAAATTAAACATCAATATAAATGAGCATGTGATCCGTTTGAGATCTGCTTATTTTGCTAAAACTGAATTTTTTTTGCTGAAAGTAATATAGATAAAAGTAAAAATCAGCTGAAATAGTATAGTAGGACTTATGAATAGTACCGAAAAGTGCACTAAGACCCATAAATAATAGCAAAAATAAACTGAATAGTAAAATAAGTTGACAAAAATAATATTTGCCAAACGGATACATGGTAAGTAACATGAAATTATTTCATATATATGATGGATTACACTCTCCTCTTATATTTAATGTGGACCTCACATGTGTGGCTTGCACATGAGTCACTCACATTTATGCAAAAGGATTGTATAATTCACCAAGTTTACCAAATACTTTCTCTAAGTAATAAACTATGTATTAGGCTGAAGATGACATACAACAAAAATACAAGGTATTAACAATTTGTACGATCTAGATAATTGTTGTTCTTCATTTGCAAGTGCCCAATGGTTTTCTTTTAATCCAAGCAACACAAATGACATGAGTTCAACCACCTAAAATAAGTACCGAAATAAATTATTAGCAAATATAGTTTCTCTTTTTTTTTTTTTAGAAAAAAAATACATTAATAATTTTTAATTTTGACATTATTAACCCGCATTACCTAAAAAAACAAAAAGTATTGATAAGTGAAAATATGAAAAGTGCTATGTTCATAATATTTTTATAACAAATTCTAGGTGGTAAGTTATTATTAGTTCTAATTTGAATCCATCATTAAAATTACATTTTTACCCACTAACAACAACCAGTAACAATCTGTTATTTATAATTTATTATGAAAATATTGTGGTTATAACATTTCTTGTAACAACGTAGCTAATTAGATGACGACTTAAGAATGAGAAATGCAGAACTCTACAATATTTTCACAAAAGTTATAGACAATAAAATATTATTAGCGAGTAAAAAAAAATTGTCTGAGCGACAGACCCAAATTAGAAACCCCCCAACAACTTATCAGAATTTGTTGTGAAAGATAAAAATGTTGTGGACACAAAATTAGCAAGGAATGGATCAAAACAAATCTTACATCCAAACACATGCAAGCAAGAAAGCAAGTAGTCCAACTAAGCACACCACCCACGAAACTCCCATGACTTTCCTAACCAAGTCACCTCTATAAATACCCCATTCTTCTCTCCATTTCACATTCTCCTTTCTTCTCCTCGAGCTCCCATCTTCGAGAGAGAAAGAGAGAGAGAGAGAGAGAGAGAGAGGAGAAGAACCAAAAAAAAAAAAAAATCCAAACCCAAAAACACCACCACCACCACCACCACCACCACCACCATTTGAAATTTCAATTTTGATCCAAAACGAGGTCGTTTCGCTGGTATTTATACAAAAAGAAGATACAGAGAGAAGAAGAGGAAGAAAGAAGAAGGAGGTAGAGATGTCAGATGCGTATTGCTCAGACTGTAAGCGGCAGACGGAGGTGGTGTTCGACCACTCGGCCGGCGACACCGTGTGCTCGGAGTGCGGGTTGGTGTTGGAGTCGCACTCGATCGACGAGACCTCCGAGTGGAGGACTTTCGCAAACGAATCGGGCGATAACGACCCGGTTCGTGTCGGCGGGCCGACCAACCCGCTCTTGGCCGACGGAGGGCTCTCCACCGTCATAGCCAAGCCCAACGGCGCCACCGGAGAGTTCCTCTCCTCCTCCCTCGGCCGATGGCAGAATCGAGGTTCCAACCCCGATCGCGGCCTCATTCTAGCGTTCAAAACGATCGCCACTATGTCCGATAGGTATAATCGAAAATAATCAAAGTCGATTCTTTTTGGTCTTAGAATGCGTTGGATTTTTATATATAGGGGGGTTTTTTGGAATTAGGTTTTAGTTTAGGGTTTGTTTGGATTCTGAGAAAGTGTAGAGCTACTTTTATTAGGTATTGGAATTTGGATCGGTTTGACATTTTTGCTTGAGCTGAAAATAAGGATATTTGAATTGAAGTTTGGATTTTTAGGTGACAATTGGGTTTGGAATTAGGTTTTAGTTGGGGTTTGTTTGGATTCTGAGAAAGTGTAGCTTGTTTGAGCTACTTTTATTAGGTATTGGAATTTGGATCGGTTTGACATTTTTTGCTTGAGCTGAAATATGAGGATATTTGAATTGAAGTTTGGATTTTTAGTTGACAATTGGGTTTGGAATTAGATTTTAGTTGGGGTTTGTTTGGATTCTGAGAAAGTGTAGCTTGTGTGAGCTACTTTTATTAGGTATTGGAATTTGGATCGGCTTGACATTTTCGCTTGAGCTGAATATAAGGATATTTGGATTGAAGTTTGGATTTTTAGATGAAAATTGGGGTTTTTTTTTTTTTTTTAAGTGCATTGGATTTTGCAGGCTTTTATATTAGTTAGGGTTTGTTTGGAAAAATAAATAAAGGGTATTTAGAATTGGGTTTTGGATTGGCTTGACATTTTTGTTTGAGCTGGTTTGTGTGGATAAAGAGGAAGTGTGGGGGAAACGTGTTGGAATTAGCTTTGATTGAGCTGGCTTTGTAGCAAATTTAGAAATATTGGGAAGTTTGGATTTTTAAACAAAAAAATTGAGATTTAAGGTGGATCAGCTTAAAAATTTGTTGGTTTGTTTAAATGCTAAAGAAGTGCTACTATATGAGCTGGTTTTGTAGCAACTATGTGGGATTCAGAAATTGTTTTTGGATTTTTTTGAACTTTCTCTGCAGGGGAGGGGGCACTTGGAAGACTTTTGGTGAAGTGGTTTATTGGATTACTAAAGGGTTTCTTAGGGTGCTGAGAAAGTGAGGAAAATTGTTGGAACTGCCTAGCTTGATATAGTTTTGTAAAAACTAAAGGGAAATTTGAACTGAATTTTTGATTTTTAGTGAGTTTAAATCTGGATCAGCATAAAGGTTATATTTTTCTGCGAAACTTTGAATGTTAATTCTTTTTTGTTTGGATGCTGAAAAAGAATGGGGAAAGTAAAACATGTTGGAATCAATCTTGCTTGAGCTGGTTTTGTAACAAATATAGGGTTATTGGATTTGGGTTTTGGATTTTCTGGCAGATAAGAAAGTATGGGAAGGGCAAAAGAAAAATTGGATATTGGGTTATTCATGGTTTGGGACTTTTGAATGTGGGAAAACGAGTTTTTAGGTTTGGTTGAGATATTGATAGTATTTGGAAGCTGAAATGACATTAGCATTAGGTTAGATATGGATTTGGTTGAGGGGCAAAGTGTTGGTAGATAGAAATTGAAATTTCTGGACTTTGAACCATTCCTCAGTTTATAAACTAAGAACTGTAATCTGCTTTTGATAATTCAACATAAAACCCAATTTGAAAATTTTCAATGCTTTTGTTCTTATGCTGATTTTGATTGTTTGAGATAATTGTAGTGATTGTAAACACCTTCAAGTTGGTAATTATTTGATGAGTTTATAATCAGATCTTTGATAGTGAGTAATCCCCAAGGGATACCACAATCGGTTGGGAACCCTCTTGAAGTGAGGTCAGAATTTGAATCTCCCCTCCCCCTTCCTTGGGGCTAAAAGTCTAAAACTTACTAATAAAAAAAAAAATCCTGTGAGTAAAAAATCCACTAGAACCTCATTATGTTTGAAGAATTTGATAATGAAAATTTCAAAGATTGATTTTTATACCTCTTTCTTGTGCGTCAATTCAGTTTGGTTTACCAAGATTGTGCTGTGATTATCTGTTCAACACATATGAGTGATTCTGATCTTTGTTATCATTTTACTTATATTCATAATCTATGTCGTTGTAAACAAATTAAGCTTCTTGATATTGGATTGCTTAGGGACTAGGAAGGAACTTACCTGCTTTGTTTAGAAGATAAATATACCAATATTGATTGGTCAACTACTTGGCTAACTTTGTTCATAAAGATAATTGAGCTTGAGTCCACACAGGCTCGCTAAAAAGCTCTCTAATAACAACTTGAGCTGGACTGGCATAATTCTTACATCTCAACTTGGCTCACTGGTAGTTGTGATACTCCAACCATGTAACTTAGAGCTTTAGTGGTCCAACCGACTAAATTAACTTGAATTTGTCTGAGTTTGATCTATGATTCAAACTGTGCTTATTTTAAGGTCATAACTTATGCAAACATGAGGACTCTGCCACAACGGCAAAATAATTACATTGAGTGTTTAAAATACAGACAGAATTTGTTAGTTTATCACACCTTAGTTAGATACAATCTCTTTCTTTTCACATTTTATCTGTTCTTTTAATTGCATTAAATTGTTGTTTTGTTTAACAATGTGATATTTCTGTTATTTTAAATACTTTTGAAATGCTACTCTGCCAAAAGTTGCATTTTCTGGTAAAATGAATACTGAAATATGAAGCTAATGTGGTGACATTATGTTTCAGGTTGGGCCTTGTTGCAACCATTAAGGTAAGCTATTTACTCAGTGTTATGATGTTTGATTACGTGATTGTAAATTTTAGCACACTCATTTGACAATATGTCATACCAACACTCTTATCGTTGTATTCAAGTCCTTGCTATTCTTGAAGTATGTGAAATATATAAATTGTTTGTCTATCGTTTTTCTTTTACATTATTTGTGTATTATTGCTGAAGGAATTAGAAATGTGTGACAGCAATTCCCAGAGATATAATGATAATGGACTTACTATAGAATCAGATCACTATCTATGCTTTCAATCTCCAATGTGAAAAAATGTGATTAAAAACTTGGACCTAAAGGTTATGGTCTCAACCATGCATTATAAAACTATGTTAGAAAGGGAAATATTGTTTCTGAAAAGACCTAAGGAATTCAGAAAATGAATAACAGAAAATCAGCAGAGAAGTCAGACCTGGTACTCCCTGTTGTTTGCCTTCAGGATTGTTCATGCCTGTTCTCTTTGGTTTACTCTGTTTCAATAGCCATGTGATTTGAGGGTTTTTTTTATCCCTCCTTTTCTTTGATGGTGATTTTGTGATGGTTTTAAAGGACCGGGCTAACGAGATATATAAGAGGGTGGAAGATCAAAAGTCTAGTAGAGGAAGAAATCAGGATGCTCTATTGGCTGCTTGTCTGTACATTGCTTGTCGACAAGAAGACAAGCCACGCACTGTAAAGGGTACAGCCTATGATTTTTTTAACATCTGGATGCTTCCTGATTTTTCTTTCCCTAAGTGAATGAGCTTCCCTGAACATGTGGATTTCAACTAGAAATATGCTCTGTCGCTAATGGAGCCACAAAGAAGGAAATTGGCCGAGCAAAAGAATACATAGTGAAACAACTGGGGTTGGAGAATGGTCAGTCAGTGGAGATGGGAACAATACATGCTGGGGACTTTATGGTGAGGTTTTTTTTCTTCTTTGAAGTAGGACATAAATCATAACTTCTTTACAGAATTATTAAATTTATAGGCAGTGACTGACATTATTTAATTTTAATATAATCTATAGAGGCGGTTTTGTTCCAATCTTGGTATGAATAATCAAGCGGTTAAAGCTGCCCAGGAAGCTGTTACAAAATCAGAAGAGTTTGATATAAGGTAGTTCTGGTTTTCCCTTGTATTGTCATGTTTTATGCATTGACTAAAACATACATTCATGAATGAAGTTTTACCTCTCTTTTTCTATAGAATATAATATTGGAGTTTGACTACAGCAGATTTCTTATGCAACATCAAATAGTTAATTTTTTCTTGTTGAAAAAGGTTTCATGATATGTGAACCAATGATTTGGTGTGCGTGTGAAAAGGATGCATGTGAAAGAAATAACCACAGGAACAATGAAATTATAATAAAGAGCTTAATGATGTGTACTGTTAGTCTGTTTGCCATATGGAGATTTTTGGTACAGCTCTTTTTTTTTTTTTGGGGGGGGGGGGGGGGGGGGGGGGTGGAAGGACTTGGGGCATGGGGAGGGCAAACCCATTTTGTTCTCCACTATAGCAGTTTGCTATGGGAAAAATATGGAGCTGATTGATTGTTCTGAAAACGTATGATGGAGAGTTGGGTGGAGATGCAGTTTTTAAACTTTATTGTTCTCAGTATTACCATGTGGATGTTATATATAGTCTTGTATATTGGTCACTCGTGGTTTGCCTAAGTATCCTGACAATTTATTTAATGGGATTGTTGATATCAATGAGTCTTCTTTTTCCTAATTTTCAGGAGGAGCCCTATATCAATTGCAGCAGCAGTAATTTATATTATCACTCAGCTATCAGATGACAAGAAACCTCTCAAAGGTTCATTATATCCTTATTTTTTAGCATGCTGTGTTTTATATATATTTTTTTATAAAATGATTTTAAACTTCCTTATATTGTCAGTTTGAGCTAGATGAGCCAAGTTGTTGAATCATTTTAGTTATATAAATAAACTTCCGAGGCCTGACACAGGCTGCTCTTGCAATCTATGCAAAGAATGTGCTGTTTTTTGGACATCTCATTTTTCGACGTGTTAATTGTTATACCATGTGAAAATGCAGATATTTCAGTTGCCACTGGAGTTGCAGAAGGGACAATAAGAAATTCCTACAAGGATCTTTATCCCCATGTATCAAAGATAATACCAAGCTGGTATGCTAAGGAGGAGGATCTGAAGAACCTTTGCAGCCCTTGAATGTAGAGCAAACAATAACGGGAATATTTAGTAACTTGAAGTTAATTTGAGGCGTTTTTATTTATATGTATTTTAAACTCTTACATACAAACAATGAAAAAGTCGACTTCTTTCTTCTTCTTTCCTTGCACTCAACAATGATTATTTATTTGTTTCTGGGACTGATATAACATATGCATGAACCTGGTGCAAGTTGTGGACATGTTGAGTGACTTTTTGGCATGATTCGGTGCATTCAAATCGGATCACCAAGTATAATATACTCATACGTCCTCACAAATTGTTGAGGTGCCTGAATTTGGCTTAATAGTTTGCACTAACTATTCGAAAAAAGTTATTTATTAATGATTAAGAATGAAAATCGGACAAATGATGTAACTGTTCATCCTGTAAGGTTAGAGAATAGGTAGGAGGGATGAATATTTTATTAGCCCTGAAGTACATGTGCATAATTCATTTCTAAAGAAGTTCCTTAACTGTCAAGATTCTAGTAGTTTAATAGTATTTGGTTTTGACTGGTCTTTTTTAAAAATTATAAATGGGTCCGGTTAATGTATGCTTTCAGAGCATACATTAACAGTTCATTTTAAGAAAGTTTTTATCAGGAATTGAAAAAACTGCGAAAATTTTTCTAAAATGGTTTTTTAACATATGCACTAAGCATATACGTTAGTAAAATCCATTATAAGAACCGGAATTCAAATATCATCTCACCTACTTGTAGCAATTTATAAAAAATAAAAAATTACAAAACATGTACAATGATTATCATGTGGAGGGGCAGCTTACCAAATTAAAGTTTTTAGCAATGACTTCAGCATCTTCTTCTATGGAAAATTCAAACACAAGTGCATACTACGAAGTCTCATTATTGTATTCCCACATGTAGGGCAGGCTGACTCGCTGTACCGATGACTCAAGAAATGAAGTTAAAGTCCAAACAAATGTACCTGTTTCTCAAAAAAAAAAAAAAAGTCCAAACAAATGTACCTGGTCATCCGTATGATCACCTCAATTGGGCTTTCCAAGCACCATCCAAAATCATTTTTATCAAAGCCTCAACGGGTCCCAACTAATAAGTATAGTGACACAATCATGGGACAACTGATGCGAATTTGATATTCAATCAAAACTCTTTTTTATCAAAGTTTATAAGTCACCTAAGAATTCATTGAGAAATTCACCGAAAACCTTTTACTATTTGTATTGTTGTGGGATCCAATACAATCAAAAAAATGATTTGGTGATTTTTTTTTTCCCAGTAACTTAATGACGTAGTAAAACTTTTTTTTTTCTTGATTTTTTTTTTTTTGAAAGCTTTTCCCCTGACGTTAATGACATAGTAAACTATAAGTTTATAAATTTTATGATAGAATTACCGTAAGAAAACTAGAAAAGATTATTTTAATTACTTTATAGATGTTGGAAAGATATTCTTACTTTTTTTTTTTTGGGAGAGTTTCAACCTATAACGTTCGTTCTTGATGATAACTCTTTTGATAACTCTTTGATGTAGGCGGGGATTGAACCTCCATATCTCTTATTTTAACTACCAAATACTTTACTAGTTGAGCTAATTGAAATTTACGGAAAAATGATATTCTCACTTATTTGATTCTAAATCACACTTGCTTTGTGTCATTGCTTTTGGTTGGCAAATTTATGATCCCACACATGCGCACGCACACAAATATATATATTATATATATTTATATATATATATATATATTTATATATATAAAACATAGGTCTATTATTAGGATTAAATTATATATATATATATATATATATATACTTACAAACCCCTCCATCAGGAATTTTTCTTCATAGGAAATTAATAAATTTTGTTACTCACTTCTTCCAAATAATATATATATATATATTTCCAAATAATATTTTTTATTAACAAATTAACTAAAATTCAAAAATAGGTCATTTTAGAGGTTGCTAAGGTGCAATTTTAATAGAAATTAACAAAATAATTGAATTGAATAAAGTTGAAACTTAAAAAACTAAATTGCACGAAAGAAAGTTAAGTTAAAGGACTAAATTAAATTTGGCAAAATTAGACGGTTCAATTTGTAATTTAACCTTAAAAAAAAAAATTGAAGTTACTCAGCTGTAACCCTGTGTGACGTGTCCAAGAAACAGTTACGCAGCATTTCAAACAGTCCCGAATCAAAACTGGCGGGAACTCACTCGCCGAAATAAAAAGGCCCAAGCCCGTGTCGATACTTCAGTAGTCAGTTACAAAAACAGACGAACTTAGAGAGAGAGAGAAGAGAGCGAGAGAGAGAGAGAGAGAGAGCGATGGAATGCTACGATGCTGATGACGACGTTTTGATGGAGATGGAGGAGGGTGAGGTCCAAACTGCTCACTTCTTCGCTCCCAATCCATCCTACTTTCCTCTACAATGTCAGTCTATCTCTCTTTCTCTCTAGTTTTTGGTTTGTTTTCACGGCTCTGTTTGGCTGCTAAGAAAACGCAAGAAAAAATAGCCTTGCATTTTTTTTTTCTTTTCAATTTCAGTTATTTCGTTTTTTAGACTGTGTTTGGTTGCTAAGACGCAAGAAAAAAGTGCGATCCATTTTTCTTTTTTTAATTACCGCTATTTCTTTTGTTTTTAAGACTGTGTTTGGTTACTAAGAAAACGCAAGAAATAAGAGCTTTGCATTTTTTTTAATTACCGATATTTTGTTTTTTTGTTTTTATACTGTGTTTGGTTGCTAAGAAAACGCAAGAAATAAGAGTGTTGCATTCTTTTTATTTACCGCTATTTCGTTTGTTTTTTAGAACCGTGTTTGGTTGTTAAGAAAACGCAAGAAATAAGAGCGTTGTTGTTGTTGTTGTTTTTTTTTTTTTTAATAATTATTTTTAATTACCGCTATTTCATTTGTTTTTAAGACTGTTTGGTTGCTAAGAAATCGCAAGAAATAAGACGTTGCATTTTTTTTTAATTACCGCTATTTTTTTTTTTTTTGAGACCGTGTTTGGTCGCTAAGAAAACTCAAGCAAGTGAGAGTATCGCAAATTTTAAATTACCTTTATTTGATTTGTTTTTAGGATTTGTTGAAGTTAGTTTTCTTTATAGTTTTAAATTATAAACTATACTTTATTTTCCTTTTGCTTTTCAGAATTTTTGAACCTCTTAGGCTCTGTTTGTTTACCAGGTAAATTTGGGAATTGGAAAAATATTTTGGAGTACTTGGAGTCTAAGATTATTTATTTGTTAAAAACCTGAGAAAATATGGACCTCCACCAAATCATACCTCCTTACTTTTCTCAGTAACAAAACAGTGGTTTGGGAATGGAGTTTAGGACTTTAGGGGTCATCATTGAGCTCTGCTTGGTTGCTAAGATTGAAACCTCAACACAGCTTGTTTGTGTGCCTAAAACATTTTAGGTGCTTGTTTGTGTGTATTGATCTCTTAGTTTCTTTTCATATTATGATTGTTATAAGGTGTTTATGATAACCTCCACATGCGTGCACGCGCGCACACTCACACACTCTGTTTTATCATTTTAGTGCTTGCAGTGTACTTACCATTTGAAAAGATTGTCTTACATCTTTAGAGAATATGTGTAGCGGTTGAGGGATGGACTATATTGGTCACTGGAGTTCATCAAGAGGCAGAGGAATGCGATGTTCTTGATCTATTTGGGGAGGTTAAGAGTTTGCATCTAAATCTCAACCATCGCACTGGATATCTTATGGTGAGCAATAAATTCATGTCCATTTTCTTTGAAGAAAGGATGATCTTCATGGTTATCTATGATTATTTATGAGAAAACATGGTTGATGGAGCATCTGCCATCACAACTTAAGAAGAAATTTAATATAGGCCGTTAGGATATTTGTTAAATGATTAAATTTACCACCTACCATTTAAAATGTTAAAAATCCTGAGTGTTGGACCTCATTTATCAAGAGGAGTTTGGGCTTACACATGAGTGTGAGTGTTAGAATATTGGTTAAATGATTAAATTTGCTATTTCCTAACAATGTAAGCTTTTGGAAGAACTGGTAATTTATCATAGTTGTTGGCTTTTAATATGTTTATCATATACTCATGCATAAATTCCTGCCCTGAAAACAAAGCGATAATGTATTTGTCACGATGGTGATCATCAATCTTGCAGTCTTGTTTACAAATGATTTTTCATTTAGAACATAAACATATTGCTTTGTTTTTTGCTGGTTAATGCTTGAAGGAATTTTTGAACAAATGTTTTAATTGTGCCAGGCATATAGGCCTATTTTTGTGTTGGCTAGACTGTGTATGTTTTATTGGAAGTGGCCAGGTTATTTATCTGTTAAGAAAAGAATGTCATTGTATGAGGGCTCTTCAGTGCGTTTTTCTTCCTTTTGCATATTAAGTCATATTCCAATTTGTATTTTAGAGTTATTTTTCATTTTTGATGCATACTCCAATTTTTCTTCTTCATAGATGCTGCTTAATAATGTTTAGTTATTTCCAATAGATTTATTGCAATATCTGTCTTCTTGGGCTCCAAAATATGGCATCTGCTATTTATCTATCTATCCTCTGGACTTCTATATACCTTTCCCAGGTTTAAGAACCTGCTTTTGCAAGGCACTGTCATGTTGTGTATCATGCGTATTGATTTTTTTTTCCTTGTTATTTTTGTGTCTAGTAGTGCAAATGATATTTGTTTTGTCTTGTTCTTTTCATTCCATAGCTTGGAAATTCCTACTTTCAATCTGTATCATGGAATAATCAAGTGGAAACAAGGAAAGGTTTTTCATTTTATCATCTCAAGGACAGTGACAGCCATAGAATTTATTGGATACTTTCTTTTTTAAGTAAAGGAAATTTTCTAACATCTTACAAGAAAGGGTGATAAAATTTAGGGTCCAACTGTTGATCTCTAAGTACTAAACCTTTTTTTTTCCTAGGGGTATGCTCTGATTGAATATGACAACTTTGAGGCAGCTCAGGATGCAATATCCACAATGAATGGGACTGAACTTTTTGATTCTACCATCTCTGTTGATTGGGCTTTCTGTCGTGATCCTTCCAATGCCAGTTATTTGAGGTGGGTTTGTTTTCTTGAATTAGTGCATATCATGCTATTAATGTGTCTTGAATTTTTTCTTTGGCTGTTTGTTGATATGTTGTTGGACCATCAATTGGTGTTAGTTTCAAGCAGGGCAGATATGCTGGAATTACCCTGCAGCATCATTTGTTAGTTACAAGGCTGAGATACTTAAATTATATTAACATATCCTTTCAACCATGGCTGTCTAGTTCTCTAGGATAGATAGCATGAAATGGTTTTATCCTTTTTATTCAAATTTTTCTCCATATTCACATCTATGAGCATTCAATTCTTTATTAGTTATCTGTTGTTATCATTACTGTTCATTGAATTACTATAATACCTTTTCCCCCTATTTGTAGATCCCCACATTCACACCGATCAAGGACTACAATCAGGAGATTCTGATACTGTCCTGGTTTGTTAACTCAATGACAAGGGGTGGTCGGTTTACTTTGTCCAAACTTTTGTATATTGCTTCTTTAGAAGAATCTCTACTTGAAATGTCTTCCAGTTATTTTAAGAAGTTTGAAGGCTGCATGGTCATGTGTTTTACCTATACTCTTTGGAAGTGCAGAATGGTGCTTTCTGACTATTTCCAGTTCACTCGTAGTTTCTTTTCTACTCACTGAAGCTTTTATGCTTATGCAAACTGCTTAACAAATACATGGTTGCTGTTTTCAATCACCATTCTGGGCACATTTATTAATCCTCCATACTGGTGTTTGTGGGGATTGTTTGAGTATTTGGCACTAGTGATTGAGTAACAGTAAAACTTTGCAAATGGGTTGATGGACTATCAGACTAGCACATGCACACTACACCACCTTTTGTGAATGGTCATACAGTTGTACCTGGTGCACAAAGCCCCCACTTCAACAAATGGGAACATTAATTATATTTGTCAGTTCTTTCTAATGGAGGAAGGAAGAGATGGCTTGTATGATTATAAGAACCAAACCTACGTGATTTGTACATTCGTCAAGACTTCATATACCTTTGAGCTCTACTTATAAGCCTATATTTGGACAATATGGAGATTGGACAAAGAAGGTAGATTAAAAAAAATTGACTAATGTTGTGATGTTTTAGGTTGCTAAATGATGATACACTCATTTCAAGTGAGCCAACTCGTTTTGGACTGTATTGAAGCAGGGAGTTGGTGTTATATTATTGTGTTATTGGGATTTTATAAATGATTGAAGCTCCAAAAAAGACTGTAGTTTTAAATCAATCAATTAGGTGGAAAAAAACATGCAGCTACAATAATTAGTACCAATCAGTACCTGCTACGAACCTAGACAGCTAGTCTCTCTGGCCAAATGGTTTTGTTGTTTTCTTCCCTAATGGAAAATTTATGCAAGATACTCTCTAATGCAGGGGGAGGCCAAACATTCAAATTGAACACGCAATTTGATGTAGTTACAAGGGGGTGGGGGAATTTGAACCATTAATGTCTTCTTTAAAACACTAGGAATTGTTAATTGAGCTATAAGGCTCAATTAACAACTGATATTTGGTAATATCAGTTGGTAATTCTAAACTGATATTTGGTTTGTGATATATGTTTAGATTCTTAAAATTTAATTTCAGACCTCTGTTATTTGACTGCATTTTAGCTCAAGGAATCTAGTTGCCTACAAGTAATCGGGTTGTCAGTTGTCACAAAACCTTATGGTTTGTTGGAACATGGATTCTCTTGAAAATAGGTAGATATGGATTTTCTTGTAAAATGTGAACACAGTAGCTGTTCAATTGTTTTGTTATACTCTGGCACTTATTTGATACATAAGAATAAACTCCACAATGGAATAATATCACTTTTGAATAACTATTCAATTGTATGATTGTACTTCTATTATGGAAAATTAGTGTGTAGTCCTATGCATATGCACATGCACGAGTATAATTAAAAAAATTACAATTATACAGTTCAAATTATATATATATATATATATATATATATATATTTATATTTTAGAAAATGTTCAAATTATACATGGTTTTAGCTTACACTTTTTTAAATCATACATTTCTAAAATATGTATTGATTTCTCATTATATACATGTGATTTAGAATTTAATTGATTTTAGATTTTTTGGTTTTTGCACTTAATAATTCACTTGCCACAAAAATTAAAAACTTAGATGGACACGGTAGATAAATGGACTTCAATTAAAATTCAATTTAGAATCTAATTTGATTTGGACTCTTCGATTTTTACACTTAATAATTTATTTGACACAAAATTAAAAATTAAATGGGATATGTAGTATAAAATTGAGAATTTAATTAAAATCTAATTGGATTTTCTTTAAGTTTTGGCTATATATATGTGTGTGTATATGTATATATATATAGTTAAAGAATAATAGTAGTTCTCCAAAATTGAGCGATAGTTAGTCATTCCCCAAAAGTCAGGAACCTTCACTTTTAGATACTTTTCTCCTTCAACTAACCAACTCATTGGCATTGGGATATTCTTATGCTAGCCATAGCTTTTGGCCTGACCTTCGTCATCGGTAACATTCAACAACAAGCGTCCAACATCTTCAAGTCAATCATAGTGAATGTTGGAACCCTGGGTTTTGCAGAAGTATCAACAGCTAGAGACAGTCATATACTCATATTGGCTCCTCGATAATGTTAAAGCAAGTCTCGACGATGATGTCTGTGTAAATATAGACAACATGGTTTGTGGAGCAAGAGTTAATGGTTTGAAAGTTATGATGAGATAATGGAGATTTGACAATGGTGTAGTCTTCATCCGCAATAAGATCCATGGACAGGATGAAGTTTTTTATGAGGACATCAAGTAGAAAAAATCATCAAAGAGAGAAACCAGAATACATATTTAAAGTTTTATTTTAGTGTTATCAATTTATTATAAAAAAAAAATAGTACTAGTTATTTCATTTTAACTTCTTTGATTTATAATCTATAAAATATCTAAAAGCTGAACTGAAAATGTAACATTTATTGTTGCTACATTCTTGTTGAGTCACATCAACGTAGCATTTTTGTCAATTCCATCCAATTTAGTATACTTTGGTCCAATCAGTTTAATTCAGTCTATTTTGGTCCACTTTTGTCCATTTGGTCTAGTTGGTCCATTCGCTCTAGTTCAATTCACTTTTGTCCACTTGGTCAAGCCGGTGCAGTAGTTCTAGTTCAATTCATTTTGGTCCACTTAGTCTAGTTTGGTCCACTGCGGCTTACTTCAGTGCACTTTGGTTCATTTTGGTCTATTTTAGTGATGCTTTGGGAGGAGAGGTTTTATGTTGAAAGGGAATATGCTTCATTGACAATTATGTCACATTTTCAGTATAATGTTGATAGGTTCTTAATTGAATTACATTTTTTTTTACATTATTAAAGTCTCGAATTTTTTTATATAATATAAGTGATGAACTTATATATGCTTCTTCTTTAATTAGGCTATTCAAGATGTATCGAGGATGAACCATTTGTAAGGACTGAGGAGTACTAGAAAAAAATTTCTACCACACATTATATTGTTTACAAAATATCTCTCTTTATGTAATATATGAATTTAAAATGCATTATGTTTCGTTAAAAAAAACTTATAATATTTAAAACACTTAAAAAAAAAATACAGATAGCTTAATTTAAAAAATATAATATATTGTATCAATTATGCTTTGTTGGAAAATAATCATATCATTTTAAAAAGGGTTTGGAACTAACACTTATAAGTCTTATATAATATTTTCATTTTTCACTTAAAAAAAAAAAAAAATCTTCAAAATTTTCTCGCATCGCATAGGTCCATGACTAGCTATATCATATATGTAATATATCTTAATTATCACTTTCTTCCCTGCTACATATTGATGATACTGTGCATCATCAATGAATGACGGAGTTGTTGGGCGAAAATTAGATTCATGCTGTGAGAGTAGTAGAAGTAGTGGTGGTAATTAGTAATTAGTGTTTTAAAAAACCGAGCTGACCCAAAAAAAATAAAAAAACCAAATATAAATAGCTTAAAGTATACCTTAATCACATGACTCCAAGTAAAGAAAGCACCTCTAAGAGGGATGTTTGAGCGCCAAATAGGTTTCCACGGAAAGAGGTTATCAGGGGTCGAGAAGAGGGATAAATAAAACTCACTAACCTTAAAGCCCTTATTCTTTGTCGACTTTCAGCAAAGTTTGTCTTGCCCCTCACCAGTAAAGTACATAGAGTGTATAAGATCTTGGAGCTCTCTATAGAATCGAAGATCCCAAAGTAGTCTTTGATTAGGAAAAGACATAACATCCACAAGATAAGAATCCTTGTTACAACTAAAGTTGTAAAGTTCTGGAAATGCCTCCTGAAGAGTACAACCCCCACACCACAAGTGATGCCAAAGTTTAATTCTATTACCATTGCCAACTTTGAAGATGATGGATTTAGAGAAAGCTGGCCAGCCTTGTCTGATGATGAGTTCTATTAAAACACCATCTGTTGAAGCTGTCGAAGATGAAGGTAAAGATAGAGATAAAGATAAAGATAAAAAAGTCTCACATAACAGCTGATAACTAAAGTTTACAATTTAAATTTCAAATGTAAATTGCATTTGCACCGTAAATAGTTTTATCCCTTTTGTTGTAATCCCTTTATTTTTCAAATGCTTGTAATTATCCTATAAATGAAATCCATACAGAAGCCTGAAGATTGATTTTGGCCACCTTTCTTTACTCTATGTTTTCAAACTCAAAACCCATTAGGGGGGTGTGTAACTTATGAGAAAAAGAAAAAGAAAAAATGCAACAGCCGCAAAATTCCTCTAAGCCTCTTAACACTCTTAATGGTGTCTCCCTCATTTCATTTATGCTTGGGAGATTAGAAGCCCAAACTCTGTAAGGGATCTCTATCTTGTGGACATAGACAAAAGTGTATTTTGGAGTGGATAAAGGCTATTGGAGACAGCAACTCCTGAAATTTTAGATACATGAACACAAATCATTGTATTTCTATTTTATTCAAGAAATAAAAGATACATACTTACAATCAAATGCAAGAAGCTAATAAGCTGTAAACACACATCACCCAAAGTGCAAATTAATCCAACATTACTAACAGCTCGTCTTGGCATTAACTATCTTCCAACTATTCTATACAATCAAACACACAGTCATGACTTCACTTACAACTACCGCGCACTCTTAGCGTGATGGTCGCTTTATGAGTATAAGTGCTTGTAGAGTGTGGGGGCCCTGGGGGGTAAGGGTCAGGTTCAAGTTTCCAAGAGGAAGCTTCAAACACATATACACTTAGATTAGGCTACAGTAAAATTTTTATCTTGATTAAAAAAAAAAAGACTCCACTTGCAACTATTACAAGTATTTGATCAGATTTTTCAAGTTAACCACAGAAAGGTATATCCACCGTTGTATTTCTAACTTGCTATGCATGAAAGGAAAATGTTTCAAATTGCATGACCTGCCATGGTCTATCACTTGAAACTCCTCCTGCTTTTCAGTTCTCTCTGCCGAGTAGAAATTCTAGTCCACTACTAATCTACTATAATGGGCTATCCCCCATTGTATTTCTAATTTGGTTTCTTGTGGTGATAATAAGGCTATAACAGTCTTTCATATAACAGAACTCAAATCTATAAAAACACAATTAAGAACAACCAGGAATCTCCCAACACTGCAGAAGGGTATACTACTAATGACAAAGACATGAAATTTAAACAACCAATAGCAAGTAATCAAGAAACTAATAAATGGGTTATCAAAGATACAAAATTTAAAGCAAGAAATCAAGAATTTTCACAATTGGGTAAGGAAAAAAAAAAAAAAAAAAAAAACCAAGAAACAAAATGAAAATCCAGAAAATAGAGACCTGGTGGTGGCGTTTGGACTTGTCCGAATCTTCTTTAACTTTGAGTATCGATACGATTTTGTTTTTCTCTTCGCCCATTCATGGCACTGGCGTCGATGACAACTCTGTGAGAGAGTTCTTGTGACGTTACAAAAAGAGTTAATACGGTGAGCAATTTTTGTTTTTTTGTTTTTGTTATTTTTGGTCTTTACAGATTCATCCGTGGCCTTGGTAAACCTATTGTAACGCATTCTATCACATAAGCATTATGAAAAAAGGGTTTAACTGGTCAATAGTTTGATTTATTAAAAGGTTGCCCTGATAAGTCTCAATATAATTTAAATGTATTCATTATAAAAAACTATACCCCTCAAAAAAAAAAAAATTACTAGAATTTTAAATCATAATTTATTGGATGTCCTTGATAAGTCAAAAAAAAAAAGAAAAAAAAAGAAAAGAAAAGTGTCTATCATTCTATGATCTTTATTACTTACATAAAAAAAAGCGTCAATCTTTACTTCAAAAAAAAAAAAAAAAAAAAGGTCATATTGAATTTTCCTAAATTTGCATAAGCAAATGGAAAAAAATTAACTACAAAATTGGTTATAACCTTAGACTACAACCTTACTCAATATCTTTTTATTGGAGGTGAATTTTGACAAATTCACCATTAGATTACATTAATTTTTATATCCTTCATGCTTGCAAAATTTCTAGAAAATTAAAGATACATGGTTATGTCATCAATAAAAATTTTAAATTGCAAGTTTTTGTAGTTTAAAATTATGTATAAAATATAAATTTATAGATCATATAGTAAATAATATTTGATTGACACAAAATTTGACATGTGTATTCGGAGTGTAAAGAACATGTAATTCAACGGTTAAATTTTTAAAATAGGTAGTAATATTTACTTTTATGAGTAAGGTTGTAGCTTCATGCTATAACCAATTTTGTAGCTAAACTTTAAAATTAATTAATTTTTTTTTTTTTAATTTTAGGGTTGATTATATGACTGGTTTCTAAAATTGAGCTTGTTAGCGCTATATTTTAGTTTATAATGTGTAAAGTAATTATTTTTAGTTGTTTAGATAATGTTGTTTGACTGAAAACCATGGTTTTAAAAACTGAACTGGTCAAATAACTGGAAAAGAAAGATTTTCGGTTTTTTCGGTTCTTGACTGGTTTTTTGTCGATTTTCCCAGTTTTCTAGACCGGTTCAATGACTAGTTTCTGGTTGAACTAGCTGGTCTCGTTTGGTTTTTAAAACAGTGCTAAAAATTAACTCATCATCACTTTCTTAATTACATAAGAAAGATTAAAAATAAACAAAGGTGAAGTCAAAATTTTAGTTCATTGGGGAAAAAATGAAAAAAAAAAAACTTGAAAACAAATTGATTCCAAAATTTTTAATTAATTATACAAAAAGTTTTATTAGTATATAATATATATATATATATATATATACACATATACATATATATATATATATATATATATATATATATATATATATATTGTTTTGAGAATCAATAAAATATAATTCAAGTGTTAAATTCTAATTTATTTTTTGGTGCCTAGCGTTTTTTTTTTTATAAGTATAATCATTGTTGTGCTTAAATACTTAGTAGGTGACTATAAGTATATATTTCAAACAAGTAAAAGATATAAGTTAAAATAATCAATATATAGTCATTATTATATGAAGCGAAAAGCTTAACCAAAATACATGATATCAAACACATCATTTTATCACTTAAAAGGAAAATGAAAAATAAATTAATATATAAGTATAAAAAATTGAAAAAAGTATGATAATATACTAAAAAAATTCAAATTTTCTTTTTATAAATTGATTTTTTAAAAGAGCAAAACTTAGATACTGTTTCTTAGGTTCCCATTTTAAGATTCTGTCATGTAGATTTTTTCTCATGGGATGAAAGTGTAT
Organism: Quercus tomentella; assembly: GCA_028535165.1. Lineage (NCBI taxonomy): Eukaryota > Viridiplantae > Streptophyta > Magnoliopsida > Fagales > Fagaceae > Quercus > Quercus tomentella. The sequence goes on along the minus strand of JAPQVY010000012.1, from coordinate 43,673,243 downwards.
TTTTTAATTAAGTGACCATATGACTGAATTTTAAGAGGGAATCTAAGGAACAACATCTAAGGTACTGTACCTAAGTTTTGTCATTTTTAAAAATAGATTGTATAACATTTTTACTTTAAAAACCAATTTAAAAGTATTAATGTTTATTCATTTTGTAAGCGACTAAATTTCTAGTTCGAAATAAATCAAACAAGTAAAATAGTTTCACAAATGCGAATTTGTATTGATGATTGTGTGGTACAATTCTCTGGAATTACAAAAGAGTGATCCTCTGATTCGATCTCCTTGCAAAACTTATTGATTAGACTTATGGTAATGTGGATTTGACTTGAACACAAAATATCCTTCAATTTGGTTGAGGGATGGATTGAAGATTACTGAAACGGAATTACAATGAATCTCTGGCTATGAGCTTGTTTAGAAATCCTTTGTTCTTCGCGTTCTTCGTGTTCTTCGTGCGTTCTTCGTCTTCGAAGGTTTGTGGTGGAAGTTCTTCGGAGTTTTAGAGGCTTGAATCCGTTGAGCTTCAATGATTTGTGATTTGTTGATGTTTTCGGACACTTTTGGCTTGATTCCCGTGAACTTTAGGATCTAGGCAGATGATCTGGATGATTCTGCTTCGAATGTTCTCCGATTTTGGGGTTGAAGTTCTTGAAGTTCTTGAAGGCTTTGAGGCTTGATCTTCACAGAGCTTTTTCACTTCTGAATTCTGGTCCCCCTAAATGTCTCAGGAAGGCTTCTATTTATAGGAGTTTGGGGGTGGGTGAGCGACACGTGGCGGCGCTTGATTGGTGACACATGTCACAGCTTGATTGGTCCGCTTAAGTCATCGCTTACACGTGCGAGGTTGCTTGAGTCATCGCTTACACGTGCGAGGCTGCCTGAGTCATCGCTTACACGTGCGAGGCTGCCTGAGTCATCGCTTACACGTGCGCTGATGCGTGATTGGCTCTTGCATGACACTTGGCAAATTTCTGTTGGCTTCTGAATAGTGATAGCAAAACCTAGCAGCAATACATGGTGTTCTGTAATTGGCTGTATTTTGTGGACTTGGTAATGTGACGTGTCAGCTTGTGATAGGTCGGGAATTTTCCCTCTCTACAAATGCCCCCTCGAGACTCGTTTACACACACGGTCTCGGAGTGTGGTGTGGGAATGAGTTTCGAAAAAATGGATTTTTGGTACTTGACTCTTTAAGTGAAGTAATTGAAGGTAGTGGAGCTGTTGAAGGTGGTGGAGCTTTCAGAAGGATGAGATAATTTCCGAAGAGTAGACCGACCCATATGAAAGGCTTTGATGAGACTGAAAAGGGGTCTGCCAGTATTTGAATGTACTTGCGTGACCGAGTATTCTCAGCATAGTTTAAGTTGAAGTAATTTCAAAATAGTGTTTTATGGTATTTGAAGTGGGTTGGTGAGGCTGAAAGTTGTTTGCAAGAAATTGGATATACTTGCAAGATTGAATCATTTCAACAGAGGTTAAGTTGAGGTAATTTCAGGAGAGTATTTTGGATTGTTGGCGGCGATCACAGGGTGTAGAAGATGGGGAAGATGAGAGAATGGTGGCTGGGTACAGCATGCAGAGTCATGGGGCTAACCTCGTGTTTTTAAGAACTTCTGGTAAAGTAATCTCAGAAGAACATGCTTTGGATTACAGCGAGGATATGTGGGAAAGTGGTTGAATGCGCATGTGTAATTGTATCACTCAGCTTAAGTTGAGGTAATTTCAGAAGCTTATGGATTCTGGGTATGCTGGTAGTGGCAATGAAGAAGATGGAGATGAAGCAAAGTGAATGGATGAAACATACCTACCATGGCGCTGGCCCTGTATGTTGGGGACCTTCTGGTGTAGATGTCTCTGGGAAGTACACCTTTGGATATGGGACTGGCTGCATGCTGAATGAGGTCTGTCGGTAAGTTATTGAATGTGCCTGTGTAATGGGACCATGCCGACAGACGTTAAGTTGAAGTAATTTCAGAAGAGCACCTTCTGAAATTCTTCAAGCTGATTTTAAGTTGGAGTAATTCCAGAAAATGTGTTTCGAGGTACCAGCAACTATGACCTTTGGGTCCCACGGTGGTGGGGACATGGAATAAGGCATTGGTGACCATTTACCGGCACCAAAGGCTGAATTCTGATGAGCTGGCGCCTTGGAGGTTGTTTTAAGTGTTGATGGAAAACAATTTGTAGGATACCCCAACACTTTTTTACCATCTTCACCTACTGCCACTTGTTGGAAAAGCACAGAAAAATGAAAGATGGAGCTAACTTGTGATTCTGGTCTTAGAAACCAGCCAAGTTGCTGTTTGTTCCGAACCACTGCTTCTGCTGGAAGACCAAGCAATTGGAGAGAGACTACAGGAGCCCTGAGGTTAGGAACAGGTGTGTCCGCTGGACTTGGATTTCCTGGCCAACCAAGTCCAAGGAAACATGGAACCAAAATGCAGACCTTGTTATGAATAATTTTGTAGACAAAGGTGGTCGTTAAGTGGAGAAACAAAATTTGTTTGGATCTCAAAACTGCAATGATGTTGTAAATAGGGTTTCGACCGAACCATAGAAGGGTTGATCTCAAACCTATTATGAAGCAATATCGGTTGCTAGGTGTTGAGAATGATGAGGTCATAGTGAGAAATGGCTGTGAAAATGAGAACTTGAAAATCTGAAAGAAGCAAATCTTCATTTCATGACTCAGTGTGTTTGTTTTTTTTTTTTTTTTTTGGATGAGTTTTTGATGAACCCGGCTCTCCTATTTATAGTGGAGAGATGAAGAATGGTAGATTTAGTAGTTGAGAGTGGTAGTTGAGAATTTTTGGTGAGACTGGCAGTTGAGAATTTTTGGTGAGAACGGTAGATGGGAACGGTAGGCACTGAACGAGAATGGTAGGTTGGAGACTGGTAGGTACCGAACGGGAATAGTGGGTTGAATTAGTGACCCAGTGTAATTTCAGGTTCAAGACACACTTGTGAGAGTTCATTTGTATTTTGAGAGGAAGTCTTGATGAAGTCTGGAGAATAACCCTGAGGGGATCCCAATTAAATGGATGAATCTCAAATTTTGTTCTTGAGGACCTAAGTTTTGAACACTTGGAATTGAGTCATTTTTGCAATTTTCAAGTCTCAAATGACGGAACGGACTCCAAAATCGGAATGTACTCAAAAAATTGAGCAAGATAGGTCCATCTCAAAAATTTTGACATTTGGTCAACATTTGCACAAAAGTCAACTTTATTGGAAATTGGACGTTTGCACAATTTCTGAGTTTCGAATGAAGAAACGGGTCCCAAAATTGGAATGTACTCGAAAAATTGAGTGGGACAGGTCCGTTTTGAAAATTTTGACTTTCTGGTCAATATTTGCACAAAAGTCAACTTTTTTAGAAATTGGACGTTTGCACAATTTCTGAACTTCGAATGAAGAAACGGGTCCCAAAATCGGAATGTACTCGAAAAATCAAGTGGGACAAGTCCGTCTTGAAAATTTTGATTTTCTGGTCAAGGTCAAAAGTCTGCTTGGTCCAAGCATTTTCTCTCTCTTTCTCTTTTTCTTTTTCTTTTTCTTTTTCTTTTTTTTTTTTTTTTTTTTTTTTAAGGCGGTTCGGACCGGGTCAAATTTTCGGGTCGGTCCGGTTCGGATCTGGACAAACGGGTCAGACCAGTGGAGGATGACGTCATTGGTGACGTCACGCTGCGCTGGCGCTTACACGTATGGCGCGTGTGGCGCGTGAGGGACGCTCCGGCGCGTGTGAGAGCGTGAACGAAGGTAGTGGCGCGTGTTCGTTGAGGCAGATGTTCTGGCGGCGCGTGGAGGCGCGTGGGTGACTTTCTGGACCTGAAAATTTCAGGTTTTGTATTTCTAAGGCCGTAAAAGACCATGGTGCAATCAGTTTTCTAAAATCACCGGCAGATTTTCACAGATTTGAAAGACTAGGCCGTGGGTCTTCGCGAGTCCGGGGCGGCGCGTGGTGGCGCGTGCGGCCATTTTTGGGCTTGAAATTTCTGGGCTTTGTAGATCGTGGGCCGATGGATCTAGTGGTGGCACCAGTTTTGTAAAAATTGTCCCAGATTTGTGCAAATTTAAATGAAAAACCCGCGGGACGTTGAGACTTTGTGGTGGTGCGTGGCGGCGCGTTATGGCTCAACTGTGCACGTTTTTTTCTGGGTTTTGTTGCTTGAAGTCTTTAGAAGATTTCTGTTGATTCAGTTGTCAGGGTTTTCACCAATTTGAAAGAGAAATCTGTAGGCATGGTTGGACTGATAGCTGGTCCACTTTGGCGGTGGCTATTTCTGACAATTTTTGACAACCCAGGCAGGAGTGGTTCCACTGAGTGTCTCTGCTGTTCTCAAGGGATGGTGACATAGTAGAATAAAATACTTTCCATTGCCGGCCTAGCACTGCATCCAAAGTCTAGCATCATAGTTTTTCTTAGAGGACTTATTTCCTTCTGCAGACTGATAGGTTCTTAGGTGTGTAACAATTTCTTTCTGACACCATGATCCTTTCCTGAGCATTAATTCACCTCTCCCCTTTTTTCTTAAGGTTTGGTGCAGTCTCCATTTTTTGTTCCTCTGCATTAAATGCCACCTTTTATTTTCAAAATTCGGTGCAGATTTCCTGGACTTTGAGTACATTTGGGTTGCAAAAGCTGACTTTAAACATTTTAGTGACAGCATTTTTCCTCTCTTTTTTTTGTCTGTTACCTCAGAAATTTTCTATATAAAGCCACCCGGGTATTCATTAATTTGTACAAGCAGCTTGCAGTGGGTAGTATCTTTAAATGTAGAGAAATTATGCAGAGAAATATATATATATATATATATATATATATATATATTTTATGCTTTGTTTGTACTAACATTTTTTTTTTTTTTTTTTGACAGGCTAGTGATTGAAACTGAAGCACACTCTTTATTTTTTATTTTATTTTTTATTTTTTTTTTATTTTATTTTTATTTTTTTTAAGACGTGCCATGAGATTTTCTTCTGATAAGCTCTTTGTTGTTGCTTGTTTTTGTTATGTAGCATGCTTTTCTTGGCAATTAAACTGCACCAACACTTGTCTTTTCAACGCAGCCATTTCAAGAGTCTTTGCAACATAGCCGCATCAAGAGTTTTTACCACGAAGCCGTGCCAGTATCTGTCCTTGTATTGAAGCCGTGCTAACATTCAACTTTGTCATGGAGCAACGTCAACACTTCATTCGTGCCAACATTCATCTTTGTCATAAAGCTGCCTCAACATTTCATTCGCCGAAGCCGTGACATCGTTCATTTTTGCCATGAAGCTATGTCAATACGTCATTTTTGTCATGAAGCCATCACAACACTCCATTCGCACCTTGCACTTGTATTGAAGTCATGCCATTATTTGCACTGAAGCCGTGACAACATTCATCCATGCCATGAAGCTACGTCAACACTTCATTTGCACCGAAGCCATGAAGCCACGACAACACTTCATTTGTGCCAAAGCCATGAAGCCACGTCAACACTTCATTTGTGCCAAAGCCATGAAGCCACGTTAACACTTCATTGGTGCCAAAGCCATGAAGCCACGTCAACACTTCATTTGTGCCAAAGCCATGAAGCCACGTCAACACTTCATTGGTGCCAAAGCCATGAAGCCACGTCAACACTCCATTTCTGCCGAAGCCGTGCCAACGTTCATTTTTGCCATGAAGCCACGACAATACTTCATTTGTGCCAAAGCCATGAAGCCACGTCAACACTCCATTTTTGCCGAAGCCGTGCCAACGTTCATTTTTGCCATGAAGCCACGACAACACTTCATTTGTGCCAAAGCCATGAAGCCAACATTGCATCTTTGCCATTGAAACTAGGTCAACACTTTATTCGCCGAAGCTGTGCCAACATTCATATAAAGCAATTTTCAGAGGCAACATCACTCAGACATCAAGGGCGTATAGCACTGTAGCCAGACATCAAGATTTCAGAGATGCCAAGACTTTGCCATTGCAAAGAGCTCTCATTAAGACTTTGAAGATGCAAGGAGATGCCAAGACTTTGAAATTTCAAGAAGAATGCCACCAAGACTTTGACATTGCATGGGCATGCCCTTGGAGGAGAGAAGATGTAACACCAAATTCAGATGCCGGAGGAAGGTGACATTGTCCAACTTTTGGAGACATGATATGAAGCTGCACCACTCAGAAGGGAGATGATGCCACACCGATTTTAGATATATAATCTACCATCATTCCGGAAGAAATTGACGTCATCCAGATTTCAGAGACATGATGTGAAACAACACCACTCAGAAGGGAGATGATGTGGTTCTGATTTCAGAGTTATGAAGCCATCACAACCTAGAAAAGAGACGATGCAGCCTAGAGATGGAAGGTACAAGGAGATGCCCCCAGGAGATAAATGATACAAAGCATACTTCAAAGATGTAGGAGGATGGCCATAGAAAATGAGCAATGCCATGAAGACTTCATTTCAGTCTTCATTTTCTACTGCGTCGATCTTTGATCATCCTATTGAGCAATGCCTTGCCAACCGAAAGGACCTTAAAAGCGCATTGATGACTGTCAGAAAACTCTTCAAGTTAGACTGGCCATCCTTCTTCTTTTCATGTGACTGAACTTAGTGACAAGTACTAAGCTGCCTACGTACCCCGGAGAGGGATCAAGTCATCACGTAGTTCAACAGATTTTATTTTATTTTATTTTATATATTTTTTTTGATGATCTTTTTTTTATGATCCTTTTTTTTTTATGATCTTTTTTTTTATGATCCTTTTTTTTTTATGATCCTTTTTTTTTTTTTTTTTATGATCCTTTTTTTTTTATGATTTTTTTTTCTTTGATAATTTCTTCTTCTTCTTTTTTTTTTTTGATAATTTTTTTTTTAGTGCGTGACTGAACTCAGCAAAAGATACTAAGTTGCCTACGTACCCCGGAGAGGGATCAAGTCATCACGTAGTTCAAAAGATTTTTTTTTTTTTTTTGTTTTGTTTTGTTTTTTTTTTTTTTTTTTTTTATAATTTTTTTTTATGTGTTTTTGCAAAAAGGGGGGCGCAGTGTATAATAGTGGGTACACCACTGATCGAACCCGAGACCTCCTCAAGGGTGACATAGGCATCCAACCGCTATGCTACACTCGCAATTGTTGACATGGAGTGGGATTAATTTCTCCTTATTGGTACGCTTTCAAGGGTAATGGGAAAACATCATGTACTCTTGCAGCGCTACAGTGGGTAGTTTAAGCTCTTACCGAGGAGCAATCCTTGATTTTCAAGCATAGAAGCGTTTGAGGAACTTCCCATTGATGGGGCCGATCCTTACACCATCATTATCAATCAACTTGTAAGCTCCATTGGTGTAGACTTCTTGCACAACATAAGGTCCATCCCATTTTGAAGTGAACTTATTGCCTGTACGATGAGTTGTGATGATAGGTCTTCGAACGGCGAGGACTAAGTCACCAACTTGGAATGATCTTGGTTTGACTCTTTTATTGAATGCGCTTGAAAGACGAGCTTGATAGCATTCAAGGCGTTGTTGGGCCTCGAGCCTTTTTTCATCAAGTGCCTCTAATTCTTGCAATCTGAGCTTGGCATTTTCTTCTCCAGTCAATCCTTCTTGAATGGCAATCCGTAATGATGGGATTTGGCGTTCTAAAGGAAGGACGGCTTCCACTCCATAGACAAGAGAATACGGCGTTGCTTGAGTAGGCGTTCGAAATGTTGTTCGATACGCCCATAATGCTTCTCCGATTCTTTCATGCCAGTCTCGCTTTGTCTTGGATACCACTTTTTTCAACAAACTGCCAAGTGTTTTGTTAAATGCTTCAGCTAGTCCGTTTGCCGGGGCATTGTACATGGAGGAGTTGTATTGTTTAAATTCAAACTTCTCGCATAGCTCTGTCATCAGCCTATTGTAGAATGGTTTGCCATTATCAGTTATGATATACCGAGGGACACCATACCGATAGATCAAGTGAGTTCGAATGAAATTGACCACCGTTTCTTTCTTCACTTCCCTAAGGGGTACAGCTTCTGCCCATTTCGAGAAGTAGTCAGTTGCGGCCAAGATGTACAAATGGCCACCGGATGACTTTGGTAATGGCCCTATTGCATCAAGTCCCCACGCATCAAAAGGCCAAGAAGCTACAGTTGGGTGTAGAGGTTCTGGCGGCTGATGGATGAAGTTTGCGTGATACTGACATGCTTCGCACTTCTTAGCGCACTCCATAGAATCTTGCACCATTGTAGGCCAATAGTAACCTATTCATTTGATCCTATAGTGTAACTTAGGACCTGACTGATGTGCGCCGCATATTCCAGAATGAGCCTCCTCTAAAACTTGTTTAGCCTCCTCCTCTCCTAAGCAACGGAGAAACAATCCATCAAATGAACGGCGGAAGAGAGTATCTTTATAGTAAATAAATCGAGCAGCCCTTCGCCGAACTTCGGTCTTGTGGCGTTTATCATCTGGGAGTCTTCCATGTTGAAGGTATTCAATGATCACTTGTCGCCAATCTTCTTTTTCAACAAGGCATACAGAAATGATGTTGGCTTGCTCTTCTTCATCTTCTTTAACTAGGAGAGGTACCACCCACCTTTGGGAAATAGCAACTTCGGTTGTCTCTTCTTGGGATAATGCTAAGGCGGTAGCCAAATTAGCTAAAGCATCGGCCTGTCTATTCTCCTTCCTTGGTATATGCTCCAATGTGGTGGCCTCAAAACTTGCTACCAATTTCTTCGCATATTTGCAATAAGGGATAAGGTCTTCTTTCTTGACATCATACTGCTCCGAGACTTGGTTGATAATTAATTTGGAATCCCCAAAGATCTCAAGCTGCGATATGCCCATCTCAATGGCCATTTGTAGACCAATAATCAATGCTTGATACTCGGCTACATTGTTTGAGCAAAGTTCACTCAATGAGAACGAGTATAGAAGTATTTGCCGTTGTGGAGAAACAAACACTACACCTGCCCCCGCTCCTTCCCGACGTGCGGCCCCATCGAAAAACATCATCCATGGTGGCATTACTTCAATGTAAAACACATCTTCATCCGGGAAATCATCGGAGAACTCCCAATCAGATGGAACTGGGTGATCAGCTAAAAAGTCTGCCAATGCTTGTCCTTTGACAGCTTTTTGTGGAACATATGCAAGGTCATATTGTTGTAGCAGGACTGCCCATCGAGCTATACGACCTGAAACCACTGGCCTGGAGAGAACATATTTAATTGGGTCCGCCTTTGCTATCAAACGAACCGTATATGCTTGCATGTAGTGCTCCAGTTTGTCTATGGCAAAGAAAAGAGCGAGGCACATCTTTTCGATAGGAGAATAATTTAATTCAGCCCTATTAAGAGTTCGACTTAGATAATAAAGAGCTCTTTCTTTTCCCTCCTTATTTTCTTGCGCCATAAGAGCACCTAGGGACTTTTCTTGCGCCGCAATGTACAGCACCAGAGGCTTCCCCGGGATAGGAGCACCTAAGACTGGAGGATTAAGCAAGTATCTTTTGATGCGTGCAAAAGCATTGCTACAAGCCTCATCCCATTCAAAGTGCACATCCTTCTTCATTAATCTATTGAAAGGTTGACATCGACCAGCCAAGTTCGAGATAAATCGTCGTATGTAGGCTAGTTTTCCCTGCAAGCCTCTAAGTTCTTGCAAATTCTTGGGCTCTGGCATTTTCTGGATAGCTTCAATTTTGGACTGGTCAATTTCAATACCGCGGTGCCTTACAATGAAACCAAGAAATTTACCGGATGTTACGCCAAAAGCGCATTTGCGGGGATTCATTTTAAGCTGATACTTTCTTAGGCGATTGAACACGGATTGCAATTCTGCTAGATGGTCTTCCCTTCTTTTTGTTTTAACCACCAGATCATCGACATAACACTCCACGTATTTATGAAGTACATTATCAAAGATCTTTTGCATGGCCCGTTGATAAGTAGCCCCAGCGTTCTTTAGCCCGAAAGGCATTACTTTGTAACAGTAAATACCCTTAGGAGTACGAAAAGCTGTAAGCTCTTCATCTTTTGGATTCATTCGAATTTGGTTGTAACCTGAAGAACCATCCATGAAAGATAAAGCTTCATGACCAGTAGTGGCATCAACCATGACCTCAGTGATGGGTAATGGAAAATCATCCTTGGGACATGCATTGTTCAAATCACGGAAGTCAACGCACACTCGGATTTGTCCATTCTTCTTTTTGACAGGGACGATGTTAGCAATCCATTCCGGGTACTGTACTTCACGAATGAAGCCTGCTTCAATGAGCTTATTGACCTCGGTTTCTATTTGAGGGATAAGCTCTGGCCGAAAGCGTCTTTGGGCTTGTTTGACTGGGCGCATGCCCTTCTTTACTGCCAAATGGTGTAAAGCAATACCTGGATTGAGCCCAGGCATTTCCTTGTAAGTCCAAGCAAACACATCTTTATATTCTACCAGGAGCTTGAGGTATCCTTCTTCTTCTTCAGGAGTGAGAAGCGCACTAATGAAAGTTGGTCGAGGTTCTTCGATAGTTCCTAAATTGATTTCTTTAAGTTCATCAACTGTAGCTTGTACTCCATCCTCCAAGGCTGGGGGAGCTTCATCGACCTCTTCATTGGTTGCTTCAGCATCTGAAAGTGTACCTTCTTCTATTGTAATATGAAACGAGGATGACACCTCTTCAATTTGCTCATTGTGAACAAATGATGGTCTAGTGCGTACAATTGTCCGCCTCTTGACTTTCAGCGATCCTTCAGTGCTGATGTCTAAGGTAGAGTTACGCTTCATGCGTGAAGGAATGCTACTGCGGATCTCATCATGAACTTTCTCCTTCTTTTGAACCTCAAAGTTCATTGAATTTTGAGAATGACTATCAATAGGCCTTTTTGTTGCCCCCAATCGATCAAAGACTGATTTATAAGCAAGAGTGTCCCGATTTTGTGTTAAGCAAGTTGTATTTAACCTGTCGAACACTGTGATTCGTGACGATGAGGCCTCAATGCGATCAAACACTGAGACGCGCGATGAAGAATGATCTTTTCTTTGATTCGAACTTTCGCCAACCTCCACTGTTATGTATTGGGAATTTGAAGCATTGCTTCTTTTCTTGATCCATATCTGAGCTGGTTGTTCAGGAGTATAACCTAATCCGGTCTTTGGGATAGGAATTTCATGCCCTTCAAGCCGCATTCTCCTTTGTGTTTTGCTAAGGCCATGTACCTTCTCTCCGGTGACTTCTGGAATCAATTTCCCTAAGTCACTTTGTCTTGAGAAATCGTAGCCTGCTCTGGCCAACAGCCTATACGCCTTCGGGTCAAACCATTCTTTCGTCCGTTCGCTTGGTAGAATACCATGCTCTGTCAGACTTTGTGAAGACCTCACGAATCCATTTAGTGGCTTCGAGGGCAAAGGATTTATGGATGAAGTTAAAGGCATGACATGGTTTTCTTTCAATATGGCTACATCCTCCGTCGTGAGCCTTGCAGGAGGCCTTCCCATTTCTTCTGTAGATTGAAGGCATTCCGCAAATGGTGATTGTCCATTCTTACGGCGTGATAATGGTACATAACGGAGGAATGGAGGGCTATTGGAAGGCGTTGAATTTTTCGCCCTCACTGTACCACTGGTAGATTCACTAGAATGATCATTCCTAGATTCTGGACCTTCCTTTGGGGAAGGAATATCCTTTCTAGTGATGAATTTAACATGCTTCTTTTCACCCTGCTTGCTTTCCATGGACAGGATTTCAACTGGGAGAACTTCACTAGAAATGTTATCTTCTACATAAAATTTTGCGTCAGCAAAGTGAGCTTCCGCCTCAGCAAAAGGCTTTAAGTCGGCATTGACTTTCTTTATTCCACTTTGAAGGTACTTGAAACATTGATGCAAAGTCGACGGCACTATTCCATTTCCATGGATCCAGGGACGTCCTAACAACATGTTGTAAGTAGTCTTGGCATCAATAACGTGGAACAAGACGTTGCTTGTCAATTCTCCAATGATCAATTCCAGGTGGATCATGCCGATTGCGCGTTGTCCTCCTTGGTTGAAACCTTGAATGACCAAACGACTATGTGATAATTCCTCCATAGTAAGACCAAGTCGTCTCATTGTCATTTTTGGTAGTATATTAACAGCTGAGCCTCCGTCAATGAGAATACGATCGATCTTTTGTTCACGAGCATAACCAGAGACATAAAGTGGGCGATTGTGGGGCTTAGAGCCTAACAACAGATCCTCATCTGTGAAAGTTAAGTCTGGAGAGCATGTGTAACATTCCTGAGTTTGTTGAAGAGTGTTGGTAGAGGGAATGTACATTTCTGGCTTTTCAGGAGCTTGGGTGAGCACTTCTTTTGGTGAGGTGGAGGATTGCAAGGGTTCAACTTCATCAACCTGAGATTGGAGTTCCTCCAACGATGACAAAGTCTCATTTGGACCACCATGGTCAACATCCTCCTTTTCGTCCTGAATTTCGCAATGAGAGACCGTGTGAACGGCCTCGGCTGAGTCATTTTGAAGGAATTTTCTGGGAAAGAATTCTTCCAATGTGATGAGCTTTCGAGATTTTTGGGTCTGTGCTGAATCTTCATACACTTTTGTTCCCAGTCTCCCTCGCCTCTTATTGCTCCTTCCTCTTGATTGAGGCTGAATTTGGTTTTGTGCTTTTCTGGACTCTTTGGCGATCAAATGAAGAGGGAATGTTCGTCTCTGTTTCCATCTCCTGCGAGTAACCATTGTCCAGCCCTCTTCCTCATCCATTGTTGACCTTTTATCGTCATTTGAATTATAATTAGGTGCTTTTTGTGAGAGCTGAACTTGAACAGGTTCCAGAGAACCAAACTGGAGGAGGGTGGTATTTGCCCCCTGCTTAGTAGTTGGAGACATGCAAATAGGTAACCCACAAGAAATTGTTGCAATGTTTGATTGAGCAACATCATTAAAATCCAAGTCAATCTTCCTTTCCTTGGCTAGCTTCATGATGAGTTCTTTAAGGACAAAGCATTTTTGGATTGGATGGCTTAAGATGCGATGATACTTACAATAGTTCGGGTCATCAACTTTTCCCATCTCTTCCGGCCGTTTGCATTCTGGCAATTCAATTAATTTCAACTTGAGCAGTTGTTCTAGCATTTCGGGCATATCGGTATCTAGGAAAGGATACACCTTTTGCTCCCATTCCTTAAGTGATGAGCGACGCGTCTCACGCTGTTGGCCTCCCTCGGGCCTCTTCTCATTAGCCCTCACATTTCTTGTTGAAACTTTGACTGGGGCAGGGTTGACATTCATTGAATCTTTGATATTACTTTTCGTATTCCTGTCATTTTTCCTTATTTCCCGTCTTTCTTTCCTTTCCTCAGGTACGGGAGGTTTCGTATTTCCATGGCTAGAGATACTCAATTCCATGTCATGCGCATGAGTTGCCAACTCTTCAAATGTTCGAGGTTTTATCCCTTGAAGGATGTAAAGAAGTCCCCAATGCATGCCTTGGATGCACATTTCTACAGCAGATATTTCAGAAAGTCTATCCTTGCAATCTAGACTCAAAGAACGCCACCGATTGATATAGTCAACGACAGGCTCATCTTTCCACTGCTTGGTGTTAGTAAGCTCCATCATGCCTACCGTGCGACATGTGCTATAAAATCGATTGAGAAACTCCCTTTCGAGTTGCTCCCAATTGTCGATCGATTCGGGTTCCAAATCAGTGTACCAATCAAATGCATTTCCCTTGAGTGAACGGACAAATTGTTTTACAAGGAGGCTTCCTTGAGTTCCTGCATTCTCACAAGTCTCTACGAAGTGAGCAATATGTTGTTTTGGATTGCCCTTTCCATCAAATTGCAGGAACTTAGGAGGTTGGTATCCATTTGGCATTCTCATGCTGTCAATGCGCTTTGTGTAGGGTTTTGAATATATGAGAGAACTTGTAGAAGATCCTCCATATTGTGCTCGAATGGTATTTGTTATCATGTCCTGCAGTTGTTGGACAGATATCGAGGCCATTGAGGTGGAATGTCCGTGTTGAGAAGTGCCTTCACCTCCTTTTCCTTTATCACCCCTGGCGTTTTCTCCTTTGAAGGTAAAGCCAGGTGGGTGCTCAGGGCCAAGACTTGATTCACCCGAATCTTGTACTTCCAGTTTGTTCATCAGGGTTGCAATTTTGACATCCTTCTCTTCAAGTGCTTTTGTGAGAAGGGTGACCCTTTGTTCCATTTCAGCCATTTTTTCTTCCATAGTAGAGGTGTTAGTCATCATCACTGGCATGACCTCTAGATATGATGGAGAGAATGATGAAACAGGATGAGTCGAAGGTATTTCATTCCTTAAGTTTCTCATCACTGGTGAAGAGTTGATAGAAAAGGTCTTTGTTGGGGATGATTCATTATTGATCTCGAAGTCTTTCGAGACAGATGAATCCTCAGCGGTAGTCTTCCTATTTGTAAGAAAGTCTAGAGAGATGGTTGGTTGGGGTTGAAATCGATCAAGAACTTTGGATCGACTGCGAGTGATTGGGCCGACATAATCATCAGCGCTAGAATCATCGACCACTGATTTTTGGACATTCTTGCTAGAGGCCATTGAGACTAGTAGCAAATCGAATTTCTTTTCTTTTGAAGGAGAAAGAGATGAGAGGCAGAGAGGTCCCACCGGGCGTGCCAAAATTTGTAAGCGACTAAATTTCTAGTTCGAAATAAATCAAACAAGTAAATTAGTTTCACAAATGCGAATTTGTATTGATGATTGTGTGGTACAATTCTCTGGAATTACAAAAGAGTGATCCTCTGATTCGATCTCCTTGCAAAACTTATTGATTAGACTTATGGTAATGTGGATTTGACTTGAACACAAAATATCCTTCAATTTGGTTGAGGGATGGATTGAAGATTACTGAAACGGAATAACAATGAATCTCTGGCTATGAGCTTGTTTAGAAATCCTTTGTTCTTCGCGTTCTTCGTGTTCTTCGTGCGTTCTTCGTCTTCGAAGGTTTGTGGTGGAAGTTCTTCGGAGTTTTAGAGGCTTGAATCCGTTGAGCTTCAATGATTTGTGATTTGTTGATGTTTTCGGACACTTTTGGCTTGATTCCCGTGAACTTTAGGATCTAGGCAGATGATCTGGATGATTCTGCTTCGAATGTTCTCCGATTTTGGGGTTGAAGTTCTTGAAGTTCTTGAAGGCTTTGAGGCTTGATCTTCACAGAGCTTTTTCACTTCTGAATTCTGGTCCCCCTAAATGTCTCAGGAAGGCTTCTATTTATAGGAGTTTGGGGGTGGGTGAGCGACACGTGGCGGCGCTTGATTGGTGACACATGTCACAGCTTGATTGGTCCGCTTAAGTCATCGCTTACACGTGCGAGGTTGCTTGAGTCATCGCTTACACGTGCGAGGCTGCCTGAGTCATCGCTTACACGTACGAGGCTGCCTGAGTCATCGCTTACACGTGCGCTGATGCGTGATTGGCTCTTGCATGACACTTGGCAAATTTCTGTTGGCTTCTGAATAGTGATAGCAAAACCTAGCAGCAATACATGGTGTTCTGTAATTGGCTGTATTTTGTGGACTTGGTAATGTGACGTGTCAGCTTGTGATAGGTCGGGAATTTTCCCTCTCTACACATTTTATCCTAGATTGTGTGTTTATTGTAAAAGCATTTGCTGAAGAATTTAAAGAAAACAATGTAAAAAATTGGTACATTTTTTTGAGAAAGAAAAAAAAAAAAAATTGGTGGAGAATTTGCTGACCCTTAGCTAACGTTTGTAATAGTCTTATTTCTATTTCTGTCTAATCTAAATATATTAACCCTTTTAACAAAAAAAAAAAGATTGTCACTTCAGGGACAAACTGACAAGGTGGGATCTAAGTCATGTGGTTTCACCCTTTTACTGAGCGTTACCTAGGCCAAGCCGCTGACTGAGGAACCTTTAGAGATACAACAATTGTCCCAATATCTTTTATAACAGTCGAGTTAATAAGTTTTATGGGATCTCATTTAATCGAATGATATAATGATTCTTCACCTATCAATAACAACTTATCAACTCAATTGTGTGATTTTTTTTTTTTTTTTTTTTTTTTTTTTTGTGTGTTTCAAACTTATTGTCTTGATCACTCTGAATACGCAACTAATTAATTTTATACTTCTTGAGGTATGGTGTGTGATTGATGTACAATCAAAGTATATAAGAGGTAATTCCATGTGAATATTTTATTGCATTAATCACAAAAGGTTTTATTGGTTTCTTCACACCGTGGACTCAAACCAAACTATTTGATAGGGCATTTGATGTGCCAAGATTATTATTATTATTATTATTTTTTTTTGTGAGAAACCAAATAAAAGGCCTCACATGTGTAGTCATCGATCTAAACCCCAAGGTATAAGTTGTGTAAACCCAAGGGTACCACTAGCACATAATAGGATATACCACTACTTGTGTCCACGTATTATACCGTCGAGCTAGTTTGGGCCAAATGCGGAAGCAGCCCATAACACAAAGTTGCAAGAGCTTAATCCAATGTATTACTAGAGGTTAAAAGTTAAAACATACTTTCCTTCTATTGATGCACCACCAAGGCCACACTGCTGAGAAACTTTTGGGAAGCAATATATTTATCCATTGTGTTTTGCATTCAGAACTTACCACCAAATGGCACTGGGAATTGAATTACTACAATTAGTAGAATAGTTTGTTTATGATCCTTCTTTCTTTAAGTTAGATTAAATTAATAGATTCACCGTCTCTTAATTATCATGTTTCGCGAGGGAGATGAGGTTCTTTTTTTGTTGTTGAATTTAGTGTCATAATTTTTTGAAAAATATAAAAGGGAAAGAAGCAACTGAAGATCATCAACTAATGCTTTGTTTGTTTCAAAGTAAAATATTTTATATGTAAAATATTTTATTGAAAACATTTTCATTTTACTATGTTTGGTTGCCTACATGAAAATTGCAAGAAATTATTTGCAAGTGTTTGTTTCATTGTAAAATAGAAAAAAAAAAAAAAAATCCTAATCTCACAATCAATTCCAAGCAACCACCACCAAATTAGCAAAAACCAACCCACCACCAATCTACCAACTACCCAAACCACCACCATATTGGCACAAACCCAACCACCACTACTCCGTTGACCACTCAAACCCACATCCATAGACCACATCCCACAACACAGCCACCACCACAACACAATCACAACCATAACTCACAAACTATTTCAGCTACTCATCACAACCCAGCTACCACCATGACCCACAAACTTGTTGGGGTTTATGTCCTAAAATCCAATTTATTGGCATGTCATAAATAATTAATTTGTTTAATTATATGAGACTATTTGCAAATGAAGTAATGGGATATTAACATAGTCCTTGAGATGCATTATAAATCATAAGTTCCTTGTAAACTCAAAATATAGTTTGTAGTTGGTGATGAAATTGGGCGTTTCATTTGCGAAGACTATAACACATTAACTAAGATGGTTTGTCTTGATCATGGAAGTGAAGACTTTTAGTTATGTGTTGATGTGTCTTAAGAGTTAAGACATATTGAACTGGAGCGCTATGAGATTAATTATTCAATCAACAACTGTCACCTGAATAATTAATCTCACGACTTCTAATTTCATAGACTCTCAATCCTGAGAGGATAGTGAACCCGATCATGAAATGTAGGTTATTTTGATATATTAGGAGTGAGATTTAATATTTATGGTCAAAACCTCAGTATGTTGGGTAACCACGCGTAGTGTTGAGGGAACACATATTCTCAAGATGGAATCCATAATCTCTTTTGTAGAGACACGAAATATCCCCTTGAGATAAGTTTAATGGGAACTAGTTATTCAGGGCGCCCAATTTAGTAAGAAGTTACTAAAACTTATATTTATTGAAATCGAATTTCAATAAATGTGAATAACTAAAAGATTAAACCGGGTACTCAAGGATAAAATAGTTGTTTACAAAGTGACAGTTTATTATGACTTTGTTCACTATGGATATTTCATAGAGGGGTCAAATGATATCATTAGAGTCTTGGGATATAATTTATTAATAAGGCCTAGAGTGCAATTATATTTATATAATGATATTAAACATAATTAATGGTAACTTTGGACTTGTCAAGAGTTGACAGAAAAGCCCAAGGCCCATTAGAGCTAGAGTCTTATTTGTTCCTTTTGGTCCCATCTCAAGTCACAAATTAAAGCCCAATTAGGTAGGCCCAAAAGGCTAACCCAATTAGATAATCAGTTATGTATAAGGAGAGAAACATACAAAATTTTCATAAGTGTGAAGTTGAAAATGATGTGAATGAGAGTGTAAGCCACTTTCTTATTCTCCCTTGAACACATACATGTAAACTGATTGAGAGACTACACTTTTTGGGCACTATATGGAATTAAGATGAAGATTGGAGGTATTCTCAAGTCTTAGTTTTGAATTTCACTGCATCAAGGTATGCTTTCTATTCTTTGTTTTAGAATTCAAGGTTATATGTTATCTCTCATAAATGAAGTAAATCCGTGTTTGTTGCTTCTGTTGTGTGTTTTGTATGAGATACAAAACCAGATTTTCCAACAATTGGTATTAGAGTGATCTTCAATATCATGTTTGTATAACATGTGATTAAGTTTTAGAATTAAAGAAAAACCGTTTTCTTGGTGTTCTAGTTTTCTGCAGTAAAATTTTTGCATATTTATGTTCTTATCGTGGTTTACGATGTGGATATGTTTAGAGATTCATGGCATTAGTTTTAAAGTTTTGAATGAAACTGGAATATCGATCAAGCATGAGCATTTCATTTTGCACTGCTTGGATATAGTTGGCAGTTGAATTTTATTCGATAACCGTTGCCGATGGCATTAACGTATATGAGACATGATGATATTGGGTTCACTATCAAGATAAATATTCTCTTGGTTTGTTCGAAGTGGCCCAAAGTATATCCTCTTATGAAGGTGTCGTCTTTCATTGTTTATAAAGGATTCATCATATTGTTGCTTGCCTTGCATTATATTTTTTATGAATGATATTGATACTCTCATGTTAATGCTAGGATTATGAAATTTATTCCTAATGAGATTAGGATTATGTTTTCAAGGTTTCTAGCATTATTACGGTTCTTGATCTTGATATTGTAAATCCTATTGTTTGATTTGTGAATCTTCATTCATAAAATCAAAAGGTGTTTTTGATTGCAAATAGCAAAAACTGTCAAAAAACGGTTGCTGGAAAATTCTGAAAAAATTCAGTTATGCGAGTTTTGATCGATCAAGAATTCCTTTCGACCGATCGAATGTGAATTTCGATCAATCGAACAGGAATCGAGAATCAATTGAACGAGGCAGAAGCTTTGCGATGAATTTCTTCATTTTTTTGATCGATCGAGAAAAGGTTCGACCGATCGAAGACACTAAATTTTGAATTTTCACTTGTTTTTGACTGAGTGTTAAAACTTTGATAAAAAGCAAAGCTATGTGATTAATTTTATAGTCCTTGAAAGTTAAGGGCATTTGTTAATCATTATCTAACTAAAAGACCTAATGAGATCAAAGATGTTAGTTAAATAGAACTCTTAGTCCTAAATTGTTTTATGATTAAAAGTCCTTAATTTATTTTAATTAGAGGTTTTTAATGAGATTAAAATTCTAATTAAAGTTATATAGTTTCTAATGAGATTATAATACTTTATCCAGTAAATTAAGTATATAGTTCTATATAACTAATTTTTGATTCATTAGTGTTTAAGGAATCCTAAATAGTTTAGGACTTCCATTTTAGTTAGTGATTCTAATGAGATTAGAGTCTTTATCAAGTGCAAGGTTATTAGTTGTGATGGGATCACAACTATTTAAGAAAAAACCAAATAACGAGTGGGAGTGCTGAAATAACCCTTTTGTTAAGTTTATTGTAATGTGAATAGATACCTTGTCTTGACTTCGAGTCTTGCATTCCAAGTGGAGGGTATTTACTTCACGGATTACATGATTAAACTTCTTTGTGATTGCGCAAATGTTCGTTATGCTATTGTGACGTGAGTTAGTAACATCACATCACATCGAATTTAAACAATTAAATACATTTGATGTGTAAGGTTAAAATTGTGATGAGATCACAATGATTTCAGGACAATCCACCTGTTTTAAAATTCCTAGTGGGAGAGAGATAGAAGGGTTGGATCTCACGACCTCCATTATCGGTTCATAGTAGTGTGGGTAAGCACCTCGCCTTGGCGTATATGCCTTGCGATCCCAAAGGAGGGTGTTTACTTCATAGTACTACAAGATTGAACTTACCTGTTTAAAGTAGTGTGAACAAGCACCTCGTCTTGGCGTATATGCCTCGCGATCCCAAAGGAGAGTGTTTTGTTTCATGGTACTACAAGTTTAGACACTATAAGGGAGATGAAATGTGACTACACATGATTCTAGATAATGGTGTACACTAGACTAAGTGTAATGTTAACCTCCCAAAGGAGCTATGTCATTATTACTTAGAGGCTAAAGTTAATACGGCATATTATTAGTGTTTGATAAGAGTTATCTTGATAGCACTAATAATGAGAATAGTTCTCAATCAATCATGGTGTTTATAATATACTTGCTACCAAGGAATTATAGACATGGATTGGGTTGTCGTTGCACCTAATATAATATGTTTTTATGGGTTCCATATTATATGGTAGTGGTTGCAAAATATAATGTCTTGGTATTTAAGTTCATAGTCTCAAAATAAAGTTGTCATAAATTTTTGTTCTCTAACTACTATTTTAATAGAATCACATTAACTAAGAAATAATTTTGGACATGGTGCTTAAAGGAGCTAAAGTACATATTTATGTTTCGATTCAGTATTATCATAATTTCCTATACATGATGCATTTATCAAAGATAGCTTATGATGTGATCATAGTCTCCATTGAAATGCTAAAATGTTACATTGACTTCTATTTCAATTGTGTTACAGCATGAGATGCAAGAGTTAGTACTAGACTTAGACTTTATGTTAAGTCTAAATGAGATGTTTGGTATGAATCATATTGAGGCTTAAGGAGTTCCAATTCTATACCATTTTATAAAAATGTTTTAATTTTAAAATGAATTGGAATTCTTGGATGTAGAGATTAAATGTTAATCTCAATTGGATATGATCCACAAGTCCTTGTTAGAATTATCTGATCAATTCAGATTGTTTTGAAAATAAATTCTTTTTATGTTATCTGAATTGATGAGTGAGTTCTACGCAATGGAAGACATCCTAAAAGCTAAGGCTAAGATCAATATGATTTAATTCAAATTCTTAGCTTGAACTGAAAGGTAAGGGTGGTAAGAAGAGGAATTATAATATCAAATAGTTGGACAGGCTAGATGCCCTAGTAGTTGCCAAAAGGAAATTAGACTTAAAAGTATGACCAAAATGAAAGTGTTTCTGTTTTGGTAAAGCTAAGCATTGTCCATGATTGTCTTCTAGATGGAAATTTACATGTTTTACTTTTTAAAGAGAAAGTTTCCATCCTTTGTAATTTTATGTTTTGGCACTTATGTCTAGATCTTATTAATCTAAATGATATTCAAGATTGGTGAAAGATGGGCTTTTAGAACCATTATTTTATTATATTTCCATTTTATGAATTCTATTTAGAGGACAATAAGATCTAAGGCTCCTTTTCGTAAAGGAATGAAGTTCCAATGACTTCTTTAAGTCAGTGCATACATAAAGGAGGAATAAGCCTCTTTTAAAGGTAGATTGTTCTAGAAGAAAAATGTCAGAATTTGTTGTAAGACAACTATAAAATACACTTAAAAATGAGATTGTTGTATTAGATACACCATAAGACATTATTCTATAAATAATTATTACACCAGTACAATATCGTAGTGGGAGGATTAACAATTACTAAATAAATTCATACTTTTGGAATAAACTTTTGAAATCATTCCACGAGGATATGAATTTGATCCTCGGTCCTATGTAAAGGCAATAGATGATATGAATATGGATTACTGGATCAAGGTTATGTGAATAGAATTAGATTTTATTTAAAGTCTAGAACTTGTAGAGGTGCCTAATGGTATTAAGCCTATTGTTTTTAAATAGGTCTACAAGTAAATGAGATTGATAGATTAGAAGGTGCAAAATTTCAAAGTCAAGACTAGTGACGAAAAGATTTATTTAAAAAGAAATGGTTCGACTATGAAAAGATTTTTTCACCAACAGTCAAGTTTGATTCTATCAAGATTCTCTTATTCATTATATTTCATTTGGTTGAAATATGACAATGGAGAAGAAGAAAGCTTCTTTTAGTAGCAATCTTGAGGTAAACATCTGTATAATGTAACTAGACTTGTTCATAGCAAAGAACCAATAGTGTTAAGTATGCAAATTGTTTAAAGTTCATTTATGGACTAAAGCAAGCATCTGAATCATAAAATATCATCTTTGATCAAGCAATCAAGTTTTTATTTTTATTTTGAGCAAGTATTAAAAGGCCTTTTGTGTGTAAAAGTTATATAGAATAATAAATTTCTTAATGTATGTTGATGACATTCTAATCATTTAGAATGATGTAGAGTTATTGTCATCAATGGAATTTTTTGTTGTCTAGTCCAGTATGATATAAAGTACTTGGGAAAGACTGATTACATCCTAAGAATTAAACTTTATTAAAATTCATAAATTAGGATGTTAGGTCTATTTCAAATTGTTTAAATAGATTAGATTCTAGCCAAGTATAGCATGTAATACTTCAAGAAAAGATTCTTTTCTTTTAAGTTTGAAGATCCTCTATAAAGGACTATAGTCCTAAGATATATAAAAGGAAGAGTATATTAAGACAATTCCTTATACCATATTAATAGGAAGTCTTTATGCTATGCTATATATTAAGCTAAATATCTATTTTGCGGTGGGCATGATAAGCAAATATCAATTGAATTTAAGATCACTTAATTTAGTAGGAGTAAAGCATATACTCAAATATCTTAGGAGAATAAGGGATTATATGCTTGTCCACCAAAGTGAGGATTTGATGGTTACTTGTTATACAAATACTGACTTGTAGTTTGATTGTGATTCATGAAGTTGGACTTCAAGATATGTGTTCACCCTAGGTGGTGAAGATACAAATTAAGTGTAAGTATTATCTCATAAGAGAGATATGAGTACGTGAGATGTAGTAGTAGAAAAGATAATTTATGCAATAAATTTGGCTGAAACTTCTTTCCAAACCTTGCCTTAGAGTGATTATGAATTACTCTAAAGGAAATAAGTGTCGGATATATGGTAAATTGTCTTTGAGGGCAAGTGGGAGATTGTTGGAGTTTATGCCCTAAAATCCAATTTATTGGCATGTCATAAATAATTAATTTGTTTAATTATATGAGACTATTTGCAAATGAACTAATGGGACATTATCATAGTCTTTGAGATGCATTATATGTGATTTAGTCACAGAAAATATAAATCACAAGTTCCTTGTAAACTCAAAATATAGTTCGTAGTCGGTGATGAAATTGGGCATTTCATCTGCGAAAACTATAACACATCAACTAAGATGATTTGTCTTGATCATGGAAGTGGAGACTTTTAGTTGATGTGTTGATGTGTCTTAAGAGTTAAGACATATTGAACTGGACCGCTATGAGATTAATTATTCAATCAACAACTGTCACCTGAATAATTAATCTCACGACTTCTAATTTCATAGACTCTCAATCCTGAGAGGATAGTGAACCCGATCATGAAATGTAAGTTACTTTGATATATTAGGAGTGAGATTAAATATTTATGGTCAAAACCTCAGTATGTTGGGTAACCACGCGTAGTGTTGAGGGAACACATATTCTCAAGATGGAATCCATAATTTTTTTTGTAGAGACACGAGATATCCCCTTAAGATAAGTTTAATGGGAATTGGTTATTCAGGGCGCTCACTTTAGTAAGGAGTTACTAAAGCTTATATTTATTGAAATCGGATTTCAATAAATGTGAATAACTAAAAGATTAAACTGGGTACTCAAAGATAAAATAGTTGTTTACAAAGTGACAGTTTATTATGACTTTGTTCACTATGGATATTTCACACAGGGGTCAAATGATATCATTAGAGTCTTGGAATATAATTTATTAATAAAGCCTAAAGTGCAATTATATTTATATAGGTATTAAATATAATTAATGGTAACTTTAGACTTGTAAAGAGTTGACAGAAAAGCCCAAGGCCCTTTGGAGCTAGAGTCTTATTTGTTCCCTTTGGTCCCATCTCAAGCCACAAACTAAAGCCCAATTGGGTAGGCCCAAAAGGCTAACCCAATTAGATAATCAGTTATGTATAATGAGAGAAACATACAGAATTTTCATAAGTGTGAAGATGAAAATGATGTGAATGAGAGTGTAAGCCACTCTCTTATTCTCCCTTGAACACATACATGTAAACTAATTGAGAGACCACACTTCTTGGGAACTATGTGGAATTGAGATGAAGATTAGAGGTATTCTCAAGTCTTGGTTTTGAATTTCACTGTATCAAGGTACGCTTTCTATTCTTTGGTCTAGAATTCAATGTTATATGTTATCTCTCATAAATGAAGTAGATTCGTGTTTGTTGCTTCCACTGTGTGTTTTGTATGAGATGCAAAACCAAATTTTCCAACAAAACAATCCCAGCCATCGATCGCCACCCACAAACCCAGCCACCCATGACCCATAAACCATCTAAAAACTCAAATCTGTAAAGCACAAGGTAGGGAAAAAAAGAAAAGAAAAGAAAAAGAAGAACCTCCAAATGAGTTGATGAAGGTGGAGGTGGCCAAGAATTGGTGGAGCCGAAGATGACTATTAAGAATAACAAAAAAAAAAAAAAAAACTTAGGTGAAGTCGGTGATGGGTGGTGCTGGTGAAGGGTTGAGTTGGTGATAGATGGTGGCAAAGAATATGGAGTTGGTGATGGGTGGGAGAGAAGGATCAATGGTGGACTGGGTTGTGGGTGCAAAACTGAGAGAGCATGAAAGGGAGAGAGAGGCAGTTGTATTGGGTGGATTGAAAGAGTGAAAATGTAAAATATTTTACCAATATCTCAAGTGCAAAACATTTTACACTTGTTTGCTTTAGTTGTTTTGGTTGACTAAAAATATTTTACTTTTAACCAAATGTTTTACTTTAAAACAAACACGGTAAAATGTGAAAACATTTTACGTCGAAACAAATAAAGCATAAATAACAAAATCGAATTGTTAGGCTATATAAATGCAAACCATGCTACATAGTTTGATTAAACTTAGAGTTATGAACTGCATTAGAGTTTGTAATGATTCTGTTAGCCAATCAAATATTCTCCAATGGTGAAAAATTAGTAGTTTAGCATTAACATCTAACTTACTAAGGCCAACAAATCTGTAAGTAAATAAAAATTGAAGCAAATAATCATAAAGACTCAATCAGTAATGATATATAAATAAAACTTGTTTGTGTTGATTAGCTAAAAACTTTAAGTGAGAAAAAGAGAGCGCCTTTTTCTTTGTCTTTGTCCTTCTTCTTCTTCTTCTTTTTTTATTTATTTATTTATTTTACTTATTTATTATTTATTTTTGTTTTTATTTTATTTGGTGAGTGTTGAAGATTAGCATGCCCTCAATTGATTTGCATACGCTATCTTGAGCATCCTTCATAGATTTTTTTGGCTTTTTTTTCCATTGTCAATTTTAAAAAAAAGAATATTTTACAGAATAGTTCAATTTTTTTTTTTCATTATTTTTGAATGTTGTGAGTTAAGGTTGCATTAATTATTTGAACATGAGTTAGTGAGAGATGTGAATGAAGGAAACTATTAGAAACTGTTCTATTTAAAG
Organism: Quercus tomentella; assembly: GCA_028535165.1. NCBI lineage: Eukaryota > Viridiplantae > Streptophyta > Magnoliopsida > Fagales > Fagaceae > Quercus > Quercus tomentella. The sequence goes on along the minus strand of JAPQVY010000012.1, from coordinate 43,647,417 downwards.
TTTATCATATATATTTTTTAAATTTAATTCTTTTTGTTTGAGATTAATTTAAAAAAAAAAAAACCATGCTTGATTTTGATAGGAGAGTTTTCTCTTCTTCTTTCTCTTTTTTATTTTTTTGTTTTGTTTTTCTTTAAAGTAACCATACGTAATCCCCTTTTAAATAAATGTTACCAAAGATAATTGAGAGTATTTGAATTCAAATAAAAAACAAACTTTTCAAATAGAGAACAGATCGTATGTAGTTGAGGGGATTTGAATTCTAACATGTGGTGAGATGAACGTGGGTTAGTGGGTTTTGGGTGGTTTAAATAATGCTAAATAATGCTTTTAACCTTTTTGTTGTCTTTCATAGAAAATTAAATTAAATTGGAGGGGTTTATAATTTTAGAATTTGTGTGATCATATTTTTGAACTACCGAAATGTTTATCCCAAACATAGGAAACCTATTAAATAGTAGCATAGAGATATAGATAATATCAAAGTAAGAGGTTCTGAGTTAAATTCCTTGTGTCCACCTTACCTCCCATTTAATAAATTTCTACGTGTTGGGGCCCCACTCAATGGTAGCTCACATGGCCACAAATTTTTGGGAGAATCAGTAATTTAACAAAGAGAGAGAATAAGAAGAAAATTGCAATCTCCTGTATCTACCTTACCTCCTATTTAAATTCCCATGTGTTGGGTCCCCACTCAATGGCAACTTGTGTGGCTCACAAGCTTTTTGGAGAATTGGTAGTTTCACAAAGAGAGAGAGAAGAAGAAGAAAATTGCAATCCTTTGTGTCCACTTTACTTCCTATTCAAATTTTCACGGATTGGGCCTCCCACTTAATGGCAGCTCTTGTGTTCCATTAGTTTTTGAGAGAATTGATAATTACACAAAAAGAGAGAAGAAAAAGAAAATTACACAACTAGCACATGCATGGGTCATGATGAAAATCAGTTAGCAAAGTCATAAATTTTTTATAACACAATAGAAATCCCCTGAATTTAAGGATTCTATTTTCAATTTGTTAAAGATCAATCAAGCTGTTTAGAGAGAAATCCCTTAATTTACATATATGTTGATGACGTTGAGCTTTGCTTCCAGCTATCATTTTAGTCTCTCATAATCATCTTCCTTTTCATTTTACGTAATTAAATAATTTTTTGTCATTGTTTTCCAACTTTCACATCTACTTTGTTTAAACAATGAGTTGTGACCTCACTACCAACTGAGGACGATGTGCTTCATGAGGTTTTGGGCTAGTCTGATGAGAATGTGCAAAAATAATTTTAAAAGGTAAATTTAAGACTTTCTTTCTTCTCCCTATGTATGTGTTAAAATACTTAGTATTTAAATATATATATAATTATCTTTTTCAATTCAAGGGAATCATTTGAACTGGAAGAGCACATGTAGCGCTGCCACTAGAGGAAAGATTAATGCGTGACCAATGAGAGGAGATGGTATATGCTGTTTTCGTTGCATGTATCCTCTCTCTCACATGGTGGTGGATCCCAAGGGAATCATTTGAACCGAAAGAGCACATGTAGCGCTGCCACTAGAAGAAAGATTAATGCGTGAGTGCCAATGAGAGGAGGTGGCATATGCTGTTTCCGTTGCGTGTATTTTCTCCAATGAGAGAGGGAGCAAGCAACTGGAGCAAAGTATAAGGGACGGGGATGCAATATTTTATTCTTTTTGTTTAATATCTGAACTTCCCCCTTATAACAAATATGGTTGTCAAATTGCAAACTTTTCCTCTTCATATTTTTATTATTACGTGAAAGCTAAAACTGATGGCATGTTAGGGCATCGTTATAAATCTGACATAATTTTGTATTCTTTTTGGGAAAATAAAAGGAAGCATCATTTTAACAAAAACTAATCAGTGGATGTATTGACATGGGGAAGTGTTCATCTGAATATAAAGATCAAGAATGATTGATACTTAGAAAATCTTTTGTTTTGATACGTACAGTTATATAATTTAAGTTTGTCAGGATGATTCCATTAAAGGACAGTGCCCCATGCATACCTACTTTGTTAAAAAAAAAAAAGAAGAAGAGAATCGTTAACTTGACTGAAACTAGAAAATGTGAGTGCTTCCGCATCAAATCATTCTCTTATATTAGGTGCTTAGATTGGCTTGTAAAGATCATTAGATGCATGAAAGAGAAAAAAATGAAATTTTTTCCCTTTTTTTTAAGATGTGGATCCATCTGATGTATGAGGACAAATTGGTATACTTTTGCCCAAGCCTTTGCTAAACACAATGAATGTTTTAAGGATTGCATAGAGAAGGTGCAGAAATGGAGATCATTTTTTTTTTTCCACATCTTTTAATTTTTATTGGATTTTCTGTATAATAAGTAGGTGATTTTAGTCTTTGAAGTTTAAGGGAGGAAACAAAGGTTGTGTTAATTTCGTATTAATATTATCTGATTCTTAATTTATTTGCTGCAAATACTAATATGGGAGCAAGGTTTAAAAAAGTAAATGCTTGAAAGATATGTTAATAGATAGGTCCAAGGTTTTGAAGTCAAATCAAGGTTCAATTATAATAATGTTTTAATTGATTTAATATTAAATAAATAAATAAATTGTAAAGTTAGTAACCTCTATTAACAAAAGTACCCACTAAAATTTAAATAATTTTCATATGGCAGCTTATGTGGCCCACATGTGAAAGGGTAGTATAAGATTAAATGAATAAATTCATTATCTCTTAATCATTTAAGCTTTTGATATAGTTTAAACTTTTAAGATAATAAGTAAATTAATACTTGAAAAACATGAAAAGCTCACAAAGAGAGTAAAGAAGAAGAGGAAAATAGCACAGTGAGTTTCAATTTTAAGGTTTAGCACAACATAAGCAGTGGTAGAGGACTTGAGCAAGTACTTAGCAAATCACTAGTCAATTTACAGAAAACCCCTATATGCCTAGCGCAAGGGTCATGACGCAAATCCGTTAGCAAAGTCATAAATTTTTAATAACACAGTTGAAATCCACTGAATTTAAAGATTATTTTTTAATTTTTTTAAAGATCAGTCAGGCTGTTTAGAGAGAAATCCATTGCATATATGTTGATGAAGATGAACTTTGTTCCCAGCTGTCATTTTTATTTTATTTTTTTTTTGTTGATGGAACTGTGATTTTAGTCTCTCATAATTATTTTCCTTTTCATTGTAAGTAATTAAATAATTTTTGACCTCTTTCTCAATTTTTTTTTGACCTACTTTATTTAAATAAGAGTAAATTGCAAATTACACCCTTAAAGTTTGGAAGTGTTTGGATTTTATATCCTGAAATTTCAGAATTTGGATTTTACCTCCTGAAATTTGAGAGTGCTTAAATTTTATACCTTGACGTTTTAGAATTTGGAATTTACCTCCTAAATTTTAAGGGGTGTTTGGATTTTACTCTTCAAAGTTTGGAGGTGTTTGGATTTTACTCCCCAAAATTTGGGGGTGTTTGGATTTTACACCCTAAAGTTTCAGAATTTGGGGGTGTTAAATCCAAACACTCAACAACTTTAGGGGGTAAAATCCAAATTTTGAAACATCAGGGTGTAAAATTTAAACACTCCAAACTTCAGGGGATAAAATTCATATTCTGAAATTTCAAGGTGTAAAATCCAAACACCCCAAACTTTAAGGGCGTAATTTACAATTCACCCTTTGAACAATGAGTTGTGACCTCACTGCCAATTGAGCATAAGCGTGCTTCTATCTTATGTCCATGCTTGCATAAAATACGCTGAATCTGGCATTGAAATGAATAAACAAATTGGAGTTTTTAAAGCAAAAATGGCCAAAACAGAGGATGTGAATGGCCATTCCTTTATAAAATAGGAACTGAATCTGGTGTTCTTTCAAGAGGTTCTTGAGCTTTACATTACTTCTCTACTGCTCTCTCTTTTCCATAATCCGAGCACAGTTTTCCTCTTTATGTAAGCTTCTCTCTCTATTTGCTTTCTCTAACTGAGCACGCACAAAGTTTTTTTTTTGAGACATCATTTGAGCCTCTTGTCTCCTTGACAACGTGATATCCGCATCCTCAAGGTCCTCTCTCTTCCTTTATGCAATTCTTTGCACAAATAGTTAGAATTATGGTTAAGTCGTCATTTCTTATTATCTTAAACTTTTGGAAAAATTAGTAATTTAATATGGTATCAAAGCATGAGATCATGTGTTCGACCCCTGTCTTTACTTTACATCAATTTATGCAATGCTTTGAGTAAATTGTTAGAATTATGGTTAAGTCGTCATTCCAATTATCTTAAACTTTTGGAAAAATTGGTAATTTAACATGGTATCAAACCAGGAGATCATATATTTGACCCCTATCTTTACTCAACCCTAATTTAAAATAATAAAAATCCACGTGTTAGGCCCCCTCTTGTCAAGGGGAATTTTAGCTCCACATGTGATGATTTCCTTATAGCTTTTATTTTTGGGATAATCGGTAATTTAACATGAATTCTCTGTTTTTTTTCTTCTTTTTCTTTTTTTTTAAAGAAAAAATATTTTTAGTTTGGGTTCAATTTCCATTTGGATGATGATAAAGCATAGGAAAGGTGGAGGAAAATAAAGTTTGTTTTTGGCTGTGGCGGATCCAGGATTTATTTTTTCAAAGAATCATTAAGAAACTTAAATAAAAAAAAAAATTTATTAAAAAAAGAAGATGAATATATCAAGTTGTTGACAAACACACACACACGCGTAAACGCATGAAGTTTTAGAATTTTATTCTACGAGTTTTATATTTTGAAATCATTATATGATAGTTAATTATCAATTTTTATTATCTATTATCAATGTAGGTACTTGTGAGCATTTTATGTTAAGTTTTTTTTTTTTTTTTTTTTTTTTTTTTTGAGAAATATGTTGTTAAGTTTGTATAACATTTTTATTTTTATGTAGTTGTCATTATCTATTTGTCATTGTTTTTATAAAAATATTTCAAACTAAATGACAAAATTCAACCCATTGGCACTATATTTATTATTGACCCACATAATCACACCCATCCATACATAAATAATACATTTAGTGTCTACTTAATAAATCACATGCTTGAACATCTCTAACTTTACTATTTTTTTATTGAATCACTAACTTTATAACAAAAGGTTATTATAGCATGATAAAAATACACACACATGTAACAAACCCTTTGTATTTCCTAATTATTAAATTATAAGTTAAATTTATTTATACTATACACACAGTCACACACATAACTATTCTCACAAATAAAATTATAACAAAAAATAAAAATAAGTAATCCACACAATTAATTAGTATCAAACACACACTCACAAACATCTAATATAAATCTATATATATATATATATATATATATATATATATATATATATATCTAAAAGATGAAGTATAACATTTATTATGGTTACACTCCTGTTGAGCCACATCATTGCGCCATGTTACAATTTTTTTTTTTGGGTTTCCACTTTACACATTCTTTATAATCAATCATCTTTTCTCTCTCTCAACTCATTGTCTTCCCATTATTAATTTTCTAACTTAATTTTACACATTCTCCAACATTTCCCCTCCTTTTTACCTTTTCACATCTCCACTACTATCAACTTTGATATCATCATTCCTCTATCCCTTTATCTTCCTTTTATTTTTGGTTCTCTTATTCCTATTCTCTTACTATAAATTTGCAATTCACGGTCTCATTCTATGCATAGTTTTCCCACACACAAAAGGTTATTTCTCTCTCTCTCTCTCTCTCACACACACACACACACACACACACACACACACACACACAATTTTTGGTGGATTTTATTATTTTTCTTTCATCTCTACTTTAGGTCGATGAATTTTTGTATTCTTTATAACTCTACTTTAGGTTAATGTGATTTAGTTTTGAATTTTTAAGTTGTTATTATTTTTTCTTTTATTTGATTTCATAAGTGTTATCTTATCGAATTATAAAGATAGTATATTTAAAGTTGTAATTTACAACTATATGTTTTGTTGGCTTTAATTCCGTGCCAAATTTGATTGTAATTTTATTCAATCTTTTGTACCTTATATTTATTGTGGGATTTAATTGTAAGGGTTGTGTGATAGAGAGAGAAAGTGTGTGAAGACTCAAGCAATTGAAGACAAAAGAGTTTTTGCGGGTAGCTCGCGACTAAGCATCCCACGAAATGATGCATGTGCCATGCACATGACTGGAATGCGAAGAGTCAGGACAGATGGAGACAGCTGTGTTTCCCAAGTAGCTCGCGGGTAAGGTCTTCCCGCGAGACACTCGCGAAACATTTTGTTTTGCCAGACTGTGCTAACTGATACACACTTTCTGTACCCACACTATATATACCCACATTACCCACAAAAGTTGAGGAGTGCTTTAGAGAGAAAACCCTAGCCACAAACCTTGAGAGTTAGAGATTGTTATACCCACATTTCTCTACACAATTGCTTGTGGAATTTCCTCAACTCCTACCTCTCAATTTTCATACCATTGAGAGGTTGATAGCCCAAACACTTATCACACCCTTTCAGAGAGTTCAGTGAGGTTTTGGTGCTGCTGGAAAGCATTGGAAGAAGCCAAGGATGGCAGATGTAACATGGAGCTTGTTGCGGGATCCAGAGAGCTAGACAAGACACTGTTCTGAGATGTCTTGTTGGAGTAGGAGCTTGGAGGGCTTAGGTACATCGGGTAGATTAGGCTTGGAGGGTCTGTTGCTAACCCATGTATCCCAACTGATTGTCTAGTAGATCAATTACCGCTTGGAGGGCAGCGGAGAGGTTTTTTGTCGAGTTCTTCGGTTTCCTCTTTAATAACACATTGGCTTGTTATCTTGTGTTTGTATTCTTCTTCCCTACTCTTTTACCTTTCATTTTACTGCTGTGTTATAATGTTTATGGGTTAGAGTAGCTTGTTTGTTTATCCGCTCGCATTTACTCTATTCCGCACTTAGTATTAAGTTAGAGTAAAATCAATTGAGTCGTAACTTTAATTTGGGGGTCTAAATAGCTCTTGGGTTTTCACACATTTTCAAGCATTCAGTATAGAATATAATGTTATTCTATTACATATCATGATTTGAATAACTTTATTTTTACTATTTTTCTTCTCATCTTATTTTCTATAAATTTGATATTCTCTCTGATATTCTCTCTTGAAAAAGTGATTATTCTCTCTCTCTTGATTTTATATTCTTCCTTGTGACTCTATTTTAGGTTGATGAATAATTGTTTTTTTTTAAACTCTATTTTGGATTAATATGTATTGGTGTCATATTTTTTAGTTCCCCATCACAAGTAGTCTCTCTCCTTTCTTATAGGTTTGGTTTGATTTTTTTTTTTTGAGTTAACACTTAGTTATTTTGGAAGTAATAATTGAATTTATATCAAAGCACAATATTGATTATGCGTTTGAGTGTGCCTATATTTGTGCAATTTTGTTGTGATTTTTATTATCATGATAATCTCCTTTAGGAGAATGAGGAATTTGAGTAATTTATTTGAAACTTAAAAAGTATAACATAATTTTGAAGAATATGTACCACTTAATAAAGGAATAATACCAATCAAACACTCCTGAAATAATAGCATGATATATTGGTAGAGATAGAGATACTTTTAGAAAATGTTTAGCATAGTATAGGTAACCTTTTTTTCTCTAGAAATATGGCTTTATTATATTTTAGGTCCTAAAAGTAGTTGCTTAATTTTCTTTTTGGCTTATACATTATTTTATATATATATATATATTTTTTTTTTTTCTATGCTTTTGATATTAGGGAGAAAATTTTGGGTATTGAGAAAAATTGTCAAATTTCTAACATAGCTCATGTACAAAATTCTGTCAATAAATATTATATGGGAAATGATATTTTTATGCTTCACTTTTTAAGTTCTTGATTAACATATATATATTCTTATTATTTTTTTCTTGCAAACCCTACTTTAGGTTGAAGAATAATTGTGTTTCTTATAATGCTATTTTGGGTTAATACTTTTTGGTGTTGTGTTTTTTGAGTTCCCTATCACAACTCCCCTCTCTCTCTCTTATAGCTTTGGTTTAATTTTTTTTTTTTTTTGAGTTAATACTTAGTCATTTTGAAAGTGAGAATTTGAATATATATCAAAACATAATCTTAGCTATGTATTTGAATGTGTCTATCAATTATTTGAGTAATATCAAGTATAATTTTGTGATGAATTTTGATTATCATGACAATCATCTTTAAGAGAATGAGAAATTTGAACAATATATTTGAAACTTAAAAACTTTAGTCGTAAAGGAAAAAAAAAATTAGGACACATATCAAATATGTCTTTTTTGGTCCAATTTGGTCCATTCGATCTACTTCGTTCACTTTGGTCCAATTTGGTTCATTTTATCCACTTTGGTCCATTTGGTCTAATCAGTCCATTTCAGTTTATTTCGTTCCAATTCGGTGTACTTACGTAAGAATTAAAAAAGACAACTTTTGGTTAAGAGTCCTATCAATTATTTGAATAATATCAACTGTAATTGTTAAGTTATGGTTTTTCACATAACATTTATGTTGACTTTAATTCCATGACAAAAAGTTTTGTAATTGCATTAATTTATTTCCTTATATTTTGTGGGATTTATTTGTAATGAGTTTAGTCTTAAGTGGTGAAGATTTGATTAAGACAATTGAAGGTCACATGAGGAGCACATGCCAGAAGCTGAAGAGTTAGTGTTTTTTGCGACTCATCTTGCGAGTTGGCCAAGTCACGAGATGACCCACGAGATGCATTGACAGTTGGGATTTTAAGTGTGATTCTTATATTGTTTACCCATACTATATATATCCTCATTACCCACAGATTTATAAGGAGGCTATTTAGAAGAAAACCCTAGAGAGAGGTTCCTACAACACCCACCATTTTAGAGAGAGTTACTCATCCTCAAGAGAGAATTTCTTTGTAGTCTCTTCTCCTTTCCCTTTCACATTGTTATACCTTGAGAGGAGATTTGTACCTAAACACAATCCACACCTATTCAGAGTGTAGAGAGCCTTTCGGAACTTGGGAAGGATTGGGCATTTGCCAAAATAAGCTAGTGAGGCTTGGCAGTGCAATCAGGCGGTATTGCGGGATCCGGGAAGTTAGTGAAGACAAGACTCCGAAAAGTTCGTTAGTAGTTGGAGCTTGGAGGGCTTAAGTACTTTGGGTAGATTAGGCTTGAAAGGTCTTTTTAGTATCCTTGTACCCCAACTTATTCACTAGTGGATCATTTCGGCTTGGAGGGCCGTGGAGAGGTTTTTACACCGAGTTCTTCTGTTTTTCTCTTCGATAACACATCGTTGTGTTATCTTGGGTTTGCTATTCTTTTACCCACTACCCTTTCCATTTTAGCGTTGCACTTATTTGTTCATCCATGAAATTGTTGAATGCTTCAATTGATTAATTTGCTAATCACGTATATTCCACATTAAGTGTGTTAAGCATAAAATTAATCAAGCCGCAATTAAAATTGGGGGTCTAAACAAGCTATATCATTAGTAATATTGAGCTTTCAGTAATTATAGGATTAGTTTTAGTTATCATAAATCCTTAAGAGAATGAGAATTATAGGATTAGTTTTGATTATCGAAATAACCTCCTTAAGAGAATAAGAATTTGAATAATAACTTTAAAACTTAAAAATTTTAGTTGTACTAAAAGAAATTTGGAAAATATAATGCAAAATAACAACAGTTAGAAGAATAGAGACAAATTCAAATAATAATAATAATAATAATAATAATAATAATAAAACATAAAAAAACATAAAATTATATATTTGTAAAAATAGAGTGATGGAAATTACTTTTTGAATTTGTTTAATTTTTAGGAAGAACAAATTATCTACAATAAAATTTAGAGTATAAATTATACATATTCAGTATAAGTTTGTTATGAGTTTTGATTAATATGATAATCTAATTTAAGAGAAAATATAATTTGAATAATTTATTTGAAACTTAAAAATTTTATTTGTACAAAAAATGAAAAAGAAAAAGAAAACATAGCATACTATAACATAATTAATTTCGAAGAATATTGACCACCTTATACAAGAATAATATTAATCAAACACGCTCAAAATAATAGTATGATATATTGATAGAGATAGAAAAATGAAAAATAATTTTAGAAATTGTTTAATTTTTAGGGAGAACAAAATTATTTTCAACAAATTTTAGAGAACAAATTATAGATTATAATACAATTACAAAATGATTATTTATTCATACACATCGTATGGGTCTGTGACTAGTTTATTATAAAGAGAGAAACAGTTACAACTAACAAACATTCACTCTGTACTCTTGTTTGAGATACTAAGATGATCAGATCGAGATGAGATTCATGATAATGAGACCAGATATGAGAGAGAGAGAGAGAGAGAGAGAGAGAGAGAGAGAGAGAGAGAGAGAGAGAGAGAGAGAGAGAGAGAGAGAGTGATATGTGATCTATGTTGTTGTTTGTTTTTTGATGAGCTAATTTGTGTTGTAGTTTTTTTTTTTTTTTTTTTTTTAAGAAGAAAGTTTGTTTATATATTAATTCAAGCAAAAGGCTATATCAGCTTGAACAAAAGGAAGAACTGATGGTGGAACATCCTGCATCCATACTGTAGCATCGGACAAGTTAAGAGCTAATCTTGCCAAACAATGAGCTACTTTGTTACCCTCTCTCTTTGTGCGAGAATAGGATAATTCTGTAAAATTTCTTTCTAAGACCCTTGCATCCTCAATCAGTAATCCATATGACGCCAAAGCTGGATTTTTAGTACTTAAAGCCTTTGTAACAGTACTTGAATCCCCTTCAACCATTATTCTGTCAACTCCAATCTCCCAGCAAATTCAATGGCCCTTGTTGCTGCCATGGCTTCAATCTCGATGGGTTTGTATGCTTGGCAGAAGCGTTGTGCATGGGAGGCGACAACCAACCCAGCATTGTTTCGAATCACAACCCCAATTCCAGAGCAGTTTGAGCTTAGGCTAACCGCCCCATCATAATTGATTTTGTAGACATTTGGTGGAGGTGCCATCCAATTGGTTTGCCTACTAGTTGCAACACGAGGAGTGGGAGAGGGCTGGACTGCAGAGTACTTCGCAAGCCACTTAGCAGCAGCACGAGCTAAGTGTCTGGTGCTGTGATGAGTCTGATGGTTTCTGATCTTGTTTCTCTGCTGCCATATGCTCCAATCTGTCACACAAAATAATGCAACGCTGTTTCCATTCTCAAAAATCCAAGCAAGCAGCTCACCGAAATTCTGAACCTCAATCCTTGACCGAAAGTTCCATTCTGCTGCTTCCCAGACCACATCAAGTTCCGAGCACGTCTAGAGAGCATGAAGCATATGTTCAGTTGATGTTGTGCACCTGTCACAATGATGATCCGAAATAACTCGAAGGCGGACCAGGTTGCACTTTGTTGGGAGCGAATTCTTGCATGCTCTCCAAATAAAGTGTTTCACTTTGTTAGGTACGTCAAGGGACCAGATTTTTCTCCAAAGGTGCTGCGCAGACTCTGGTGGGGCTTCTAGCGATAACCCTGCTTCCTCTTCCTTCAAGAAACGATAACCGGACTTGAATGAATATTGTCCGTCTTCAACCATCGGCCAAAACATCAAATCTGTTGCTGCTTGTTTTGTTAAGGGAATATATATATATATATATATATATATATATATATATATATATATATATATATATATTATCAAATCCGCTTCTTGTGGAGCAAAAATTCCTTCAATCATCTCATGGTTCCAAGTTCTAGTTTTCGGGATTATCAAGCAGTCTACTGTTGCCTCTACCATTGAATCTAGGATAGGTGAGTTTATTTTTGGTGGGTGTTTAATTGGCAGCCATCTATGTTGCCAAATTTTGATAGAACTTTCGTCTCCAACTCGCCAACGTGCTCCATCAAGAATAACATCTTGCTGTTTGAGGATGCTTTTCCAAGCATATGAACCTGCAGTTGACTCCTTGGCTTCCAAGATCGAGCAATGTGGGAAAAACTTGGCCTTAAAGACTTTATGGAGGAGTGAATCAGTGTTGGAGAGAAGCCGCCAAGTTTGTTTGGCTAGTAGAGCATCATTGAACATGACTAAGTCTTTAAAACCCATTCCGCCAATTACCTTGGATTTTGTTAACTCCTCCCACCGGATCCAATGTATCTTTCTTCGCTCCCCACATTGTCCCCACCAAAATTTTTTCACCATGACTTCAATTTCATGACACAACCCCACTGGTAATTTGAAGTAGCCCATGGCATAGGTGGGAATTGCTTGGATAATTGATTTGATGAGCACCTTTCTACCAGTTTGTAAAAGTAGCTTTCCTTCCCATCCTTGTAATTTCCTCTAAACTCTTTCTTTGATATAATTGAAGCTTGCTCTCTTGCCCTTCCCAATCAAAGATGGTAGCCCTAGATATTTCTCATAAAACTTGATCTCTTGAACACCTAGCATACTTTTAAAGGGAGTTGCCTTACTAAAAAAGAGGGCCATTTTTTCCTTGTTTACTTTCTACCCAAAGGTAGACTCATACAAAGCCGACAACTCTAAGATTTTCTCACACTCCATAGAGTTTGCCCTGCAAAATAACAAACTATCATCTGCAAAAAATAGATGGGTTAGTTTAGGTCCCTGTTTGCATATAGAGAACCCTCTTATATCACCATCAGCTGTTACTTTTTTGATTAGCCCATGCAACCCCTCAATACATAAAAGAAATAGGAAAGGAGACAATAGATCACCTTGCCTAATTCCTCTAGTAGGCTGAATAAGGCCTTGAGGTTCACCATTCACCAATATGGAATAAGTTATAGTTTTTACACATATCACAATGAGATTGATCCACCGGTCACAAAATCCCATTCTACTCATAAGTCTTTCCAAGTACACCCACTCAACTCTATCGTAAGCTTTGCTCATATCCAATTTTAATGCCATGAATCCATCTCCTCTAGATTTGTAATTTTTCATGCTATGCAAAGTCTCAAAAGCAATAAGGATATTATCAGAAATAAGCCTATCTTTAGCAAAGGCCGATTGGTTTTCAGTAATAAGGCTAGGTAAAAATTGTTTCAACTGCTTTGGTAGGACTTTTGAGAAAACCTTATACAAAACATTGCACAAACTAATTGGGTGAAACTCAGTAACTTACTCAGGGCTATCAACTTTAGGAATGAGGGTAATAAAAGTATGCTTTACAGGTGAGGGTAATGTACCTGTGTTGAGCCAAGAAAGGATAGAGCTTGTTACATTACCATCTACCGTTGACCAAAAATGTTGGTAGAATAATGGAGGCATTCCATCAGGGCCTGGTGCTTTCATTGGAGCCATCTGCTTTAGTGCTGTCTCAACTTCCCATTCTTGAAAGTACCTTCCAATTTAGAATTCATTGTTTCTAAATCATTATAGTATTGTATGAATCTTTGTCCGATGTCCAGTGATTGATCCACCCACCTTCCATCTTGAGTCTTAATTCCCATTATTGTATTTCTTCAAAATCTTCTGGTTGCCTTACTATGGAAATACTTGGTATTATTGTCGCCTTTGCTCAACCATAAGACCCTTGATCTTTGATTCCACATTCCCTTCAATTTTTGGATTAGAGAATTGTTTCCACTCATCATTGCAACTCTTTCCGCCACTACCAATTGTTTCTTTTTCTCCACCAGCTCTCTTTGCACATTCCCGAAAATATTATGATTCCACCAGATCAGGTCTTTTTCACATTGTGCCACTTGTTTGAGGACTTTATTATCTAAACTCGGCTCCTCAACATTAGTCCAGGCAGCTTCAACTAGTTCACCACATCTTGAATCAGACAACTACATTTGTGTTGTAGTTTGATTTTGGAATGACCTGATTTGTATTATTATTTAGTTTTGGGCCAGACTGATATGTGATAAGGGTGTGCAAAAATACTATATAATTATTTTTTTCAAGTCACAGGGTTCATTTGAACCCTAAAGAACATGTACGTACAGCCGTCACTGGTTTATCTGCTTTTTACAATTTATTCTTATTGTTTAATATCTAAACTTCCCCCTTATAACAACTGTGATTGTCAAATTACAGTCGTTTCCTATTTATATTTGTATTATTACGTGAAAGCTAACTGATGGCATGTTAGGGAATCGTTGTGAATCTGACATAATTTTATATTGTTTCTGGGAAATTAAAAGGATGCATCATTTTAACAAAAACTAATGAGTGGATTTATTGACATGGGAAGGGCTCATCCTGAATATAAGCTCAAGCAGATTGACACTTAGAAAATATTTTGTCATGACAAATACAGTTATATAATTTTGAGTTTGTCGTGACAATTCCATTAAGGAGAGCGCCCCGTGCATGCCTACTTTGTTTGTTTTTTTGTTTTTATTTATAAAAAAGACTTGACTGAAACTAGAAAATGTGAGAGCCTCCACATCAAATTGTTCTCTTCTTCTCAATTTTTTCCCTTTTAATTTTCCTTTCAATTTTAATTGAATGTACTTTTGTCTATTTTTATTGTAGTTCAAGATTTGCCAAAGTATTTCTAATGGCTTCTATAAGCACTCAAAAAGCCTCATCTTCGTCAACACCAAATTGGAAATATGATGTCTTTCTTAGTTTTAGAGGCGAGGATACCCGCAATAGTTTTACAGATCATATATATGGTGCTTTAAAACAAAAAGGCATTGAGGTCTTCAGAGATGAGGAAAAACTTGAGACAGGGAAATCTATTGCACCGGCACTCTTGAAAGCAATAGAAGAATCAAGATTTGCGATTGTCATTCTCTCAGGAAACTATGCATCTTCTACATGGTGCTTGGATGAACTCGTAAAGATCATTGAATGCATGAAAGAGAAGAAAATGATAATTTTCCCAATTTTTTATGATGTGGATCCATCTGACGTACGAAAACAAACTGGTACTTTTGCCCAAGCCTTTGCTAAACACAACGAATGTTTTAAGGATTGCATAGAGAAGGTGCAAAAATGGAGTTTTGCTTTGAGAGAAGTGGCCAATATCAAAGGGTGGCATACACAGGATAGGTAATTCAATTTGACATTTCTTTCCTTCAAATATTCACATAACACTCATCTCATATATTGCTTTTATTTTTTATTTTTTTAACCTTAAACAAACCTACATATATCTTTTTAGTTCTTTGAATTTCGTCTCGAGCCAATTATTTTCAATTTACAGAATAGAACATTGGATTTCTACTTCCCCCTTTTTTTTGGACCTATTTGTTTGTGGGTTACTAGTTTACACTAAGCACAAATTTTTCTCTCTTCACTGCAGGCCTGAGTCAAAAATTATCCAAAATATTGTGAGAGACTTATTGCATAAATTGACTTATGCATCCACAGAAAATAATGAAGATCTAGTAGGAATAACTTCTCGAGCAGAGAAATTAAAGATATGTTTGGCTTTAGGGTCCAACGATGTTCGTATTATAGGGATTTGGGGGATGGGAGGAATTGGTAAAACAACTATTGCTAGAGTTGTTTTTCGTATGGTTTCTAATGAATTTGAAGCTTATTGTTTTCTTGCTAATGTTAGGGAAGTTTCTGAAAGAGCCGGTTTAGTTGTAGTACAACAACAACTTATTCTTCAAATTTTGAAGGAAAGTATGATTATACAAGATGTTGATGATGGAGTTCTTTTGATAAAAAATAGGTTACGTCATAAAAGAATTCTTCTAGTTCTTGATGATGTAAATCAATTAGACCAACTAAATAAGTTAGTTGGGAAGCATATTTGGTTTGGTCCAGGTAGTAGAATTATCTTAACAACAAGAGATAAGCATTTGCTACAGACATTTGGAGTAGATGAAATATATGAGGTTGATCAATTGAATGATGATGAAGCTCTTCATCTTATGAGTTTGAAAGCTTTTAAAAAAGACCATCCTCCCAAAGATTATTTGAAGTTGTCTAAAGATTTTGTATATTATGCTGGTGGCCTACCTTTAGCTGTTGAGATTTTGGGTTCCTTTTTGTTCGGTAGAATAATTGATGAATGGAATAGTGCATTAGATAGGCTTAAAGAATTTCCTGAACCTAAAATTCTCCAAGTACTTAAAATATCTTTTGATGGACTACATGAAGTAGAGAAGGAAATATTCCTACATATTGCATGTTTCTTTAAGCAAACAAACAAAAATGTAGTAGAAATACTGGATTATCTTGGCCTTTACCCTAAAATTGGATTACGGGTTCTTATTGATAAATCTCTCATAAAAGTTTGTGAGGATTATTTTTGGATGCATGATTTACTACACGAGATGGGGAAGAACATAGTTTTTCAAGAGTGCCCTAAAGAGCCTGGAAAGCGTAGCCGACTGTGGTTATTTAAGGACATAGACGATGTTCTTACAAATAATATGGTAAATATTTTGAAAACTTGAGCATACATCCTTTTATGTTATTCAACAAAGTCTAATTTAGAGTAGTTTTGGTAATCTTACATTTTGTAGTTTACTAATCCCTTTTATTTATAATTATTAGGGAACACAAGCAATTGAAGGCATGGTCCTAAAGTTGCATGAACCAAAAGAGGCATATTGGAATCCTAAATCATTTTCAAAGATTCATCATCTTAAATTGCTCATAATTGATAATGTTCACCTTTTGCGTGTGCCCAAACATCTTCCTAATGCTTTGAGATATCTTGATTGGAGTGGATACCCTTTAAAATCATTTCCATCAAGTTTCGAACATCAGGTAATTTAGGTACCTTATACAATTTTATTTTTAAGTTTCATTAAACTGTTAGGTTAGGTGGAAGCTAATTGTTTTACATTTTGTTTTTGGTGTGGATTTAACAGCCTTTTGAGATGTTAAAATTCATTCGCTTGAAGCAATCTCTACAATTGATTGAAACCCTTAACTTCAACAAAATCCCAAATCTTGAGAAATTGGTTCTTAAGGGTTGTATAAATTTACTTGGCTTGCACCCATCAATTGGAGTTCATAAAAGGCTCATTCTTCTTAATCTAAAAGGTTGCAAAAACCTCAGAAGTCTTCCAAGCAAGTTTGAAATGGAGTCTCTTAAGATTCTTATCCTTTCTGATTGCTTAAAAGTAAAAAGAATCCCAGAATTTGGGGAGAACATGGAACGTGTATCAGAGCTTTACTTGGATGCCACTACTATCACAAAATTACCCACATCAATTGGGAATTTAACTGGTCTTGCTTTATTGGATGTAAGAGACTGCAAAAATCTCATATCTCTTCCTAGCACTTTTTTTAATATGAAGTCCCTTAAAAATCTCAATTTTTCTGGATGCTCGAAACTACTAGAGAGCTTATGGAGGATTAATGAAAGTGTAGAGGAGCCTGGTGCAAGTGGAATTCTAACAAGATTTAAGCCGAGAATTCCCAATTCCATGTGCCAGCTATCAACTTCTCTAATGGGTTTGGGTTCTTTGACCAATTTGGTTCTAAGTAGTTGCAATCTCAATGCAATCCCCAATGATATTTGTTGCTTATCCTCTCTAGAAATTTTAAATTTAAGTGATAATAAATTTGAATGCCTTCCGGAAAGCATAAGTCAACTATCTGCCCTGCAACTTTTGAATGTGGCGGATTGCATGAAGCTTATATCATTACCAAAGCTTCCATCAAGTATTCGTTCAATCGAGGCATTTGACTGTCCATCACTTAAAGCTGTGACAAATCTATTGAAACCAAATTCTTTGAATGTGGCGGATTGCATGAAGCTTATATCATTACCGAAGCTTCCACCAAGTATTCGTTCAATCGAGGCATTTGACTGTCCATCACTTAAAGCGGTGACAGATATATTGAAACCATATTCTTTATGTGAGCCAAGACTCCTCCTTTCAAATCGCTGTAGGCTGGCTAACAATCAAGGCGTCATTAACACATTTTTTGCAGTCATAAGAAAGCATCATCAGGTCTCTCTCTCTCACTCTCTCTCTCTCTCTCTCTCTCTCTCTCTCTCAACAGCATGAATTGTATGTTTCAGGGACCCTGTTTTGGCTACGAAATCGGTTACGCATATGACCTAATTATTCTTGGAAATAGAATTCCAAGGTGGTTTAGCCATCAAACTACAGGGACTGAAATAATTCTAAAAGTACCAAGTCATTTGCGTGATGAGTGGATGGGGATTGCTGTTTGCACTGTATTTTGTTCTACTCCACCTTACGAAACCAACCCAATCAACCGCAGTTCAATTTTTAGTTTTTTGATAGCCAATGGAAAAAAAGTGCGTAGAAGAGTCTTTAGACCTGGAGACATTTTTATGATGGATCATATTAAGCTATCTTATTTACTTCCTGAATTATTTGATAAGGAAGCCATGGAAGAATTGTGGCAATGTGATGTAAATGGATTCAGTCATATTGGAATTCAAATCCCAACGCAGAATACAGGCTTAGAGGTGAGGAGCTTCGGGTTCCGCATGGTATACAAGAAAGACATGGAAGATTTCAACCAAACAATGGCTCAGTTTGCCAACAATAGCATCACTCCTTATTAGGGTTTGGATGTTATCCGTCATAATTTCGACAATTCGGTCATTTCAGAGGAAGGCAAAAAAGTCAAGCGAATCTGTGATGACTATGATGGGGCTGGACCTAGTGGAGAAGGAAGCTCTAATGATGTACCACACCCAAAAAGGATTGAAAGCGTCCCAAAATTTTTGGCTCATGGTATCTCTGATTGTGATGAGTCAAGTGATAGTGATTAGTGACCTGGGAAGTTTAATCAACTTTTTGCTCTTGATTATCTGTAAGGCACTACCTTTCTTCTTAATTTAAGTTTTGTTGGTTGTTGCATTATCTTTTTTCCTTAGCTTTGGCATGTAGTTGTACCTATTGGGGTTAACTTTAACTTCAAAATAGTCTTTTGCTAGCTGTACCTTAGCTTCATTATTGGCACTTATTCCAACTCTCATCTGGTATGTTTCCTTGATCAAATAACATAAAGCAGTACCCCTAAGTAATTTGATATGTATATTATTGAATCTAAAGGATTGGTACAATTGATAAAAAGAATCATCCCTGTCCTTGAAGCTACTCTTTTAATCCAAAAACACAAAAAAAGTCATGAAATAAACAATGATTAGGGTAATCTTGTTTTAGTATATGCGTTTACCTGTTTGTGCTGGTTGCCCCTTTGATGCAGGTTTATTGGACTTGTTCTGGTTCATAAGGAGAAACTTTCACATGCCCAAGAAACAAGAAGACAAGTCCAGTCCACTTTATGCTCCTAATTTCACTCGCTCTATTGGAATGCTGGGTAGAATCTTCATTTTGTTGCCTATAGTTCATTGTTTTAAAATTATTCAATATGCAAAAACAATTTATGCATGCCACTGCAAACATTACAATTGGAATTACTTGTTATGTCGTTTCATATTACATATGTGAACTCATGTCATGTATCAATCAGAATGATTAATCTACCTAGAGTTAGCATCTAGCTTCCTCCCTTGTTGAAGGTTTTCTAAGGTTTTGTAGTAACCTTCAACTTCAACCAAAGAAAATGCTCTTTTTTCAGTTTAAGAGAACAGCTGATTTTTCTATTCTTTTTTTTTTTTTTTTTTTTTTTTGGCTCTAAAATCTTTATTATTTTAAAGTATGATAACAAATATAGAAGTTAATAAAAATAATTTCTATTAGCATGTTTCAGGACATTGTTATTGTAATTCTCATAATGCAACAGACTTTAGACTCAAATTGCAGTTAGTGAATGTTCAAAATTTAAACCATGAATAACTTACTTTTATGAGGAATTAATGTGGATAAGTAAAATTTCCTCATTGACCAAATCATTCAATTGAGTTCTTTATATATCCAAATATCATCAACATTCTTCATAATCTATTGATCCAAGGGTCAATTGAAAAGGTTCTACATCAGCGTAAGTTATGAATGTCATATATTGCTCGATTGTTAAACATGCCATGATGGATCAACAATTTACCATAATAGAATTTTGAATAGTAAGTAGTACTAGAATTTTAATATAAGACAATTGTGCTTTGCCTCCTGATGTACTTTTTTTTTTTTGATAATCGCCTCCTGATGTACTTAAAGAATTTTTTCTACCTTTTTAAAACTTTTGCGCCGAATCAAATTATTGACTGAAAGATGTTCATACCCATTTCAGATCATGACCATACAATAAACTTGATAATATATTATGAACCATATCATCTGAGGTATATTCATCTTTAGAGTAATTAGACTTGAGAAGGCAAACAAGTGTGTAGACAAGGTTGAAAAATGTAGAATGTAGCTTGCTTGGATTGGTAAGCCCTTCTGTTCTACTTTCTATTAATGTTGTATCACATCTTGAATTTAAGTTTTCTCACATTCTTTCCATTGGGTTTGTTATTTAACAGGATGTATTATATTTCATAGTGGAAAGATGCTAAACTTTGATAATCATTATCCTTCATTCTTTTTAAATTTTATATTTCGTTTATTATATTTTGGGATTCCCTTAGTGAAGTCAAAACAATCTGCATTTGTTAATATGTGTTTAAAGTTATCTTTACACTTTGACTTGGAAATAGGACCTGGTTAGGGAGAGATACTCTGCTCAAGTGGCAGCTCAAATTTTAGCTGCCCCTCTCTCAAGGTGAGGAGTTGTTGATAAGTTTATATGGCCTTATGTAATAGGAATATGTGATGTTCTGTAAATTAATGTTTGAGGGTACACAACAGTCTGCTTAAGAAGTGCTAATGCTCAGTAAAACTTTGTTTTGCAAGTATGCACAAGTTTGTAATGCACAAAAGGCAGAAAGCACCAAGGCAAGTGTCTAGTTGTGGAGGGTTGTAGGTGTTGCTGTCAATTGATGGATAGTAACAGAGATGGTGTGTACGGGTTGATTTTGGCTATGTAGCCAAATCTTGCACCAGCAGGCTATGGCAGTTCTTTCATATGCTACCAATTAAAGCCTTAAAGGTCATGCAGCTAGATGCCCGGCTATTCAAGAACCATTATAAGGCTATGCAGCTTGGTTTTTAAAGACTTTTTTGATGTTTCCATGAGTTCCTTGGCAACTTGCTGTGCTGATTGAAGATCACAAGTGCATGGAAGTTGGTGAACACTAGTGGTTATACATTTTATGCATAAGAGGTCACAGCAGATGCTAGGGCCTTGTCTACTATTGCTTCAGAGTCTTGTGAACATTTTTTGGGCTTGTAACTCTACTACTAGCCAACTCTTTAGATATTCTTGTATCAGAAAACCAAATGCAAACATTTAAAAAAAAAAAACAAAAAACAAAAAAAATGTTTACACCCTTTTGGAACTAATTTATGCCTTTGGCATAAGTCTGCATGGAAACCACTGTTGGAATTTTACTTAGGGAGTAATTCAGGAGAAACGAATATAATACATCTATCAATTAACAATTATATCATGTGCATATGTAATAAAAATTAACTATAAGATGTGGGAAATTTACATACTAAATTATATTATTTAAGAACCTCACGAGCAATTAGGATGCTCTCCCTAACTGGTCAGGATTAATTAAAACTTTTTTCTACTCTTCTCACACCCTTTAAAAGTGTGGTCTTGACAATATTTATAATTTTCAAAAAGGACATGACCAGCCATAAAATTTTTTCTATCGTAATAACAATTCATGTAACAGATATGTTACATTCATTAATAAATAACTTCATTAATTAGATTCATTAATGAAGAAGTTCAGTAACGTGTCATTACTTTTGTAACTTCATACTAACACATGGATTTATCTATCATTTATATCCAGAATCACTATAATGACATCACCTCTTATAGGAGGTCAAGTTGCTGACAATGACACGATCAATTATTAAGGCCAATACTCAATTTGCATGAATCTCACTATGGAATGACTGCCAAGATTATTTTGCACTAACTATCGAAAGACTAGCCCTTATTGTAGGGGGGCCCACTTCAAAATCAGAGGTGTTTGACAATCTGTGCTACAAAAAATAACTTTTTTTTTAATAAGTAAAAACCAACCCAACAAATTGAGGAGTAGATATAGTGGAGAGAGAGAGAGAGAGAGATTTTACTACCAAATCTTAAATGTGTGTTTGCTTCATCAAATCTACATTAAAAAGAATCCTTTTTGTTAGGTTATAAGACTTTAGGTTTAAATGTATTAGAACTTCAATTTGTATTATTGGCAAACCATGAACAAAACATTTTAGTCTTGTTTAGACTTGCTCAAAGTATGTGGTTGTATGTAAAGTTGGAATCGAGTAGTTGCAGGATTTATTATGTAAATCCGCCTGGCTCGATTGATCGAAAATTAGGCTCGATCAATCGAAGCTCGTGTAGATTGTTTTTTTGCAGATTTTTCCAACTCAGCCCAAGCCCGTTTGACGTGTAGGGTTTTATGTTTTTGTCTTAAGTATAAAAGGGAAAACCCTAGACACGTTTTAGGTTGCTCCTTATGCTGTGTGTGTGAATCTTTTGTGAGATCAAGAGGTGTTTACCTTCACACATACTTAGAGTTTCCAAGATTCAAGATTATGTCAAGAACTTGGTGATTGATTCAGTTGCTGCAATAAGAGCTTAAAGAGACACAAGTGGGAGTGCTTGTACTTGTTGTGAATTCAAAAAAGAAGTAGTCTGTGGACTCGGAGCTGTCACGTGGTTGTAGTAGTAAGTTTCCTACTCGAGATAGCAATAGGATGTTAGTGGTCTAAGTTGCTATTGTGTAAACTTCAATTCTTTCATAGCGGATTCAGTTTTACCTTTAGGATAGCTAGGTTAAATCCTCCCTAGGTTTTTTACCGGTTTGGTTTTCCTGGGTTATCATATTGTTGTGTTCTTTATTTTCCACACTTTGCAATAATATGATATATGTGTGTTAACCTAGACTTGATAATTTGACTAAGTAATCACTTGGCTTATTACCTAGGTTAATCTGGTTGTATTTTAAGAGGTCTAAAAATAAACACTTTTCACTGCCAAATCATTTTAGGAACCTCAGGCCTCATAAAGCATAGTGTGGGGTCAAATACACCAATAGAGGAAACTAAAATGATGCAAACTTGCTCTGCAAAAAAAAAAAAAAAAAAAAAAAAAAAAAAAAAAAAATATCGAATTAATAGTTTAATTTTGAAAGGTATTAGGACATATCTAAGAATTGTTAGAGACATATGTTATGTATATTGGCTAATCCTTTGACAAAACGCACTTTACTTGCAATTGGGTAGATTTAGGATGGGTTTAGTACTTCAATGAACAAAAGTTCAAATTTAGTATTAAAGCCATGCAAATCTGTCAAAGAAACAAGTGAAGAAGTGTTGTTCATTAAAGCTCGACAAAATCATATCTATCGAGGTTTAATGTTGAAGCTTGACAGCAACAGTATCTGTCAAGAATTACGAAATTAGAATTTCCAGATATGATTTCACGCATATCCATGTGTATTTGTGTAGGGTTTCTTTTCTCATAACCCTAGACATATATAAGGATTATTTTAAGGGCCGTCACGGATGATACAACCTAATGTAAAGTGATAATACATGTATATTGTGACCAGAGACAATTTGCCCTAGTTCATCTTTCTTTCTATAGAAGCTACTACGTCTTTGCGCCAAGGGTTTTGTAACCAAGGAGCTTTTTGATCTTCATTGTTGAATGAACTAAAGAACTTTGCAACCAACATCTTCCTCAAGTTGGTGTGTTAGTCATGTATTGGGATCCGTGCATCATTGATTAGTCACATACTAGGAGCTGTGCATTGAAAGGAGAGATTGCTGCTACATTACAAGTCCAATTGAGTATTGGGGTGAGTGTTCAACTGTAGGTTGATATTAGATACTGGGATTCCTTTTACTTGTAACCGCTTGTTTTGATAATAGTGGATTCTTGGGAGTGGTGACCTTAAATTCAGTCGGTGAGATTTTGCCTTGGTGGTTTTCCCCATTCGTAAACAAATCACCTATGTCAAATTTATTTTTCGCTGCATTTAACTTAGTTGGTGATTTGTTTGTGCTACCACACTTATTGCATGTAATTGAATCCAATTAATTCACTTGGCTAATTAATTGATGAAGTTACCAAAGGGGTCAATACATTCTTGGCCTATCAAGTGGTATCAGAGCGGGCACACTTTGATTAGGTTTAATCTTTGCTGTGTAATCCATTGACCCTTGTTGTCATGGCTACAAGTGGCATGAAAAGACCTTTTATTTCAAATACATCTTGCTTTTCTAATCTCTATTTGATTGAGTGTTTCAGAAAATGCAAGTCTAAAAGCTATTTGAAAGCTATTTTGATGATTTTTGTAAAATGTCTTAGTGTGACAAGAAAGAAACTAGACTGCCTTAAAATGAAAATGTGCAAGGGAGTTCGTTTGAGAAGGGTGAAAATCATAGATTTTGTACATAAATGGCAGATGAAAGGGAAAACCATTCCTACTGATTTGGCAGGCAAGTATGAAGTGTGCTTTATGATGAAGTCTGCATTTAAGGTAATTGACACATGTTTGTGGTACCTTGACAGTGGGTGCTTAAGACACATGACTGGAGACCGTTCTCTCTTCAAGGTTTTCGAGTCTAAGAAAGATGGAAATGTCACTTTCGGTAATGGGAGCAAATCTCAAATAAAAGGGAAGGGAACCATCTCTCTACCTGGATTGCCAGACATTGCGAATGTGTTTTATGTAGAAGGTCTAAGAGTGAACTTGTTAAGCATAAGTCAGATATGTGAGCAAGCCTTCATGGTGTTGTTCTCAAAAGGGAAATGCCTTGTGTTGAATGAGTCTAGGAAGAAACTCATAAGCGGAGGTTGCACTCTGGATAACTGCTATGGATTGGTACCTGATGTTGATATTGTGTGCAACAATATACGGTTGCCAAATGAAGACTTATGGCGCCAAAGGATGGGACATGTTAGCTACAAACATCTGTCAATTGTATCTAAACATGAATTAGTGTTAGGAATACCAAAGCTCAGCAGGGTTAGCAATGTTGTGTGTGGACCATGTCAACTCAAGAAACAGAAGAAAGCAAAACATCCAGGCACTCAGTCATCAGCTACATCTAGACCTCTGGAGCTACTACATTTGGATCTCATGGGTCCAACTAGAACCGAATCTCTTGGAGGAAAGAGATACATCATGGTTGAATGAGATGATTTCACCAGGTACACTTGGGTCATTCTTCTAAGATCCAAGTCAGATGCTCCTGAGCACATTGAAACTTTGTGTA
Source organism: Quercus tomentella (assembly GCA_028535165.1). NCBI lineage: Eukaryota > Viridiplantae > Streptophyta > Magnoliopsida > Fagales > Fagaceae > Quercus > Quercus tomentella. Next base: position 43,622,207 of record JAPQVY010000012.1, on the reverse strand, counting down.
CAAGACTACAAAATGAGAAGAACATGAAGATTGATCAAATTCGCAGTGATCATGGTAAAGAATTCGAGAACTCATATATGGAATCTTTTTGCACTAGATCTGGTATATCTCAAGAATTCTCTGCTCCTATTACTCCTCAGCAAAATGGTGTTGTAGAAAGAAAGAACAGAGTCATTCAGGAGATGGCTAGAGCCATGTTACACAATAAAGATGTGGCCAGAAATATATAGGGAGAAGCAGTCAACACCACATGTCATACAGTTAACAGGGTATATTTCAGACCTGGTACAAAGAAGACTCCCTATGAATTGTGGAAGGGAAGATAGCCAAATGTGAAGTATTTTAGAATCTTTGGAAGTACTTGTTTCATCCTTAAGTATAGAGAGAATGTGGGAAAGTTTGACTCCCAAAACGAAGAAGGAATATTTTTGGGATACTCCTCCACAAGCAAAGCTTATCTGGTGTACAACAAAAGAACCAAGAAGGTAATGGAAACTGTCAATGTTGCTATTGACGAAGCTTCAAATTCCAGTTCTGAGAAAATTAGTGAGGAAATACCTAAGGCAATTCTTCCTTTAGAGCCTAAGGTTGTTCAAGAAGAAGTTGATCAAGAGCCCGTCTTTCTAAGTACTCCAAGTGTTGTAGAAGTCTTAGCAGATATTCTTACATCACTTGAGTCTAAATCTCATGAAGAAAAAGGACCTTCCTTAAGGATCAAGCTGAATCACCCTTTTGAAGTTATTGTGAGAAATATGAATGAATTTACACTAAGAAAGTGTATAGTTGATAAATGTGTTGCTAACTTTGTGTCTTATTCTTGCTATTTGTCGCAGGTTGAACCAACCAAGGTTGAGGATGCTCTCTAGGATGAAATCTAGGTTGAGGCCATGCATGATGAACTGCTCCAGTTTCAAAGGAATGATGTCTGGACCCTAGTACCTAGACCAGAAGGAGAGAACATCATTGGCACAAAATGGATATTCAACAATAAAACTGATGAGGAGGGAAATGTGATCTGCAACAAGGCTCATCTGGTGGCCTAAGGATACTCTCAAGTGGAAGGAGTAGATTTTGATAAAACATTTGCTCTTGTAGCTCGCATGGACTTCATTAGGGTTCTCTTAGCCTTGGCTTGTCACTTAAAGTTTAAGCTTTACCAAATTGATGTAAAGACTGCATTCTTAAATGAGTTTCTTAAAGAAGATGTCTATGTTGCTCAGCCTAAAGGATTCATTGATTCACACTTTTCGGATCATGTGTTATACCTCGAAAAGGCTCTCTATGGACTAAAGCAAGCACCCAAAGCTTGGTATGACTGGCTTACATAATACCTGGTCTCACATGGTTTCACAAGAGGACAAACTAATCAAACTCTTTTCATCAAAAATGAGAATGACGAGTTGATAGCAGCTCAAGTCTATGTTGATGATATCATCTTTGGGTCTACAAAGGATGAACTTGCTCATGACTTTTCAAACCTTATGCAGGCTGAGTTCGAGATGAGCATGATTGGAGAGTTGAGTCACTTCCTTGGATTGCAGATTCGTTAGCAAGAGTCAGGTATATTTATATCTCAATCTAAATATGCTAAGAATCTTGTGACAAAGTTTGGTTTGGAATATGCTAGTCCTGTTAGAACTCCCATGGGCCCTAATGTTAAACTCACTATTGATTTGTTAGGCAAAAGTGTTGATTCTTCTTTATATAAAAGCAAGATAGGTAGTCTCCTTTACCTTATTGCTAGTAGACTTGACATTAATTACAATGTGGGAGTGTGTGCTAGATATCAAGCAAACCCCAAAGAGTCTCATATGATTGCTTTAAAAAGAATCATAAGATATGTCAAAACCACTGCCGATTTCGGAGTGTGGTACAGCAAGGACACAAATGATGTCTTAGCTGGGTATTCTGATGCAGACTGGGCTGGGAATGCTGATGACAGAAAAAGCACACCAGGGGGTTGTTTTATGTGGGTAATAATCTTGTCCCCTGGATGAGTAAGAAGCAGAATTCCATCTCATTATCCACTGCTAAGGCTGAATACATCGCTGCCAATAGTTGTTGCACCTAACTTCTATGGATGCAAAAACTCCTTCTTGATTATGGTATTCGTCAAGAACATCTTACCATTTATTGTGACAATACCAGTGACATTAACATCTCTAAAAATCTCGTGTAACATTTTCGAACAAAATATATAGAGATTTGACATCACTTCATTCAGGAGCTTGTTGAAGATGGCACACTCACTCTTGAGTTTATCCACATTGATGATTAGAAGGCTGATTTGTTTACTAAGCCTCTTGATAGCAAACGTTTTGAATTCCTACGCCAAAACATTGGTGTAATCTCTATGGAGTGATTTCTTCTCTTTCCCCTCCTTTCTCATGCATTTGCATCTAGTTTTATGCTTTGTTTTGTTTAACATGTTTTTGTGTGTTGTTTTCAGTTTTGCTTTATTTTGTTTTTCATAAAAAAAAAATATGAAAAATCAGAAAAATAGAAAAACAGTGTGTGTTTTGTGTACATTGGTACTTGTGTACCTTGGATGGCCATTGAAATAAAATTTTCTAAATTTTGTATTTTTTGTAACTTAGATGAGCATCTAAATGCATAACTAAGCAAGTGAGCTTTATGACTTGTGTTTGTGTTTGTGATGAGTACGATTAAGTAATCTCTTATACTTAACACTCATATCACTCTTTTTGACGAGAAAGACTAAAAAAATCCTAAGAGAAAGGCATAAATAACCATCTCACCACTAAAGCCTGCCGATCATGTATAACATCTGTGTGCTTCGACATAGCAATATTGTGATATTTGTAGTTTCACATAATTGGGTATTTCTTCTCTTTCCCTTATATGCCCATGCATGATATGCTCAAAAGAAAAATATGCAAAGAAAAACAAAAGTAAAAAGAATCAAAATGCTTTTAAATATGGTTGCAAGCGTGTTTCTAGAAGATGTGGGAGTTATAGGATGTACCTCGAAGGTGATAGTCCCCATAAGCAGTTATGATTGTGTATGAGTGTATTTGATTTCCTCATATCTCAAATCGTCATAATATGAGACACTTATGCACTCGTTCTATGTTTTCACACACAACATGCAAATTCTTTGCTACTTTTAATACATGTGCAGGTACAATGTGATTTGGCCATCACAAGGAATACATGTGTTAATGTATGCTCACTAAACTATCATAACTTGTTTTTGAAATATAAAATTGGTTAGACTTGTTTAGTGTGTGTGTGTTTTGGATCATGAATGCTTTGCTTTTTTTTTTGTTGAGAGATGTTTTTGAGAGCTTAACATGTTGATTGGATCTATGTTTGTGTAGCTTGCTTGTTGCATTCATCTCTATGTGTTTTTCCTCTCTTTGAAAAACTCCTTTTCTTCAAGCTTGACAGCTTCTCAACAGATTTGCATTTATCGAGCCCCTCTTTCTTCTTTTCACGACGGAAGTTAGCGCAATTTTGATCCATCGAGCTTTCTGGAATTTGTCTCGATAGCTTCTCGATCCATCGAGAAACTTTCTGTCTGGCCGATAGATTCTCGACAGCTTCTCAATCCATCGAGGTACTTTTGCTGTCAACAGATCCTCGACAGCACCTCGACAGATTAATTTCTGTTGAGATTTAGTGCTCGACAGATCTTGATAGCTCCTCGATCCATCGAGTTGTGTGTTTCTATATATAGCTGAGGCGCGATCCGGTTTTCATTTTCGCACTTCTCTCTCGATAGAAAACTTTCTCTCTCGACCCAAAACTCTTTCTCACTCTCAAATCTCCTCACCCACTACATTTTTGGCCTCTACCAAGATCAAATCACTTGGTAAGTGTCCTAAAACCTTCTTTTTCATGCATTCAGGCATTTTAGACCTAGGTTTTGGGGTTTTTGAAATTTTTTTGGGTTTTTGAGTTTTTCTTGAAATTTTTGGGTTGGGCTTTGTGAATTTGATAATATATGATCATGCATTGCATTCTTGCTACATTTTAACAATGTTTCATGCATTTAGATGTGTGTTTGATTATGTTGAAATGTGTGCTAGTAGGTTTGGATTGGGTTTTACCCATGATGTATTTATTTTTGCACGTCACATGTTCATGCATATTTCATGCATACGTATCCTCTCTTTTCTCTCTTTTTGCTTCTATTTGTGATGTGTTTTCTTTCTTTCTCCCTCTTTCGGATAGATTGTGCATGACACCTAAGCACAAATCTACTTCGGCTCGAAACCCTCTTGGTTTCAGGTCTTCTTCTTCTTCTAATACACCCTCTCTTCACATTCGATTTTGTGATGGGAAGGCCCACTAGGACTTCCTTAAGAACTTTCAGAGACGTGGCGTTCATCTAGCGTGCCATGTCATTCTATCAGACTTTTCTGACACTCCTCTACCCTGTGTCATTCGGACTCGGGGATGGGAATCTCTTTGTGAGATACCCTTGAGGTACCCTATCATGTTTATACATGAGTATTACTTCGATATATACGGTATCGATACCTCTGTACCTCAGTTTGCCACGACATTCTGAGGTACATGAATCGTAGTCACTTAGGATCTTATATCTGAGATACCACATGTCCCGAGGGTATCGCATCCTAATTACCCCGGTTGTCAGCATCTAAGGACTGTGTCCAAAGTCGAGCTTCTGTCTCATTTCTGTGAGACACCTTCTATATGGGGTGAACGTCAAAACACCCTATGCTCAAGCTTTGCAAAAGGTCCGAGATTCCTTAATATGGTAATGACATTTGTTCTTACTTCATTGTTTCACTATAACTCTATCACAGAGCCTCGTGCTCGATTTTTGTTGTCCCTTTTAGAGGATCTTTTTATAAACTCCCCTACTCACTTTATCACTTTCTTCATTGATGTTTATCAAGATACGGTGATCTGTGATAAGATCATTTTTCCTTCGACTATCATGCGAATTCTTCGCCATTTTTTTATCCCTATTCCTGATTCTCCCTACTTCACTGTTATAGGTGCCATCAGTGTAGCTTCTGTTCGGCGGAGTGAGGCCCAGCTTCGATTGAAGCAGCCACGGACGGAGACGACTGATCTTGCAGCTCCTGTTGTTCCTTCCACCTCTACTCCTTCTTCGTCGGGTAGTGCTATGACTCTTGAGGCCATCATGGCTCAGCTTCAGCGCATGGATGCTCGCCTTGACACTCTCAGTGATGAGTTGTGTCAGGTGAACACCTGTGTCAGTCGTATTACATGACGACAGGCTCACCTCGGTGGTTTCACCGCTTCTCCCTCTCCTTCTCTGGAGGCTTCGGCAAATGAGGATGGCGATGATAGTGCTGTTGATGATGATGAGGATGAGGATGCTAGCTCTGCTAGTGATGATGAGATGACGACTTCTCAGTGACTTACCCTTTGTCATTCGTGATAAAAAGGAGAAGTAGTTTTGGGATGATGAGAGTAGTCTTGTATTTAAGGGGAGAGTTAGCATAGGACATTTTTGTTAGGGGGAGTGTTAGATTTTTGAGGGATGTAGTGAGGATTTTATGCACTTCTCTTTTCTTTCTCTTTAGTTACATTATCCTCTTGTACACCAGTCTTGTGACCATTTATTTATGACAAACATTGTATTTATATATATATATATATATGATGATGTATGTTGTTTTTCACCTATCTCTCCATGTGTTGTTTCTTTTCTCTCTTTATACACATGTTTCTTTATGTACGCAATCTTTATTTTTATTTCACACTAAGATGCATTGATGAGTTTTGCTTAAAGTGTTTCAGAAGACAAGTTGTGAAAATCTATCATGCCATAAACTCTATTATTGCAAAGTTTTTCAAGAGTTTGTGTTAGGGTTAGATTTTCTTGTAATTCAACAAGTGTTTATGAGTTTAGTGATTTAAGACTTCTCTCATGATTCATTTGTTTGTTGTGGTTTTGTCACGGATTGCCAAAGGGGGAGATTGTTAGGACATATGTGAGAATTTTTAAAGACATATGTTATGTATATTGGCTAATCCTTTGACAAAACGTGCTTTACTTGTAATTGGGTAGATTGAGGATGGGTTTAGTACTTCAAGGAACAAGAGTTCAAGTTTAATATTGAAGCCATGCAAATCTATCCAAGAAACAAGTGAAGAAGTGTTATTCATTAAAACTTGACAGATAGCTCGACAGAATAATATCTATTGAGGTTTAGTGTTGAAGCTCGACAGAAGCTGTATCTGTCGAGAATTACAAAATTAGAAATTTCAAATATGATTTCATGCATATCCATGTGTATTTGTGTAGGGTTTCTTTTCACACAACCCTAGACATATATAAGGATTATTTTAAGGGACATCACAGATGATGCAACCTGATGCAAAGTGATATTACATGCATATTGTGACCAGAGACAATTTGCCCTAGTTCATCTTTCTCTCTGTAGAAGCTACTACGTCTTTGCGGTTTTGTAACCAAGGAGCTTCTTGATCTTCATTGTTGGATTAATTGAAGAACTTTGCAGCCAACATTTTCCTCAAGTTGGTGTGTGTTAGGGTACTTTTTCTACACCAAATTTTATTTGGGTACCACCTATTTACTTTTAAACACCACTAATAAGTTATTGGGTTTTCTCAAATATTTTTTGCTCTATTATTATGTTAGTCACAAATGCTTCATATCTCATTATCTAAATTGGGTTATGATATAAAATATCACAAAAAAAGCCCAAAAACTCATATTTTATCCAATTTTATTATCATATTCTATTAAAGCCCAAGAATACTTATGCTTGGCAATATTTGAGAAGCCCATGATTCAAGTCCATGGCAAGACAATTTTATCAAAGGAATTCAAATCCATGATCAAAGCCCATGATTTAAACCCATGGCGGCAATTTATTTATCCAAAACCCAATTTTCATTGGCAACATCAAAAATCCAACTTACGTTGGCACTATTTAAAACCCAATTCTCATTGGCAACATCAAAGTCCAATTCTCATTGGCAATATCAAAAGCCCAACTTACGTTGGCACTATTTAAAGCCCAATTTTCATTGGCAATATCAAAGCCCAATTCTCATTGGTAATATCAAAAGCCCAACTTGCGTTGGCACTATTAAAAGCCCAAGCTAACTACTTGGCACTATTCTATCAAAAGTCCAAGGTTATTAATACTTGGCAAAATACTATATCATAATTATTTCACTTAAAAGTCCGATAATGAACAATACTTTAAATTCTTAAACATATTATTATAATATTACAAGCTCATGGAATTTATGAATTATCTATTCTCAAAACCCATGGCAATCATCTTGTAAAAGGCCATGGAAAGTTATGATTGTTAGACCCATGACATATATTTATTTCATGTTATAAACTCACGAAATACATGGACATCATTTGCATCGCAACATCCATAATATACGCCTTTGACACTCATAGTAAACATTCAAACCCACAAGATCATCATTTAAGTTATGATGCGACTATTAGAAACCATGAACATTATTGCAACATGGAATTCATCAAAGTAAATATTATTTACAAAAGTATTTTGAAACTTGTCCTATTGTTTCAAACATTACAACCAATTGCCCAAAGGCCCATTGCAAGTATTTATGAAAAGCCTCAAAATATTTACTAATAAAAGTCCATGAGGAATGAAAGCCCATGGCAACATGTGCACACAACCCAGCCCATGTGAGCAAGCCCAAGCAAAAAACACCAGTAGGAGGCAAAGGAGAGTGGGCAAACAGCCCTTGTTCATTCCTAACAAAAAAGAGCAACTAGTGTAAGGTTGAATTTAATCAACCATCTTATTGGTTTTATTCCGTGCCAAATTTGCTTATAATTCAGCAATTAGTAACCCTGTATTTAGGTGGGTTTGTTGTAAGGGTAGTGAGTGAGATAGAGTGTTGAATGCTCAAGAGTGTGCAAGAAGACAGAGTCTCGCGGTTGGATCTCGCAGGTGACTCGCGGCTGCAAGCCGCCAGATGCAGCACACGTGCGAAGCATGCTAGAAGTTGAACAGTCATGCTAGCTGGAGCACTGCAGGACAAAATAGGACAACTGGCCATTCGGTTATCTCGCGACTAGATCTCGCGACTCAGTCAAGTCGCGAGGCCAAGCCGCGAGCCAGCCCTGTTTTGAAAAACCTAACGTTTCACATTCCTTTCTCACCCTAGTATATATACCCTTTATACCCACAAAAGAAAGAGAGCTTCCAGAGAGAATTTTGAGAGAGAAACCCTAGAGTAAAACAAGATTGATTCATCTACAATCTTTACATAAGAGTCTCTTCAAATTCCTCAACTCTCTTCCTCTCCATTGTCAAACCCTTGAGAGGCATTTTACCAAAACCTTGTTCTCACCATATTCATTACTGTGAAAGGGCTGTTTGGTGTTCTGGGAAGCAGTTAGGAAGGAACCAATCTACATTGGTTGATGCTATGGTCAAGTAGTGGAATCCGGGAAGCTAGAAAAGAAAAAGGTTCGGCGCAACCTCGTTGGAGCAAGAAGCTTGGAGGGCTTAGGTGCACTGGGTAGATTAGGCTTGGAGGGTCTATTGCTGTCCTTGTATCCCAACTACATTTTCTAGTGGATTGTTTACCGCTTGGAGGGCGGCGGAGAGGTTTTACGCCGAGGGTTTTGGTTTCCTCTTTGATAACACATCGCGTGTTGTCCTTGTGTTTGCATCTTCCTTCCCTTTTATCTTTGCCTTTTATTATTTGTTGTGGGTTGTGATTTTAATTTGGCTTAGATAGTTTTTCCAATTCTGTTTTATAGCTTTTGTTCATTTTCCGCACACTAGTTGTTTGATATAAAGCTTGAATTGGTTAATTTGTAAATTGGAGGTCTAAACGTTCAAGGATGTTTTTACACTATTTGAACTTTCAACTAGGTACTCATACAAGGGAACCAAGCCTTTGAGAATGGACTAAGGGCTGTCCCATCAGTTTTCTGCCACCCTCTACCTGACGTGAACAGTGCCCAAGGGCTGTATATTAGCTAAAGTCAAAAGGATGAAGGGACTCCATCATCTTCCTCAAGATTGCACCTCCAACGGAAGGGGAGTTGAAACCAAACTTCAACAAATTGATGCTATAAATGTTAAATACATTCAAGATGTGATTCATGTGCCAAGCCCATGAATCCTAAAAGGAAAAAATTGGGAACATGTGGTTTGGAGGGCATAAAGGGATCTCCAGCGGAATCCCCTGAAGTAGACTAGAACTTGACACCTGGCATGGGGTGTTGAATCTCACTTCTTGGGGGACCGAATCTCAATTGCAGCATTAGGATTCATTCTTGATACTTACCTTATAACCATTGGCTGAACACAATCTCAGCAATCTTAGCATTTAATGCAAAAAGTTCTAAAATCCCATCATTACCCAAAGAAGCAAGACAACCCCTCAAAGTGGATTTTCCTACTTCTGATAAAAAATCCCAGGAAAGTTAAACCTTGATTCGTCATCCCTGATGAGTCATGCGTTTTTGGATTCTTGTCAATGAATGCTTTTCTAAAGCTCCATTATAAAAACATACACACCTCAGCCCACCAAGGGGAGAAAGCCTCTCTAAAAATTTCTGTCATTAACTACACTCTACAGAAATTCAATCCCTATTTGCTTTCTTTAAGCTTCCCCAAGCTCTCTTGAGCTCACTCACAACCTTTCTCAACCTATAGTCACCATAACACCAACATTCACCACCTTGCTTACACCTTCCTACTCCATAAACGTCCCATAACTAACCAGGACAGCCACTCCCTCTAAAACCCTTGGTTTATTTACTAATTTGTTCGTGGTTTAGCTTTCCTTAAGCTCACCACTCATCATCTTCAGCCTACACTCATCTAATCCCAGATATTCTTCCCACCCCTCTACACAACCACAGCTCAAAAATGTCCTCCAACTAGACACAAACAGCCCATTACTCACAAAAAGCTTCAATCTCAGTGTTAATCCCATCTCACTCACTCAAAATAGCCCACATTCACCTCATTCATGCCTTATAATTATACACTCACCAAAATCTTAGTTTAATACTTGTTGCACTGAGCTGGAGATCTTTCTCTCCCTTCATTCCATCCTATTTTTCCTCTTTTATTTGTAACTATGGAGCTTTTAATCATTGTTTTTTATTATTGAAGGATATAATGTATTTTTAACAATTGAATTTTTCCCTCACATTGATGTAATGATGGCTGAAAGTACTATAATTTCCCCTGACCAAGACATACAAGAGCCCCTAGGAGTGAACACTTTCCTAAATTTATTAATCATTGACTGCTAGACTCTAAGTATAATTTCACCCCTACTGCTGGAGATAATACCATACCACTAGAGGATTGATTTGAACTATGACGCCGTAAAAAGACTAATAATATAACAAACTAACAACACTAACATGTTTATTGGGCTTTATTGTTGTCTTCTTGTTAGGGTGCAGCCTCTATCTCTTGCTTGGTTGGACTTACACCACACCGATAGCCTTTGGGCTTTATTTCAAGGGCTCATCGTCGAGTTTCGGCTTGGCTACCCCATATTCTATTTGGGAATATCAAAAATTTTTCCCCTCAACAGTTTGTTAGTCATGTACTAGGATCTGTGCATCATTGGTTTGTCACGTACTGGAAGCTGTGCATTGAAAGGAGAGATTGCCGCTACATTACAAGTCCAATTGGGTATAGGGGTAAAGGTTCAACTGTAGGTTGGTATTAGGTATTAGGATTCCTTTTACTTGTAATCGCTTGTTTTGATAATAGTGGATTCTCGAGAGTGGTGATCTTAAATTCACCCGGTGGGGTTTTGCCTCGGTGGTTTTCCCCATTCGTAAACAAATCACCTATGTCAAATTTATTTTCCGCTGCATTTAACTTAGTTGGTGATTTTTTTGTGCTACCACGCTTATTGCATGTAATTGAATCTAATTAATTCACTTGGTTAATTAATTGATTAAGTTACCAAAGGGGTCTGTACATTCTTGGCCTATCAAAAGGGATTAAAAAATACAAACCTTCAAATGTTCACTGTGTCGTTTTCCATTCCAGCGCCAAATATTCCCATCATTCATGGTCCTAAACCTATATTTGAAATACCTTTTTGGTGGGTTTGGATGGCAAGATTTTGGCACGTGGATTTGAATTCGGGTGATGAAAATCTAAAAACTACGTTTGGATGCTTTAAAAAGGGTTAAAGATTTGAATTTGGCAAATCTACCAAAAATTTCAAACCTATAGAATCCTTGAATTTGAAATTATGATATCTAAATTTAGTGGATTTGAAATCATGGAATTTTAAATATATTGATTTAGAATCCAAATCTAAATCCAAATTCAAGTTTTCAAATGCAATCTTCAAGACATCTCAAAAACCATTTAGTCCATGTATCAAAAAAAAAAAAAAAAAACCATTTAGTCCACAAAAAGAATAGGCAAGGTTACTCATGAATCCAAATTAATAACCCTAAAGTGAACCATCAATATTGCAGATGATTTAGAAATAATACAACTTTGATATGTAGATCATTAATATAATATTGATACCCTCTAAGGTTACAATTATTTTATATGCTCATTATGCATTTTTCATTATCTTAAAGAAAATTCAAAACCATTTTTAACATTTAATGAGGAAAACCCTAAATTGAATTTACAGTTTTTAATTTTGCATTGAAGCATATAATTGCTCAATATTATTCAATGAACGAAAACACCTTTTATTGAGCATTGGGCAGAACATAAGAATTTTGTAATATTTTGCACCAGTCATGTTTTTCAATAGGAAATATCTAATCCTTGAACATATTACAATCTCATCTGATATTATCTCAAAATTTGAATATCAATCCAATGGTACTGCAACATGGTAAAAAAAAAAAGTACCAACCCCCAGAATCATACAATCCCAACAAAGAAATTTCAAATTCTACAATTAATTCAATCTCTTGATTTGTTTTGCATCTAGTAATGGTGAAGTACTTGTTCATTAAACTGTTTGTACCTTTGCCCATGTGTAGGGGTGGCAATTCGTGTTTGCGTGTCGGGTTCGTGCCATGTTGTGTCAACTCATGAGTATCTGACTATATAGGTCAACATTAACCCGATATGTTTACTAAACGGGTCAAGATTTCTCAACTCTAACACGACCCAGTTATTAAACGGGTCAGTCGTGTCAACCTGTTTATCAGATTTTATTAAAATGGAAAAAAAAAATTATGTAAAAACAAACAAATAAATATTTTTAATATAAAATTCAGAACTAATGAGTAATTGCATCACAAATAATCATTCAAAACTAAAACATATTTTAATATCACAAATAATCAATCACAATATGTCAAAAAAATCAAACCACAACAACTAATAAGTTATATACCTAGACTTTGAAGGGTATATTGGTAAAACGTCATTTAATTAAATGGGTTAGATGGGTCAAACGGGTTTTATGTGTTGAACACTAACTCAACTCGTTTATTAATCGGGTTAGTTGTGTCAACCTGAATATGACATGAACTCATTAAACCTCAACCCATAACCTGTTAATTTCGTGTCATGTTATGTCGAGTTTGCGGGTCGTATCCAATTTTGCCATCCTTACCTATTTGTCACCAAGCCACCTCATGGTGTTCATCTAAATATCTATTGTACCATTGTTTTGAAATATATATATCAATGGAGATTAAATTGATAGTTTCGTTGTTGCATAATCCAATTTATATATACTTTGGCAAGAAGATGTTTAAGAATTAGGAAAAAAACAAAAAAAAATCTACCAACCCATCTTAAAATAAAACTGCAGCATATTATCATACTAAATTTGTTGAAATATACATTTATATATATATATATATAAACAAAACAAACGTTCAACTATTTTATCAAATAATTTGCGTGCATTTAACAAAAACAAAATTTAACCACCGCGCACCCTTGGTGCGGTGGTCATTCCACAAGTATAAATGGTCGTTGGGTGTGGGGGGCAAAGGCCGGGGTTCAAGTCTCCAGGAGGGAGTTTCACACACATATACATTTAGATTAGGCTAGAGTAGAAATTCTATCTTGTATCAAAAAAAAAAAAAAAAAACAAAAACAAAAAACAAAAAACAAAATTTAAAAGATAGAGGAAGATGTAAAGAGAGAGAAAAGAAAAGAAATTAAAGAATAAGAAGTAGAGAAGAAAATAAAAAAGACAAAATACCTTGAGCTTTGTCAATAAGGTAGGAAGTAGTGAAACATACATGTATATTTGAATCTGAAGCACATTTGCTAGAAGGAGATTGCTATTGATGGTGGAAGGAAGGACATGGTGAGGTATATAGTTACGCCTCCACCAATGCTACTGAAGATTGGAGCGTCACCTTTGTCGATTGCCATAATGATTAGCTTGGCATGAATAGTTCTTTGTTGTGAATTTTTATTTGTTTCTTTTTATATTTAAAATTGTATATGAGAAGATAGATTGCACATATTTTGGTGCTCCAAAAGTTACACACCTATTAACTTAAAAAATACTCTATCTGGGACAGGGACTCACTATTTTGGTGAAAAAATCTTTGGTTGTGCAGAAAGATAGTGAGAGAGACAGAGAGAGGGCGAGAGGGAGGAGGCAACAATTAGACATGGTAAAACGGGTTAGAATTTTCTGACCCGACCCGACTCGACCCGAAAAATACCTGACTCGAACCCGATTTTTTGACCCGAAGCAAAAACAAGTTGACCCATGACCCGACCCGTGTTTTTTTGCGAGTCAACCCGACCCAACCCGAACACGAACCATTTTTAAAACTTTTTTTTTTTTTTTTTGGTTAAAAAAAATAAAATTAAGACAATATTGGTTTAATTGTTTGTTGTGAGCTTTATGGAAACAATCGAGACATTTACATTACTGCATGTAAATTAATTGAAAGATGAATGGTTGAGCATTTTGTAATGAGTAAAGTTTTTAGATATCAAATAGCAAAGTACATGCCAAGATAATCTGGTTACAATATAGTTAAAAATATAGATTTAAAATTGTAGACATGTATGAGAAACATTCACAAGTGTGAAAATAGTGAAGCCAAAGTATCAAATTAACATAAATTATGAATGCTTTACCTATTTTTTAACAATTTATGTCCAAAATAAACGGCTTTTCAAAATAAATTATGATATTTCCTAGAGTGTGTGTTGCTTAATAATGATATGATATTCATAAAAGAGACAATGTATAAATAAGTAAACAATCAAACTTTAATGTATATCTCAAATTGAAATAGAGTGCCAACCACATTGACAATAGATTATAAAATTAATTTTCAAGATTGTAAATTTCTTATATGTTTTCATTTTTTGTCAAATGAATTATCCAATAAGTCATTTGTAATTTTGTTTTATATTTTGGGATGTTGATATTGAGTAGAAATAAAACTTGTGTATTTGTTTTACTTATCTTTGTGTTATTTTGTTTTAGATAGCAATGTTAGGATTTGTATAATTTTAAAATTATTGAATAAGTATTAATAAGTGTAGTTTATTCTTGATATAAGTGGTGAATTCAAAGTAATGCGTTTTACATCAAGTAATTTGTTGCATGACTTTCCAAATGGCAAATACGTATTGTTTTCTTTAAAAAAAAAAAAAAAAAAAAAAAAAAAAAAAAAAAAAAAAAAAAAATTCATGTGAAATATACGAGTCAACTTGACCCGACCCGCAACCCGATTGACCCGAACCCGTTTTAACCCGCTTAAAATGACTAGTTTTTGACTCGCAACTCATTTGACTTGCAACCCAATTGACTTGATCCGATCTGAACCTGATCCAACCTGCCCGTTTTGCCATGTCAAGCAACAATACGCACAGGGTTGATGAAAAAAAAAAGGGTATATCTCTCAATTTAGTTTCTTATTTTACAGCTCTCTTCTTCTTCTTCTTCTTCTTCTTCTTCTTCTTCTTCTTCTTCTTCTTCTTTTTTTTTTTTTTTTTTTTTTTTTTTTCTTGCAATAGCGAGGGAAAAGTAGTTAGATTATTTACTTCTATCTACTAAGGCCAAGTTTCTTGTAGCTGAATTAGCATCTCCCAATGTATAGAGACAAAGTACTTGCAATAGCGAGGGAAAAGTAGTTAGATTATGTACTTCTATCTACTAAGGCCAAGTTTCTTGTAGCTGAATTAGCATCTCCCAATGTATAGAGACAAAGTACTTGGAGTTCAGGAGGAAAAAGGGCTTGAATTGCGGGATTAACAGCATATTGTAATTATTTTTAAATAAATGTTACTAAAAGCTCTTTCCAAGGGATAAATTGAAGCAAATTTTCATGTGGCTTTCTAGAAGATTGGGAACAAAGGTTAACTTTAGGTCTTGTGCTAATTATGTGAGTTGATTCATGCAGCGCTTATAAGGCAATGTGTTTGAGGAAGAGCTTCAATTGTTGCATATGGAGTCATTCATTTTGAAAATTTAATTGTTGTGACAATATGTTAGCAAAACTCAATTTAAAAAAAAAAATTGTTTAAAGATTATGATATTTGTTATCAGTTTTAGAAGTTTTTAGTGAGTGGATGTTGCTTTCAATAAATAGGTTATAAGAAACTATCACAGTAAAATAAATATTCATATTTTAAATAGATACTCTAAGTTTGTGTATAATAAAATTCTTGTATGAATGAGATTAGTGTTTCAATAAATAGGTTATAAGAAACTATCACAGTAAAATAAATATTCATATTTTAAATAGATACTCTAAGTCTGTGTATAATAAAATTCTTGTATGAATGAGATTAGTGTATGGCTTACATTTTATAGTACATGGTTTCACAATTTTTCAAATAAAAGTTTGTGGAGACTATGGCCCAAAATAATGTATTGGGCCTTGGGTCTTGTCCGAGGAGAGAAACACAACTTAGATGATCTACGTTACAAGCCTCATTAGTAGGAGACAAAGGGAAGAAGATCCGAGGAGGAACTCCTCCTCGGACACGGAAGACCCAGACCAAGTGTATACTCAAGCAATTAAAGTACGCCCCCTGAACACGTGAAAGGGAAGAAAACTCAAAATATTTAAGGAAAAGCTGCCATCACCACATTAAATGCACTGCAACTACTTTTCTGGCCGCATTAATGTAGAGAAGACCCCTGAACAGTGCTGCCTTGGCTGCCACAACTCACAGAGAACTGAAAGGGGTGTCTAATGGGATGGGTGCTCAAGTGGGGTCTAGGTGATCAATAAGTATAAGGTCCAAATGATCAGGAAGAACCTATATAATGTGGAAAAGCCCCAATGAAGAAGGGGCAGAAAAGAAGAAGAAGAGAATACTGTAGCATGTTAAAGAACCCTAATGTAGTGATTTGTATTTATAAGTAAAATTCTAGTCTCCTCTGACGGAAGGTCCTTTGATCATAATAGCTTTTATTTGTGTCTGATTGCTTCTTAACCCCATGCAAGCCGTTGCTCAACTCATCTAAACCTAGTTCTTGGACCCATACTCTACAAAATTCATTGTATTGTGCTTTTTGGATCAGGATTCCATACAGTTCGGGCTTGGGCTCCAAACTTTGTCCCTACAAAGTTCTATATTTAAAAAAATAAATGAAAATTTTATTAAAAAGAATTAACAAAGAATGAAAATTATTATCAATTTCATTAATCAATTGTTTCGGTTGTATGCAAGGAAAGATTTTTTTTAAAATGTAATTATTTCAAATAATTAAGGAATTTCTATTGTTTTTGATTTTTTTTTTGACAAAATTAATTTAGCCACAAAATTGATTGTAGGCTTTGTAGCCTTAGGCTACAACTTCCTTTAAAAAAATTAATATTATTACATATTTTGAAAATTCGACCGTTGGATTGCATGTTTTTTACACTTTTAATACATGTGTCAAATTTTATGTCAATCGAATATTATTTACTATACGATCTATAAACTTATATTTTATTCATAATTTTAAATTACAAAAACTTTTCAATTAAAATAATTTATTAATGATATAGTTATTAATCAAATTTTACAAGTAAGAAAAATATACAAAGAAAATATAATTTAACGATGGGACGCGTGAATAAAAGCCAAAACTACATTTGTAGATAAAGGTTATAAGCTTAGCTATAACCACTTTTGGAGATAATTTTTTTTTTCCCCCTAATACGAGGATCATAAGGAAATTTAAAAAAAAGAAGCCAAAACTAGGCGGGATTTCAGGTGAATTCCCTTCCATTTCCCTCCCGAATGACTCATTCCCCCGAAATCCAAACGGAGGCCTTAAACTGTACTCTCACACTCACAAATCACAATCACTCTCTGCCCTACTGATTGCTTCCTTCCGTTATATCGCCACTGCGCCACCGTTGACCACCGCCGTAAGCCTTATTCTTCTAAACTTCATAGTTAAAAAATTTTAAATAATAAAAAACTAGTTTTTAGATTTGTTCATTTTTTTTTTTTTTTCTTTTAATATCTCAAATGCCTGTTTGCTTCCTAAAAAAACTATTGCTTATTTGGATGTATTGCTATTTGCTAAGTATTGTTAAAAAAAATTTGCAGTGATGGCTCGGCCACCAATGGACCATAGGAGGAGGAGAATGATGGATCAAAGGAAGAAAATTCTAGCTGTGTCGATTTTTCACTTGCATATGTTGCAGATAACGTCGATGATGATGATGATGTTTTTGTGTGCAATGATGATAGTTTATAGGCAGAGGAGGGTTAGAAGAAGAACAAGAATAGGTTGGGGAGACAAAGTGTTTGAGAGAATTAATGAAAGAGCTGTTAAGATGAACAGAATGGTTTGGATTGATGATGCGGCCGCTATAAACAATGTACGTATGGATAGGCGCACGTTTAGGAAACTTTGTGACATGATTTCTACACATGGGAAGTTAAGGGAGTTGTCAAATGTAGGAATCGATGAGATGGTAGCGTCCTTCCTAAATGTACTTGCACATGATGAGAATGATGGAGTTGTAGGACGACAATTAGATTCGTGCAGTGATAGTAGTAGTAGTGGTAGTAATAGTGGTGTTATGCACTTCAATGCTGCGTTGTGTGCTGTACTTCGTCTTCATGACATCCTTTATAAGAAACCAGAGCCTATACGAGAGAATTGTAGTGGTGAGAATTGGAAGTGGTTTAAGGTATGATACCTTTAAATTATTTTATGTATTTTTTAAGGGACAGAGTTTACCTCCAACACGCTATGTGGTGCTTCAAATGGCTATTCATGTATACTTTTAGTTACATAACTTATTGAATGAGTTGTGTGATATAGTACACATAGATGGTTTTAGCACATAGTGGTTTAGAGAAAAACTTTGTTCTACCATTAAATTGTTTTATGTATTTTATTTGGATTCATTAATATTGTTCTAATAACATAGATTGTTACTTTGGCAGAATTGCCTAGGTGCATTAGATAGGGCCTACATTCAGGTGACTGTACCGGTTGAAGATTGGCCTAGGTATCGAACTAGGAGCAATGAAATAGCCACCACTGTGCTAGGAGTATGTTCGCATGATATGCAGTTTATTTATGTGTTGGCTGGTTGGGAGGGTTCAGCTGCAGATTATAGAGATTTGAGAAATGCTATTTCTAGAAAAAATGGACTGAAAAGTCCCTAAAGGTAACACAATGCTTATGTAACACTGAGTTTTGGGCATTTGCGTATTTTTTTCCATCTTACAATTTGGCAATTGTGTTAGGTTACTACTACTTGTGCAATGCTTATTACAACAATTGTGAGGGATTCCTTGCGCCTTATAGAGGACAGCAGTACAATTCAAATTATTGGAAGCAAGACCGCCAACCGACTACCCCTCAAGAGTTTTTTAATATGAAGCATTCTTCTGCTAGGAATGTCATCGAGAGAGCCTTTGATCTACTCAAAGGAAGATGGAGAATACTTGGGAGTAGATCCAGTTATTCAATTGAGATCCAAGTTAGGATCATATTAGCTTGCTCTTTACTACATAACCATATCATAAGGGAGATGCCAGTGGACGCCCAAGAGAGCATCCCCTTTTCTAACATCTCAGAGGGTCAAGAGCTAGAAGGTGATCATATAACACATTTGGAGTCATCAGATGCATGGAATGAATGGAGAGATAACTTAGCAAGGGAGATGTTTGACCATTGGAGAGCCTCTAGGCATGAAAGTTGAAAAGGTCTTATTTCTTTTCTGTTTCATTCCATTATACTTTGCCCTCATGTAAATTTGGCAAATTCTAATTCAGTTTGCATTTTTGCAATTTGAGAACCTTTTACAATTTTGTTGCTGGGATGGTCCTTATTTTGTAATATGGTATGGATTGGTTTTATATTAGTGCCTTGTTTTCCTTATCAATCTTAATGATCTTATTTACTAAGATTGTTATCATGCTGTAAGCCTTTTTTCCTTTTATTTTTCATTTACAAATATCTGCACCAAAGAAGAGGAGAACCTTTACAAATCTCTATTTGAGAATTTATTCAAGGTGTGAAGGGATCGTATGGAATTTTTTTTTTTTTTTCTCTCAAAAATTTCTGCCTTCAATTTGGAATTGCTTACATGATATTGGATGTCATGAAAGAAATCAGAGGAATCTGTAAAGTAGGACAGAGGCAGTGGATGGGTTTATTTCTGGATGGAACATGTGTGCTTAATAGGAAGAAAAACAGGTGAAAGGTATTTGAATTATTGTTGTTAGTAAATGGGCTATAGAAGAAACATGGTAGTACTAATTGTTGGCATGAGGGGCCATGGGAAAATAAATTAATTGTGTTGTATTGGCATCCAGAGTAGACAATTTTTTTATCAAGAAAAAAAGCTTGTTAGTGTTAGATGCTGTATGGAATAAAAAAATATTTAGTAAATCATTCCAATCAGGTGGTTTCTTGTTTGGTGCATTGAGAAGTAAAATTATGTTTGATGTAAACACTAAACAGTTAGTAAGTTGTGTGAATGAATGCTTCCTACCCTCTTTGGTTCCTTGTTTGTTGTTGCTTAATGAATAATGTGACTAGGAAGGAGTTAAACTTCCTTTACTGGGTACCTGAAATCCCTCCAAGGAGTTGGAAAAGATCTTTAAGGTTCTGAATATTAGTGATGAGCAGAAGGTTTATTTATTTATTTAATTTTTTGCAAGAGATAGTGAATCTGTGGTGGCAAATGATTTGGAAGGTCCTGAATGGTTTGAAAGGTTTATTTTAGGCATTCTATTGCAAGTATTTTTGCGATAGTGTGATCCAAAAAAGTGAGGCTTTAACAGAGGTCCACAGTCCAAGTAGTGAGATTTGCAAGGCTATCACAGTGTTTTATTTGCTGCATACTGCAAGACAGGGATGCTTGGGTTTTTTAGGGTTGTGAAAAATAAATATTAAAGTTGAGGTAATTGTTTCAGTGATCACTTTATGATTGAATGATTACGAATAGTATCTTGAAGGATATGAAAAATCAATGTAGTTGAAGTATTGGTTCTTATGATTTGATTGTTGAGAATAATTTTCTCCTTCAATTTGGTTTAATTGTTGGACCTTCATGCATTTTGGAGTAAGGTTTTTTTCCACCAACTTTATTTACGGTTTGTACCCTTTTATTTTCTCCTTTTTTAGTTGATTCTCTCAATTATATATATATATACATATACATATATATATATATATATATATATATATAAATTATGAAGGAATTAACATGCTTGGATTTAGTTGCAAATTCACTTTTGGGTCTCTGGTGCTTTAATTTCAACTATTGACAATGCTGTTTTCAAACAATGACTTGAATGTCCATGCGTGGTAACTTCTTAATGGCTTAAATGAAATTCTTCTTGCTCTTACGCGAGTTGCCATAATCATCATCTTTCTGCATAAGAAGCATTGCCTGGTTTACTATTTAATATGCGTGGATTATGAAGTAGAAGTATAAGGACAATGTACCCCGTAATGATCGAGTGGAAGATACATTTGTACTTAAATAGAAAACGGAAGGTGTAGGTTGCAATACTGGATATGCAATTTATCCCAAATTTCTAGTGCCAATGTTTTTACTGTTAGGAGCAGAATAAAGTCGAAATTAAGGTCCAGGATATAAGTACCTGTTGGCAGTTCCCTCTTTGGACTAAAGTGTCGACCACTCGACCTTGCTATTCTGGCAATTGGGCCCAAAATATTAGTGCCAGTCGCCGGTTGGCACTTTCCTCTATGGACTCAAGTGCCAATCTAGCCAGAAGCCTCAATTCGTCTTCAAATTGTTAACACTTCTTCATCCGTCTCTAATACTTGTCATTAGCTTGGGAACTCAGTTATAGAGCATACAAGTGGGATAATTCATGTATAGGGACAATCAGGTCATTAGGCTAGAGAGATAGTTAAGCTAGTTGGTTGTGTAGAATGTAGATAATTACTACATGCTAGAATTAGTTAGTCCTCACTTAGCATGTGTTAAAGGAGGAAAAACCTCCTGCAACGTGTGCTAATTAGCCAACCAATGGGAATTAAGAACAAAAGAAATCAAGGATGATCTTGTATAAGAATTGGGTTGTAATTCCTCAATAGCAAATAATGAAGAATGCTGTTTACTTTTTTACTTCTCTTTTATAATTCACTCTCTATTTCCCTCTCTAACTTCAGTCTCCTTTCCCTTTATTTCTCATTCCATGTATAACACATCTCAACCTATCATTATCCAAATCCTAGTCTAAATCCCATAATTCAAAATTTTCCTAAACACCACTATACACCTAACCACAACTAGTTCCTTTCATTTACTTTTATTGTTTGTTATATAAATTACTAGTTAATATTAAGGTCTAATCCTTACTTCTATGAAGTCAAAGTACCTATGAACCTTCCTCCCATTAGTTCATTGTCAATGCATCAAGGGTTATCTTCTAGTAGTCTTCAGCTCCCACTCAAAATTCAACATGAACACACAATCTTATATGCTTAATGCTTAATCTCAAGGATTTGATGTTCTTAATTTGATTGCTGTATATTCATTTTTACCAGATAGGGTGCACTCTGTTTAGTTTTTCACCAGTTAAACCAGAGGCCACTTTTTATAAGCGAGGAAGTCTATGAACAATCACAGAAAGAAGAATAAGAAATGCGATTTTGGCAGTCAAGTGTCAAGATACTCATGATGACTGGATTTTTAGTTTGTAATAAGATGAGTTTCTTCTTTTGGTTGTATTTTTATTTGGAGTAATTGCAATCTGTTCTGTGTTTACTCCGGGAAAAAAAATATTTGCAATTTGTTCTATTATTTATATTAGGAAGCACTTCATGATGTTGGAGGTGGACAAAATTTTGGTCTTTTCTCACTATGAAATATGAATATAGTCACTGACATCAATTTCAGCATGATTCTGTTTGGATTTAGTTATGACTGACCTAGATGCTAAAGCCACCCAAGAAGCCTTATTTGAAGTTAGAGGAGTTTTGTATATCTGTGTTTGTGTTTGTGTTTTTATTTTTATTTTTATTTTTTAATTGTAACATAATGTTTTATTCAGTAACCTTTTTTTCGTGCCCTTTCTTTTCCCCCCTAGTTTTGCATCTCTTAAATTGTATATCTTAAAATACTGTAAGAAACTCACACTAAATGCCCTTCACAACTTCAGAGTTCAGAGTTCAGACAGTTTTGTTTAACCTCTTTGGATTGCAGAATGCAGAAAATGCATACATGGACGTTAGAAAATGAGTGGAAAGGATTTTAAAGAATTGGAAATATGTAGGAGTAAGCATTGGTAAGTGTAGGTGCTAGTAAAAATGAACATGCAAGGCAAGTGCAAGGACAAAAATTTAAGGGCTCATGAAGGCCAAACAGGATCTTAACTGAATTAATGTTACATGTTAAAGAAAAGCTTATCTACTTCACGTAAAAAAACATTTAATCACTTACAAAACATTATATCCCTGTTGATGTTGTATTATTGCTCAATGTGAAGGTTAAGCTTGAGCATGTATAAAAAACATAGTTCTGCTCAAAGGAAATATAATTTGAGACAGATTAACACCTTTCTCCAAGTTCGCACGGGTTTGAGCTGTTTGATTGCCATTAGTCTCTATCCTGGAAGTGATTTATTTTCATTTGCTAATGATACATTGCTCTTTTGCTCAATGCTTTAGCTTCAAGTTGTGATGTTTTGGTTGCATAAGATGATGTGCACATTTCAAGTAAGCAAACCGTAACTTTTAAACATGCATATCCTTAGTCTGTTTCTTTTGTTTCTGATTGCAACTGCCTATTATGTTAAAGTTGGTTTCATTGACGTCTGTCATGTGTTTCAAAAGAAATCCGGTGTGTTGATATACTAGGTACGAAGTCTACACCTCTTGCAGTTGAAATAAATTTACCACCCTATTTTCTTGTACAATATTCTTAGGGAAAAACTTGTTACACGTAGTGTGTGGATCCACACATTACGTACCAAAAATAACTGAACTCGTTATGTGAGATGTCATGCCTATGGTCACACCTTGTTATACTAAATTCAACAACAAAAATTTTTAATTCCAAATTTTTGGGATTGACTACAGATCCTTAACAAATTAGTTAGAGTCATCCACATGTAGATGATGCCCCATCAAGTATCTGTATTGGATCCATTCATAATTGAGCGATTAAATTTTACGATGATTATCAATCTACCACAACCCTTCTCCTTTTCTTGGGCTTGGGATTGGCTGTCAACAAGTATATGACACTAAGCACATACACAAACGGAGTTTTGTTTTACCAAAAGTCTTGTAATTCAATTGCATCATTCAGTCACTTATGAATATCCTAAGTTCAAATTCTTCTAACCCCCAACTCTTCTAACCCATGTGAGGGGGGATACATGCAATGGAAACAACATGTATTTTCTCCAATGAGAGAGGGAGCAACTAGAGCAAAGACTGGGATGCAATATTTTATTTTATTTGTTTAATATCTGAACTTCCCCCTTATAACAACTATGGTTGTCAAATTACAAACGTTTCCTCTTCATATTTTTATTATTACGTGAAAGCTAAAACTGATGGCATGTTAGGAAATCGTTATAAATCTGACATAATTTTATATTCTTTTTGGGAAAATAAAAGGATGCATCATTTTAACAAAAACTAATCAGTGGATGTATTGACATGGGGAAGTGTTCATCTGAATATAAAGGTCAAGAATGATTGATACATACAGTTACATAATTTTAAGTTTGTCAGGATGATTCCATTAAAGGAGAGTGCCCCATGCATGCCTACTTTGTTAAAAAAAGAAAGAAGAGAATCGTGAACTTGACTGAAACTAGAAAATGTGAGTGCCTCCGCATCAAATCATTATCTTCTTCTCAATTTTTTCCCCCTTTTAATTTTTCTTTCAATTTTAATTGAATGAACTTTTGTCTATCTCTATTGTAGTTCAGGATTTGCCAAAGTATTTCTAATGGCTTCCATGAGTACTCAAAAAGTTCTGTCTTCATCATCATTTTCTTCTTCAATACCACAACGGAAATATGAAGTCTGTCTTAGTTTTAGAGGCAAGGATATATACCCGCAATAGTTTTGCGTACTATCTAATCATGCACTAGTTCCCACTTTCAAGTTATTGTATCACATAGGCTATTGTTCATCAAAAAAAAAAAAAAATGGTATCACATAGCTTGAATGAGTTTATTTTTATTATTATTTTATATAAATTTTACAATAAAATTTGAAATCTATGATATCTGATTTATAGTGATTACTTTTTTTTATTAGATTGATATATTATTCTGTTATTCAATAATAAAAAATCTTATTAATTGAGTTAACTCAAACCCACTAGTTTATGTTGTTTACTGTGTAAAAATACTGCTATTATTAAACATGATGCTTTAAAAAACTCAACATTTTCCATTTTTTAGTGGATATTAGTTCATCCAAAAGAAATCTAAAAAGAAAAAATCAGATGCCTGTGTTCAAAAATATAAAATATGTGTTTGGTATGTGTGTGTTAGATTGTAAAAAAAAGCTGAAGAAAGTACAAAATAAATATTTTTTAATCAGGAGAGATGAAGATTTGGTACTGACTGTGTGGATTCGGCGTTAATCTTCAAAAGAGAGGAGACAAAATGGGAAAAAAAGCTGGCCAGGTGGGCCCATTTCATTGTTCAGATAATTACTCAAATGCCACTCAAAACTAGTGTTTATTGTTTATAAAGAGGTTGGAGGTGATTTCAAAACAGGCATTTCAAAACATGGGTTTTTGAACAACGTATTTCCAAACACTGAGAACAAAGATGGTCCACCAAACACGGTGTTTTGATTTTGGACACTAGTGTTCAGTGTTTAAACACTGAACACTAGTGTTTAAACTCTATGACCAAACGGCGCCTTAGTAGTTAACTCACTCAAAGAAAAAAAAATTCATCTTGCAGTTATGCAAAGTATTCCTACTAAAATATAATGATATGATGATGGAAGCAATCTAAAAAAACAAAAAAAAAAAAAAAAAATTGAGAAAGAGACCATATTCAACATTTAAAAAAAAAAAAGAAAAAAAAAAAGACAATCATTTTCCGGATCGCACGAATTTGTAATTAGTATTTTATTTTTATAAGCTATTCAACTATCTTAAATTTCTTCGATAAGGTTGGATTCAGGAAGGTCGTAAATTCAAATAACTTGTTCAAGTTATTAAAATTTAAAGTTTGTCTAAAAGTCATGCGTGACAATTTTCTTTTCTCTCTATAGTTTATAATTCATATACACATGATCTCTTTTCTATTTAAATTTTTTTCAAAGTCCACTATGTTATTATTAATTTATTATTGTTAGGTTTTGAGTTTGTAATGTTGGCAAACCATGACAAAAACTAAGTCTCATTGGTTTAGAATGGTCTACATTGAAGTCCAAGACAAAAAACTCAAGTTCGGGATGAAAAAAATGAGTTACAAGCTGTTTTGTTCGATTGGTACTCGATTGGTATTCGATTGATCCAAAGTCATTCGATTGGAACTCGATCAATTGAAAGTCGCATATCAGCAAACGTAAAAAGCCCATAACTTGACCGTTTGAAGCCCAAATCGTGAGCCCTTTTTTCTAGTATTTAAAGGACATTATAAGCTAACCCTATGGAGGGTTTTCAGAGGTTTTTTAGAGAGATTAGAGTGCATCTTGTGCCTCTTTTGTAGATCTAGGATTTTGTACCCAAAAGCTCTCTAATGTTTTCTACCGGTGTTATTCCTTGAAGAATCTCAAGATCTGGTGTTGTAGAAGTTGTTGCATACAATATCAACGTTTAAGGAGATCCAAAACTTTTGAATGGAGTCTCAAAGTCACAAGTAGGTGAGCTTGTGTTGTTGCAAAGGCTAAGGAAAGAAGTAGTCCGTGGACTCGGAGCTATCGTGGGGTCATGGTAGTAAGTTTTCTACTTGAGGTAGCAATAGAATGTTAGTGGTCTAAGTTTTATTGTACAAACTTCAATTCTTTCATAGTGAATTTGCTTTTTACCTTGAGAATCGCTAGGTTAAATTCTCCCCAGGTTTTTTACTGGTTTGGTTTTTCTGGATTATCATATCATTGTGTTATTTATTTTCCGCACTTTACAATGATATGATATATTTGTGTTAACCTAGATTTGAATAATTTGACTAAGTAATTACTTGGTTAATTAATTAGGTTAAACAATCTAGTTTTACAGGGGTCTAAAAAAGTACAATTATTATTATTTCTTTTTTATATTTTTTTTGGTTCATTGATGCTGGCAGAAATTATTATTATAGACTTCCTTTCTTCAAGCCCCACCATCATAAAAAAGGTTTAAATTGTAGATTTATTAAACTTACTAGCTTCTAAATGTCTAGAAATATTCTTCCAAAAAAAAGATATAAAATAACATGATTTTATTTTTTTATAAAAAATTTACCTACTTTAGAATTTAAATCAACGTCAAACAATTAGGAAAAAAAAAAAAAAAAGAACAAAAACAGTTGGATTATTTATCCAAAGTATATATATTTTAGTATTATTGGTAGCCGCGTCTGTTTTTTCTAGCCATCACTTAACGACATGGATTATTTTGACACAACGCTAAAAGTTTGGGACTAAATGATTGAGTAAAAATACATTGAAAATAATTATTTTTGACACAATACTATTGATAGATTTATATTTTGATAGATTATAAATGATTGAGTAAAAATATATAATAAATAATTATTTTGTGCATTTTCTTTTATACAAAATATATTTTATTTTAATGTTTTATAAGAAGTTGTAGGTTACAGTTAATTTAACTGATAAAATCTTTGATGGTTGAATAAGAGATCCTATCATCAGGAGCCGACGTCATAAGTTGAAACTCTAAAAAAAAAAATGATAAAAAACTATCATCAAGAACCGACTCCATAAGTTAAAACTCTCTCAAAAAAAAGAAAGAAAGTAAACAACCAAAAAAAAAAAAGGCAATCACCCAAATTTGTTAAAAAATAAAAAACATAGCCAGTACAAAAGAAAAGGTAAAAACACCCCCCCCCCCCCCCACAAGAAAAAAAAAAAAAAAAAAGTGAAAGATATTAAGAAAGAATAAGAATCAAACCCAAAAAAAATCAAAAAACCAAAAAAGGAAGCAGTACGTGTATCACGCCCTGAAAGAAAAAGGAAAAAGAAAGTAAGAGATAAGCAAAACATAAGAAGAGATGAGTACAATTATTTGATTACAAGTACTGTTTTCATCTCGATTTTCTTGGCTAAAATGGCCAAATACACTATTTAGCAAAATATGTAGAGATTTACCATTATTTTGGATTATATGAATGTGTCATTATTTTGGAACTCGAGTTTGCTGTGTAACTCAAGTTCTAGAAACTTGAATTCTTTGAAAAAATAGCCTTCAAGTTTGCCGTACTATTAATTTTTTTTTTAATGAAACTTGATTTACATAAAAAATTGGTAATTATTTTTCATGAAACTCGAGTTTGTGAAACTTGAGTTTCATGGCAAACTCGAGTTTCACAAATTCGAGTCTTAAAAAGTAATAAATCCTCAAATATTTTACACACAATTGTAGATCCCTACATATTTTACCAAATAGTGGTACTTAGCCATTTTCGCCCTATTTTCTTTCAAAATTGGGAAGATAACATCATTATCATGAAAGCAAAAGGTGAAAATGTCAACGTCTTTTGCTTATAAAAACCCAAACACAAATCTCCAAACCCCCAAATCCCCGAGACCCAATCCACAAAGTAAGCATTTCCCAACTTTCATCAATGGCTAACCAACAACAACATCAAAACCATGGCCTAAACAAAACCAAGGTGGCAGTAGTCATGGTATCCTTTCCTGCACAAGGCCATCTCAACCAACTCATTCACCTCTCACGTCTTATCTTAGCCTACAATATCCCAGTTCACTATGCTTATACTGCCATGTTAGGAACTTTATCGTCACTTTTGTTGTATAGCATTGTAGTGTATAACAGCTAAGCAAGTGGCACATGTGTGTGTGTGTAGTGTATAGCAGCTAAGCAAGTGGCATGTGTGTGTTGTATGAATTAGTAAGGGATTGGTCAGTGAGGAAATGACTAGCATTCTGTTAGGGAAGGTAGTTACACAAATATAAAGGGAGGATTGATTTTGTATGAGGGTAACAAATAATACTTCAAGCATTCTCTTACTCTGATCTCTCTATCTTTCTATGGAGGCCTGGTCCCCTTGAAGTGACCACGTTTCTCTTTCTTTTCCATTCCCTATAAGCAGAATCATAACACTTGGTATCAGAGCAGTGATCCAAGATTGGGCAACATGACTGAGACAAGATCAAATTCCCAAAATTTCGAAAAAAAATTGCTGCTTTATCCAAGATTATTGACAACCATGAACAGACCCTCCAAGAAATCAAGAAGCAATTACAAACCCTCACCACATTTATGCAGAAATGGGCTGATTCTGAGGAGCAACGTCAACAATCACCACAATTTAGAGGGTATTTGGTTAATGCTACGGTTTCCAATGAAGGCCATGAACATTTACCACTTGGACCAATCAAGAATCTGAGGCTTGAGTTTCCACGATTTCAAGGAGAGGATCCTACTTGCTGGATATACAGAGCCAATCAATTTTTTTCATATCACAACACTCCTGAGCATCATAAGGTGTTAATGGCTTCATATCATCTTGATGGTGAAACTCTAATTTGGTTTCAAGAGGCTGAGCAGGCAAGAGGGTTTGCAAGCTGGGAAGTGTTTGTTCAAGCTTTGCAGACTCGATTTGGGACCATTGCCTATGATGACCCTATGGAAGCATTGACAAGACTCAAGCAGATGACTTCTATGGTGGCTTACAAAGGTAATTTCAAAATTTTGTCTAATAGAATCATAGGGTTATCTAAGTCTCACAAATTAAGTTGTTTTTTAAGTGGGTTAAAGGATGAGATAAGATTGACTGTTAGAATGTTAGTTCCTAAAACCCTTAATGAAGCTTTTGGGTTAGCAAAGATTCAAGAAGAATATGTTAATAGTAGTAGGAAAGGATTTAGAGGTGTAACTGATAATGGGAAGGCTTCAATTTTGGGTGCCCCTAAATTGCAAGCTAGGGTGGAGCCAAGATCTAAGGTTCCATTGCAGAGGTTGACTGGTGCACAAATGGAGGAAACAAGGGTTGTGTTACAATTATGATGAGAAGTGGCAGATGGGGCACAAATGCAAGGGAGCTAAACTGTTTTTGTTGGAGGAAATATCCATGGAAGTAGAACCTAGAACTTCAAGTGTGCAATTGGTTGAGATTTCTAATGATGAGGTGCTGTTAGAGCCTCAAGGTGCATTTCAGAGGAGTGGGGTTGGCAATGATGGCATTGACCCTACTGAGATTACTTTATATGCATTAGTAGGGTGCCCTACTTCTAAGACCATGAGGGTAAGGGGAAGAATCAAGAAACAAGAAGTGGTGTCTCTTATTGATTTTGGGAGCACCCACAATTTCTTGGATGCTTCTGTGCTACCAAAATTGCAGCTGCAACTTGATACCTCTCGGGTATTAGAGGTTAAAGTAGCTGATGGCACAATCATCAAGACTTTAGGTAGCTGTCCAAGAGTCACTATCACTATACAAGAATATCAGTTTGTCATAGACTTTAATGTCTTACATTTAGGAGGTTGTGAGGTGGTTCTTGGTACTCAATAGTTGAGTACTTTGGGGGAGATTAGCTGGGACTTCCAGTTATTGACCATGAAATTTATGTACTTGGGTAAAAGGGTGTTTTTGCAAGGATTACAGATTGCTCCATCAACCATTTTAGAAGCTACAGAGGCTGATAGCTTTCTTAGTGGTTTAGAAAGAAAAGGCCTAGTGCTGCATATCTCAGAATCTCCTACAGCTGCTGCAGCCCTTGCTCAGTCTCAATTGCCTGATGTGCTTGTTGCCTTGTTGGTTGAATTTTCAAAAGTGTTTGCTGTTCCCACTGGTTTACCACCTCAAGGAAGGCTCCCAACCTGTCTATGAAAGGCCTTACAAGTATCCTTACTTTCAAAAATCTGAAATTGAGAAAATTATGAATGAGTTTTTGGAGTTGGGTTATATTCAGCCTAGCCAAAGTCCATTTTCGTCACTTGTCTTACTTGTAAGGAAGGCTGACGGTAGTTGGAGGATGTGCAGCTTTAAATAAGGCAACCATTAAAGATAAGTTTCCAATTCCAGTGGTAGATGAATTGTTGGATGAACTAGCAAGTGCTTCCATTTTCTTTAAACTTGATTTAAGGTCAAGTTATCATCAAATACGAATGAAGAGTGAGGATGTGCCCAAGACTACCTTTAGAACTCATGAAGGACACTATGAGTTCCTAGTCATGCCCTTTGGGCTGACTAATGCCCCATCCACCTTTCAAGCATTAATGAATTCTATTTTTAGACCTTATTTGAGAAAATTTGTTCTAATATTCTTTGATGACATCCTTGTTTTCAGTAAGTGCTTGGATTATCGTGTTTCTCATTTAAGGACTATTTTAAGGGTCTTGCTTTCTCATCAGCTTTATGCTAAGCAATCTAAATGTGTCTTTGGGTGTTTTGAAGTAGATTATTTGGGCCATATAATTTCTGGAGAGGGTGTTAAGGCTGATCCTAAGAAAATTTCTGCAATGCTTCAGTGGCCAATACTAGAAAATGTGAAGGCTTTAAGGGGTTTCCAAGGTTTGACAAGGTATTATAGAAAGTTTGTTAAGGGTTATTGCTCAATTGCTCAGCCCTTAACTGAAATTCTTTAAAAAGATGCTTTTCATTGGGATGACAAGGCTTTGGCAGCATTCACCAAGCTGAAAGTAGCTGTGACTCAGCCTCTTGTGCTAGCTCTTCCAGACTTTTCTATACCATTTGTCATAGAGTGTGATGCATCTAGTTGTAGTTTGGGAGCTGTGTTAATGCAAGCTCAGAGACCAATTGCATTTCATTGTCAGGCTTTGAAAGGGAAGAATCTTCATTTGTCCACTTATGAGACTGAGTTACTAGCTTTGGCTACTACAGTCAGGAAGTGGAGGTCCTATTTGCTTGGTAGGCCCTTTGTGGTTAGGACTGATCACCAAAGTTTAAAGTTTTTGTTGGAACAAAGAATTGCTACTCCATGTCAGCAGAAATGACTAGCTAAATTGTTGGGATATGCCTTTGTGGTGGAATATAAAAAGGGCAGTGATAATAGAGTGGCAGATGCTCTGTCAAGGAATCTTGCTTCATTTCCGAGTGGTTAGATCCTATTTCTAATTCTAGGACTAGTTGCTTGTTTCTGTTGTCAGTCCTTGACCCTACCTGGCTGTCCTTATTAAGAGATAGTTATTCACAAGATGCTTCTCATTAGAACATTATTGCTGCCATTCAAGTTGTAAATCCACCTAAAGGAGTCACCTTCCAGAATGGGTTATTGTTTTACAAGGGTAGGTTTTATATCAGTCTACATTGTTCTCTCAAATCTCAGTTTTTGCATCATGTCCACAGCAGCCCCTTGGCTGGTCACTACGGATTCTTAAAGTCTTATCAAAGAGCTAAGAAGGAATTTTATTGGCCTGGAATGAAGTCTGATCTTAAGAAGTTTGTGAGGGATTGTGATGTCTGTTAGAGGATTAAATCTGACACTACTTCCCCAGCTGGACTGCTTCAACCACTGTTAATTCCCACCACTCCTTGGATAGATGTGAGCTTGGATTTCATAGAAGGTCTTCCTAAGTCTATGGGGTATGAGGTGATTTTAGTAGTTGTGGACAGATTAACTAAATATGCTCACTTTGTTCCAGTTTCCCATCCCTATAATGCAACCAAGATTGCTTCCCTCTACATGCAACATGTTTTCAAGCTCCATGGTTTGCCTACGTCTATAGTTAGTGACAGGGATGCTACCTTCACTTCTCTATTTTGGTCTAAATTGTTTAGGCTTCAGGGAACTGACTTGGCTATATCCTCAGCATATCATCCTCAGTCAGATGGGCAGATTGAGATTGTTAACAAGTGCTTAGAACAGTATTTGAGGGCTTTCACCAGTGACAGATCACATCAGTGGGCAACCTGGCTTCCCTTGGCTGAGCATTAATTGGTTCAACACTTCCTTTCACATTAGTTTAAAGTTGTCTCCCTTTGAGGCTTTGTATGGTTTCCCTACCCCCAAGCTGCAAGCCTATATTCCTGGCACTACTGGGGTGGATGCCTTAGATTCCTTATTATGTCAGAGATAGGTTGTTTTGGACACCTTGAAGACTCATTTGGTTGCTGCACAAGCTAGAATGAAGTTTCAAGTAGATAAACATAGGCAGGACAGATCATTTAAAGTTGGGGATTGGGTTTTCCTGAGATTGCAACCATACAGACAGTAGTCTTTAGCTTCCAAGGGGAGATGGAAGCTTTCACCAAGGTATTTTGGTCCATTTCAAGTCTTTCAGAAGGTTGGTCCTGTGTCATACAAGCTGGATCTCCTCCTGAATCAAAAGTTCACCCTGTGTTTCATGTTTCTTGTTTAAAGATGAAGCTAGGACAGCATGTTACACCTATTCCTACCTTATGAGTCAGGATAGGGACTCTCAGAACCTACTGCTGTGTTGAAGACTAGGACAAAAGCTTTGAGATCTCGGGTCATTACTGAGGTTTTGGTTCAATGGTTGGGCTTTTCAATTGCTGAAGCTACTTGGGAATCCCTGCATCAGTTGCAACTTGTCTTTCCTCACCTTGTGGGCAAGGTTCTTTGAATGGGAGGGGTAATGTTAGGAACTTTATCTGCACTTGTTTTGTATTGCATTGTAGTGTATAGCAAATAAGCAAGTGGCACGTGTATGTGCGTGTAGTCACTACAAAAAAAGAGGGCTATAGCCACATTTGCAAAACGCAGCTATAGCCTATAAAAAATGCAGCTATAGGCTATAGCTGCGTTTTTATAGCCGCGTTTTCAAACACGGCCTATACGGCGAGGCTATAGCCCCCTGCGGGGACCTAGAGCTGCGTTTTAAAAAACGCGGCTCTAGATCATTTTATAGCCGCGTTTATTTTGCCCTATAGCCGCGTTTCTACACAGCGCATAGGTTCGGGACCTATAGCTGCGTTTTTTAGAAAACGCGGCTATAAACTTGCTTTGGGCTGCATTTAAAACACGGCTATAGGTCCATGTTGGGCTGCGTTTTAGAAACACGACTACAACCTCCCATAGGATTTTTGTCTATAGCCGCGTTTTTTTGTAGAAAACACAGCTATAAGTTTTTTTTCCCAATCCTATCCCAATAGTGCCTAATCTTTCATTGCCATTTTTTGCTCCTCAGTATCATCTTCCTATGCAAACATAACTCATTTTATAAACAATGAGTCACAAACATTATTGTCCTCATTCTGAATTTAAATTCCTAAGAAAATAAAACATCAACTAAGCTCGAGTTAGAGTTAGGAGTGTGGTGTGTGTGTGTGGTGTTGCATGTGTATGGTGCCGATGAGGCATGCATGTGGTGTTGCATGTGTGTGCTGTTGATGGAGTGTGCATGAGTTGCTGATAAAAGCAGTTGCTGATAAAAGCAACTAAAAGCTACAACTTGAGCTAAAAGCAACTAAAAGTCAAGAATTGATACTTGAAACAGAATCAAATGGTAATGAAGAGAGGTCCGAGTGAGATTGAGAGAGAGGCCCTTTTGTTCCTAAAAGAAAACAACAAAATATAAAAACCCCATGAAGCAAATCCCTCAAAGCCAGGTAGGCAACCACGGCTTAAGGTCCAAGTGAGATTGAGAGAGAGGCCCTAGGATAATCTTAAGGTCGCATAATTTATTAAAGAAATATGGAGGCCTTTTTCTACCTTTTGTTTTTTTCTAGTACCTGATCAAAGCCAGGTAGGTAACCACGGTTGAAGTTGTTTTTGTCATTTCCACTTTAACAAATTCTCTCCTATGTTTTTTCTTAAGTTAATTGGAAGTTTGGTGATCCCTATTATGATCAGACCCAATACCAATAATTTATACGTTATAACAATAAATAAAATGCATCACATACTAACCAGACCATACTCATTAAAACCCATCAGCCATCACATACTCAAACTTCAATAATAATAACAAAAAATTGTATTTTACATGCGGCTATAGGTTTTTTTTTTTTTTTTTTTTTCTATTTTTTTTTTCTTGCTAAAGTTTTTCATGACTGTATTAGCAAAGCACTTTCATAATAATAATTTAAGTGTGTAATTATTATCCTCTGGCAGAAGAAAGAATCAGAGAGAGAGAATTTTCAATCAACATAGCAAGATTCCAGAGGCAAACAAAACAAAAACTTAAATACAACTGGTAAACATATTTCATTGCCGTAAGTCACACAAAAACATCTTCACAATTTAAACAAAATAATCTATGGAATGTTGGCACACAAGTAACAATGCCAGATAATTACAAGTAGCAGGTAAAGATGATTAAATGATAAATGGGCCACACCTTGGGTATACCACATTGGCTAAATCAAACAGAGGACCAAGTGAATCCCTTACAAAGATGACAGCTGCCATCAGCAAAGCACCCTTCTTTTGCTGTGTATCAAGAAAACACCACCAAAAAATAAAAATGTAAAAACCAAAAACATATGGCATCAGATGAGTACTATTTTTATTGAAAAGAAAAGAAAAAAAAAAAAAGATAGAGAGAGACAATCCATATTAAGCATGCGCACACATGCACATTGAAATGGCCAACAAATCAACTATTAATCTCATTAACTAAAATGATAATAATATTGAAGTTGATAATATGAAATATAAAAATAATAATAAGAAAACAACAAAGAGTTTGACAAGTAAAAAAAATTCCATGAATGCCACCATTTTGCCACTACATCACATCCCACCAAAGCCATACCTGAAAAGAGCGGTCCAGATCAGACTAAGTAGGACCTACATCAAAAAACTAGACCTTCTTCTTGTTATTATTTTTTTTTATAGAAAATTTCATGAGGCAGTTTGTTTCTCTCTTATGACTGGAAAGATGAAAAAAAAGAGATAATGACTGATTGCTCTCAAATTGCCAAAGGTATTGAAATTTGTCAAAGTGAGGTCTTGAAAATCGGAAAACTTTTGATGCAATTCTAACCTTCAACTATTCTGGTCTGAAGAGGCTGCTCCTGAAATGATTTAGGGGGAATGATACAAATATATGATTCAACAAAAGACATCCTGTCACTCGAGATTCAGAATGAAAAGAAAGAATCTTCACCCCACATCACAACACACAAAATGTCTAACCTTAATGCTTCAAGGGTAAAAAACAAAAACACTGACGGAGAAGGCCAATTGTCTTGCAAATGTAACAATCAATATAAATACAACAAATCAGATTCTTTCTAATCACCCAAAAATACCACTTTGACTAATAAGAATCGGCAAACAGTGTACATGCAAATTATTTATGTTCAACTACTCTTTTAAAAAAAGTTTATTGAAAGAGGTAAAGCATCAACAAGAAAAATGTACAAACAGTAGACATTTCCTAGATTAATAAAGAATGAAAAGCTAAAGTGAACTTCTACATTATTTATTACCTATAAACCTAAATTCTAGGAAGGCTGCAAACATGTCAATCTTCCAATGTTATATTCTTTTCTTCTATTTTCATATGTATATCAGGCATTGGGAGCCAATAATTTTCACCATCAGCTAAGGATAGTTTTACATAATAATTTTCAGCCTTAACAGCCCAAAGAAAAAAATGTGTACACCACAATCTAAGAAGCCCTAGCTCTGAAAGGAAAAGAAAATTTTATCATCATTTCACTCCTTAGCAACATCTAGAGGCTCTGCTTGTTTGGTGAGCATTGTTACTCAAATGGACAAAGGTAGATAGTTTTTTCCCATTAATCCCTGCAAAGATCTCTATTGAGAAAAATTGTTGCATCAACCACCAGGTACTTACCACTTTAATTTTTTACCACAAAAAAAAAAGTAATCATCATCAAAAACATCTACTTGGCCACTATCACTTATTAGTAAATCAAAAGCACACAATTTGATTTAAAATATCAAATTCTGCAACTTCTTTTTAATTAGATACATATCTGTAGCTTCTAATGGAGAAAGAAAAGAATTCACCATTTATTTTTAGTTTTACAAAGCCACCATACATTTCATGTCAACAACTATACATAAGCATATATCCTATTCCTCATCAAAACCCTATTTCCAGTAACAGTATTGTTTAATATTCTCCTCTGCCACCGTAGACTTCAACACACATTTGTATTGTGTTGCTCTATTGCACACGTCCTAAACAATGAAAATTTGCTCTCCCTTACTTTATAAAAGGTTTTGTTCACTCTATTTTTCATAAACATGGCAAGTCAAGGTTTTAAGTCCTCATCTCACAATTCCATCATTCTCATTAAATAGCCTATGTAACCACTAATATACAGTATGTGAATTAAAAATTGTATTTCACAGAAACTCTTACAAGACAAGAATAAAGTACAAATAATACAAGACAAATATATATACTATTTGTTGTAAATTTCTTGACCTATTGTGGTCTCTTTGAATTGAACACAATATTGTCTCTTGCTATTTCAATAGTTCAACTTCCTACTCCAGTGAAGATTTGGAGTACTAAGGCAAATGAAGAGGCCAAGGGAAGGGAATGAATGTTAGGCAAGGGATGGAGTACGTAGATGATGCTGTAAAACGCTTCTTTGAGGCTGGCCTTTATGCCAAGAAAATGGGAGGTGATGAAGATTAAATTGTCCAAATGAGGCCCTCTCTCACTACAAGGCCATCAAAATCTCCAAGCAAAAATCCATAAAGAGGATGATGCTAAATGAAAAAAAAAGTGATAGAAATATTTGTTGAGAAAACTAGTAGTGTATCGTTAGGTACATATTTACAAAACCACTAATAGTTTTATGTATCTATTCAAATTAAAAGATAGGTGAAAAAAAAAAGATAAGGTAAAAGATAGATTACTGAATAAAACTATTTATTCTTTACAAGGTAGTTCTGGTTTAGTTGTGCTAAGTTGTTAAACAATTGATTATGTGCCTAGACCTTACAAAGATTAGCACTTCTAATTTGTTTATGAGGTGAATTAGTAATTGTCTACTTGAGCCAACTACATTTGGGCAAGGGGCACTACTGAGTTATAGCTATAGTTACTGGTCCTTAAGCCCAATTTGCAAATTTATCTAGATCCTATTACTAACATGTTAGACAACACAAGCCCAAAAGAGTTTGGAAGGGTATCCATTCTTTTTATAGCCCAATGTGCATCCAATAATTTGACCAATAAATCTATTGTCATGAGTCTCCAAATGTCAGTGAACAGAACGATTTAAATGTCATATTCTTCACAAAAGCAAAAAAGGTTCAAGCAAGAGACAATATACAATCTCATAAATCAATGCACATAGGTTCTTTATGAGAAGTTGTTGCCAGTACATCACATGTACAATATGCCACGGACTCATTAGCATATGATATACTTTTCCTGTCTCAAATACAATTGGTGGTCCACAAGAAGTTTGAAATCTATATTTCCCTTTCCAGAAAACTATTAGAAACTAAAAATGCATCAAATTTTTTTCTTATATGTACAAAATAAACTATTGCATTTCACAGAATAAATTAAACAAAGGGGTAAAAACTCTTTCACACACTGTGTTTTTCACAAGGTTTATTAAAACGCAGTGTGTGAAAGAAATACTGTCCTAAACAAAAATACAGTGCAGTTATAAAATTAGCTTTTGTGAAGAAAAGTCCATTTAAGGCATTGGTGTTAATTAACAGAAACAAATGGGAAAGAGAAAGAAGTCAAATGATCCAAACAATGGAAATTTATATGGCCACTCTACCAAACTGTCTCTAACAAAGACAATATAGACTAATGGAAAAGAAACACACATATCACATATACAAAAACTTAATTGAACTAAACAGTTATGTCAGAAACATAATGGGTTTGGTAATAAAACAGATAGTAAGGATTAGGCTTTTGATTTGTCTTGGACGTGCACTAACCCAAAATAAACCAAAACAACCACATAGGACAAGTCAAACAATACAGACATGACATCACATATCCACTCAAACTTCTGGGCTCACCCTATTGATCCATTGTAGTATGTTCTCATGAAGAAAGTTTTATACATATATATATTTATATATTGTTACAATCCTGATCCTGATTCTCATTTTAAAGAAGACCAAGCAGTGTGACTGTGTGACTAAACTGACAAGACTACTCCCAACCCACTTTTGACATTAACTTTTTTTTTTGAATGAAAGATATAGAACTTTTGACATTAGCTGAAAAGGCAGAAGACAAACTCAACAATTAAGTTAATGCTTCTCCTCATTCAAGCCATCTAACCAAGCTATTTGGCAACCATTTATACTTGTTGAATCCATCATCATTCCAATTAACTCAAAATCTTAAAATGCAATGCAGAGTTATTTTTAAATTAATTACACTTTTATGTATAAGCACTATTCTTTTTTTTTTTTTTTTTAGTACAATCTAGCTAGAACAAATTAAATCGGGCTTCTAAGTTCTAACACATGACTTGGAACTCCTAGAGAACCTGTAAGTCAAAATTTTTCAATTGATTAAAAATTTAAAAGAATGGTTTATAAGATGAGCTTGTGCTATGATATATAAATCTTAAACTTTTTATATATTCAAGCATGATTTGACCACCATACCTCTCTTGGTCGGCAGTGTCCCATATTTCAAACTTAACTGTTGTAGAGTCTTGTAAAGCTATTGTCTATGATAAGAATGAAGCTCCAACAGTAACCTGAAATTATTTAAACCACCAATTGTAAGTGTATCATAAATTAACTTCTAGGGCTAGGTGGAAGGATAGACACCCATATCCATTCACATAGAACATTATAAATAAATAAAGCTAACTTTTTTTCTATGTAGTTTACTCCAATACAAATTGCTTACCTTGGAAGTTGGGTCAAATTGACCACGAACAAAGCGAAGAACAATACAGCTTTTACCAACACTAGAATCACCTAACAAGACCAGCTGCACACAGGGACAGATGCAAAGGTGAGTTGCATTTACTCATAACAAGATTAAAACAATAAAATCATTATCAATTTCACAAAGACCAGTAGGTTTTATCTCAACCTCTTTCTCCTAAGCCCCAGCATGGAAAAAATTAAAATAAAAAAGCCTTTTCGTTGGCAAATTTATTTTATCTACTACTATACTGCATTATGGATCAACTGAAAGCAACAAAGCTCAAATATGGTACCAATTGCAAATAGTCCAATCTTCACACTTTTTCTTTTTTGGTGGATAAATGCAAATAGTCCAATCTTTACACATTTTTTGCACAAAGGATCTCGGTGGTATCTTAATTCCTATTTTGCAAAGGCTCTTTCTTTTTTGAAAATACAATGCTAACAAACTACACCACACTTGAGAAATCAAAACCAACCCAGACCCATGAGAAATTGACCAAAGAACAGAGAAATCAGAACAACCCGTTACACTCATTCACATCTACAAACATACATGGCCATATACCCAGAAAAATAGCAATACCCAAACCCATGGCCAAACAACCATAAACGCACGCACACACGCGACACAATCGAGAGAGAGATCGCAAGAGGAATAGAGAGGTTCTGACCTATGATGGCTGAGAGAGAGAGCTATGAGAACGAGGTTCTCGGCGGCGGCGGTGGCGTCGATCAGAGGCGGCATGGTGTTGAGAGTGATAGAGAGCGAGGGTTTGTTTGAGAGTGATCAGAGTGATAGATCAATCTAATTAGGGATTAGGGATTTCTTTCTTCAATATATATACCAAGGCCTAAAGCCGCGTTTTTAAATATAAACGCAGCTCTAGGTGCTTCTATGGCCGTGTTTGCCAAACATAGCTTTAGGACAGGGCCTAAAGCCGCGTTTTTACTCACAAACGCAGCTCCAAATGCCCCCTAAAGTTGTGTTTGGAAAACACGACTTTAGGACATATTAAAAAAAAAAAAAAACTCGTAAATGGGTCTATAGCCGCGTTTTCTAAAACGCGGCTATAGCCCTTCTCACATAAACGCAGCTCTAACATTGTCAAACGCAGCTCCAGATCAACTCTGGAGTCGCATTTAATAAACGCGGCTCTAAGCCGGTCTATAGCCGCGTTTATAAAAATGCGGCTATAAAAAACGCAGCTTAAAGCCGTGTTTTTTGTAGTGAGTGTATAGCGGCTAAGCAAGTGGCACGTGTGTGTTGTATGAATTAGTAAGGGGTTAGTCAGTGAGGAAATGACTAGCATTCTGTTAGAGAAGGTAGTTACACAGATATAAAGGGAGGATTGATTTTGTATGAGGTTAAGCAATAATACTTCAAGCATTCTCTTACTCTGATCTCTCTATCTTTCTATGGAGGCCTGGTCCCCTTGAAGTGACCACATTTCTCTTTCTTTTCCATTCCCTGTAAGCAGAATCATAACATGCCACTCACAACCGTCAAGCCATGCTTCGAGTCCATGGTTGGGACCCAAATTCAGTTTCAGACATCCATTTCCATGACCTCAAAATCCCACATTTTCTCACCCCATCGCCAAATCCCAATGCACCAGACAAGTTCCCTCTCCCTCCACATCTCCAACCATTGTTCAATGCTTCCTTGCATCTTCGTGACCCCATGGCTTCATTTTTACGTGAACTTTCATCCAAAGCAACAAGAATCATTGTCATCAACGATTCTATGATGGGCTCAGTGGAGCAAGACTTGGCTACTGTCCCTAACGCCGAGTCATACACTTTCTAGAGTATATCAGCTTTTACTTGCTTTTTTCATTTGTGGGAAGCAATGGGAAAAGCTCTAGAATTAGATCCATACTCCAAGATAATCACAAAAGACCCTCCATCTCTTGAAAGTTGTTTCACAACCGAGTTCATGAACTCTATTGATTCACAAGTAAAGTTCCAAAAGTTAAGCTCCGGGTACCTTTACAATACATGCAGGGTCATAGAGGGTGCATATATGGACTTAATAGAAAAGATAGAGGGAGACAAGAAGCATTGGGCTATTGGACCATTCAACCCTGTGAGAAATATAGATTCAAATAAAAGGCACAAGTGCTTGGAGTGGCTAGATAAAGAGTCACCAAGCTTGGTGATATATGTGTCTTTTGGGGCAACAACTGCCATGGAAGATAAGCAAATAAAGGAGCTAGCAATTGGGTTGGAAAAAAGTGAGCAAAATTTCATCCGGGTATTAAGGGATGCTGATAAAGGTGGATGTTTTTATTAATGGAGAGCTTAGAAAGGCTGAGATTCTCGAAGGGTTTGAAGAGAGAGTTAAAGGCAGAGGGATGGTAGTGAGAGATCGGGCACCTCAATTGGAAATTCTAAGTCACCCATCAACTGGTGGATTTATAAGTCACTGTGGATGGAATTCTTGCATGGAAAGTATCACTATGGGGGTGCCAACAGCAACATGGCCAATGGCCTCTGATCAGCCGAGGAACACTGTTTTGATAACAAAATTGCTCAAAGTTGGTACTGTTGTGAAGGACTGGTCACGTAG
This sequence comes from Quercus tomentella, assembly GCA_028535165.1. Classification (NCBI taxonomy): domain Eukaryota; kingdom Viridiplantae; phylum Streptophyta; class Magnoliopsida; order Fagales; family Fagaceae; genus Quercus; species Quercus tomentella. The sequence goes on along the minus strand of JAPQVY010000012.1, from coordinate 43,580,299 downwards.
AGATGAGTTAGTGACATCATCCACTGTAGAAAAGGCTGTGAAATTATTGATTGCATCGAAAGAAGGGGATGAGATAAGGAAGAGGACAGTGGATTTGGGTGGTGCTACGGCAATCCATTGAAGAAGGTGGAGTTTCACGCAAGGAGTTGGATTTTTTTCATTACTCATATCACTAGGTAGAGGAGTTGGATTCTTTCATTACTCATATCACTAGGTAGAGGAGTTGGATTCTTTCATTACTCATATCAGTAGGTAGAGAGTACGTGGAAAGTTTAATCCTATTAATTTATGTTATGAAATAATAAGGGAAGTTTATGCAATGAATGTATTTGAGATTTTTGGAAGTGTTATAATAAAAATAAGGAAAGTTATGGTTGTATGTGGACTATATATAATATATATCCAACAAGAGTGAAAGAAGAGAAATACAAGTATTAAAGAGTTCTCTTACTCTTCCCTCTTTACCCTTTCTCCCTTTGTGTACTTTGTGAGTGAGTCACTTTTTTTGAGTAGTGTGTGAGTGTTTGGATGTGCAAGAGAGGAAAGACCCACTAATTTCCAACAAATTAAGTGGTATAATAGCTAATCATTTAGTAGTAAGAATGGCCATCGCCAATGGGATATGATGTCATTCCAATTTCCATACTTACCAATTTTTTTTTAATAATTGGAGTATTCGAATGAAGATGTTACTTGAATCCTAAGATGCATAGGAGATTGTGGAGAGAGGTTATAAGGAGTCACAAGATAAAATATCTTTGACTCCAAATCAAAAGGAAGCCTTGCCAAAGGATTAGAAGAAAGATTAACAAGCTCTTACCTTAATCTATCAAGGTTTAGATGAAACCATGTTTGAGAAAGTTGCAAATGCAACTTCATCCAAGAAAGTAGATTCTTAAAAACTCTCTAAGAAGTTGATAAGGCGAAGAAAGTTTGCCTTCAAATATTAAGAGGCGGGTTGGAAAACTTACACATAAAAGAATCTGAATATGTTTTGGATTATTTTTCAAGGGTGTTGGCCATTAGAAATCAATTAAAAAGATATGGTGAAAACTTGGATGATATTCATGTAGTAGGAAAAAAAAATCCTCTAGTCATTAAATTTCAAGTTTGACTATATTGTTCTGGCAATTGAGAAATCAAAACACTTGGAGTCAATGACTATTGACTAGCTCATGGGATCCTTACAAGCCCATAAAAAATGCTCAACAAAAGGAAGCATTTCTTGATAATCAATCACCGTTAAACTTGTTTTATTCTATCTTACCCCTTAACTTATCAATTAAAAATAAGATGTTAAAAAAACTTGATTACAAAAATATAAAAAGTGATTTGCAACTAAAAAAAAATAGAAGTAATGAATTCTAAATAAAAATTTATAATATAAAAATTTAAATAAAAATTATTTAATTAATATTCAAATATAAGAGAATTTTTTACTCAAAATTGTCACTTTAGGCCTCAAAATCTTATTGAACTGACCCTGGCCTTTGAGAAGGTAAGGAAGCACTTGCAACATAAACGTGGCTGAGTAAATCAGAACTGGCCAAATTAAATGGCACATAAAAAAACATTTTCTACACTCCGTATTCACCATGTATAAAATGTAGGCACCAATTTCCACTTTTTTAAAGAATGTCTTCAAAAATAAAGGCGCATTGAACATGCAAATAATAACAAAAGTTGAAAAGGTAAAACATGTTAGCACAAGCTAGAAAATTGGAGTCACTTGCCATTTATACGCTATAGGTACAAGTCATAACAAATTCAAAGAAAATTTGACTCAACCTCTCCTTAGTGACTCCACCAAACACCCTAATTAAGGACTATGACAAATAAGATAAAATTAAAATGAAACACTTTCAATTCATGGATTCAAAAGGTGTATCACCACTAAAAACAATTACTCAATAAGAGTAAGGAAAAATGAGTTTTTTAGAACGTACTACACATAAGATAGCACTATACTTATCAATCACCTCATTGACTTATTTATAACGTTCAAACAAAATAAATAACCCTCTCATAATTAAACCACACTACCATTAAGTTTTCCATCAAAACCTTTTTAAGAATGTGAAAGATCACTAACTGACAACATCTAGAGACTCATAATCTCAAATTGCAAGCCCAACATGCTAATATAAAAAAAGATTCACAAGAAAGTTTAATAATGAGGGTAAAGCCTGGCCTCCATACACTCTGAATCCCCCAACATAGCCTGCAATGTCTCAGGTAAAAGGCAAGATTCAAAACCCATGCCTCCTTCTACTCCAGGAAACATTGTTAACTCCCATCTTAGTGTATATTTAGGAAGCATTTGATGTTGGATAAAATTTTGGTCCGTTCTCACAATGAAATATGAATTGTTGTCACTGACATCAATTTCAAAGTGATTTTGTTTTGATTAGGTATGACTAACCAAGATGCTAGAGCCACCAAAGAAGCCTTATTAGAATTTAAAGGAGTTTTGTATTCTTGAGTTTTCTAATTGTACAATAATGTTTTACGCTGTAGATTATCAAAAAAAAAAAAAAAAAGGTTTTTATGCTGTTACTAGTTTTTTCTTCCAAGTTTTGCGCCTCTTAATTTGTTTGTCTTAAAATACACTAAGAAACTCACACTAAATGCCCTTTACAACTTCAGAGTTCAGACAGCTTCGATAGTTTTGTTTCACCTCTTTGGATTGCAGAAGATGTTTACATGAATGTTAGAAAATGAGTGGAAAGGATTTAAAGAATTGGAAATTTGAAGTCGTAACGAGTGGTAAGGATTGTCACACTCACATGTTAAAGAAAAGTTTATCTTCTTCACACGTAAACAGCATCTAATGCATTTGCAAAATATTATACCCCTGTTGATGTTGTATTATAGCTCAATGTGTGAAGGTTATGCTTGAGCATGTATAAAAAATAGATCTGCTAAAAGGAAAGACAACTTGCGACAAAATAACACCTTTCTCCAAGATCACACGAGTTTGAGCTGTTTGATTGCCATCAGTTTCTATCCTCGAAGTGATTTATTTTCAGGTGCTAATGATATGTTCCTATTTTGCTCAATGTTTTAGCTTCAAGTTGTAATGTTTTGGTTGCATAAGAGACAGGATCGGCCCAACATAATTTGGGACCTAAGGATAAAAATTTATATAAGACCTTTTATACGAAAATATTAATTAAAAAAAATTATATAATACTAATTAAATTAAGACTAATTTGATATAAATACAGAAATTAATGAATAATACTAACTAAACTAAGGTTAATTTCTTATAAAAAATTGAATATCATAGTTGAACAATAAATTTAAACAAAAAGAACTAAAAAATATATATTATTTAAAAAAAGAAAGAAAAAGAAACTTACTTTAAGTTGGATATATAACCATACATAGTTAAGTAAATTTATAATCTAAATTTTAATTTTATATCTTCTTTTTAAGAGGAAAAAATATATAAATATTATTTACTGTGTGTGTTTGTAGGATATTAGTTTACAAAAATTAAAGTCTCAAACTATTAGTGGAGATTAGTCATCATTGATCTATGACATTTGTAGCATTTTTTTTTTTTGAAACATTTTAGGATTTCAATTTGGTTAAATTTCTATTGGTCTCCTATTTTGGAAGTCTTCTTAGAAATGAAAAGGAAAAATACTAAAGATCTTACAAAATATTCACAATCTAATGTGATAAAAATTGTAATTGATGAATTTCAACAACCAAATTTATAAGTGTTTGAATTACTTTTTTATGTGATTGATGATATGTCAGTTTGTAAGCCTATAATAAAATTTGTAATATCCTTAGTATCACTTAAAAAAAAAAAGTGCTCAATTATTTAAAAAATGTTATAATTTTATAAAATTTTGGGTCTTTTACGGAGGATGAGGTCTTTTTTTACTAGGATTTTTTTTTTTTGGGGGGGGGGGGGGGGGGCGCCTTAGGCCTAGGCCTAAGTTGCCTTGGCCTTGGGCCGGCCCTATTTAAGAGATGATGTTCTTCTTTCAAGCAAGCATACTGTTGCTTTAAACATGTATCCTAGGTGTGTTTCTTTTCTTTCTGCACGCCTCTTGCAGTTGAAATAATGTGCAACCGTCATTGCCCTATATACTTTCTCGTATAATATCTATTTGAGATGTTATGTTATGGTCACCTGTTATACCAAATTATGTCAAATAAATAAATGAAACTTTCCTGCCAAGAGTTTTGTAATTCAACAACATTATTCTGCCCCTTATGAATAACTTGGATTCAAACCCAGATTTGAAACTTGGTACTTTCTTTGTAATGTGTGAGTTTTGCTGAGTTAGGAGATTGTTAAACTCATAGCTCATGTTGTTGCCAAATTTGCTGCTTCTTTTGAAGTTATTTTCTATTGTAATTACCTGCTCCTATCTTGGACGCTTGCAGGTTAGATTATACACTACCTTTTATTGTTAATAAAGTTTCAGTTTATCAAAACATTCATGAGTCCAAATTCTCCTCAACCACCTGTAAATAAATAATATATATATATATATATATAAATCTTTTTGAATAAAGAAAATGGGCAAATAATTTAGGATAAAGCACAAGTTTAGTATCTAGTTGCACTGAACCCTTCAGAATGATGACATGCGTCCACTTTTAGACACATATCACTATTGTGATGACCCCAAGTCCATGATTTTATCGATAATCCCCCACGTGCAGATATTCTGATAGCTAGTCTGTGACAATATGTGCTAAAGCCTCTTGGTGGGCCTCTGTCGGCAAAGCACAAAGTAAGCCGAATTGTCATATATAGACAGATCACAGCTATGAACTATATATGGAGATGAATTTAAGACCCGCTCCTAGCATACCCATTAACCACCTATTTGGAGAGGAATTAGTTGCTTGCACGCAAAAGTGTTATGGGCCTTATAGCTGATTTGAGGGGATAAATTTAGTCGTAATTTCAAGTATATTTTTATTAATGAAATAGGTTTCATTAAAAAAATTGTACTAGTTGTAAGGTAAATTAACAAAAAGTAGAGTTTTGCGAGATGGGGCGGGGATTCACGTGGCCCCAAGGGACGGGGATGGGATGAGAAAGTTTTTCCCGTCATGCGGGGTGGGGCAAAGATGGGGTGAAACAAAACCATGCGGGGCAGGGACGAAGACCCTATCCTTCGGCCATGCTCCGCCCCATTGCCATCCCTAGCTAATCAACATATAAAGACATTGGGGAATGGGGAGGGTGAGATTGATTGACTCATTACTATTATGATGATCGTACTTTGCACATTTTATGTGTCTTGTAATAAACTAAAAGTGTTATGGTTGATTAATGATTTTAATATGCTCACTGCATGTTTAATGCATCCAAAAGAAAATGGCATAAAATACCTATTTTTTTTCAGGCAACCTATTTTTTTGTTGAGTTTGTAGTACAACTTTCTTTGCCGGAGACTTGGAGTTACTTTTCCTAGCTTCTATATGGATCAGTTATACACGTGAAATTAATAACATTATCGCATAACTTTCTCTTCTCCCCTTTGTTCCCAACCACAAAAACAAAGTTATCCACTTGAAGCTAATAACATTATCGCATGACTATCTCTTCCCCTTTGTGCCCAACCACAAAAACAGAGTGATACGTCATAGGCATGGCAAATAGGTGAGCTGGGTCGGGTTAATCAGATTGCAAATTAGATCAGGTTAACTTGTATTTTTCACGTGATTTTTTTTTTTTTTTTAAAATAAAGAAAACATGCATTTGCTATTTAAAAAGTCACGCAGTAAATAACTTGATGTAAAATGCATTACTTTGAATTCCCCACTCATATCAACAATGAGCTTAGCTAAACAAATTAATACTTGTTCAATAATTTTAAAATCATACAAATCCCAACATTACTAACCAAAACAAAATAGCACAAAAGATAAGCAAATCAAATACACAAGTTTCATTTCTACAAAATATTAACATTCCAAAACATAAAACAAAATTAATTACAAATGCATTATTGGATAACTAATTTGACAAAGAATAAAAGCATATAAGAAATTTATAATATTGAAAACTAATTTTATAATTTATTATCAATTGTGGTTGACACTCTCTTTCAATTTGAGAATATATGTTAAAGTTTGATTGTTTACTTATTTATACATGGTCTCTTTATGAATATTATGTCAATATTAAACAATATACACTCTAGAAAATATCATAATTTATTTTGAAAAACCGTTTATTTTAGACATGAATTGTTAAAAAATAGACCTAAGCATTCATAATTTATGCTAATTTCATTAAAACTTTGGTTTTAGTTTTTTCACACCTATAAATGTTTCTCATACATGTTTATAATTTTAAATATATATTTTTAACTCTACTTTAACTAGATTATTTTAGCATGTACTTTGTTATTTAATATCTAAAAATCTTTACTCATTACAGAATGCCTCAACAATTTATCTTTCAATTCATTTGCATACAATTAAGTAAAGATCTCAATTGTTTCCTTAAAGTTAACAACAAAAAATTAAACCAATATTGTCTTTATTTTATTTTATCTACCAAAAAAATAGTTTTAAAAAATGATTTGGGTCATGGATTAGGTTGCGAGTCAGGTCGAGTTGATCCAAAAAAAATCAGATCGGTCACAGGGTAACTCGTTTTTGCACCAGGTTAAAAAATGGGTTCAGATTGCGTCGAGAAATCCTGACCTGTTTTGCTGGATACGTGTAGGTTTTATATGGTGAAGAACTGTTCAAGTTATACTTTTCCAATCGCTTAAAATATATATATATATATATATATATATATATATATATATTTTTTTTTTTATATATATATTTATCTTGGACTCTTTTGGTAAAAGTAGGGCTGTTTATTTTTTATATTCACGTATGTGGTTATGGGATGATAAGAAATTTAATTAACAATTAAGTTACTTTTCCTTGAAGTAGATAATAGGAGGTTCAACGGGTTAGTTTTAAAAAAAAAAAGTATTGACAGTCAAATTCTACGAGCTCTACCACATAGATTTAACCTAAAAACTCTACCTGAATTTTAGTTCTTTCTCTTCTAACCTCGATCTTGCATATTATAGAGAACTAGGCGTCCATGAAATCTCCACTGTGTAGAGAACTGGTTGTTTAGAGGCACGCCCAATTTACACTAATATTTTTTACTTTTGGTCAAGTAGTTTATTATGAATAGTAGATAAAATTATATGGGGATCCATATTAAAAAATCCCCCACTTAACACGATCAACCACATAAATAAATGTAAAAAAGTTGATGAAAATTCGATATACCAAACATAAACTGCACTGTGAAATTGCAATACCAAAACTTCTTGATTATTTAACTGGAACATATATACGTTGCAGGCTCGTAATCCCAAAGAGAATAGGTCTTGCCGTTGAGTTGCGTAGTAAAATCTTATTGGTCACTTTGAGAGAATTTTCTTTAAAAAATAAGCCAATTACAAGGATTTGTGTTGAAGTGCTAGTCAAAAAGAATCCTTGTCGGCCAACCCACAATTCTAACAATGCACGAGGATTCCAAAAAAATTGTGCTTCGTTGTCTGCCGTCAGCTTTCCCTTCTATTTGATGTGAAATCAAAACAAAGGACTTTGTGCAGCTTGTCATCTCTTCATTATCAAATCCTCCTTGCGGCACGGAAGAGTGATCTGCTTCCCGAGCACCACAAAAAACATGTGCATCACAAGCTAACTCAATTTGCCGTCACTCAAGAAGGATGTGGAGTGTTAACGTGTAATTGATTATGGGACTTAGGCTCACTTTATTTATTTAGATATCACACACATTTTTATTGTATATTTTACTTCGTATATAAAGACATTCATGTATATTTTATTACTTGAAAAATACAATACACTCCTTCAGTATTTCTAACATGGTATCAAATCCACCTTGTTTAAAAGAAATCTTTGTCTTCTTCGGTGTTCTCTTTGGTTTCCCACTACTGCCATCAAAAGTCTCCAGTATAGTCATTCCACCGTTAAAATTCGCATTAACACTGCAAGACCATTACCTTATTCAGACCACTGTCATAGAGTCAAACTTCATTTAAGGGATCTTCTCAACCTTATCAAATTTCAAGCTTCCATCTTGAGTTTGAAAGGGGTGTTAGAGAGATATATTAGCTCATTAGCATAGGTTTAAACCTAATTCTTCTTTGTGTGCATGTCAAGTCTCATACTTATACTAGAAGTCTATTATTTTAGGGTTTAATCTACTATATATATCCATATTATGGTTCATTATAACAAAGGTTTTGTATTACACTCTTATTTAATAAAGATATAGCCCTTAAGGATTTCTTCCATGGACGTAGGTTATAAAGCTGAACCACATAACTCTTGTGTTCTTATGTTTCTATTTTATGCTTCCATCTTTCGCACCTATTCAAGTATATTCAATATAAAATATATCATAGCTAATATTTAACAATAAATATGAGCTCTCTTGTAATATTTTATCAACTTATAGTGAATGCAAGATGTATCTATTTGGTCTCTGGTGGTGTGGATGTAGGTTTTAGTTATCGATCCACGTTAATTGTGTCTGTTCTTTCTTTCTCATATTTTCTTTCTATCACATACTATTTCAAATTTTGGCACCTATACTTTCAAAGAATGGAGTTGCAACTTGCAACTCCATTAATGACCATTTCATATAATTTTTTTATATAATCATTTCATAGATAATCTTTTTAATTAATGATTGTTGGTTGATATAATACTCCCACTAAGAACAAAACAATGTATTTCTTGGTGAAACTAATAGAATCTTTACATCTACGACATAATAGAATGCGGTGGATTCTGCTACTTTGAGTCACAAGACAGTATAAATTCTCATGATTAATGATGGAGTGATGGACTCAAGTGACAAAAATATTATTTAAAAATTATCATATTAATATAAGGTGAAAAATATTTAGATTATGCTAAAAATAATATTATTCACAATCCATTTGTTATTGATTTTTACAGGTTTCCATTATTGATAACTTGTCCTTTTGTGAATAATTTTGTGTACATGGACTTTGACTGAAAATTTTTTGTAACTCAATCATTGTTCATTCTCCGGAGGATACGTAAAAACTTAAAAGTGCTACGCTATCTTTAAAAACCGTGGACCAACAAGCTAGATTTTGACAAAATGGGATTCAATAACATCAATCTAAAGTCCATTGTTTTGTTCATATTGTATCTTTTTATCTTAATTGGATGAGAGAGCGAGATTCATGCATATCCAAACGTATATCTGTACATGTCTGCAACAACGACAAATTTTTTGATAAGACAGAGTCGAATTATTATGAGATTCATATATTGTGAAAGAAAGTTATTCTTAGCTGAACCTTTTTTTTTTTTGGAGCATCACTCTTAGCTCAACCTTAGATCCTCGAGAGCCATATGAGTCTTTTAGATTTTTTTTTTTTTTTGGAGAATAATGAGTCTTTTAGAATTGACGATTTTTTTTGTTAATAAATAAGTTTTATCCATAAAATTACATAGATTAAAAAATATATTATTGAAAATGGAACTCCACCATTATGAGCATAATACAATTCGATATTTAAACTTCAAAATATTGTCAAGTATTTTTGGAATGTGTCAATAGTTAGTATATAAATAAAGGCTACTAAATCAATAGCCCACCAGCTTATTTATTGAATGGTTGTGTCCATACTTTGCTAGTATATAAGGGCCACAAATGCAAATAGGGAATGAGCACTTAACCATAAATATTGTTAAAACTAGATTTTGCAATAAAATGGAATATTATTTTTTATTAAAATCTTTGATCTTGTATAGTAAAAAATAAATTATTATGAAATTTAGTACAACATTAATTGTAGATAATTTTAGGGATTTAAAGAAACATTAAGTTTGATTCACAAAAAAAGAAAAAAAAAAGAAAAAAAGAAAAAAAAAGAAGGTTTCATTTCGAAAGATTATAGAATAAGTTAAAATATTTAAGGAATAATTGTTTTGTATCTATTATTTTAATTAAAATTTTTCCATACTTCTTCTCAAAAAAAAAATCCATACTAAATATAAACTAGTTTTTTTCTTTTGAAAAACAAACACACACACACAAGAGAGGGAGAAATGGGTTCTTACACAAAGGCACATCACAACTTCACTCAAAAGCTATAGTAACTTTTAAAGAAGGATGTGGTATTTTTGTGTATTTATTTAGTTTGAATTTTAAGATATCTTTTAATTCTTGAATGGTTTTTTTTTTTTTTTTTCTTACTTCCAGTACTTTTTCAAAAGGTATCTCATTTTATTTTAATGAGAAACTGCCACATCACTTACTATCTAAACAAAATGTGAGACTTAAAAAATATTACTACTTATCATTGTATATTTAAAACAAAATGACATATATCCAGGTAAGCCAAACTTTTTTTTTAAACCAAAATTTGGCCCCTTAAAAATAAAATTCTAGTTCTGTCCAGACTCAATCCGGCTATAGATCTTTTACCAAAAAAAAATTAAATAAATAAATAACAAAAAAGATGCCATTATTTTAAATTCAAAGAAGACGTTAGAGGTAACGTTGGGTAGTTCGATAGAGCATATAAAATTATTTAACATTAGAAAAATCCCCCCTAAGAAAGAATTAATTCTAGTAAGAATCGAAAGCTACAACCATCTTTCTTTGACCCACCTTGAAGTGAAAAGAATGCAATATCTAGAAATCCTTGGTTTGTCGTTGAACGAAATATTTACCCTAATATATAATAACATAGACCTTTTGCATATAACTTATCTACAATAATATATTTTTAATTTGACGATTGTATGATTGGATTTAGATTGTGATAGTATTGCATGCATGTGCATGAGTTGACACACGTATCGGATGTGTATTGAGTCAATTTGTAGTTTTGTACCATATAAATGATGGATACAATTTTCCTTTTAAACCAATTAAATTAAATTTTTTTTCTAACTCATTATGTAGTTGTTAAAAAAAAATCATATATGTATATTATTTAAATAAATTGCATGACTCTTTAAATAAGTTATGTAACTAAAAAAACACATGAAGGGTTTTACCCATCATCACATAGTAGTCTAGAATTTGAAGATAAAGTTTTTCTATAATTGATTATAAAAAAACTCCAACTTGACTAATATTTTTAGGTATATAGAATAAATGTGGCTAAAAGCCTAAAACCATCATGTGATTAGCAGTTTTTTGGATTGTGACGATATTATAATATGAAATAATAATAAATAGATTTTTAATTTTCTGCTCACACCAAAAACTAATTACTATCTTAATCTGATGATAAAATATGAAATAATAATAAATAGATTTTTAATTCTCTGCTCACACCAAAAACTAATTACTATCTTGATCTGATGATAAAATAACAATCATCTAAAGCAGATGTTATAGATTGAAACTCAAAAAAAAAAAAAAAAAAAAAAAAACTCCTATCCTCGACAGCTAATGAGGGTGTGGACATCTCACTTAATTTGTTTAAAGTGTTATATACACTTAAAGATTACAATAATGTAACATTATAATGTAATGTAGTATTAAGTGAATTAAATGCCCCCCTTAAAGGGTTGGCATAATCTAAAGGCAATTTGGCAAAAATAGTTCCCCCCCCCCCCCCCCCCCCACACACACACACACACACACACAAGCATGTTTTTGTCGCAAAAGCTCCACACACCATGCCCTTCTCTGTCAATGTGTGTGAAAAAATGTCCATATTTACTCTCATCTATCACTACTCTCTATTAGTTTGGGATGATAACACATTCCACTATCATAACAAATTCAGTACAACTAGATATTGAACCCAAACTTTTCCCTTAATTGGTTAGCTTGTAAATATAAACCCCAGTTTTTTATTAATAACTTCATTAGGTGGGTGCGCAGAATGACCAATAACAAAAAGTGGGTCTTCAGGTACTTGCTATAAAGTTTGTATGAACATGGCTAGATTCTAGGGGGAAAATCCGAAACCCTCAGCCAAAAAGGGTACTTTTTTTCTTTAATCATGACACCAACAAATTAACAGTATGTGACGGCAAACAAAGATCCAAAAAAAAAAAGTTAGCTTCTTTCTTCTATATCATGAGCTTTAGCTTTTAGTTTTACCTGAAAAAGTTGGTCATCTTTATAGACTAATAAAGTAATATAGTATCAATATTTATTTTTTTTTTTTTAAGAAAGTTTCAATTTTACTCCTGATGATAGTTTTTTATTATCAAATCAAGATATCAATTAGTTTTTGGTGTAGGCGAAAATCGAACTCCAAATTTTTTATTCAACCATCAGAAACTTTACCAGTTGAACTAACTGAAACTCACATATAGTATCAATCCTAAAAGCTTCATTGTGTTTAAAATAATAATAATAATAGTAAAGAGAGGAGGGAATTAGCAAGCAATTTTTTGAATTTGCTTTGACAATAGGACCTTCTATTTTTTTGTTCAATCTTTATTTATTTATAACTCAGAAACTTTGTTACTCATTTTTTTTTAGGAGAGAAAAGGTTGTTTTATGTACGTAAGTCCAACTGTCTTGACCTGCTCTTGCATTGAATGAGAAAATAACTTTCCTATTTTTGTTTCAGGCTAATTGGGAAATTTTCTTTCCAGTATAAATAAGCCGGTTACTTTTTAACCATATATATGAGTACTAACCCAATCTATTTCAGCCCAAAATAAAAAATTGTTGCCCTATGAACAATTCCTTTCCTTAAAAAATAAAGAACAATCTTTTTAAATTTGAAAAGACAATACGCAGAAGCAAGCCTGTTTACTTCTTTTTTTGAGAAGTAAGCCAATTTACTTGGTAGAATTTTTTAGCAGCTTAGATTAAGCCTGACAATGATCTTAATTTTCATGCATATATATTTTTTTAAAAATAATTATGCAAATAAGTAGAAGTCAATTCTCTTCAAAACGGACAAAATAAGTTGATGGTTCATGGAGGTGGGCTTTTTGCGAAGGAATAGTGCTGTACATGTAATGTATATGAAGAGATTTTACTTTTTTAGTGATGTATACAATTTGGTCCAATGAAGAGGAAGAAACAAAAAGAACAGTCTTAAGAGAGATGTGATTAGCTAAATACAATAAAGCCAATAGAAGAACAAGTTGTATAAATTAATCATAATTAACTATTTTTCCTGCTATGGCAAGAAACAAGCTCTTTTTTGGGTAAGTTTGACCTTTATCACTCTTTAGTCTTTACAACTATGTTAATGCAACGATGGCGGGACCAACTTTTTTTTTTATTACATCCAAAAAATAAATAAAACCTGATAACAGAATGACATTTATAATTAATTAATGTTGACAAATAAATGGAAAAGAATATTAAATAATAATAATAACATTGACAGCTATATCAAATTTAAAAAATGAAACAATTACTAGTTACTAGCTTTAAGGGTCCACAAGGTTCAGTGTTCTATGCACTAGATCCAATACAATGTTGTATGCGTTCAAAATTTGTCCAAAATGTAATAGTAATAATTATAACAAACAACAAAATAAGAAGTTATTTACGGTTTTTTTTTTTTTTTTTTTTGGCACTAGAGATTTTTTTTTTTTTTTTTTTTTGGCACTAGAGATTAAAGAGATACCATGTTGATTAATTAATAATTACCATATGTGTCACGGTAGTATTTTGAATGCATTTTTCACACAACCAAGGATGTGACATTGTTCTTTCTCAAAAAAAAAATATAAATAAATAAATAAATGTGACATTGTTCTCATTAAAAAAAAAAAAAAAAGAGGATAAGATGTGACGTTGTAACGAGTGAATACATAACTTTAAAGGATAAAGTTAACAACAAATTGCAATTTTTTTTTTTTTTTTTTTTTTTTTGAAAAGAACAACAAACTGCAATTAAACATTATTATCTTGGAGGGGGAAATCTCGATGTTTTTTGCTTATAAAAACCCAAACACAAATCTCCAAAACCCCTCCAACCCCCTAGAAGCTAGACCCAATACACATAGTAAACATTTTCCAACTTTCAACCATGGCTAACAACGGCCTAAACAAAACCAAGGTTGTGGTGGTCATGGTACCCTTTCCAGCACAAGGCCATCTCAACCAGCTCCTCCACCTCTCACGTCTTATCATAGCCTACAATATTCCAGTTCACTTTGCTTGCACTGCCACACACAACCGCCAAGCCATGCTTCGAGTCCATGGTTGGGACCCAAATTCAGTTTCAAACATCCATTTCCATGACCTCAAAATCCCACATTTTCTCACCCCACCACCCAATCCCAATTCACCAAACAAGTTCCCTTCACATCTCCAACCATTGTTCAATGCTTCCTTGCATCTTCGTGACCCCATGGCTTCACTTTTACGTGAACTTTCATCAAAAGCAACAAGAATCATTGTCATCAATGATTCCATGATGGCCTCAGTGGTGCAAGACTTGGTTACTATTCCAAACGCCGAGTCATACACTTTCCATAGTGTATCTGCTTTTACTTATTTTTTGTATTTGTGGGAAGCAATGGGCAAACCTTTAGAATTAGAAACAAACGCCAAGTTAGTCCCAAAAGGCCTTCCATCCACTGAAGGTTGTTTCACAAAAGACTTCATAAACTTTATTGCTTTACAAATAGAGTTCCAAAAGTTAAGCTCTGGTGTCCTTTACAACACATGCAGGGTCATAGAAGGTACCTATATGGACTTGATGGAAACGCTAGAGGGAGGCAAGAAGCATTGGGCTATTGGACCATTCAATCCAGTGAGAAACATAGGTTCAAATGGAAGGCACAAGTGCTTGGAGTGGCTGGACAAAGAGGCACCAAATTCAGTGATATATGTGTCTTTTGGGACAACAACTGTTATGGAAGACAAGCAAATAAAGGAGCTAGCAATTGGGTTGGAAAAAAGTGGGCAAAAGTTCATCTGGGTATTAAGGGATGCTGATAAAGGTGATGTTTTTATTAATGGAGAGCTTAGAAAAGCTGAAATTCTGAAAGGGTTTGAAGAGAGAGTTAAAGATAGAGGAATGGTAGTGAAAGATTGGGCACCACAATTGGAAATTCTAAGTCACCCATCAACTGGTGGATTTATGAGTCACTGTGGATGGAATTCTTGCATGGAAAGTATCACTATGGGGGTACCACTAGCAGCATGGCCAATGGCCTCAGATCAGCCGAGAAACACAGTTTTGATAACAAAATTGCTCAGAGTTGGTATTGTTGTGAAGGACTGGTCACGTAGAGATGAGCTAGTGACATCATCCACTATAGAAAAGGCTGTGAAATTGTTGATGGCATCGAAAGAAGGGGATGAGATAAGGAAGAGGACAGTGGATTTGGGCGGTGCTGTCAGGCAGTCCATAGAAAAAGGTGGAATTTCACGCATGGAGTTGGATTCTTTCATTGATCATATTACTAGGAATATATTCTAGCTTGGAGATTGAATTAACAGACAAGGAAAACAAAACAAAAATTGGGATCTGAAGTTTGTTGTGGCCTGTGGGGAACAGGTTTTAATGTAAGGAAGCAAGTGCTAACTGGACCTTTAGAGTTATAAATGTAGTGAAAGGTAGCATCTGAGAAAAAAAGATGGGCTCATCTTTATATTGTCTTTGATTAATTAAGTGCAGGAAGCATTCCTTGAATTTCTCTTCTAGTATACAATTTCAGTTGCTAATCTATGGTTGCAAAGTTTGCTCTAATTTTATTCAGAGTCTCTTTGTCATCAACTTTTTATTTTAGTTTTTTAGTTTATTTACTCATGCATCATTTTTTATTTTATTTTTAATTTTCAATTTTTTAGGTACAGCAACATTTAATCAATTTTCAATATATAAATAATAATAAGTTAGTAAAAAGATGTATCTAAATACACCCTCAATAACAAAGCAAAAAAAAAAAAAAAAATTCCTCTTTTTGTTGAAATGTTACATGTTTTTATGATAAATAAAACAAGTGCTCCGCACAATATTGTCCTTATTAGTCATCTGATGCTAGTCAGTGCTTAAGGATGAATAAATAAAAACATATGTGAATGATTTGTATAGATACATCATCCATTCATAACATTGAACAGATATATGCTTGTAGTGTATGAATTTATATTATTTACAGGGTCCTCAGTGCCACAAAGGCACAAAACATTGCTTTCAATTTAAAGCTAAAATCATGAACCAAACCAGAAAGGCACGCTTGCAAGGGTGAATGGCTAATCTCTCCATCTAATGAAGACCATGTGCTAATGTGTGAGCCCCAAAATTTGTTCTGCTACAATAATGAGAAACACTTATATAGCCCCAAAATTTTGGGAATCAAACCCAAACTTTGCTAATTTTCCTACTCGGAGCTTATTCTACTGCTTGAAATGTGCCATTTTCCTTAATCTAATCAAAATCATGCATGTGTACTAACAATTGCTACTCAACAAGACGTGTTACATTTGTTAACAAATGTAACACGTCTTGTTGACTCAATACATATCATGTGTTAAACGAGCTTCAATGGAAGGAAATAAATGCATTTATTTAGTATCACATTTATGTTCAAGTTTAAATTCTTATTTGTTAGCATTAATTCTTAATTTCTCCAATCAATTTCCTAACTATTCCTTTAATTTTTAGCTACTATTTGAATTAAATTTTGTTGAAAATGCATCATTGAGCTGTTATCATAAACATGCGACACAAATTCAATGCTATAAATATTAAACCTATCACAATTAGGAATGAGGCTACAATTCGTTAGATATTGTATATTAAGTTTCCTAATGATACCCTTAAAAAAAAAAAAAAAAAATTTGATAAAAGATTAAATTTTGAGAAAATTTTGATACCACTTTTATAAAAATAAATAAATTACTTTTTTTTTTAATTTTCCCATAAAAATTTCCTAAAAGTATTTCCTAATCCAATGTCTTTAGGGTATCGATTAACTTTTTTCTTAATTTAATTTTGTGTTTAAATTTATTTGGAGAACCTAATATAATGCACCTAAGTTTTACTCTCTCATCAAGAAGAGTGAAACAGAAGATTTAGACTCTATATTTGATGATAAATATGAAAAAATTTAATGCCCACAAAATAGGAGATTAGGAAAATTATTCAATATTTATTGTTTATTCCTCTCACATGAATGATAGGTCATAGGCCCTACGTAGTACTCATCATTCCTGTGAGAGGATGGGCCACTACTTTTGGAGAAAGTGATTGCTCAATAATTTTCTCAATCTCCTTATTGAGCAATCACTTTCTCCAAAAGTAGTGGCTCATCCTCTCACATGAATGATGAGTCCTATGTGGGAGAAATTATTCAATAGTGATTATTCATTCCTCTTTCACATGAATGATTGGAAGTAATTGCTGAATAAGAAGATTGGAAAAATTATTCAATACTCCAAAAGTAGTTGCCCATCCTCTCACATGAATGATGAGTCCTACGTAGGAGAAATTATTTAATAGCGATTGCTCATTCATCTTTCACATGAATGATTGGTCCTACCACACATAATAAGATTAGAAAAATTACTCAATACTCCAAAAGTAGTGGCTCATCCTCTCACATGAATGGTGGGTCTTGTAATTCTTGTCATGATTTTAATTAGTGAGACCCAATAAAAGTTTAAAATTTGAGCATAAATACCATCTTAAATAAATGTCTTTATTTCATTGTGCATTTAAAAGTCCCAACTTTTTTTTATTGTACTTCTAAGTGTAACTAAGGTGTACCTAAGTTAGAGTAAGGTATAGTATATGGGATTCACCAAATAATTTTACCTTGGGCCAGTGTGAGTTTTTTCCCACTGCCATCGAAATCGAAAAAAAAAAAAAAAAAAAAAAAAAAAAAAAAAACCTTACATAGTTGGTATATCATAATTTTCCCATTGTCAAATCTACATTAGCCGTCCATCACTTTAGTTAGATCATTATTATCAATGTGCTTCCACTATGTCCTGCTTCACCTATCTAAAAGGAACATATTATCATATATATCTCCTTCTCAATTTGGAAAGAAAGTTAATCAAAATACCAAAAACGAACAAAAACAAAACACGGGCCAAAATGGCCAAATATCACCATTTTCAGAAATTTATAGTAAGAAAACACTGTTTTGGAACTATATATGGAAATACCACTTTTTATGGTACTCGAGTTTCTTAAACTCGAGTTCCTAGAAGTTTTGCCATTGTGGCACTGCTGAGGTGGAAATTGGGCAATTAAAAAAAATAGTGTGGTACTCGAGCATGGTAAACTCGAGTACCATGCAACACAATACTCGAGTATACGAGGCTCGAGTACCATTTTATAATAAAATGCAGTTTTTTTTTTTTTTTTTTCCTAAGGTACTCGAGCTCACCAAGCTCGAGTACCTTGTAATTTTTTTTTTTTTTTTGGGATTATCGACAAATAAACATAAACATAAAATGGTGTTTATTTTATTTATAGACTACTCAAGCTCACAAAGCTCGAGTACCTAGTAATTTTTTTTTTTTTTTTTGGATTATTGACAAATAAACATAAACATAAAAATAAGTAGCTTTTTTACGTTTTTATTTATTTAAATAGAAGCATTGTAAAATATAGAGATTTTAATTTCAAAATATGAATTTAATTTCTACATTAAGTAAAACTATTCACTGTTTTCTCACAAAAATTGTTCACTGTTTTTTGCATAAACTATTTCTAGCATTTTGCATAAAATTATTTTCTGTTCAGCATTATTTAAAAAATTGTTCACTCTCTTTTCTGCGTAAATTATTTTCTGTTCACTATTTAAAAAATCGTTCACTATTTTCTCATAAAACACCTAATGAAATCATTTTTTCTAAATCTAAATGCCAAATCTGAATGCTTTTTCATGTTTGAATTTCACAATAATCGAATCTATTTTTCTGTATTGATAAAATCTGTTTCTACATTAATAAAATTTGCACTCTACCCATCATGTTTACTGTATATTCGAATCTACTTACTGCATTCATAAAATCTGTTTTTCGCATTAAGTAGAACTGCATTAAGTAGAACTGTTCACTGTTTTCTCATAAAAATTGTTCACTATTTTCTACATAAACTATTTCTAGCATTCTGCATAAAATTATTTTCTGTTCAACATTATTTAAAAAATTGTTTACTCTCTTTTCTGCGTAAATTATTTTCTGTTCACTATTTAAAAAATTGTTCACTATTTTCTCATAAAACACCTTGTAAAATCTTGTTTTCTAATTTTAAAAGCCAAATTTGAATGCTTTTTCATGTTTAAATTTCAAAATGAACGAATTTGTTTTTCTGCATTGATAAAATCTATATTTGCTCTCTGTACATTATGTTCACTGTATATTCGAATCTGCTTACTGCATTCATAAAATCTATTTTTTGCTTAAAGTAAAACTGTTCACTGTTTTTTCATAAAAATTGTTCACTGTTTTCTGCATAAACTATTTCTAGCATTTTGCATAAAATTATTTTCTGTTTAGCATTATTTACAAAATTATTCACTTTCTTTTCTGAGTAAATTATTTTCTGTTCACTGTTTTCTCATAAAACACCTAGTGAAATTATTTTTTCTAAATCTAAACGCCAAATCTGAATGCTTTTTCATGTTTGAATTTCACCATAATCGAATCTATTTTTCTGCATTGATAAAATTTGTTTCTACATTAATAAAATTTGCACTTTGCCCATCATGTTTACTGTATATTCGAATCTGCTTACTGAATTCATAAAATTTGTTTTTTGCATTAAGTAAAACTGTTTACTGTTTTCTCATAAAAATTGTTCACTGTTTTCTGCATAAACCATTTCTAGCATTTTGCATAAAATTATTTTCTATTCAGCATTATTTAAAAAATTGTTCACTCTCTTTTCTGCGTAAATTATTTTTTGTTCACTATTTAAAAAAATTGTTCCCTATTTTCTCATAAAACACCTAGTGAAATCTTGTTTTCAAAATTTGAATGCCAAATGAATGCTTTTTCATGTTTAAATTTCACAATGAACGAATTTGTTTGTCTGCATTGATAAAATCTACTTTTGGCCATACAGTCTACCTTTCTAGAGCATCAAGTAGCTGAATGATTGTGTTTGTCTATTTGCTTAGCTTCAAGTTTTGCAAGGAACAAATCTACTTTTATAGGGATGCATGCACCTCCTATTGTAGTCTTTGAAAGCTGGCCACATTTTGGTTCTTTTAAAGCTGGCCACATTCTATTTTCATATTCCATACTTCATTTTAACCTTATTTTGAATATCCATTTTACTTCTTTATTATGCTTCCATATTACTGTTGTGCTCTCTCCTGGGTAGTCATTAGTATTAGAGCATCCGGATCATAAAACACCTAATGAACAGTGAATAATTTATGCAGAAAAAATAGTGAACAATTTTTCAAGTAATGCTGAACAGAAAATAATTTTATGCAGAATGCAAAAAATAGTTTATGCAAAAAACAGTGAACAATTTTTATGAAAAAACAGTAAACAGTTTTAATTAATGCAGAAAACAGATTTTATGAATGCCGTAAGCAGATTTGAATATACAGTAAACATGATGTAGCCCTAACTGTGGCATGAGTAGTTTTTTGAAGACATGTCACCAACTCGCTGCTGTAGCACCAATTGTAGTCCTACGAACCACATGCGCCAACAGATGCCACTGTTTCACACGTGCTGCTCAACAGCTCGACACGATTTCACACACTGTCCAGTGATATCATCCACATTCATAAGAATACTTAAATATATGAATAATCATACCTTGGTGCCAGGGACATAGCACTGTGTCAATTAAATATGATGCTCTGTTCAAGAACACTGCAACTACCGCCCACATCTTCAAATCTCACTGTGAATTTGGGAACATTTAAAATCCTGTTCTTGTAGTGTTTTTCCAGCCTGTATTGACATGACAAGCCCTAATAAGTGAAATTATAATGCTTGTAACATGAAATGAGGTTATAAATGCACCACAATAATGATCTTATTTCTACCCCACTAACTTCGTAGATTGACTAAGCTATGAGTCGCAACACCTCAACATCAAATCGTACAATGCGAAACAAGTTTGGATCTACTTCAACAAATGGATTATCACAAGTTCCAGCAGATCAACAACTACAGACATACACACACCACTATGGAGGGAAATGGGTTGGAAAAAAGAGAGATTTCTTTAATATGCCAATATACACGCACGAGAGTCTTGGAAGCGTCGAGCACATCATGGTCAACAAACCTACAAAATTAAGTACAGATACCACCGCAATAGAGTTCACCGTAGCAGAACCACCATGGTCAACCCTATACGAGAAGAGGTGTGAGTTGGAGGTGTATTGTCGATGGCATGGGTTACGAGTTCCTAAGGCATGCTCAGCCGAGTTACCTAGAAATGAACTGCCAACATACTTGCTCGTCTTGAACAAGAGAACAATCAAATGCAAAGGCGATTAGACCGTTTTCATGCAATCCAAAAAGCTAGGAAGCATTTAAAGGGGAAGGCGCAAGAGCGAGCCATCAAGTCTATTAATGAAGTTACTGCATTAGATGATGAAAGAGATATTTCAGAATTCTCAGATTCAAGTAATGATGATTTCCAAAAATTTCTACCTACGAACATTAGACGCTGTTGTTAATGTCTACACGTTTTATGCAATACAAAATGTTGTTGTTAATGTTTGACAACTGATGATCATGTACATTCAACTTTTGCAAATCTAAAGATTAACTGTTCATTAGTTTTGGCTAAGTTTATATGAAATCACTTGCTCATTTTTTCCCTGCTGTTCTTTGTTGCTACATATGATTCTTGTGCTTTGATTGGACAATGTCCTCTGCTTTGTAATGTAGGAAACACCTTAGGAAGTGAAATGCCTCCAGTTAGATATGTTGATGTTTCCAATATTCTGTTTGTGAAATTTGAAATGTTACACACATAACACTTATCACCCAAATTAGATTTATGGTACATTACTTGTTGAGCCCTGACCAGAAGTACCCATGTGCTATTACTTCTAACCAGTAGTCACAGATTATGGGAAGAGCATTTCGACTAGCATCCTTGAAAATGACCAAAGATAGTAAACAGCTCTACATGTGCTGCTTAATAGCTCAGCACTGTTGAGCCTTGACCAGAAGTACCCATCCATACTCACGTGAATACATAGATAAGCAACCCTTTGTAATGCACCGTTTTCAAGGATGCAGAGCATCCTCGGAAAGTTTATGCATCAATTTTGGGGGTGAGCTGTCCACAATTGCTACACTGATGTTCGCAGTGCTGCATGTGCTACTCAACGATTTGGTACGTTCTTTGATTTTCCATTGAGTTTACATGATTTTGTTCATTCAACAATTTTGAAATTTTCATCAAATTAGAATGATTAGTACATTAGTACACAGTTTTAAATTGAATTTTCACAATTTTGTACATTTGACGACTTCAAATTTGGAAACAAATTTGGACGATCTGTATATCTAATGTAATTAATTTTCCATTGAGTTTACTCAATTTGGTATGTTCTTCAATTTTCATTTGAATTTTCATGATTTTACAGACTCAATGAATTCGAATTTTTCAACAAATTCATACTATCTGTACATCTAATGTACACTATTTTTCCTTGAGTTTTCACGGTTTTCTACATTCAACTAATTCGAACTTTTTTACAAATTCGAATTATTCCAGGCATTTACCATTAAGTGATTTATACGAATCATTCATTTTTCTTTCATGGAGTTTGTCCATTATTCATATGGTTACATACTTAAAAAAACACAAAAACCATTTAAGTGCAATAAACGCGCCAATGCTAAAAGCAGTTTATGCAGAAAACAATGAGCAATTTTTATGAGAAAACATTGAACAGTTTTAATTAATGCAAAAAATAGATTTTATGAATGCAGTAAGCAGATTCGACTATATAGTAAACATGATGTGCAGAGAACAAATTTTATTAATGTAGAAAATTTTTTTATCAATGCAGAAAAATAGATTTGATTATTGTGAAATTCAATCATGAAAAAACATTCTGATTTGGCGTTTAGATTTAGAAAAAACGATTTCACTAGGTGTTTTATGAGAAAACAATGAACAATTTTTTAAATAGTGAACAGAAAATAATTTACGCATAAAAGAGAGTGAACAATTTTGTAAATAATGCTGAATAGAAAATAATTTTATGCAAAATGCTAGAAACAATTTATGCAGAAAACAGTTAACAATTTTTATGAGAAAACAGTGAATAGTTTTACTTAATGCAAAAAACAGATTTTATGAATGCAGTAAGCAGATTCGAATATACAGTGAACATGATGTACAAAGAGCAAATTTTGTTAATGTAGAAATAGATTTTATCAATGCAGAAAAACAAATTCTTTCATTTTGAAATTTAAACATGAAAAAGCATTCAGATTTGACTTTTAAAATTAGAAAACAAGATTTCACTAGGTGTTTTATGAGAAAACAGGGAATAATTTTTTACATAGTGAATAGAAAATAATTTATGCAAAAAAGAGAGTGAACAATTTTTTAAATAATGCTGAACAGAAAATAATTTTATGCAGAATGCTAGAAATAGTTTGTGCAGAAAACAGTGAACAATTTTTATGAGAAAACAGTGAATAATTTTACTTAAATGCAAAAAACAGATTTTATGAATGCAGTAAGCAGATTCGAATATACAGTAAACATGATGGGCAGAGAGCAAATTTTATTAATGTAGAAACAGATTTTATCAATGCAGAAAAATAGATTCGATTATTGTGAAATTCAGACATGAAAAAACATTCAGATTTGGCGTTTAGATTTAGAAAAAATGATTTCACTAGGTGTTTTATGAGAAAACAGTGAACGATTTTTTTAAATAGTGAACAGAAAATAATTTACGCAGAAAAGAGAGTGAACAATTTTTTAAATAATGTAAAACAGAAAACAATTTTATTCAAAATGCTAGAAATAGTTTATGCAAAAAACAGTGAATAATTTTTGTGAGAAAACAGTAAACAGTTTTACTTAATGTAGAAATTAAATTCATATTTTGAAATTAAAATCTCTATATTTTACAATGCTTCTATTTAAATAAATAAAAACGTAAAAAAGCTACTTATTTTTATGTTTATGTTTATTTGTCGATAATCCCCCAAAAAAAAGAAATACTAGGTACTCGAGCTTTAGAAAAAAAAAAAAAAAAAAAAGCATTTTATTATAAAATGGTACTCGAGCCTGGTATACTCGAGTATTGTGTTGCATGGTACTCAAGTTTACCATGCTCGAGTACCACATAATTTTTTTTTAATTGCCCAATTTCCACCTCAGCAATGCCATGGTGGCAAAACTTCTAGGAACTCGAGTTTAAGAAACTCGAGTACCATAAAAAGTGGTATTTCCCTATATAGTTCTGAAACAGTGTTTTTTTACAAAAAATTTCTGAAATTCGTGGTATTTGGCCATTTTGGCCCAAAACACGAGCAAACCAAAGTAGGCATTGGGGATTGGGCCATTCTGATTTCTACTTTCCAATAACCTACATGGGTATAGTAAAATGACCTTTATATTTTCAAATAGCATAGCTTTTCACTGTTTTTGGCTCTATGATTCATACATCACTTGGGTTGGGTATGCAGTGGCGACGCCACGTACAGGTCAGGGTGTTGTTCCCAGGAACACCCTGACCTGGAAAAAATTTTTAAAAAAAAAAAGTATATCTAATCTGTATTAGGAACACCCTCAATCACAAAATTAGGAACACCCTCAAATTTAAAAAAATATATATATATATATATATATGTATATATATATATATATATATATATATATATTTATATATCTATTCTACTTTCAAGGAAAACAAAAAAAAAGCCCAAAAAATAAGTTCAATTAGTGTAAAAACACCCTTGAACGTTTAGACCCCCAATTTACAAATTACCAATTCAAGCTTAATATTAAACAATTTATGTGCGGAATATGAACATAAGCTTAATACAAAATTGATAAACAATCTAAACCAAATAATATCACATCCATAACAGAAATTAAATGGCAAAGATAAAGGGAAGAGAGATGCAAACACAAGGACAACACACGATGTGTTATCGAAGAGGAAACCGAAGCCCTCGATGTAAAACCTCTCCGCCGCCCTCCAAGCGGTAAACAATCCACTAGAAAATGTAGTTGGGATACATGAACAGCAATAGACCCTCCAAACCTAATCTACCCAGTGTACCTGAGCCCTCCAAGTTTCTTGCTCCAATGAGGTTGCGTCGAACCTATTTCTTTTCTAACTTCCCGGATTTCGCTACTTGACCATAGCATCAACCAATGTAAATTGATTCCTTCCTAACTGCTTCCCAGAACACCAAACATCCATCTCACAGTAATGAATATGGTGAGAAAAGGTTTTGGTAAAATGCCTCTCAAGGATTTAACAATGGAGAGGAAGAGAGTTGAGGAATTTGAAGAGTCTCTTATGTAAAGATTGTGGATGAATCAATCTTGTTTAACTCTAGGGTTTCTCTCTCAAAATTCTCTCTGGAAGCTCTCATTCTTTCGTGGGTATAAGGGGTATTTATACTGGGGTGAGAATGGAATGTGAAATGTCAGGTTTTTCAAAACAGGGCTGGCTCGTGGCTTGGCCTCGCGGCTTGACTGAGTCGTGAGATCCAGCCGCGAGATAACAGAACGGCCAGTTGTCTTATTTTGTCCCGTAATGTTCCAGCTAGCATGATGCTTCAACTTCTAGCATGCTTGGCATGTGTGCTGCTTCTGGCGGCTTGCAGCCGCGAGTCACCCGCGAGATCCAGCCGCGAGACTCTGTTTTCTTGCACACTCTTGAGCATTCAACACTCTATCTCACTCACTACCCTTACAACAAACCCACCTAAATACAGGGTTACTAATTGCTGAATTACAAGCAAATTTGACACGGAATAAAGCCAACAAGATGGTTGATTAAATTCAACCTTACAATCTCCCCCTTTGGTTATTCCGTGACAAAACCCTAAAACAGACTCTAGACTTAACATGTGAGTTGGGAACAGTTGAGCAAAACTCACTCACACCTAATTCTAGAAACTGTGAGGCACTTGAATCATATGAACATGAAACTCCTGAAACACAACAATACACCATGATCATTGTATGCAGAAAATATGAAATACATATGAAACAGGCATAAAGTGATCAAGCAAAGATGGAGTTAAGAAACAAACCATGGCTTGATCAAACAAGTAATCACTACAAGGTAGTAATCACAATGCTCATTCACACTTGGAATGAACACTTGAACATACAAGCTAATAAGAACAATGCAAGATACTTGTATGCCTAACACTCAACCAATGCATAATACACTAAGTATATGCATCTAGGAACAATCCTACAAGGGCACAAGAGTGA
Source organism: Quercus tomentella (assembly GCA_028535165.1). Classification (NCBI taxonomy): domain Eukaryota; kingdom Viridiplantae; phylum Streptophyta; class Magnoliopsida; order Fagales; family Fagaceae; genus Quercus; species Quercus tomentella. The sequence continues at coordinate 43,553,915 of JAPQVY010000012.1, read as the reverse complement.
CAGTACTTAACAAGAAAATGCATGACATTTAGTTAGAAGTGCTGATTTAACAAAAACATAAAGGCTGCATAAAACATGGTACAGACCATAAATCCTACAGATAACCCTAAAAGCTTACAGAAGCAATATGGGTACAAAACACATTATATAAACTAAAAAACAACTTAAAATAAACTATTGAAACTGCTTGCAGAAACACTCCCCCTTAGGTAATTTTCTCCCCCTTTGATCAAGCTATCACTCCCCCTTTCATTGTATTCCCCTTATGACATCATCTCCCCCTTTTTGTCATGGAATAACTATATATCCTCTTCGAGCTTCCTTTGAATCTGATCCAATTGAGTTTGTAGTGAGGTAAACTTCATATCCCATCGAGTGCTGTGATGGTGTAGAGTGGATGTGAGTCCAGACATCTTGGTACTCAACTCGAGGATAGATGATACAATGTGATCAAGTTTTTCGTCAAGGGAGAGAGTATTGAAATGCGAACCACTGCGAGATGTGGAAGTTTCCGGTTTTGCTCTCTTTCGACTATGACCAATGCTTGCGTTGAATGTACACATGTTGATTGGACTCGGTTTTGGGCAAGGAGATTCATCTGCTGTTGGATAAATTCCTTTGATCTTCAAGATCCTTGAAATGAGACAGCAAAAAGGAACACATATCCGAGACTTAGTACGTAGAACTGTTTTGCGCAGAACATGAAAGATATGAGCACAGATGTCAATCTCTACATCAGAGATTAGGTCATGAAGAAACAAAGCACGTCCGAGGTTCATATACCCAGTGCTGGATAGGGGGTACAAATTGTGAAACATCACAATTGCAAGAACTCTCAGTTTCGGAGGAAGAGAGGAAATGCTGACTGAGTTTCCATTGGATGAAAATTTCAAGTCTTGTCCAAGACTATCCTTAAGGAGTTCCTCATCAGGACAAAGATCATCATAAACCGGTGAGTGTCTAAGCATTGGTCGGTTGATGTGAAGGATCTCTGCCAAATATGCAGGAGAGGCTGAAAAGCTCTTTCTCCTAACCCAGCACTTGAGTTTTTCTCCTTCCACAATTGCATTGGCATAAAATTCCTTTACCAAATTCTCATAAGCTTCATCCAGATCAGAGAGAAGGTAATTCCAATCCTTGTGAGCAAACCATTTTGGAATGTCAGTGTCATGAAGTGACGATTGGTCAAAAGGTCTTTCCAGTAAAGGTGTAACATTTCGGAAATAATTCTCATGAGTCTGAAAGGCAGCATAGGATCTGAACAAGTTGGGATCGAACACTCTTGATGAAGAACGAGTCCCTTTTGCTTGAGGTGAGTAGTCATCAACATCAATGACAGGCTCCTTTCCTTTGGAACTACCTCCTTTCACTGCTGCTTTCTTGAATGGAGACATTTCCAGTCTGTATCATGTAATAGAGGAAAAGAAAGAACAACACAATCCAACATGTAAGGTTGAATTTAATCAATCATCTAATTGGCTTTATTCCGTGCCAAATTTGCTTGTATTTCAGCATTTAATAACCCTGTATTTAGGTGGGTTTGTTGTAAGGGTAGTGAGTGAGATAGAGTGTAGATTGCTCAAGAGTGTGTAAGAAAACAGAGACTCACAGCTTGATCTCGCGGGTGACTCGCGACTGCAAGCCGCCAGATGCAGCACACGTGCCAAGCATGCCAGAAGGTGAACATTCATGCTGTAAGGTTGAATTTATTCAACCATCTAATTGGCTTTATTCCGTGCCAAATTTGCTTGTATTTCAGCATTTAGTAACCCTGTATTTAGGTGGGCTTGTTGTAAGGGTAGTGAGTGAGATAGAGTGAAGATTGCTCAAGAGTGTGCAAGAAAACAGAGACTCGCGGCTGGATCTCGCGGGTGACTCGTGGCTGCAAGCCGCCAGACGCCGCACACATGCCAAGTATGCCGGAAGGTGAACAGTCATGCTAGTTGGAGCACTACAGGACAAAACAGGACAACTGGCCATACGGTTATCTCGCAACTGGATCTCGCGACTCAGTCAAGCCGCGAGGACAAGCCGCGAGCCAGCCCTGTTTTGAAAAACCTGATGTTTCACATTCCCCTCTCACCTCAGTATAAATACCCCCTATACCCACAAATGAGAGAAAGTTTCTAGAGAGAATTTTGAGAGAGAAACCCTAGAGCAAAACAAGATTGAACCATCTACAATCTTTACATTAGTGTCTCTTTAAATTCCTCAACTCTCTTCCTCTCCATTGCCAAATCCTTGAGAGGCCTTTTTACCAAAACCTTGTTCTCACCATATCCATTACTGTGAGATGGTTGTTTGGTGTTCTGGGAAGCAGTTAGGAAGGAACCAATATTCATTGGTTGATGCTATGGTCTAGTAGCGGAATCCGGGAAGCTAGAAAAGAAAAAGGTTCGGCGCAACCTCATTGGAGCAAGAAGCTTGGAGGGCTTAGGTGCACTGGGTAGATTAGGCTTGGAGGGTCTATTGCTGTCCTTGTATCCCAACTACATTTTCTAGTGGATTATTTACCGCTTGGAGAGCGGCGGAGAGGTTTTACGCCGAGGGCTTCGGTTTCCTCTTCGATAACACATCGCGTGTTGTCTTTGTGTTTGCATCTTCCTTCCCTCTATCTTTGCCTTTTATTATCTGCTGTGGTTGTGATTTTAATATGGCTTAGATAGTTTTGTCCAATTCTATATTATAGCTTATGTTCATTTTCCGCACACTACTTGTTTGACATAAAGCTCGAATTGGTTAATTTATTAATTGGGGGTCTAAACGTTCAAGGGTGATTTTACCCTATTTGAACTTTCAATTGGTATCAGAGCAGGTACACTTTTATTGGTTTCAATACCATTGTGTGATCCTTGACTCCCTTTTGTGATGGATCGGTCTCAATCCCTAAATGCACCTCCATATTTTGATGGTAGTAATTATGCGTTTTGGAAGGTTTGCATGAGAGCATTTCTGTGCTCCATTAATGAATCTGTTTGGGATGCTGTTGAGAGTGGTTGGACCAGACCTGAGGCAGTCAAATCCACATAGGATAAGGCAGCACTCGCTGCATCTAATGCTAACAGTAAAGCCTTAAATGCTATTTTCTGTGGTGTGTCTCCAGATGAATTTCACAGGATCTCCCACATCACCGTTGCCAAAGAAGCATGGGAGATATTGGAAACCACCTACGAAGGCACGAAGAAAGTGAAAGACACCAAGTTGCAAATGCTGACCACTCGGTTTGAGGAGCTCAAAATGAGTGAGGATGAGTCCTTCGACTCTTTCTATGGGAAGCTGAATGAGGTGGTAGTCAGCAAGTTCAATTTGGGGGAGAAAACGGAGGATTCTAAAATCGTAAGGAAGATCCTTCGATCATTGCTGGAAAGTTTTTGTGCTAAAGTGACAGCGATTGAAGAGAGCAAGGACCTCGATGACATCAAAGTCCAAGAGCTGATTGGTTCTCTTCAGACTTATGAGATGTCGCTGCCCAATCAACGGAAGAGTAAATCTCTTGCTCTTAAGACCATTAATGAGAAGGTAGAAGTCCATGACTCATTGGAAGACGATGTGGTTGATAAAGATGTTGCATACCTTGTGAAAAATTTCCGAAAATTCTTGAAATTCAATAATAATGGAAAATTTGGTGATAAAGGAAAATTCCAAAGCTCAGGAAGGGAGAAAAGGGAATTTAAAAGGAAAGATGGAAAAGAATCCCAATCTACACAAGGTGTGACTTGTTTTGAGTGCAACGGGCATGGATACTTTAAGAAAGAATGTCCTAATTATTTGAAATCGAAAGGCAAGGTGTATGCCACGACATTAAGTGACTCAGATTCATCCGACTTAGCAATCAGAAGAAAGCTGTGATGGAGAGGGGAACTATTCAGCCTTTATGACTATTGCACATGTTGAGTCTTCAGACGAATTGAATCTGCTTGTATGAGACCTTGGAGAACATAGTGATGAAGAATCATTGGGAGTTGTCGAGGAATCAGATGTTGAAGAAGATGAGAGCACGGCCAATCTTCAAGAGAATTATAACTCACTCCTGGAAAAGTCGGGTGAGTACACAAAGGTGGCCAAGGCAGCTGTGAGAAAGATGAAGAAGGCAGAGGAGGACTATAGAAGTCTCTTAATTCGCTATAAGGAGGCCAAATGTGAGATGGAAACCTTGAATGGTGAGCTGTCAGAAGCTTACTCAAAAGTGAGATTTCTTGAGCAAGAGGTTGTGCAAACTAATGACAAGATAGAGAGGGTCACCACCAAGAAGCTAGATGATGTTATCTCATCTCAAAAGAGCTTTTCAGACAAATCCGGGTTGGGATATACCGGAGGAAGTAGCTCATCTGGAAATGTCACTAAAGAAGTGAAGTTTGTAAAGGCTAAAGAGCTAGTTGAAGTTGATCCTACTGCTGAGAAGCCCAAGATAGAGGAGAAGAAGAATGTGGAGAACCAACGGTTGTTGAATCCCCGCAATCAGTATGTGGGCAGATCAGAATCTCGAGCCAAGTCTCGTCCACGACCACAAAGAGGTCCTAGATCAACTTATGTGTGTCATCATTGCGGACTTCAAGGGCATACTCGACCAAATTGTCAAAAGCTGAGAGCAATGAATGGTGCAACTCCTCAAAGGTCACGAGGACCTAGAAATGATAGAAGAAATTGGGCAGGTGAACAATCTAGAGATCAAAATGGTGATCCCGGAATGATGAATGTGATGAAGATGATTGGTGCATTCACCAACTGCTTGGAAAGCTTCTCACGAAGGTTTGAAAGCCCTAACCTCCGTACCCAATCCTATAAGGAAATCACCCCAAACGCAAGTGACGTGTGGGTGAAGAAGGGTACTCATGCATAAGCATTATAACATGTCCATGCATTAATACTTCCTATGCTTTGCGACGATGTTTGTTTGTTTGCTTATTGTTTTTGCTGCTGGTTGTTTGCTTGTCTACTTGTGCATACTTTTGATTTTGATTTTGTTTTTGGTCAATTTTTTTTTTCAAAAATCCAAAAATCACATAAAAATTAGAAAATCAAAAAGTTTGATTGACGTGGTTGAGTTCTTGTCTCAAAACTTGTTTTGCCTTGTACCTTTATGCTAATGGCTTTGTGCATTTTCGAGCATAACTTGTTCCTTTGCACTCATATCACTGTGGGAGAAATCTTGAAATCAATGTGATTGTTGTAAATAGATCTTCAAACTTGTCATGAATGATTAGTGAATGGTTATGTTGATCTTGAGACTTGCATAGACTTGTGCCTATATATCTTCCCACTCTTTATTTTTGTTTTTGCTAAAAAGAGTTCACCAAATGTAAATCTCCAAATGAAAAGAGATATTGAGCTGCAAAAGCTTGTCGCACATACTAGTATTCGACTAGGAAAAAGGGAAAGCGACCAAAAATTAAAGAGAATGTTTATTCAAAAGGCCAAAGGCTTGTTCATTAAAGAGATTTATCAAATATCACTCTCACAATGAGAGGTGTTGTCTCAAAAGGATCAAAAAAAATCAAATGTTATATTTGAAAGTGGAGTCAAATGTAAAGCTCCAAGATATGTTATCAAGTTTTGTGGGAGGTCATATATACATATTTCTATGATTGAGATAGATCACATGATCTAGTGCTAATTGTGTATGCCTTGGTTGAATTGATCATTGAAGCTTCACATTAGACTAAGGACTATCTCATAGTTGATATCCACACACAACACACAAGTTTATGTTCAATGAATGCCATATTCATTTGTGTGATTGTACTTGTTGAAATGTGTTTTCACATACTCAATCTTTGTTGATTCAAGCACAAAAAGATTTTTGAATATTTTAGGTGTTTTTGGAAAGTATTTTGTTCTTAAAAATGAAAATTTCAAAAAATCATTTTTGTCCTGTTTTGGCGACTCGGTCGCGGGTATGTCAAGTCGCGTGACTCAGTCGCGTGTTCGCGGGTCAATTTTGGCGACTTGTTTGCAAGTGAAAGGTCCAGTCGCGAGGTTCCTCAGAGATTTTCGCGGCTTAGCTCGCGACTCCCTCGCGGGTAGACCTTCCAGTCGCGAAAAACACTTAGAAATTTTTTTTTCAAAATTTGGTCTTTGAGTGTTTTGGCGGCTCAACCTGGCGACTCGTTGGCGACTCACTTCAGTCGCGAAAAACGCGTGTTTGGCAAAAATAGGGACAGTTTTAAAAAGCGATTTTCAGTTTTTCCCTCGAACTTTTGTGACTGTTCATTGTCTTTCTAAAACTGCTCTTACCCATATACACTGTGCCTCCATTTTTGAACTCCATTGTTGCTTCCTTTCAGTTCGAAATCTTCAAGTAACAGGTATGGGTTTTCTTTCTTAAACTGTATTTCACTTGATTCTGTGATTTTCCCTCTTAATTACTCGCATTTGTGTGTGTTTTTGTTATGGGTTTCTATTCGGCTATTGCTCTTTGCCCTTGCTTAGTTTGTGTAGCTATTGTTTTAGGTTGCATTTAACTAAGTTGTTGGTTGATTCTTCTTCATGTGCTTAGCTAGGGCTTGCTAGTTGTTTGGTCTCATTTCTTGTCTGATATTATGCTACTATGTTGTCTCAAAATGTTCCTATTGTGGCTGTGAGGTTTACTGTGCTGAAATTGTGCCTGTCCATCTCTTGTGTGCACCTGTCTTTTGTTCTTTGAGTTTGGTCATACACATCAATCTGCATGTCTCATTGACATATATTTGTCTTTCGGATGTCTTCAAAATCTTTCCCATGAATTATACCAATTTGTTCTTGTGTATCCAATTTTAAGTTTGTTCATCTGTGTGGTTGTCTTATGTAGCATGAAGTTTAATTGATTTTAGTTCATCTGAGTGGTGGCATTTTTGTCCTTGTCACTAACATTGTACTGATTTGGTCTACACATGTATTGTACTGTGTTGTTGTGGCCTCTTCTGATTGTTCACAGATGGCTCCCTCACCTCCGAAGAAGAAAACTCCTGCAAAGAAGGCTGACAAACGATTGAAAATGGATTCGAATCTGTTTCGGTCAGTTCAACACTTTGAGAGATACAAAGATTCTTTCATGAAGGGAACCATAATTCAAGAAAGATTTGTGGATTTAGTGGACCTCAAAGATACATTTATTCCCACATGTTTTGAAGGCAGAGGCTGGGAAAAGTTGTTAAGTGGATTACCGGGTGTGTGTGAGCCATTGATAAGAGAATTTTACTCGAATGTGAAGATTAGGGAAGATGAGCTAGATTGTTGGATCAGAGGGCATGAATTCACTCTAGATGCCCATGATATTGATGGGGTCCTTAGTCTTGAGGGTTTAGAGGAGCATGAGTTTACCAACTACAAAGACAGAATGTTGTCTTTAGAATCTGTTCAAAATCGCATTGGAGGACAGAGAGAAGGAAAGTGTCTTAATACCACAGCTTTTCTAGTTGACATGAGGTGCCTCACCATCATCATGATGCACAACTTGTATCTTGTGACGAAACTCACTACAATCAACAATGCCAGAGCCATTTTTCTTATGGAGCTAAAGGAGAAAACATTCATTGACATCAGCTCTCATATATTTGATACAATCATGGAAGAAACCAGAACAACTTCCCGTGCTAAGCTGATTTTTCCTAGCCTTCTCATGCGGATCTTCAGGGCAAAAGGAATTCCAATTCCTCAAGACCTCAATCTAATGCCAATACCCTCAGCAATCAACAAGTAAACCATTATAAGGATACAAGTCCGGCTTTCGGGTGATGTAGATGAAGAAGGGGCTGAACAAGATGAAGGTGCTCCAATGGAGACTGAGACAGAGGCAGCAGGCCAGGCATCAACTTCAACACCCAGAAGGAGTGGCAAGAGGACTAGAGCATCAACTTCTTCAGCTGTTCCTCAAGACGCATTTCAAGTAATTCTGGACAGACTTGATGGACTCAGAGAGGTCCAGACAGAGCAGTCTGAGAGGATGATAGCCTTGTAGGACCAGCTGGATATTCTCTCTGCAAAATTCGACAGCTTCGCCACAAATCATGGGAACTGACCCTTTGGCCATTTCGGTCAAAAAGGGGGAGAAAGTTTTGAGAAACAGACCTTGAGGGGGAGCATTATGTTGAGGGGGAGCATTACTTTATCTTATATCTTATGTTTTTGGTTAATGTGTTGTTTATATGGGTTTGATACACTGAGGTTTGGTTGTACTTTTGGTTCTAACTCATAACTTATAATCTTGGTCTAATCTTTTATATATATTGTTGACGTTATTCAGGATAATATTGTGTCCTGTACCCATGTTGCTTTTGTAAGCTTTTAGGGTTATGTTCTATGCATAGTTTGTAGGCTTTATGGTTTGTACCATGCTTTATGCAACCTTTTATGCTATGTTTAAATCAGTACTTCTATTTAAATGTATTGCATTTTCTTTAAGTACTGTCACTCTTGTGCCCTTGTAGGATTGTTCCTAGATGCATATACTTAGTGTATTATGCATTGGTTGAGTGTTTGGCATACAAGTGACTTGCATTGAGCTTGTTAGCGTGTATGTCCTTGTGTTCATTCCAAGTGTGAATGAACATTGTGGTCACTACCTTGTAGTGATTACTTGGTTAATCAAGCCATGGTTTGTTTCTTAACTCCATCTTTGCTTGATCACATATTGCCTGTTTCATATGCATATCACGATTTTCTGCTTACAATGATCATGGTGTATTGTTGTGTTTCAGGAGTCTTTTGTTCATATGATTCAAGTGCTTCACAGCTTCTAGAGTTAGGTGTGAGTGAGTTTTGATCAACTGTTCCCAACTCACATGTTAAGTCTAGAGTCTGTTTTAGGGTTTTGTCACGGAATAGCGAAAGGGGGAGATTGTAAGGTTGAATTTATTCAACCATCTAATTAGCTTTATTCCGTGCCAAATTTGCTTGTATTTCAGCATTTAGTAACCCTGTATTTAGGTGGGCTTGTTGTAAGGGTAGTGAGTGAGATAGAGTGAAGATTGCTCAAGAGTGTGCAAGAAAACAGAGACTCGCGGCTGGATCTCGCGGGTGACTCACGGCTGCAAGCCGCCAGACACAGCACACGTGCCAAGGATGCCGGAAGGTGAACAGTCATGCTAGCTGGAGCACTACAGGACAAAACTGGACAACTGGCCATACGGTTATCTCGCGAATGGATCTTGCGACTCAGTCAAGCCGCGAGGACAAGCTGCGAGCCAGCCTTGTTTTGAAAAACCTGATGTTTCACATTCCCCTCTCACCTCAGTATAAATACCCCTTATACCCACAAATGAGAGAGAGCTTCCAAAGAGAATTTTGAGAGAGAAACCCTAGAGCAAAACAAGATTGAACCATCTACAATCTTTACATTAGTGTCTCTTCAAATTCCTCAACTCTCTTCCTCTCCATTGCCAAATCCTTGAGAGGCCTTTTTACCAAAACCTTGTTCTCACCATATCCATTACTGTGAGAGGGTTGTTTGGTGTTATGGGAAGCAGTTAGGAAGGAACCAATATTCATTGGTTGATGCTATGGTCTAGTAGCGGAATCCGGGAAGCTAGAAAAGAAAAAGGTTCGGCGCAACCTCGTTGGAGCAAGAAGCTTGGAGGGTTTAGATGCACTGGCTAGATTAGGCTTGGAGGGTCTATTGATGTCCTTCTATCCCAACTACATTTTCTAGTGGATTATTTACCGCTTGGAGGGCGGTGGAGAGGTTTTACGCCGAGGGCTTCGGTTTCCTCTTCGATAACACATCGCGTGTTGTCTTTGTGTTTGCATCTTCCTTCCCTCTATCTTTGCCTTTTATTTTCTGCTGTGGTTGTGATTTTAATATGGCTTAGATAGTTTTGTCCAATTCTACATTATAGTTTATGTTCATTTTCCACACACTACTTGTTTGACATAAAGCTCGAATTGGTTAATTTGTTAATTGGGGGTCTAAACGTTCAAGGGTGATTTTACCCTATTTGAACTTTCACATGCTAGCTGGAGCACTACAGGACAAAACAGGACAACTGGCCATACGGTTATCTCGCGACTCAGTCAAGTCGCGAGGCCAAGCCGCGAGCCACCCCTGTTTTGAAAAACTTGACGTTTCACATTCTCCTCTCACCTCAGTATAAATACCCCTTATACCCACAAATGAAAGAGAGCTTCCAGAGAGAATTTTGAGAGAGAAACCCTAGAGTAAAACAAGATTGATTCATCTACAATCTTTACATAAGAGTCTCTTCAAATTCCTCAACTCTCTTCCCCTCCATTGTCAAACCCTTGAGAGGCATTTTACCAAAACCTTGTTCTCACCATATCCATTACTGTGAGAGGGCTGTTTGGTGTTCTGGGAAGCAGTTAGGAAGGAACCAATCTTCATTGGTTGATGCTATGGTCAAGTAGCGGAATCTGGGAAGCTAGAAAAGAAAAAGGTTCGGCGCAACCTCGTTGGAGCAAGAAGCTTGGAGGGTTTAGATGCACTGGGTAGATTAGGCTTGGAGGGTCTATTGCTGTCCATGTATCCCAACTACATTTTCTAGTGGATTGTTTACCGCTTGGAGGGCGGCGAAGAGGTTTTACGCCGAGGGTTTCGGTTTCCTCTTCGATAACACATCGCGTGTTGTCTTTGTGTTTGCATCTTCCTTCCCTTTTATCTTTGCCTTTTATTATCTGCTGTGGGTTGTGATTTTAATTTGGCTTAGATAGTTTTTCGAATTCTGGTTTATAGCTTTTGTTCATTTTCTGCACACTAGTTGTTTGATATAAAGCTTGAATCGGTTAACTTGTAAATTGGGAGTCTAAACGTTCAAGGGTGTTTTTACACTATTTGAAGTCTCAATTGGTATCAGAGCGGGTACACTTCTATTGGTTTCATTACCATTGTGTGATCCTTGACTCCCTATTGAGATGGATCGGTCTCAATCCCTAAATGCACCTCCATATTTTGATGGTAGTAATTATGCTTTTTGGAAGGTTCGCATGAGAGCATTTCTGTGCTCTATTGATGAATCTGTTCGGGATGTTGTTGAGATTGGTTGGACCAGACCTGAGGCAGCCAAATCCACATGGGATAAGGCAGCACTCGCTGCATCTAATACTAACAGTAAAGCACTCTATGCTATTTTCTGTGGTATGTCTCCAGATGAATTTCACAGGATCTCCCACATTACCGTTGCCAAAAAAGCAAGGGAGATATTGGAAACCACCTACGAAGGCACGAAGAAAGTAAAAGATACCAAGCTGCAAATGCTGGCCACTTGGTTTGAGGAGCTCAAAATGAGTGAGGATGAGTCCTTTGACTCTTTCTATGGGAAGCTGAATGAGGTGGTTGTCAGCAAGTTCAATTTGGGGGAGAAAACGGAGGATTCTAAAATAGTAAGGAAGATCCTTCGATCATTGCCGAAAAGCTTTCGTGCCAAAGTAACAGCAATTGAAGAGAGAAAGGACCTTGATGACATCAAAGTCCAGGAGCTGGTTGGTTCTCTTTAGACTTATGAAATGTCGCTCCCAAATCAACGGAGGAGCAAATCTCTTGCTCTTAAGACCATTAATGAGAAGGTGGAAGACCATGACTCATCGGGAGAAGATGTGGTTGACAAAGATGTTGCATACCTTGTAAAAAATTTACGAAAATTCTTGAAATTCAAAAATAATGGCGAATTTGGTGATAAAGGAAAATTCCAAAGTTCAGGAAGGGAGAAAAGGGAATTCAAAAAGAAAGATGGAAAAGAATCCCAATCTACACAAGGTGTCACTTGTTTCGAATGTAACGGGCATGGACACTTTAAGAAAGAATGTCCGAATTATTTGAAATCGAAAGGCAAAGTGTATGCCACGACATTGAGTGACTCGGATTCATCCGACTCAGAATCTGAAGAAAGCTGTGATGGAGAGGGGAACTATTCAGCTTTTATAACTATTGCTTATGTTGAATCTTCAGACGAGTTGAATCTGCTTGTACAAGACCTTGGAGAACATAGTGATGAAGAATCATTGGGAGTTACTGAAGAATCAGATGCTGAAGAAGATGAAAGCATAGCCAATCTTCAAGAAAATTATAACTCACTCTTGGAGAAGTCGGGTGAGTACACAAGGGTGGCCAAGGCACCTGTGAGAAAGATGAAGAAGGCAGAGGAGGACTATAAAAGTCTCCTAATTCGCTATAAGGAGGCCAAATGTGAGATAGAAACTTTGAATGGTGAGCTGTCAGAAGCCTACACAAAAGTGAGATTTCTTGAGCAAGAGGTTGTGCAAGCTAATGCCAAGATAGAGAGGGTCTCCACCAAGAAACTAGATGATGTTATTTCATCTCAAAAGAGTTTTTCAGACAAATCCGGATTGGGATATACCGGAGGAAGTAGCTCATCTGGAACTGTCACTAAAGAAGTGAAGTTTGTAAAGACCAAAGATCCAGTTGAAGTTGACCTTACTACTGAGAAGCCCAAGATAGAGGAGAAGAAGAATGTGGAGAACGAACGGTTGTTGAATTCACGTAACCAATCTGTGGGCAGGTCTGAATCCCGAGCCAAGTCTTGTCCACGACCACAAAGAGGTCCTAGATCAAATTATGTGTGTCATCATTGCGGTCTTCAAGGGCATACTCGACCAAATTGTCAAAAGCTGAGAGCAAAGAAGAATGCAACTCCTCAAAGGTCACGAGGACCTAGAAATGATAGAAGAAATTGGGCTAGTGAACCACCAAGAGATCAAAACGGTGATCCCGAAATGATGAACATGATGAAGATGATTGGTGCATTCACCAACTGCTTGGAAAGCTTCACACGAAGGTTTGAAAGCCCTAACCCCCGTACCTAATCCTATAAGGAAATCACCCCAAACGCAAGTGACGTGTGGGTGAAGAAGGGTACTCATGCATAAACATTACAACATGTCCATGCATTAATACTTCCTATGCTTTGTGACGATGTTTGATTGTTTGCTTGTTGTTTGGGTTGATGGTTGTTTGTTTGTCTATTTGTGCATACGTTTGGTCATTTTTTTTATCAATCTTTTTCTTCTTATGTGTCAAAAATCCAAAAATCACATAAAAATTAGAAAATCAAAAAGTTTGATTGACATTGTTGAGTTTTTGTCTCAAAACTTGTTTTGCCTTGTACCTTTGTGCTAATGGCTTTATGCATTTTCGAGCATAGCTTGTTTCTTTGCACTCTTATCACTGTGGGAGAAATCTTGAAATCTATGTGATTGTTGTAAATAGATCTTCAAACTTGTCATGAATGATGAGTGAATGGTTATGATGATCTTGATACATGCATAGACTTGTGTTTATATATCTTCCCACTCTTTATTTTTTGTTTTTGCTAAAAAGAGCTCACCATATGTAAATCTCCAAATGAAAATAGATATTGAGCTACAAAAGCCTGTCGCACATACTAGTATTCGACTAGAAAAAAGGGAAAGCGACCAAAAATTAAAGTGAATGTTTATTCAAAAAGCCAAAGGCTTGTTCATTAAAGTGAAATATCAAATATCACTCTCACAATGAGAGGCGATTGTCTCAAAAGGATAAAAAAGATCAATTGTTATGATTGAAAATGGAGTCAAATGTAAAACTCCAAGATATGTTATCAAGTTTTGTGGGAGGTCATATATACATATTTCTATAATTGAGATAGGTCACATAATCTAGTGCTAATTGTGTATGTCTTGGTTGAATTGATCATTGAAGTTTCACATTAGACTAAGGACTATCTCATTGTTGATATCCACACACAACACACAAGTTTATGTTCAAGAAATGCCATATTCATTTGTGTAATTGTACTTGATGAAATGTGTTTTTACATGCTCAATCTTTGTTGAGTCAAGCACAAAAAGATTTTTGAATGTTTTAGGTGTTTTTGGAAAGTATTTTGTTCTTAAAATCTGAAAATTTCAAAAAAATTTTTTGCCCTGTTTTGGCAACTCAGTCGCGGGTAAATCAAGTCGTGGTCCTCAGTCGCATGTTCGCGGGTCTATTTTGGCGACTTGTTCGCGAGTGGAAGGTCCAGTCGCGAGGGTTACTCAGAGATTTTCGCGGCTCAGCTCGCGACTCCCTCGCGGGTAGACCTTCCAGTCGCGAAAAACACTTTGAAAATTTTTTCAAAATTTTGTCTTTGAGTGTTTTGGCGGCTTGACCTGGCGACTCACTTCAATCGCGAAAAACACATGTTTGGCAAAAATAGGGATAGTTTTTAAATCTTTTTCAGTTTTCCCTCGAACTTTTTGTGTCTATTCATCTTCTCTCTCAACTGTCTCCTTCCCAATCGCTCCGTGTAACCATTTTCAAACTCCATTGTTGCTTCCTTTCAGCTCAAAATCTTCAAGTAACAGGTATAGGTTTTCTTTCTTGAACTCTATTTTACTTGATTTTGTGCTTTTCCCTCTTGATTATTCGCATTTGTTTATATTTTTGGGATGGGTTTTTGTTTCGGCTGTTGCGCTTTGTCCATGCTCAGCTTGTGGAAGCTATTGATTTAGTTTAATCTTAATTAAGTTGTTGGTTTTGTTCTTCATCATGTGCTTAGCTAGGGTTTGTTATTTGTTGGTTACTCATCTTGTCTGCTCTTATATTGATGTGTTGATTCAAAATGTTCCTGTTTTGGCTGTGAGGTTTACTGTGCTGAATATGTGCCTGTCCATCTATTGTATGCATCTATCTTTTGTTCTTTGAGTCAGGTCATACACATCAATTTGTATGTCTCATTAACATATATTTGTCTTTTGGATGTTTTCAATCTCTATTGCTTTAATACTCCCCTGCATTATACCAGTTGTTCTTGTGTATCCACTTTTAGACTTGTTCATCTGTGTGGTTGATTTAAGTAGCATGAGGTTTAATTGTTTTAGTTCATCTGTGTGGTTGCATTTTTGTCCTTGTTACTAACAAAGTACTGATTTGTTCTACACATGTATTGTACTATGTTGTTGTGGCCTCTTCTGATTGTTCACAGATGGCTCCTTCATCCCCAAAGAAGAAAACACCTGCAAAGAAAGCAGATAAAAGAATGAAAATGGACCCTAACCTATTCAGGTCTGTTTCCTACTTTGAGAGATACAAGGACTTCTTCTTAAAGGCAGGAATTATTCAAGAAAGGTATGTGGATTTGGAGGATTTGAGAGGCGCTTTTATCCCCAGCTGTTTTGAAGGGAGAGGATGGGAAAAGCTTCTGTGTGATCTCCCAGTTGTGTGTGAACCCCTGATTAGGGAGTTTTATTCTAATGCTGTGATAAGGGAAGATGAACTAAGCTGCTGGGTTAGAGGTAAAGAGTTCACTTTGGATGCACATGACATTGATGATGTGCTAGGTCTTGAAGGATTAGAAGATCAAGAGTTTGTCAATTACAAAGATAGGATTCTGTCTATTGAAACTGTACAACAGAGGATAGATGGACAGAGAGAAGGGAAATGTCTGAATACCACAGCTTTTTCAGTGGACATGAGGTGCCTCACTATAATCATGATGTTTAACCTATATCCCATAAGGAAGTTGACTACAATCAACAGTGCAAGAGCAATTTTTCTGATGGACCTCAAAGAAAAGACTTTCATTGACATCAGTTCCCACATATATGACACTATTGTGGATGAGACTAGAGCCACTTCTAGACCTAAACTAATCTTCCCTAGTCTGCTCATGAGGATCTTTAGAAAGAAGGGTGTTCCAATCCCTCGAGACATCAGTCCCATGTCCACACCTTCTGCAATTAACAAGCTAACCTTCAAAAGGATAAGTGTTCGGCTTCCAGGTGAAGAAGATGAAGGTGATGAAGGAGAGGGTGTCCCAATGGAGACTGAGGTAGAGGCAGCAGGGCATGCATCAACCTCAACACCCAGGAGGAGTGGCGAAAGGACTAGAGCATCAACTTCTTCAAATACACCTCCAGATGCATTTCAAGTCATTCTGGAACGACTTGATGGAATCAAAGGGGTCCAGACCAAGCACTCTAAGAGGATGGTAGCCATGTAGGACCAGATTGATATTTTGTTGGCAAAACTTGACAGCTTCACCACCCAGCATAGACAATGACCCTTTGGCCATTCCGGTCAAAAAGGGGGAGACATATAAGTTTCTGTTTTGTTGATGAGAAGTAGAAAAGTAGCTCTTAAGGGGGAGTAAGATGTTGAGGGGGAGCAGTCAAAATCAGACATTGTTTATCTGTGTTTATGTTTTTGGGTATTTAGTGTTACTATGGGTTTGATACACTATGGTTTTAGTGTATTTTTGTTTCTAACTCTTATCCTATAAACTTGGTTTACTCTTTATATATATATATTGTTGATGTTATTCAGTATATATTGTGATTTGTACCCATGTTGCTTATGTAAGCTTTTAGGGTTATGTTTTATGCATATTTGTAGGCTTTATGGTTTGTACCATGCTTTATGCAACCTTTTATGCTTTGATTAAATTAGTACTTCTATCTAAATGTATTGCATTTTCTTTTAAGTACTGTCACTCTTGTGCCCTTGTAGGATTGTTCCTAGATGCATATACCTAGTGTAATACCCCACATAATTTTATTTGAGGTTATTATGATATTTTCTTTTAAAAGATAATTGATGGGCCATAGGTATTCTTTTTATTAGTAATTGCAGCCCACTAACCCACTAAGCCCACATCTCTAATACAAACTACAGGGTAGAGGAAGAGACGGTCAGAGTTTTCATAGAAAGGGTTTTATCAGAGAGGCTAAGAGGTTTTTCTTGGGGTTAGAGCACATACAATTATAGAGGCAATCAGATTTTTAAAGGTATGATTTCTCACCATTAGAAACAAAGAATTAAAAGTTTATAAGGATTATCTTGGAATCCATTATTCAGAAGTTTGATTTTTTGGTCCTAAAATTCTACTGATATTTTACGATTGGATTGCCGTTTTGTACGTTCATGGCATGACTTCTACGTTTTCATTAGGATATATATATATATAATTAGTTAATAAGTCAACAATTGCTGCCACCGTTCCATTGAGATTATGCTATTAGAACCATTGATGTTATATATTAAAGGTTGGGATTGGCTTTTGTGGGAGTATGGTTCTCACTTTGTTCTCTGTGGGTCCATAGAATAGGTATATATATATATATATTGCCATCAGGTCTTCTATTAAATTTGTATATATTAGGTCCTATTCTTCTTATTGTAGCTTTAATGGTCTATTTGCCTAGGTGTTGACTACTCCAAACACATTGATACCTTAAGGTCCAACACGTTACTATTCTTAAAAGGGTTAATGTCAGATTTGTTTCTTTTATCCAAATTGTAATTTCATCCCAAAATATTGTGGTATTAAATCCATTAGGGTCAATGAAATTAAGTCCTTGAGCAAAGTCATAATAGATTTGGCCCACAGTTTTCTTTGGGGTTATATATTTAAATCCTATAGTATTAGTTGCTGCCTATGAGATTTGATAAATTCAAGGAAACACATTTTTTTTGGGTAGAGATGCTTTGCATTAGTGCTATCATTTAGTTCAGCAAAGTATTTTATTAGTGAGTTAGTTTGTATGGTTTAGTAAGATTTATATTTTATGGAGGATATTAAGTAATTTCTATGATTGATTCTAGGTCCTATCTAAGAGTATTTTGAGACCTATTTGGAGGGTGTTTCAGCTGGACTTTCAAAGTGATTCAAGTGCTGTAAGTAATTATGCATAATATACACAAGTTTTATTCTTTAGGTTCTTAGAAGTCAAAAGTTTTCAAAAGTTATGTTTCTAAAGCTTACGTTTTCTAAAGTTTATCGAAAGCATTATTTTTATATCGTTGAAAGAGAAACTTCAACTTTTAGACAATGTTTTAAAGAGATACTTCGAATTTTAAATAAGTTTCGAATGTCCAAATCTCATTTAAAAGGTGATTTCTAAACTAAACTATTTTCCAAAAATAATTGAGTTTCAAAGTTAGTTTTCTAAAAAGGTTCTCGTTCTTTAAGTTTGTTTAAAACCAAGTGATTTCAAAGTCATATTCTTATTTTTCAAATGGTATTTAAGACATTTCCTTTAGCAAATTGGGTTTTCAAACTTACTCAAGAATTGTAAAATATTTATATAAACTTTTCAGTTCTTATTCATTCCCTAAGAGAGTCAAGCATCCTTTGATTTATGTTCAATTCGATATTGTGACCTTTGATATGCCTCTGTATTTGGAATAATTGTTAATATCAAGTAAATTATTATATTTTGTATAAACTTTACTTTTGTGATATGTGACTCAAAAATAAGTGTTTTTAGAATTGATCAGATATATCAAATATGTGTAAATCCGCTCACAGGATTGTATGTGAGAATATGTGTTGATCCCTCACCAGCAGGGGTTAGATGTTGGTATCCGCTCACAGGATTGTATGTGAGAATATGTGATGTGTATATGTGAAACTGTGCTCTGATCAATTTTATGTATGTGATTTCAAATGATTTTAAGATGTGATTACATATGTATTAAGTGATTCATTATATGCTTTGTGGAATAATTATTTTTGATATCATTGAATGAGTTTGTGAAAAAGTAAAATACTCGTGCTTTGCTTGACTCTATTCCGTTGTGTATTCTGTATAATTACTTACTAGATGTGTGGCTTACCCCATCAATTACTATTTTTCAGATTAAAGTATAGTTGGAAACATAGAACCGTTGGGTCGTTTTGTAAGGTGCAAGGTAGAGCATGGAAGTTGTAGGCGACTTCAGTATGCATTGAAGACTTATAGAATTTTAGCTACCTTATTTTGTAATTCATGTTTTTATGGAGATTATTTCCCATTTGGGGAGTTTAGACTTTTTTTTGCTAAGAGGTTTTTAAGAGTATTATTTCTTTGGAGTATTGATTTATTTTGGATTAATTATGTTTATGGAATTATATAAGTTTAGCAGGTTAGTCATGCATCTAAATTCATGTTCCATGGATTTGGGTCGTGACACCTAGTGTTTTATGCATTGGTTAAGTGTTGGGCATACAAGTAACTTGCATTGTTCTTGTTTGCTTGTATGTTCAAGTGTTCATTCCAAGTGTGAATGAGCATTGTGTTCACTACCTTGTAGTGATTACTTGGTTGATCAAGCCATGGTTTGTTTCTTAACTTCATCTTTGCTTGATCACATATTGCCTGTTTCATATGCATTTCACGATTTCTGCTTACAATGATCATGGTGTATTGTTGTGTTTCAGGAGTTTCATGTTCATATGATTCAAATGCTTCACAGCTTCTAGAGTTAGGTGTGAGTGAGTTTTGCTCAACTGTTCCCAACTCACATGTTAAGTCTAGAGTCTGTTTTAGGGTTTTGTCACGGAATAGCGAAAGGGGGAAATTGTAAGGTTGAATTTAATCAACCATCTAATTGGCTTTATTCCGTGCCAAATTTGCTTGTATTTCAGCATTTAGTAACCCTGTATTTAGGTGGGTTTGTTGTAAGGGTAGTGAGTGAGATAGAGTGTAGATTGCTCAATAGTGTGAAAGAAAACAGAGACTCGCAGCTTGATCTTGCAGGTGACTCGCGGCTGCAAGCCGCCAGATGCAGTACACGTGCCAAGCATGCCAGAAGGTGAACAGTCATGCTAGCTGGAGCACTACAAGACAAAACAGGACAACTGGCCATACGGTTATCTCGCAACTGGGTCTCGCGACTCAGTCAAGTCGCGAGGCCAAGCCGCGAGCCACCCCTGTTTTGAAAAACCTGACGTTTCACATTCTCCTCTCACCACAGTATAAATACCCCTTATACCCACAAATGAAAGAGAGCTTCCAGAGAGAATTTTGAGAGAGAAACCCTAGAGTAAAATAAGATTGATTCATCTACAATCTTTACATAAGAGTCTCTTTAAATTCCTTAACTCTCTTCCTCTCCATTGTCAAACCCTTGAGAGGCATTTTACCAAAACCTTGTTCTCACCATATCCATTACTGTGAGAGGGCTGTTTGGTGTTCTGGGAAGCAGTTAGGAAGGAACCAATCTTCATTGGTTGATGCTATGGTCAAGTAGCAGAATCCGGGAAGCTAGAAAAGAAAAAGGTTCGGCGCAACCTCGTTGGAGCAAGAAGCTTGGAGGGTTTAGGTGCACTGGGTAGATTAGGCTTGGAGGGTCTATTGCTGTCCATGTATCCCAACTACATTTTCTAATGGATTGTTTAGCACTTGGAGGGCGGGGGAGAGGTTTTACACCGAGGGCTTCGGTTTCCTCTTCGATAACACATCGCGTGTTGTCTTTGTGTTTGCATCTTCCTTCCCTTTTATCTTTGCCTTTTATTATCTGCTGTGGGTTGTGATTTTAATTTGGCTTAGATAGTTTTTCCAATTCTGGTTTATAGTTTTTGTTCATTTTCCGCACACTAGTTGTTTGATATAAAGCTTGAATTGGTTAACTTGTAAATTGGGGGTCTAAACGTTCAAGGGTGTTTTTACACTATTTGAACTTTCACAACAGATATTATTAGCAGTGGGTTAGTTTCAAATTATGGGTAATAAAGAAAACCCTAAGAGCTAGATGGAAATGACCAGAAAATAGCAATAAGGGACAAAAATGACCCAATTTTGGCACAATATAAAGTGGATCAGATTATAATCACACAAAATGAAACCACCAAACTAAAAAATGATCAAACATGGGTAAGAGATATTAAAATACCAAATAAAACACAAAATCCATGAGAATGGTAACAAATAAAAAGTAGAGAACAAAACCCATACTTTTCCTTGAAGATTGAGAGAATGGTAACAAAATGGTGGAAGATTTTGGAGATTACTATAGTGATGTTGAAAAATTGAAAATAAGAACAGAAAGTGAACAGTCACAGAATGCAAGACAATCAAATAAGACCATTTTTGAGAATAGTGTTGAAAATGAGCTCATTTTGCAAAACACGCGATTTTCGCTACTTTTGTAAGTCGCCAGGAAGTCGCCAAAATAACCTGCCAAAACACTTCAAAACAAAAATTTTGAAAAATTTGCCAAGTGTTTTTCGCGACTGGAAGTCTCACTCGCGAGAGAGTCGCGAGATGAGTCGCGAAAATCTCTGTGTACCTCTCACGACTGGACCTTCCACTTGCGAACAAGTCGCCAAAACTAACCCGCGATCTTGCGACTGTGGCATGCGACTTGACTGACCCGCGATTGAGTCGCCAAAACCGGACACACTGTTTTTGAAGATTTTCAATTTTTGTAAAAACAAAGCACTTTTCCAAAAACAACTTAAACACTCAAAAATCTTTTTGTGTTTGAATTAACAAAGATTGAGCATGTGAAAACATATTTTATCAAGTACAATCACACAAATGACAATGGCATTTATTGAATATAAACTTGTGTGTTGTGTGTGGATATCAACAATGAGATAGTCCTTAGTCTAATGTGAAGCTTCAATGATCAATTCAACCAAGGCATACACAATTAGCACTGGATTATTTGACCCATCTCAATTATAGAAGTATGCATATATGACCTCCCACAAGACTTGATAACATAACTTGGAGCTTTACGTTTGACTCCACTTTTAAGCATAACATTTGATCTTTTTGATCCTTTTTAAACAATCACCTTTCCTTGTGAGAGTGATATTTGATACTTCACCTTGATGATATAGCCTTTGGCTTTTGAATAATCATAAACTTTATTTTTGGTCGCTTTCTCTTTTTCCTAGTCAAATACTAATATGTGCGACAGGCTTTTGCAGCTCAACATCTCTTTTCATTTGGAGATTTACATTTGGTGAGCTCTTTTTAGCAAAAACAAAAAAATAAAGAGTGGGAAGATATATAGACACAAGTCTATGCATGTCTCAAGATCAACAAAACCATTCACTAATCATTCACGACAAGTTTGAAGATCTATTTACAACAATCACACAGATTTCAAGATTTCTTCCACAGTGATAAAAGTGCAAAGGAACAACCTACGCTAAAAAATGCACAAAGCCATTACCACAAAGGTACAAGGCAAAACAAGTTTTGAGACAAAACTCAACAATGTCGATCAAACTTTTTGATTTTCTACTTTTTATGTGGTTTTTGAATTTTTGACACATAAGAGGGAAAATATTGATCAAAATCAACAATGTAAAAACAACAAAAACAAACACAGCAATTAACATTCAACAGAAACATGCAAAAAAGAAATCAAAGTAGTGTGAGCCTCAACAGACAAAAAAAAAAAACACACTGTAAATATGTGAAGCAGACATCACACAAGAGATTCAAGGAATTGTACCAACACCAATGGTCTTACGGAGGGATTCAAACCGTGGACCATCGAGAGGCTTGGTGAAGATGCCCACCTTTTGATTGTCGGTGTGTATGAATTCAAGACACAACTTTTTCTTCTACCAAGTCTCGAATGAAATGGTAACGTATCTCTATGTGTTTAGATTTTGAATGCTGGACAGCGTTCTTAGACAGATTAATGGCACTAGTGTTGTCACAGAAGACACACATCGTCTCTTGAGGAATTCCATAGTCATGAAGTAATTTCTTCATCTAAAGAAGCTAGGTGCAGCAACTTCCAGCGGCTATGTACTCTGCTTCAACAGTAGAGAGAGACACGGAATTTTGTTTCTTGCTCATCCATGAGACAAGATTGTTACCAAGGTAGAAACATCCTCCTGAGGTACTCTTCCGATCGTCCACACTACCAGCCCAGTCAGCGTCTGAATAACTAGCAAGACAAGCATTTGAGTCTTTTGAATACCACAGACCATAGTCAGAAGTTCTATTGATATATCAAATAATTCGCTTAACCGTAGTCAGGTGTGGTTCCTTTGGAGCAGCTTGATATCTGGCACAAACACCAATGCTGAATGCAATGTCTGGTCTATTAGCTGTAAGATAGAGTAAACTCCCAATGATACTCCTATATAAGGTAGGACTCACTTCCATTCCGGAAGAATCAACATTCAGTTTAGTAGACGAGCTCATGGGTGTGGAGGCATGTTTTTTGGAGTCTAGTCCAAACTTCTTGACAATGTTTCTAGCATACTTCTCTTGTGAGACGAATATACCTTCCTTCTGTTGTTTGACTTAAAGGCCCAAGAAAAATGTGAGTTCCCCCACCATACTCATCTCAAATTCTTTCTTCATCTCCTCAAAGAATTCAATAGCTAGATCTTCAATGGTAGCCCCAAACAATATGTCATCAACATATACTTGTGCCACAAGGAGATAATCTTCATCATTTTTGACAAACAACGTCCGGTCCGCATATCCTCTTTTGAATCCTCTATCTAGGAGGTAATGTGTAAGCCGATCATACCAAACTCTAGATGCTTGTTTTAAGCCATAAAGGGCTTTCTTCAATCTCAACACATGATCAGGAAAGTGAGGATCCTCAAAGCCCTTTGGTTGCTCAACAAACACTTCTTCATTCAGGTATCCATTTAGAAATGCACATTTTACATCCATTTGATATAGTTTGAAGTTCATAGTGCATGCAATGGACATGAGAATTCGAATAGACTCAAGTCTTGCCACAGGAGCAAAGGATTTATCAAAGCCTACTCCTTCTACTTGAGTGTATCCTTGAGCTACTAACCGAAATTTATTACATATTATCTCTCCATCTTCATCTGTTTTGTTTTTGAATATCCATTTAGTGCCTATGACATGAACATTTTCAGGCCTTGGGGCAAGTTTCCACACATCATTCCTCACAAATTGATTTAGCTCTTCATGCATTGACTCAACCCAATTCTCATCTTGAAGAGCTTCTTCTACCCTTTTTGGCTCAAATTGAGCAAGGTAGTAATGATATGTTACATGATTGGCCAAAATGATGTTTCCTTTTCTGAGGCGAAGACCTTCATCTAGAGACCCTATAATGTTGCTTTCCGGATGATTCTTAATCACTCTTGATGATGGCTTCTTTGATGTGGAGACTTCATCACTCCGTGAGATGGGAGGATGGACTTCCGGTGGAGTGAGAGGACTTGATGTTCTAGATATCGATCTTGTTTCCATTCTTGGGTTCACGGGAGTTAACTCTTCTTCCGGTGTAGATCCTTCAACTTCTATATCAAGAGCTTCGACCTCAGCATCGGGTTCTTTAGTGTTTGGCCCTTCTCCATCATCAATCATCTTGACCTTTGTTAAGGCATCATCAATCTTGATATTGATGGACTCCATCACTGTCTTAGTTCTCTTGTTAAAAACTCTATATGCCCGGCTAGTAGTAGAGTACCCAAGGAAAATACCTTCATCACTTTTTGCATCAAATTTCTCAAGATTCTCCCGATCATTTAGGATATAACACTTGCTTCCAAACACTCGAAAATACTTTACTCTGGGCTTCTTTCCATTCCAAATCTCATAGGCGGTCTTCTTTATTCCTACTCGGAAGAATATTCTATTGCCAATGTGACATGAGATGCTCACGGCTTCTCCCTAAAACTTTTGAGGTATTTGCTTGTTAAGTAACATGACTCTTGCCATTTCCTGAATTACCCGATTCTTTCTCTCTACCACTCCATTTTGTTGAGGAGTTTTGGGGGCTGAAAATTCCTTTTTGATTCCATTCTTTTCATAGAAAGACTCAAATCTTGCATGCTCAAACTCTTTTCCATGATCACTTCTTATCTTGGCAATAAGGACCCCTTTCTCGTTTTGTAGTTTCTTGCAAAGAATTTCCAGCCTTTCACATGCTTCTAATTTTTCTCTAAGAAATTCAACCCAAGTGTATCTTGAGTAATCATCCACAATGACCATAATGTACCTCTTTCCCCTTAGACTTTCAGTTCTTGTAGGCCCCATTAGATCAACATGAAGTAACTCTAAACACCGTGAAGTAGCAATCACATTCACCTTGTGATGACTTGCCTTTGTTTGCTTTCCCATTTGACATGCACCACAAATAGTCTTCTTCACCTTTCCAAACTTAGGAAGTCCCTCAACTGCTTCAAGTTTAGACACTTTAGCTACTTGTTTGAAATTCGCATGCCCAAATCTGTGATGCCATAGTTCCAACATGTCAACGTAAGCACTTTTACACGAAATGGGTGCCATAGGAACTACTCCATAACAATTGTCTGTAGTTCGATTTCCCTCCAAGACTTGAATCCCTTCTTCATTGATGATTAAGCATCCCTTCTTAGAGAATTGGACAAGGAAATCCTCATCACATATTTGAGTGATGCTCAAAAGATTTGCCTTCAACCCTTTGATGTATAAAACATCTTTCAACAGAGGTAATCTAGGTATCTCAATGGTCCCTTTACCGAGAACTTGAGCATGACTCCCATCACCAAAAGTTACATAGTCACCAACCTTCTCTTTGAGTGTCTTAAACAGTGATTTATCCCCTGTCATATGACGAGAACACCCGCTGTCAAGATACCACAAGCATGAATTAAATACCTTCAATGAGGTGTGCACAAATAAGCTCACATGAGACAGACATTCTTGACCTTCAAACAGAATCTTATCTTCAATTTTCATGCTTCTATTAGATTGACCTTTCATTTTCAGACTATCAATCATCTCACACAACATTCTATTTTTTCTTTTGTATTTCTTAATCAATGATTTAGATTCAGATATGCTATTGTGTAAGATGTGATTCTTATTTTCAAAATATTTCAGCGTGTGAATAAATATCCTAGCATGTTTCTTTGTTTTTAACAACTCTACGAGTTCATTGTTAAGACACCCTTCAAACATACTCATAGAGTCATTTTCACAAACACTTAAACTACAATTCAGCATGGCATTTTCCATAACAGCATCCATAACAAAGGGGTCTAGGATCGCACTTAGGTAATTAAACCACAACAAGTGCACCTACTCTGATACCAATTGAAAGTTCAATTAGTGTAAAAACACCCTTGAACGTTTAGACCCCCAATTTACAAATTACCAATTCAAGCTTAATCAACCATGTGTTGGCTTTATTCCGTGACAAATTTGCTTATAATACAGCACTTAGAAACCCTATATTTAGGTGGGTATCATGTAAGGGTAGTGTGTGAGAGAGTGTGAAGAAATGCTCAAGACTGTGCAGTGAAGTAGGGACTCACGGCTGGATCTCGCGGGAGGCTCGCGGCTTGCAAGCCGCCAAAAGTTGCACACGCGCAGAGCATGCAAGGGAGCTGAACAGTCGTGCCAGCTGGAGCACTACAGGACAAAAATCCAGACTGGCCATTTAGTTAGCTCGTGGCTTGAACTCGCGACTCAATTAAGTCGCGAGGTCAAGTCGCCAGCCAGCCCTGTTTTTGGAAAAACTGACTTTTCGTATTCCATTCTCACACCAGTATAAATACCCCTCATTCCCACAAAATATGTATGGCTATTCAAAAAGAAAAACCCTAAGAGAGGTTTCTTCAAAATACCCACCCAAGTAGAGAGAGCTACTCATTCTTAGAGAGAAATCTTTGTAGTCTCTTCTCATTCCCTCTCTCATTGTCATACCTATTGAGAGGAGATTTCTATCCAAACACTACCCACACCCATTTAGAGTGTTGACTGTTTTTGGAGCTTTGGGAAGCATTGGAAGATGCCAAGGATGGCGGATGCTATGGATTATAGCGGAATCCGGTAAGCTAGAAAAGAAAAAGGTTCGACGCAACCTCGTTGGAGCAAGAAGCTTGGAGGGCTTAGGTACATCGGGTAGATTAGGCTTGAAGGGTCTATTACTGTTCATGTATCCCAACTACATTTTCTAGTGGATTATTGACCGCTTGGAGGGCGGCGGAGAGGTTTTACGCCGAGGGCTTCGGTTTCCTCTTCGATAACACATCGTGTGTTGTCCTTGTGTTTGCATCTCTCTTCCCTTAATCTTTGCCTTTTATTTTCTGCTGTGGATGTGATTTTAATTGGCTTAGATTTTTTACCAATTCTGTTTATAGTTTGTGTTCATTTTCCGCACACTAGTTGTTTGTCATAAAGCTTGAATTGGTTATTTTGTATTTGGGGGTCTAAACGTTCAAGAGTGTTGTATACACTATTTGAACTTTCATTTGGTATCAGAGCGGGTACACTTGTTGTGGTTTAAATATCTAAGTGTGATCCTTGACCCCTTGTGTTTATTTGCCATGGATTGTGCTTTGTATGCCTTTTTGCATGATTTGGTTGGTGATGAATGTAACATGCCACATGTTTGTGAAAATGCCTCTATGAGTGTTAATCCTCATAAGTGTGATGACGTGTTGTTTGAATCTATGGGTGTTGTTGAGAAACTCTTAAAGAAAAATGCTAAGAAGTTTCAAAAGAATTTGAGCAAGTTATTTTGTGAAAAGGATGATTTGATTGCTAAGCTCAATGAATCCAACAAATTGGTTGAGAAATATAAGAATCTTGTTGAAATTTCTCTTGAAAAGCTGAAAGAGTTTGAATGTTTAAATAAGAACTTGGATGCCAAACTTGTTTTGTCTAACAAACTTGTTGATGATCTTAAATCTGAAAATGAATCTCTTAAGATGCATGCCAAGTGTTTGATTGCTGAACCTGTCGCTAAAATGGAAGAAAATATATGTTGCAATCATGTTGTGGTACCCGATTTTGTGCCTATTGTGTGTTCTACCTCAAAGGACAAATCGATGTACATTCCTCCACACAAAAGAAATCAAAAAGTGGAGAGAAAGGCTCTTAAGCCTAAGCCTCTGTTTAGGTCCCATTCCAGGGAATTGAGTGGATCTAAGTTTGTTCCTACTTGCCACCATTGCGGTGTGATCGGTCACATAAGACCCCAATGCCCCAAGTTAAAAAGAGAACAAACCTTTGGTGTTAGATCCCTTCCCAAAAAGCCTAATGGACCTAAACACATTGTTTGTCACCATTGTGGTGCCTTTGGTCATCTAAGACCTCATTGCTCTAAGTTTCAAGCTCTTAAGAGAATCAAAAGAAAAGAGAAACTTGAGCTTTTTGGAAGTTGTGCTTTGAAAGCTAAACCGGATTGAATGGAAAATGGTAAGTTGTTGAAGAAAGTGGTTAATGCTCTCACCTCCTTGTCTATGTGCATCTCCGGTGTTCATTCTTCCAACCCTCGTCTCACTTCTCTTGAGACACTCATTCCAAACAATCGTTCCATTTGGATGAGGAAGGGTTCCTATGGTTGAGCTTTTGCTCTTTTGGTCCTTGATCTAATTCTTTCGATCTTTGTAGGACCCTTCATGCATTAAATGTCATATCTTCATGCATTTTGTGCATCTTGCATTTATTTGTATGCATTGTTTTGTTTTTGATCTTACTTTTATATTTCAGTTTTGTGTGAGTAAAAAATCCAAAACCACATAAAAAGTGAAAAATTTAAAAAGTTTGATCGTATATGTTTGAGCACATATCACATGTGAGTTTAGCCTTGTACCTTTGTACAAATGACTTTGTGCATTTATGAGCTTAGCTTGTTATTTTTGCACTTATATCTTTGTGGGAAAAATCTTGACATCTTTGTGTGATTGTTGTAAATCGATCTTCAAGCTTGTCATGAATGATTAGTCAATAGTCATGTTGGTTTTGATACATGCGTAGACTTGTGCTTATATCTCTTCCCACTCTTTTATTTTTATTGCTTAAAGAGCTCAATAAATGTAAATCTCAAAATGAAAAGAGATAATGAGCTGCTAAAGCCGTCGCACATACTAGTATTTGACTAGGAAAAAGGGAAAACGACTTATATGAAAATGTATGATGCCCAAAAAGTCAAAGGCTTGTTCATCAAATTGAAATATCACAAATTTCAAGCATCGATCTCAAAATGAGATGTTTTGATTCAAAATGATCAAATGTTATGAATTGTAAAGAAGCCAAATGAAAAGCTTCATCGTATGTAATCATTTTCTTGTGGGAGGTCATATATGTTCATTTCTATAATTGAGATAGACCATTTGAATTAGTACTAATTGTATATGACTTGATTGAATTGATCATTGAAGCTTCACTCTAGACTAAGGACTATTCCACATTTGATACACACACACAACACACATGCCTAATGTTCAATGAATGTCTTATTCATTTATTAGTTGTACTTGTCTAAATGTGATGTGTGTGTGCTCAATCATATATGGATTAATCCAAAAAGATTTTTTATCATTTTATTTGTTTTTGGAAGTGATTTTTATCACTCTTTGTGTTCATGTTTAGTGCTTGCTTTGTTTTTCATTGTTTAAACATGTTTTGTTTTAAAAAAAACAAGTGTCAGAATTTTTGGCCACTCATTTTGGCGGCTTGCACCAGCGAGTTTAAGCTGCGAGTTCATACAGAGGGGTTTCGCGACTCACTCGCGACTCGGCTCGCGACTCGCCAGTCGCGAAACGCTCAGAATCAGCTTTTTAAAGAGCTTTTTCGTGGGAAACTTGTTTTAAACCTCTCCCATCCTCTCTAAAACCCCTCTTTCAATATTTTTACATCAAAATCCAACCAATTTGAATGATTTTTCATTCCATTAACATCTCTAAGATAATTATAAACTCTTTTCATTAATTTTTATCCTTAGATTATGTTTTGGAGAATTTTGTGATCTTGGTTGAGATTTTTATCATAGAGGTTGGGAAAATTTAATTTTTGTCAAATTTCTTCATGGCATTGGTTTCTTTTGTTGATTTGCATTAGATGTTGGCCCCTTGTGGCAGAAAGAACATGTATTAAGGGTGATTTTCATGATGTTCATGCATTGTTTCACATTATTGTTCATAGTGTGCATGCTAGGTGTTTGATAAAATGCTTCTTAGGCATTTTCTCGCTTGTTTGGACTCCGAATAGTACCAAACTTTGGGGTTTCTCATGTTTCCTCATTAGGAACATGTTTGATTCATTGGTTGTGTATTTTACACACCTTGCCTCACATGTGCATTTTTCATGCATTGGTCATGCATTGCACTTAGTCACCTATTGTACACACCTTTGCTACCCTTGTCATGCATTGGTCTTTTACCTTGCTTCTTCATCCTAGCATGTCATGTTTACCTTTTGCTTTGTAGCATTTTACTTTGTCTTAGGTTTGAGCTTCATGTTCTCATTCTTCTCGCACCCCTCATGCATCATTAGCATTGTTCGTACCTTCATCTCTTGCCCTCGTTTCTTCTTGACCCTTTGTCTATTCCTAACAAAAAGGGGGAGAGTATACTCTAGAGAATATACCGGAGTGTTTTGTCATTTCTATATGACTCTTGTGCACATCCTTAGGGGGAGAAATTCTATTTCTCATGCACATTTGTAGGGAGAAAGATATTCCATAGGGGAGATGCATATACCAAGGGGGAGAAGACATTGAGATAATAAGAAAACTTTGTTCTGTTTGTTTTCTTGTTGGCTTTATGGTGCTTTGAGTTATGCTTTGTAGTTTTCATCGCATCATGTTTTTGTTTTGGACATGCATATATCTCTATGTTATTGTGCTTCATTGAATGCATGTTTGGATGATCATTTGCTTTGTTATGTGATCATTGTAGTCATTTCTATATGACTGTTTTTGGTGTATGATCAAGTTGCTCACATGTTTCACATCATGTTTACTTGATCACAATTTACTTGTTACATTATACTTGTCCTTTTATTACTTGCTTTACCTTGAGGGTCTAATGTGTTTTGTGCAAGTGTTTCAGGTTTCAAGTATATATGCTCCAAGTGCATCACAGCTTCTCATCACTTTGAAGGGGAGAAACTTTAAGCACTTTTAGTTTATATTCTTTAAGTTTATATTCAGTATTTTGTGGTTTGTACCCATGTTGCTTTTGTAAGCTTTTAGGGTTTGTTTTCATTTGTAGGCTTTATGGTTTGTACCTTGCTTTATACAGCCTTTTATACTTTGTTTAAATCAGTACTTCTATCTAAATGTATTGCATTTTCTTTTAAGTACTGTCACTCTTGTGCTCTTGTAGGATTGTTCCTAGATGCATATACTTAGTGTATTATGCATTGGTTGAGTGTTGGGCATACAAGTAACTTGCATTGTTCTTGTTAGCTTGTATGTTCAAGTGTTCATTCCAAGTATGAATGAGCATTGTGATCACTACCTTGTAGTGATTACTTGTTTGATCAAGCCATGGTTTGTTTCTTATCTTCATCCTTGCTTGATCACCTTATGCTTGTTTCATATGCATTTCATGTATTCTGCATACAATGATCATGGTGTATTGTTGTGTTTCAGGAGTTTCATGTTCATATGATTCAAGAGCTGCTCAGCTTCTAGATTTAGGTGTGAGTGAGTTTTGCCATTGTCCCAAACTCACGTTTAAGTCTAGAGTCTGTTTTAGGGTGTTTTGTCACAGAATAGCCAAAGGGGGAGATTGTAAGGTTGAATTTAATCAACCATGTGTTGGCTTTATTCCGTGACAAATTTGCTTGTAATACAGCACTTAGAAACCCTGTATTTAGGTGGGTATCATGTAAGGGTAGTGTGTGAGAGAGTGTGAAGAAATGCTCAAGACTGTGCAGTGAATTAGGGACTCGCGGCTAGATCTCGCGGGAGGCTTGCGGCTTGCAAGCTGCCAAAAGTTGCACACGCGCAGAGCATGCAAGGGAGCTGAACAGTCGTGCCAGCTGGAGCACTACAGGACAAAAATCCAGACTGGCTATTCAGTTAGCTCGCGGCTTGAACTCGCGACTCAGTTAAGTCGCGAGGTCAAGTCGCCAACCAGCCCTGTTTTTGGAAAAACTGACTTTTCGTATTCCATTCTCACACCAGTATAAATACCTCTCATTCCCACAAAATATGTGTGGCTATTCAGAAAGAAAAACCCTAAGAGAAGTTTCTTCAAAACACCCACCCAAGTAGAGAGAGCTACTCATTCTTAGAGAGAAATCTTTGTAGTCTCTTCTCATTCCCTCTCTCATTGTCATACCTATTGAGAGGAGATTTCTATCCAAACACTACCCACACCCATTTAGAGTGTTAAGTGTTTTTGGAGCTTTGGGAAGCATTGGAAGATGCCAAGGATGGCGGATGCTATGGATTATAGCGGAATCCGGTAAGCTAGAAAAGAAAAAGGTTCGGCGCAACCTCGTTGGAGTAAGAAGCTTGGAGGGCTTAGGTACATCGGGTAGATTAGGCTTGGAGGGTCTATTGCTGTTCATGTATCCCAACTACATTTTCTAGTGGATTATTGACCGCTTGGAGGGTGGCGGAGAGGTTTTACGCCGAGGGCTTCGGTTTCCTCTTCGATAACACATCGTGTGTTGTCCTTGTGTTTGCATCTCTCTTCCCTTAATCTTTGCCTTTTATTTTCTGCTGTGGATGTGATTTTAATTGGCTTAGATTGTTTACCAATTCTGTTTATAGCTTGTGTTCATTTTCCGCACACTAGTTGCTTGTCATAAAGCTTGAATTGGTTATTTTGTATTTAGGGGTCTAAACGTTCAAGAGTGTTGTATACACTATTTGAACTTTCAGCAAAGATAAAGGGAAGAGAGATGCAAACACAAGGACAACACACGATGTGTTATCGAAGAGGAAACCAAAGCCCTCGGCGTAAAACCTCTCCGCCACCCTCCAAGCGGTAAACAATCCATTAGAAAATGTAGTTGGGATACATGAATAGCAATAGACCCTCCAAGCCTAATCTACCCAGTGTACCTAAGCCCTCCAAGGTTCTTGCTCCAACGAGGTTGCGCCGAACTTATTTCTTTTCTAGCTTCCCGAATTCCACTACTTGACCATAGCATCAACCAATGTAAATTGGTTCCTTCCTAACTGCTTCCCAGAACACCAAATAGCCTCTCACAGTAATGGATATGGTGAGAAAAGGTTTTGGTAAAATGCCTCTCAAGGATTTAACAATGGAGAGGAAGAGAGTTGAGGAATTTGAAGAGTCTCTTATGTAAAGATTGTGAATGAATCAATCTTGTTTTACTCTAGGGTTTCTCTCTCAAAATTCTCTCTGGAAGCTCTCATTCTTTCGTGGGTATAAGGGATATTTATACTAGGGTGAGAATGGAATGTGAAACGTCAGGTTTTTCAAAACAGGACTGGCTCGCAGCTTGGCCTCGCGGCTTGACTGAGTCGCGAGATCCAGCCGCGAGATAATAGAACGGCCAGTTGTCCTATTTTGTCCTGTAGTGCTTCAGCTAGCATGACGCTTCAACTTCTGGCATGCTTGGCACGTGTGCTGCTTCTGGCGGCTTGTAGCCACGAGTCACCCTGCGAGATCTAGCCGCGAGACTCTGTTTTCTTGCACACTCTTGAGCATTCAACACTCTATCTCACTCACTACCCTTACAACAAACCCACCTAAATACAGGGTTACTAATTGCTGAATTACAAGCAAATTTGGCATGGAATAAAGCCAACAAGATGGTTGATTAAATTCAACCTTACATATCTCATCCATCATCACTCTTGCAACAAGTTAACTCTAGGAGGAAATAATTGTCAACCTAATACCATCACTCTTAAGCAAGTTTCTCAAGCTTATTTCCATACCTAACTATGGTCTTACATAGTTCAACTCATAATTTCTCTAATATTGCTTTAAACAATAAAATTAAATTAAAAATTATTTCTTACTTTTAAATTATAATGGACCATAGGTTTTGTGGAATTTATACCTCATAAAAGTATAAACAAGTGAAAAATTAGCTATATCTTACGGGGCAACATGTGAACAAATTTAAAAAGTTGATTTTTTTTTTTTTTACTTAAAGAAACTTGAACAATCTCAAAAACAAAAAAAAAAAAAAAAAAAAAAAAAAAAAAAACCGACTTGGTATCAATTGTTTAACGTTAATTTAGTGATTATTTGGTATAATCATTTGGGGAGTAATTTTTATATTCTATATTTCTATAACATCAACAATCCTAATGAGAAGCATATAAAAATTCCTATGTAGGTCTGAACCATCTTTATGAATGCATACCATGACAAAAATAGTTGCTTCAATTGCATCTTCAGTTGGTGATAATTTTTTGTATTCTACTGACAAAATTGAGATTGATTTCATCATCGAGTTACATAATTTGTCTACTTGTAACCGATGATCGATTATGGTGACATATTTTGTCTATTGGCGTGACCAAACATTAAATTGGTAAAATCCCATTACAACAAGCTAGATATTCATTCTCAAAAAACAAAAAAACAAAAAAACAAAAAAAAAAACAAAAACAAAAAAAAACATAGATATTAGTAATTGTTTTCTTAAACGGAATAAAATACAAAGAGAGGTTAGGTAAGAGGCAAAGGGTTCTTTTGCCTTTTCGTGAGCTAGAAGAACAAACAAATTAAGAAACTAGATTTGGAATAGGGCAGCATCACAAATCATTCCACAAATATATATATATATATATATATATATATATATATATATATATATATATATATTTATATATATATATTTGAGATTGTGGATGTATGAAAACTGAGAGCTTGGGAGCAGCAGTTAGATTTTTCTTCTATTTTACTTTTAGGACTTGTTTGGATTGAAAAGGTGTGGAGGGGAGTAGATTCATAGACTTTATTAACATATAGTTGAATTCTACCATACCATTCCAAGCAAGTTAATCTACAAGTTCCACTGCGTGTTGCTTGATTCCAATTGCAAGTTGCAACCTAAAGATCAACTTCTTTATTTTTTTACTTTACTAAGGATGGTGTCTAGAACTCTTTGAGCTATGATTATTCTCTTGGGTATGTGTAGTCCTTCCTCTTCCACACACCAGATAACTACAATGATGAATCCCTTAAAAATTTTAGCCCAAGATGCTAACTACGAATTTTGAACTGGCTTGCTAACATACCTAGATTAAATTTGAAGGTTATATATAACTCCTTCCAAAAAAGAAGCATCAACAATGGCCATACTTCCTTAAATTCCCACACACCCGTCATTTGATAGGATTTCCATGCAGAGGTTGTTTATCAAGAAGTCATTATACTTTTATATGGGAAAAATTACAATTTATTTCTTGTCGATTGGTTTTTTCACAATCTAGTTCACAAACTTTCACCCTTAAAGTTTAGATGAAATTGAAACCATTAGGTTCTATATAATTAACATTTTGCATTTTGTGAACAACTTTACCCCTTATTTTTTTAGTTGGATAAATTACAATTAGCCCTTTGTGGTTTGCCCTTATCATAATTTAGTTACACAAGCTTTTCAATAGATACATTTTGTCACCTTTTTCTTTAATAAGATGTGATTCAATTCATTAAAGTATGAAAGATGGACAATCTGCCTTGCAAATAGACTCTAAAAAAGGTGGCAGATTGTCCTTTTTGAACAAAAGGTTTGAGAGGAACTCAAAGAGAACTTTGCAGCAGCATGGGCTGCGAAATTGTAGGTCCTCTTAACCCAAACAAAAGATAAACTAACGAAGGAATTTAAATAACTAAGGAAGTTAGGGATCACGGTGTACTTGAACCAATTCAGATGGAGATCATTAGATGACAGAGGATCGAAGCAGGCTTTAGCATCCCCTTCAATGATTACTTGATTCCAGGTTTCACAACTTGTGATTTGCACTGCGTATAGTATGGCTATGGTTTCAGCTTGTAAAGTTTAAATGTTTTTTTTTTTTTTTTTTTTTTTTTTTTGTCCACATCCGCTGTACACGTGAGAAAAATGTTTATTTTGGACGAAATCTTAAAGATTATATTTTATTCCAAACTTTAGAAGTTCAATGCACAATTGAAAACTTGTGAGTTGAAATGTGATAAGACCAACCACATGGGTAATTTCTGCTCTAAAGGAATTGTCTTATCATGTGAGAAAAACATTTATTTTGGACGAAATCTGAACAAATATATTTTATTCCTAACTTTAGAAGTTCAATGTACAAATTGAAAACTTGTGAATTAAAATGTGACAAGGCCAATCACATAGGTCATTTCAACCCTTAGAAATTGTCTTATCATGTGAAAAAAAAAGGTTATTTTGAATGAAATCTTAGCGATTTTATTTTATTCCAAACTTTAGAAGTTTGATGTACTGATTGAAATGTTGTGAATTGAAATGTGAGAAGGCCAACCACATGGTTAATTTCAGCCCTTAGAAATTTGTCTTATCATAACAGGCTGTGATCATAAATAAACCCGTTATAAAAGTCCACTTATGGACAATGAAGAAGCTTGGGTTCCCAAAAAAAAAAAAACACCATAAACCGTGCCATTTGTTTGTGTTTTCAAGAATGGTGCCAATGGCTACATACTTTGTCATGATTTTTACCAATATATGAAGTTATAAACATGGAATACAACCTTAAACTGATGTGTATGAAACAATTAGCCATTTAACATCATGTAAAACTAGAAGGAGAAAGTTGCAAATAACATTACAAATTCAACAAAGTCGAGTACGAACAGGTTCTCATAACATAGTTTTCCAGCTATGAAAGAAGCACTAACCAAAATAGAAGCACCTTTTTTCCTTCCATGTTAAAGTTGGGAGGGATTGAGTTGAAGAGAGAAAAAAGAAAAGTAGAGGCAAGCTTCAAAGTCGTTTGGCCTAACAGCCTACACCCATTGGTGAAAGCCCTTGACAGCTACATCAATACTATCAAACTTATGTTTATAATAATCTCAAGGTTAATGCTAGACTAATCCTATGATTAGTTTGCCTTCTTTACAAGTATGTGGACCTACAATAGGTTGGGGTTTGGTTCTCGAGGGCTGTGATATCTCTTACAACACCGGGGCACGCATGACACAAAGTGGCACGTTGACATGGCTAGGGCTGACATGACAGTACCCATTGATGCCATGTGGTGGCTTTGCAATGATTATCAATGTAGAAGCACCTAAAATCAAGGCACATGATTTTTATATCATCCAGCTGAGAAGAGAACCCAAAACAAAGGGCCTTATTTGGTTTCATCAGTGGCTAACCATCCCAACCATAAAGTGGACAAAAAACCATTTCCAATATTTTGATCAAGGTGCCCTCTCTGGTGCAAGGGCTATCTCAACAAGCCATAACGGTTCTACTGCATCATTTCCCCCAACTGCATCTCAATTCATTGTATTTGTTCTTTCATCCACAATCACCACATCAACCTTTATGTAGATGGCTTGAGCCTTCTTGACACCACCTAAATTATCTAATTCCATAACCATCTCTTGTCCCAACCATAGTGCCACACTACACATCTCCAACCGCCGTTTGAAGCCTTTTTGCATTTTTTACCAACTCATCATTGAATTCTTATATGCCATATCCCCTGCAGCCAAAAATTTATTATTATTATTCATGATCATCAGCGTAAGTTATTTATATGGCTAATTTCAAAAGAATCTCCATCTTTTCTTCCTATTTCAATGCAAAAAAGGCTGAGAAAACCTTTTCGATATAAAAGCTGAAATACCAAAGGGGATTTAATCTTCTTAAGGATGATTCAGTCACCCTCACCCTCTAGAACATGAATTTCATGATTCAACATAATTCATAAAATTTAAAGCTAAATCTCTACACCAAATACAATTGAATAAGACCTAGTTTTTCTACCAAAAAAGAAAAAAAGACAACCTAGTTTGACCTTCAAACTTCATTAAAAAAAAGAAAAGTTTTGACCTTGAAATAGAAAGAATGTATCATTGAAATAAGCAGGGTTAATCCGGACCAATACACCTTACAAATATTTGCAATCAAGCAAGATCAAATGGCCAAGATGAAAGCTGAAGTGATTAGACAAACAACACAAAAGTTGGACCTAATTAATTTTGATTGATGTTAATGAAAATCGAGACTATTTAAGCTAAAATTTTAGTTGTTTCTATTTTCATTGACTATGATTTATTTTCTATAGTCAATTGATTATGAAGTTTTTTATTTTTAATACGCAGTTATTTTATGTCCTTTCTTAATGTAACTTTTTATTTTTTGTTGAGAAAGTTCTTAATGTAACTTGAGAAGTGAGAACCCTATTTAAAGCACCAGGATTTAGTAATGTTTCGTTTTGCTTGAGTAAAAAGTCTTTTGGAATTTTCCCCCCAATAGATTAGTGTTGATTTCAAGTAATCCTAAGAACTGACTCCCAAATTGTAGCTATCTTTTTATGCTTGATATTGACTCCAAGCAACCTATCCATAATCTCTGAGAATTTTGAATTGCATCACTCTGTTTCATATATCACCTTTGGAATCACAAATTGTAGATCAACAGATTAAAGAAGTGTTTTTTTTTTTTTAATAAGTAACATAAATTTTATTTAAAA
The DNA here is from genome assembly GCA_028535165.1 of Quercus tomentella. Taxonomy (NCBI): domain Eukaryota; kingdom Viridiplantae; phylum Streptophyta; class Magnoliopsida; order Fagales; family Fagaceae; genus Quercus; species Quercus tomentella. The sequence continues at coordinate 43,515,919 of JAPQVY010000012.1, read as the reverse complement.
AATAAAAAACTTAGCCCATGTACATAGGAAAATGTACTAAAGGGGCAAAAACTTCAAGAAACCAAATTACAATGATCAAGCAAAACAGGAAGGGTAGAACAAAAGGGAAACAAAGTTCCTCACTTCCTCTAGGTATTAGGAGACGTAGATATTATTGGAAAAGCCAGGAGAGCTTAAATATAACAATCTGAGAATAGAGTGTAAGGAATGGGAATAATTGGCTATGCGTTGTAGGATAGAAATGCCAGTTGTAGTAATGTCCAATGCAGTTAAACTCCTAGGAATGCTCTACCGGTGTCTGAATTGCTCAAAGTTTGTCTAGTTGTTAAGTAACAGGCATGTACGGAAGAAGTATGACCTCATCAACATTGGAAAAGCCATGAGTATATATCAATGACATTTGAAAGAAGCGGTGAGTTGAGGAAAATGGATAAGATATCAGGTCGTTTCTCATATAATTGGATAGGTTTTTCATTAAAGAAATGGCAATATTCAGTTGGAAGAGCAGAATTTCATATAGACTATAATTAAGCAAATGACTCAAACATTACTTGCCTGGGATACTCTATAGCAACCATGCTAAAAGAGGTGCAAGTTACAACCATCTATAACAATTGCACCTAAAAAATGAAAGGAACTATAATGTTTTTTGACAATGAAGTCTATTATAACTTATAAGACATTTTACAGCCAGTCTCTAAGCTGTTTCAGAGATTAAAGGAAATTCTCTAAAGCTTTATAAGTGCAAGGATCTTGTCAAATCTGAATCAACTCAGAGTTTCATTTTCTTAATGAAGAGAACAATTAGGGCTTAATAGTACAGCTGCCATAAAATCGTAAATCTCAGAAGAAAATAAATTTTAAAAGCTGATTGACTGAATAATATATCTAAGAATAAACTCTAATACCGACTATAATACGGTAGTGTTCCTTAAAGTGAGATTTATTGGCTAAACGAGCATTTTTTAATAACTATCTGATAATTTTCAGAGTTGAACCATGTAAAACCAATTATAAGAGCATTGTTCAATAACTAGGTATCCACGACTTGATACTTCAAAGTCAAAATCTATTGCCAATAACTATCTAATACCAACTATAATCAACCATTATTGAAAGCAAATCTCTTAGTAAAATTAATAAATTAAAAACAAAAAAACAAAAAAAGAAAAAAAAAGAAAGAAAAGATTTTGCAAGGTGTTTGATAAAGTTTCCTTGGTGGCTTAAACTATCTTGCACTTCTATATAATTCCCTAACAGAGATCAAACAACATAACAACAAGAAACTTCACCCATTATTAGCAAAAGTTATAGTTATAGTTATGTATATAAAATTGAAACCCATCCTGTACGTAGATAAACTATGCCCGAAAATTGCACATTTTTTCTCAAAATCAATTTCTATAAAACAAATGTTGATGTAGGCATCTTGCTTATGATATTTGTGACCCCTAGTATGTACGTAAAGCTCTTCGTATCTTTGCAAACTAGCATTTAAACATGGAGTATAGAACAGTTACCACTCCAAAGAGTCAGGGTAGGATAGGAAGCTCCACTTCATCAAAGGAAAAGAAACTGACCCGTCCATACTCTACATGGCAAAACCGCAAAGGAATGGCCCCACATTGCCTCTCAAGGACTTCAATATCTGCTATGGATGGTAGATCACCCCTGCAAGAGAAGGCAAGCATAAAAGATTCAAAAACTTTTTGACCAGGATATGCATATCAATTAATAAGTTACAGATCTCTTTCAAAGCAACTGGAGAGAACAAGTTTTGATGGATTAATGAAGGGGATTTTTGGGAATTAGCATAGTAAGGGGGTTCTGTATAGTAAGTTAAGCAACGTTACAAACGATTAAAGAAAATAGCATCTCGAGTTTTAGAAACTCGAGATATTGTTTAAAACTTGTAAGGTTGAATTTATTCAACCATCTAATTGGTTTTATTCCGTGCCAAATTTGCTTGTATTTCAGCATTTAGTAACCCTGTATTTAGGTGGGTTTGTTGTAAGGGTAGTGAGTGAGATAGAGTGAAGATTGCTCAAGAGTGTGCAAGAAAACAGAGACTCGCGGCTGGATCTCGCGGGTGACTCGCGGCTGCAAGCCGGCAGACGCAGCACACGTGCCAAGCATGCCGGAAGGTGAACAGTCATGCTAGCTGGAGCACTACAGGACAAAACAGGACAACTGGCCATACGGTTATCTCACGACTGGATCTCGCGACTCAGTCAAGCCGCGAGGACAAGCCGCGAGCCAGCCCTGTTTTGAAAAACATGACGTTTCACATTCCCCTCTCACCTCAGTATAAATACCCCTTATACCTACAAATGAGAGAGAGCTTCCAGAGAGAATTTTAAGAGAGAAACCCTAGAGCAAAACAAGATTGAACCATCTACAATCTTTACATTAGTGTCTCTTCAAATTCCTCAACTCTCTTCCTCTCCATTGCCAAATCCTTGAGAGGCCTTTTTACCAAAACCTTGTTCTCACCATATCCATTACTGTGAGAGGGTTGTTTGGTGTTTTGGGAAGCAGTTAGGAAGGAACCAATATTCATTGGTTGATGCTATGGTCTAGTAGCGGAATCCGGGAAGCTAGAAAAGAAAAAGGTTCGGCGCAACCTCGTTGGAGCAAGAAGCTTGGAGGGCTTAGGTGCACTGGGTAGATTAGGCTTGGAGGGTCTATTGCTGTCCTTGTATCCCAACTACATTTTCTGGTGGATTATTTACCGCTTGGAGGGCGGCGGAGAGGTTTTACGCCGAGGGCTTCGGTTTCCTCTTCGATAACACAACGCGTGTTGTCTTTGTGTTTGCATTTTCCTTCCCTCTATCTTTGCCTTTTATTTTCTGCTGTGGTTGTGATTTTAATATGGTTTAGATAGTTTTGTCCAATTCTACATTATATCTTATGTTCATTTTCCGCACACTACTTGTTTGACATAAAGCTCGAATTGGTTAATTTGTTAATTGGGGGTCTAAATGTTCAAGGGTGATTTTACCCTATTTGAACTTTCAAAACTCGACTATTAGAAACTCGCTTTCCACTTGTCTTGCACTTGCTGATTTGGACAAAAAGCCATATAGATCTTGATCTTAAAGACTCGATTTCTATAAAATAAAAATCGAGTCTTATAGACTCGATTTTCTTAGAGATAAACGTTTTTATACTAATAGATATCGAGTATTAGAAACTCGATATTTAGTTAAAATTTGCATAGAACTCGAGTCTTATAGACTCGAGTTCTGCGGGGGAAAATTTTATAAATACAGCTGCACGCATCAGGTACACGCACAGATAAAAATTTTATCAGCCCTCACTTTCTCACCCATAACACTTAGCCTCACTAACTCACTGCCTCACTCACCCATAACTTTCACACTACATTGCCTCTCACTCTCACTCACCACATTGCCTCTCTCACTGCTCCTCTCTCTCAACAAATTCATATCTAAGGTAAGGGTTTTTTGATTTGATTGTCATTGTAGTTGGGTATTATTTGTTGTTGGGTGTGGGTTAAAGAGTTTGACTATTTATTTTGTAAATAGTTAACATAACTTAGTTAAGATACCAATATTGTGAATTATAGACCTTTGTTTTGTTAGTGTCAATTTTTTGAGTATTTATTTGCATGGTTTTTGTTATCATTATTTTATTCATCATTTCTAGGCTCTTATTTTTATCATGATCTTACAAGTTTTTTGACTTTATTCATCATTGTTTTGGATACGAAATGAGTAGTGAATGAATTGTAATGAATGGATATGTAATCATGCCCTTTGAATGAGTATGGAATGGGTATGTAATGAAATGAGTGACTTACTCTCTTCGAATGAATTGTAATGAAATGGGTATGTAATTCATGCCCTTTGAATGTGTAATGAAATGGCTTTTTTTGTATTGGGTATGAAATGGGTATGTAAATGTTATGGGTATGTAATTAGATAAAATGTTGTATACTTTTACAAAGATTTTGGCTTTTTTTTTTTTTTTTTTTTTTTTTTTGTATTGGGTATGAAATGTCGTCTTAACATGACGGAAAAAGGATTTGGGTATGACATGTGTAACGAATGTGTAATGAAATTCATACCCTTTGAATGAATTGAAATTTGTACTTTGTATAGTTTGACTAGATAAAATGTTTTTTAACTAACATAGTAACTTGACTCTAACAGGTTCACAATGTCTGAAATTGATATAATCCTATACCACGGTGGTCCGCTTAAGAATGCCAACGCGAACAAAGGATTGCCATTTAAAGGGCCGGGTATAAAGACCTATTATACTCAAATTGATCGTAGGTTGAAGACCCTTGATGAATTGAAGATGATAGTTATAGAAGAATTGTGTGCGAATCCTACTGTACACAACATACAAATTACTTATCGTATGTCACACAAAGTCCCGAAGCACCGGATTAATTACAAGTATATGGCGATAGAAACAGACAAACATGTAAAGATCATGTTTGACAAGTTGGAGAGAATATCTGCAGTAAATGGTATTGAGTTGTACATACAGTTGGAGCTGTGTGCAGAAGTTGGTATCGTGGAAATCAAACAAACAACCACAAGTTTACAGGTTACAGTTCCGGATGCTCAATATGAGTATTCTACACATGTAGAGGATGGTGATGTTCATGCCGAGGATGACAATGATGATGATGATGATGATGAAGATGATGACGATGACTATGTTGATGAGATTACTACCATTAATAGTGAAGATTTTGTCGATAGAGATGAGTATGAAGAGAGGATTGAACAAGCGGACTTTGGGGACTTTGAGGGGGACATTGATAATGATGAGACATTGGACAATAGTGAACCTGATGCAAACAATTTCATTAGTGTCCAAAACATTACAAACACAATCCTTGCCTAGCACCTCCTGTTTTGTCATTTTCTGCAAATACTTGGGAAAATATGGTTAATCCTTCACATATTGAAATACCATTTGTGTTTACTTGGAAAGAGGGGATGAATTTGTGCAAAAGGTTGACTTTTGCCAATAAAGTGGAGGTGAAGCGTGTATTAACAATTTGTGCCCTCAAGGAAAACAAACATTTTATGATTAATAGGTTGACGAAGAAAAAACTTTGTGCGAAATGTGTGGATGAGTCATGCAAGTGGTATGTCTGCGCGGTCATGAAGCCCAATCTCCACGAACTATGGATGGTCACCGTGTATGTGGGTCCTCACACGTATATACCGATTGGGGTGCGAAATGATGGCAGAATGATGAATTATAATTTTATTGCATCAGACATCCTTAAGAAGTTATGTGAGGATCACACTACCCCAATTAAGCATTTCAGATCTATAATAGAGTCAAAATATGAGGGTCATAAGCCTTCTTACTACAAGGTATGAGATGCGAAACAAAAGACGATTAGGAAGATGTTTGGGAATTGGGAAAAGTCTTACCAAAAGTTGCAAAAGTTGCTAATGGCATATATTGATCAAGATCCGACTACCCAAGTGTTCTATCATACCACACCCACCGATGAAGATGACATCGTATTTTTGCATTATGTGTTTTGGTCTTTCGGTCCATGCATTAATGGATTCAAATATTGCAAGCCGGTTATCAGTATTGATGGGACCCATCTATATGGTAAATATCAGGGAAAGTTGTTGGTCACAATGGCAACCGACACTAACAACAAGTTATTCCCTCTCGCCTTTGCTGTTGTGGATTGTGAGCCAGGGTCTAGTTGCAGGTGGTTTTTATAATGCCTTAAAGATATGATTGGCCACGTGATATCTGACAAAAGCATTTGCATAATTTCTTATGACCATGTAAAGGTCAAGGGTGACAACTGCAGTCAGCAAAAAAAAAAACGGAGCACCTAACAACGTATCTTCATAGACCAAGAACTACAATACTTTCAAATCAAGCAAATCCCAAAGAGTTAAACAGAATCTTCCATGTGAGATAGTAAGAACAAATCTATATGCTAAAGTTGAGTATAGAACAAAGAAAACCCATGAAAGTAATGTCACTTTGAACCCAAGAAATTGTTGCAAACAACTTCAACTGTAAAAAAATCACAACAAAATAAGGTATCAAAACTCAAAAGCCTCAATTTTTTTTAAATTTTTTTTGTAATTATAACCTAAGAACAAAAATAAGAGCACAAACAAAAGCACAAATTTCTCTAATTTTGAGCCCAATGAAGAAATTTGCATCATTTCTACGCAAACTATAAGTAAAGACATATTACATTGCTCCAAAGAGACAGAGTTTTGCAACATTTGTAACCACCCCATAACAAAGATTTTACTAACATAAATCACAGCAAGTAAACACATATCAAGCATTATTACCCAGAAACCAACAAAAAACAGAGACAAAAACAGAACATGCTAGCAACCCAAATCATACAACAAGTAACAAAACAAATCCGTCTAACTTAAATCTTACACTAACAAGAAAAACTAAAGCACTAACAAGGGAAATTATCAAACACAAACACTTGGGCTAAACCCAGATGGAATAATTATTTAAAAAGCTCAAATTTTAATAAGAAAAACATACCTTCAAACTTGAAAAAATATGAACTTCCGTTGGTAGGGACAAAAGGGATTTTCAAGGTATGGGTGAGGGTTTCGTCTAAAGCCGATTGTGAGGAAAAAGGAGAGCGTTTGAGGGTGAGGGTGATTTTTGTTGCACGCCGAAGGGTTGAGGGTGACTGATTTGGGTGTTTGAGTGAGAGTGTTTGAGAGACTGTTTGAGTGAGGCATTTGAAAGTGGGTTAGAGTGTATATTGTGCAGATTTCGAGTCTTATAAACTCGATTTCTATGTGGCTAAATTTCGTCCACCTGGAAAATTTGTCCACGTAAATGTAATGACAAACACCACAAATCAAGTTTTAAAAGCTCGAGTTCTAACTATATCTCGAGTTTTTAAAACTCGAGATGTTAGTTTCCAATATTGTTTTACAACGTGACAACTAATGAAAATGTTAGATATTTAAGGGTAAATGGAAAAAAAAAAAAATCAATTAATGAAATATGATACCAAATTTTACTGATCTTCTTTAAGCAAAAATTACTTTTACTTTGGGGATTACAATTTAACACTTTTCAGAGATTATATGGGTCTATCTTTGCAGAATGCCAATTTCCACTTAAAATTTAAATATGATTATAAACTGAGTAATCTCTATATATTAAGAGGATTCAGAAAGTTAGTTATTGTCTTTTTAATTTCCAAAAATACACATAATTTAATTAACTTATCCTTATTCTTAAAATTTTAAAAAATAAATAAAAAAAGGTTAATCTCTATATATTAAGAGGATTCAAAAAGTTAGTTATTGTCTTTTACACACTAATAGATATTATCTTCATACTAATTGAAAACAAAAACAAATGTCTGATAGTCAAGAGTTGAAAAATCCTACCATAATGTAGTTATTTCTATCCCATATTTCAAAAATGTTACAAATAGGAATTATAAGCATGCTTCACATTATGCTAACACATGTATGGGATTATAAAAGACAAAAATGCCTTCTACCCACATTTCTAAAAAAGTAGAAAACGTGACTTATTTAATATATACAAATAAGTAATAAAACAATAAAATCATACTAACTAGAGGCTTGATCTACAGCATCCAAAAATTGAACATTTAATTTCCATAGAAACTGTAAAGTTGTAATTTACAACTAGTTTATGTTGGCTTTAATTTCGTGTCAAATTTGATTGTAATATTGTTCAATCTTATGTACCTTGTATTTTATGTGGGATTTACTTATAAGGGTTATGTGTGAGAAAGAGTGCGTGAAGACTCAAAGCAATTGAAGACTAAAGCAGTTTTTGCGGGTACCTCGCAAGTAGGCTTCCCACGAAGTGAAACATGTGCCCTGCACATGACTCGAATGCGAAGAGTTAGGACAGGATAGAAACAGCTGGTTTTTGCAAGTGTCTCGCGGGTAAGGCCTTCTCGTGGGATACCTGCGAAACATTATGTTTTGCAAAACTGTCATATCTAATACACACTATCTGTACTCACACTATATATGCCCCTATTACCCACAAATGTTGAGGAGTGCTTCTGAGAGAAAACCCTAGTCATTATCCTTGAGAGTTAGAGATTGTTATACCCACATTTCTCTACACAATCCACTATGGTTTTTCCTCAACTCCTACCTCTCCAATTTCATATCCTTGAGAGGTTGATAGCCCAAACACTTACCACACCCTTTCAGATTGTTAAGTGAGGTTTTGGTGTTGTTGGGAAGCACTGGAAGAAGCCTAGCTTTGGCGGATGCAATCGGGCGTATTGTGGGATCCGAAGAGCTAGACAAGACATGGTTCCGAGAAACCTTGTTGGAGTAGGAGCTTGAAGGGCTTAGGTGCATTGGGTAGATTAGGCTTGGAGGGTCTCTTGCTACTCGTGTATCCCAACTGATTGTCTAGTGGATTGATTTACCGCTTGGAGGGCGGTGGAGAGATTTTACGCCGACTACTTTGGTTTCCTTTTCGATAACACATCTACATGTTATCTTGTATTTGCATTTTTCTTCCCTACTCTTTTAGCTTTCATATTACTGCTGTGTTGTATTGAATATGGCTTAGAGTAGTTATATTATTTATCTGCTCACATTTACTCTATTCCGCACTTAGTATAAGTTAGAATAAAATCAATCGAGCCGTAATTTTTAATTTGGGGGTCTAAACAGCTCTTGTGTTTTAACACAAATCTGAGCTTTCAATTGGTATTAAAAGGGGTACACTTGCTGTGGTTTTATTACTTAAGTGTGATTCTAGACCCCTTTGTGATGGACCGATCACAATCGCTCAATGCTCCACCATTCTTTGATGGAAGCAACTATGCGATTTGGAAAGTCCGTATGAGGGGATTCCTGTGTGCTATAGATGAGTCGGTATGGGACTCCGTCGAAAATGGGTATGTTAAACCCACGACAGCCAAGTCTGAATGGGACAAGGCAACTCTTACTTTGGCAAATGCAAATAGTAAGACTATTAACGCTATATTCTATGGTGTGTCTACTGATTAATTTCACAGGATATCGCATGTGGAGACCGCCAAGGAAGCTTGGACGATTCTTGAGACTACTTATGAGGGTACCAAGAAAGTTAAGGACACAAAACTCTAGATGCTTACTATCAGATTTGAAGAGCTCAAGATGGGTGACGATGAATCATTTGATTCATTCTATGGCAAGCTCAATGAAATCATAATTGCTAAGCTCAATCTTGGAGAGAAGATAGAGGATGCCAAGGTGGTGAGAAAGATTTTGAGGTCCTTACCGGAAAGCTTCCATGTGAAGGTCACAACTACAGAAGAAAGTAAAGATTTGGATGAGATCAAGATCCAAGAACTTATTGGATTTCTCCAAACATATGAGCTTGGACTACCTTCCCATAAGTCGAGCAAATCACTTGCTCTCAAAACCATCACTGAGAGAATGGATGACTCCTCCGAAGAAGATAATGTGGAGAAGGAGGTAGCATTCCTTGCAAAGAACTTCCGAAAATTTCTAAAGATGAAAAATAGTGGGAAGTCGTTCAACAGAGGAAAGTTTTCATCCCCCAAAGGTGACAGGAAGGAGTTCAAGAAGAGAGATAGAAAGGACTCTCAATCCTCTCAAGGAATCTTGTGCTACGAATGCAACAGTCATGGACATCTCAAGAAGGAGTGTCCCAACTATTTGAGAGGGAAGGGTAAAGTGTTTGCCACTACCTTTAGCGATTCTGAAAGCTCAAATTCAAATACGAAAGGAGAATGTGACAGTGAAGGAAATTATAGGGCCTTTATGGCTATTGCCTTCGTTGATTCAAAGGATGATCTGAGTAATCTGGTTGATGAACTTGGTAATCTTTCAGAGGATGAGGAAATTGAAGAATCAGAAGATGAAGACGTGTGCCAAAATGAAGGGGAGAACAACATTCAAGAAGCATATGATTCTCTGCTGGAAGATTGTGGCAAATACACCAAAGTTGCAAACCTTGCTGTGAAAAAGATGAAAAAGGTTGAAGAAGAACATAGGTGTATACTTGTGCAATTCAAGGAAGCAAAGTGTGAAGTAGGAGGACTCAAGGGAGAGTTGGTTGAAGTTTACTCTAAGATCAAGTTTCTTGAACTTGAAATTATTCAAGCTAATGTCAAGGTTGAGCGCATCTCCACCAAGAAACTTGACAATGTGCTGTCCTTTCAAAAATCTTCACATGATAAGATCGGTTTGGGCTATACTGGAGAAGGAAGTTCTAGCAGCGAACCCAAGAAGGAAGTAAGGTTCGTATCAGCCAAGAATGACAAGAAACTCAAAGAAATGAAGCCTGAGATTGAGACCTCTACTACCGTAAAAAGAACCATTGGTGCAAAACTAAAGGAAAAAGGAAAGTCATTACCCAAAAATCAAAGGGGGCCTCAAGTGAAGCATGTGTGTCATCACTGTGGCATACAAGGGCATACAAGGCCGAATTGTTTCAAGTTTCATGCACTCAAGAAGGCTAACTCTATACGTGGCTAAGAAATTTCAAAGAGAAGACCAAAGGGAGCACAAGCTAAAGGAGATAGTGAGGGACATCTCATTGGAGATGTTATGGAAATGTTGAAGAACATATCACTATGCCTTGCTAGCTTCACTCCGAGGTTTGAAAGTTATGTTGGTCGTATCCCGCCATCTAAGGGACTATTTGGATTTGCTGTTTTCATAACTCATAACTCTGTTTCCATAACTCATAACTTAAAAATAGTGGGACCTATAGCTGAGAAGTCCGTTTGGATTTTGTTTCCATCACTCAATTCTTTGATTTTTGAGTGATGAGTTATAGAAACTAAAAACACATAAAATGTGTTTTCAGTTTCCATAACTCTATTTTCAATGGCATTTCCGTAATTAAACTCACAACTCTCTCACGGTTCAGCCCCAATGTTTGACTTTTGGGTTTTTTTTTGAATTTTTTTTTTCTTTTGAAACAAAGCCCAGCAGCATATCTTGACTTTTCAAATTTTTTTTTTTTTTTTTTTGAAACAAAAAGTAACGGCAGAACTGAGTGATGAGTGTCAAACGGGTGGGGTTGGAGAAATTAGGGTATTTTAAGTGATGAGTGACGAAAATTGAGTGAGGAGTGATGAGTGATGAGTGATGAGTGATGATAAAAAAAATCCAAACAGCCCCTAAGGCTTTCACCTAAAACACTTGTAAAGAGTGGGTGAAGAAAGGTACTTATGCATGATCACTCTCTATGCCTATGCATTAATAATTTCGATGTTTAGGGTCATAGGTTCGTGCATCATGACATACATAATCCTCTTGTGTCATTGCTTCTAGTTTATAGCATGTTTCTTTTACAAGTTTTGCTTTGTACTTGTTGTTTTTGTTGATCTTACTTTACATATTCTATTTTTGAGTGTGTTGAAAAATTCAAAAACCCATAAAAATTGAAAAATCTCCAAAAAGTTTGATTGCTTGTGTTGTGTATATCACATGTAAGTTTGGCCTAGTACCTTCGTACTAATGGCGTAGTGCATTTATGAGCTTAGCTTGTTATGTATGCACATCTATTTGTGTGGGAAGAATCTTGAAATCTATGTCTGACTATTGTAAATCAATCTTCAAACTTGTTATGAATGATTGGTCAATAGTTTTGTTGGTTTTGATACATGCATAGACTTGTGCCTATATTTCTTCCCACTTTTTTTTATGTTTTTGCTTAAAGAGCTCAACAAATGTAAATCTCGAAATGAAAAGAGATAATGGGCTGCAAAAGCTGTCGCACATACTAGTATTTGACTAGGAAAAAGGGAAAACGACTTTTTATTGAAATGTATGGTGCTCAAAAAGGCAAATGATCTTTCTCAATATTGAAATATCAAAAATTTCAAGCACTGATCTCAAAATGAGATGTATTGTTAAAAAATTGATCAAATGTTATGATTTGTAAAGAAGACAAATGAAAAGTTTATAAGATTTGTAATCATTTTCTTGTGGGAGGTCATATATGTTCACTTCTATAATTGAGATAGACCACTTGACTTAGTACTGGTTGTGTATGACTTGATTGAATTGATCATTGAAACTTCATTCTGGACTAAGGACTATTCCACATTTGATACTCACCCACAACACACAAGTTTTAGTTCAATTAATGCTTATTTCATTTGTGTGATTGTACATGATCAAATGTGATGTGTATGCTCAATTGCTTGTTGATCAAACCCAAAAAGAATTTTGAGTATTTTATATGTTTTTGGAAGTTTTTTTATAATTTTGTGCTTTAAGTTTTTGTTCAAAATGCATTTTTGTGTTCTTCTTCAAAAAACTTGTTCAAAGGCATTTTCGCAAGAAGCTCTTGACTAAGCACTTCCTGCGAAAAGAGTTTAAGGCAAAAATTGGAAATACAAAATTTCAGACAGAGACTTTCGCGACTGTCTCACGACTATTTCACGGCTAAAAGCTTCCTGCGAAAAGCTTTGTGCTTCAGATGTGTTTTTCGCAAGTATCTAACCCGCGAAAAACGCGTGTTTTTAGTTTTATAGGGTTGATGTAACAGTTTTTTTAAACACTCTTCAGTTCCCTCCCTTTGCCTCACTCGAACCTCTCTCAAACCCAAATTGATTTTCACTCAAAACCCATCAATTTCAAGTTCAAATCTCTGCAAAATCTCTTCAAAGGTATGTTTCTTAACAATCTTTTCACTCTTTTCTTAAGATTATGCAGAAAAATTCTAGGTTTGTCTTGAATTGGGGATTTTCGAAAAAGGGTTGGGTTTATTGATTTTGGGCAAAAAAAATTTCAAAATCTTGATTGGGCATTGCCCCATTTGACTTGACTGTATCTGTGTTGGCCCCTTGTGGCAATTTGAACTTGTATTTAGTCATATTTTCATATGTTCATGCATTGCCCACATGTGTAGTGTAGTGTAACATTCCATGTGCTTGATAAAATGCTCAAGTGGCATTTTTGAGTTGGTTTGGACTCAAATGAGTTCCAATTTTTGGGTTTACCTTTGATTGAACTTGTTTAACATGTTTCGATCTTTGGGTGTGTGTTTTACACACTTTGCCCAACTGTGTCTCACCATGCCTTGGCATGCATCACCTAGGCACACACATGCACAGTTGCTATTGTTTTGCATTTTGGTAATATTCATATGGTTTAGCATTTGAAGCACATTGTTTTAACATTGTTGTGTTCTGTTTTAAGTGTTTGTGCTTATGTTTTGGACTAACTTGATACTAATCAAGTTTGTGTCTGCTTTATGTGTTTGCTTTTGTTGCTTTATGCTGTATGTCTGTTTCTGCAAATATATCATCGTTCCTCTCGCGGTAAAGAACCTGTGATTGACGTTACATTATCACCAGTTTCAAAAAGGACACGGCATTCGTTTGAAGTCTCCAACAGCGAGAGATTCAATACTCCCCAGGATTCTCAGACTTTCTCCAGCATTTTTCAGGAAGCCCCCACTATGGTGGAGCATATTGTCCAGTTTGACACCTTGGGATCCACCTTTATCCCTAGGATTTTTGCAGACAAAGATTGGGCTGATCTATTCGAAAACTTCGAGGATCCGATTGATGAATTAGTTAAGGAGTTCTACTCAAATGCTAGATTCACTGGAGTGGAACTAAAGTGTTGGGTTCGAGGAAATGAGTTTATCATCACTCCGAACTACCTTGCAAAGATACTCCACATCACTTGACCCGAAAATGTGGACAGCTCTCCATATGATGACAGACTTCCTCAAGTGACAGATATTCTTCAAATTCTTGGAGCTGAACATGAAGTTTCAGCCAAAGGCACATCCATTGGAACAACAAAGTTCAAACCTGAACTAAAAACTCTCACATTTATCATGTTCTCCAATCTATATCCACTGTCCAACACGAGATTCATCAATCTTAGAAGGGCACAGTTCTTGTGTGATCTCATCATAGGAGCTCCGATCGATATTTGTGCTCATATCTTCTAGACTATAGGGAAAACGGCAGCATGAACAGCAGCACGAATGTGTCTTCCTTTCTACAGTCTTCTCATGAAAATCATGGTACATGAAGGAGTTCCTCCACCAAAAGATGGAAAGATCCTAGTTCGTCATCGCCCAATATCCATAGCATCTCTTCAAAAGAGCAAAAGTCACTCCTCTGCTGAGCGTGAAAAGCAAAATCTGTCCAAAACATCAAAGAGTGAATCTGTTCAACATGTCACTCACTCAAGTCATGGCTCAGCTGCTCATACTACCCCTGGACATACCAAGAATACATCTCCTCACATTCCTGAGCCTCAGACTACTAGCACTCAGCCAGGACAATCTAGCTTTTACACCGACCGGTTCACTATTTTGGTTGAGGGTTTGCATGAGCGTGTTTCAGGACTTGCAAATGTCATCTACTCCACCAACAACCAGGTTCAAATGCGTCTTACTGCTATTGAGACACAGTTAGATGAGATTCAACGCAAGTTACAGGAGAACCTTTAGCTATTCATGCCAAAAAGAGGGAGAGCAAACTCTTTATATAGATTGGACGATAGCATACAGTAAGGGGGAGATCATCACAAGAAGGGAAGTGTGTATAGTGAAATGGGGAGTTTTGTGAACTCAAAAGGAAAAAGTTGACACACACCATTTTTGGTCATACAGTTTTGGATAGTCTAACCATTGTTTGGCTAGTCTAGTTTATAGCTTTATTTACTTTTTACCTTGTGGTTGTTTACATTGCTTTCCTTTAAAACTTAAGTACTTTGGTTTTAATTTTCAGTTTAATATTCAGTACTTGTATTTATTTCATTGCTTTGTAGCATTTTTTAATACTTTTAGATGTTGCTAAACTATCTTGAGTATTACACTCTTGTACCCTTGTAGGATCTTGTATCCTTGATGCAAATACTTCGTATATTTTGCATTGGTTGTGTGTTGGACATGCAATCGATCCTCATGTTGGTCTTAATTGCATTACATGTCCCAATGATCATTGTAGTCATTCTTTCATGACTGTTCTTGTATGATCAAGATATGCTTAACTGTCTATATAGTGTTTATTACGTTGATCGCATTTTACTTGCTTATATACGTACCGCATATTCAACTTGTCATAAACTTAATGAAAGCTTTATTTGCGTGCAGGTGTTTCAGGTTACAGGTATATACATGCAAGTGCTTCACAACTTCTAGATTAGGTGTGAGTGAGTTTTGCCACTGTTCCCAAACTCACATTTAAGTCTAGAATCTGTTTTAGGAGTTTTGTTATGGAATAGCAAAAGAGGGAGATTGTAAAGTTGTAATTTACAACTAGTTTATGTTGGCTTTAATTCCGTACCAAATTTGATTGTAATATTGTTCAATCTTATGTACCCTGTATTTTATGTGGGATTTATTTGTAAGGGTTGTGTGTGAGAGAAAGAGAGTGTGAAGACTCAAGGCAATTGAAGACTAAAGCAGTTTCGCGGGTAGCTCGTGAGTAGGCTTCCCATGAAGTGAAGCATGTGCCCTGCACATGACTGGAATGCGAAGAGCCAGGACAGGATGGAGACAGTTAGTTTTCGCGAGTGTCTTGCGGGTAAGGCCTTCCCGCGAGATACCCGCGAAACATTCTGTTTTGCTGAACTGTCATATCTGATACACACTATCTGTACCCACACTATATATACGCCCATTACCCACAAATGTTGAGGAGTGCTTTTAAGAGAAAACCCTAGCCACTATTCTTGAGAGTTAGAGATTGTTATACCCACATTTCTCTACACAATCCATTGTGGTTTTTCCTCAACTCCTACCTCTCCATTTTCATATCCTTGAGAGGTTGATAGCTCAAACACTTACCACACCATTTTCAGAATGTCAAGTGAGGTTTTGATGCTGCTGGAAAGCATTGGAAGAAACCAAACTTTGGCAGATGCAATTGGGTGTATTGCGGGATCCGAAGAGCTAGACAAGACACGATTCCGAGAAGCCTTGTTGGAGTAGGAGCTTGGAGGGCTTAGGTGCATTGGGTAAACTAGGCTTAGAGGGTCTCTTGCTACTCATGTATCCTAACTAATTGTCTAGTGGATCGATTTACCGCTTGGAGGGCAACGGAGAGGTTTTACGCCGAGTACTTCGGTTTCCTTTTCGATAACACATCTGCGTGTTATCTTGTGTTTGCATTCTTCTTCCCTACTCTTTTAACTTTCATATTACTACCGTGTTGTATTGAATATGACTTATAGTAGTTATAATGTTTATTTGTTTGCATTTACTCTATTCCGCACTTAGTATAAGTTAGAGTAAAATCAATCGAGCCATAATTTTTAATTTGGAGGTCTAAACAACTCTTGTGTTTTAACACAAATTTGAGCTTTCAGAAACTAATAGAGAAACATTCTTTCATGCTTAGTAAATTTGTAAGTTACACATTTCTAAAATTAAAAACAAAGTACAGAATTCCTTTTCTCCTATTGGTAAAATATGAACTTAATACCTATTCTAAAGCCAACCCCACCTGAGCCAAAGTCTAGGGGCAGAAATCCAATCTTACTAACGTGACTGCATTTTATGATGGCCGTCAATTCAGCACAAACCTCCTCATTTTTCCAGGTTTATGACCGGTTATGAGCAAAATATACAACCGTAAGCACTAACACAGACGGAATTTAAATAAAATAACATATTTGTATATACTTAAGGAAAAACATAAAATAATAATCTAGATGCATATGGTGTAAATCCTTTCCCAACAAATTCCTCAAGATATCAAAAACCTAGAAGCTAACACATTGGATTGTTGCAATTAAATGTTTTCAGCAAAAGATAATCTGAAAAAGAAAGTGCTTTAAACTATGAAGTTCTTTAATATAAAAGCACATTTCTAATGATAATAATATAAATAACAATTTGCAATCAAACACAAATAGAGAAGGTTACTCATTCTTAGGAGCTACCAAATACAATTACCTAGTTAAGCAGATCACAAAGCTTGGATCACCCGGAGAAGATTTTCTAAACTTGCTATTTGGGAGATAGACATCAAAAACTGGCCTTGCTTCGTTAATGTGCATATTATTAAATGGTCCAACAATGGAACTCTCATCTTCTGATTCTAAGTCTACCACTTCACTGCTTTGTGGAGAGCATTGAAGAGAAACAGATTGACGGTTACTCTTAGCATCCTTAATAGACCAAGCAATGCCATGCTGCCCAACAATGTAGCCAAGAGATTTCAAGTGCCTATAAACCTCAAATAGCTCCCAAGAGCCTCCACTAACCTTTGCATATATATCATTTAATGAAAGACTTGTACCATTGTCATCCAAGAGAAGCAATGCGCCTATTTCCATCAAAAACCTACAAAAAAAAGAAGTTACACTTCACAAATGATTCCATCTCAACATATAATGAAAAAGGACACAAATACATAGTTACTTCTTTTCAAAAACTGAAAAAGAAATATATTCATAAGAAAAATAATAATTGCTTTTATCGGTTACTTATCTAATACTACATTTCGCTTGCAACACTATGTATAAATTTGCAAGTGTCTCTTAAAACTATGAATAAGGTTGAAGTTTCAGTTATTGAAAAGCATTGTTTGAAGTGTGTCTCTGATACCTCTTCGTCCTTCAACTTTTATGAATATTTATAATATCATAAAGAATCAATTTTATGAAAAATTCTATGCCTAAACTGCAACTTGGATATAAACCCAGATGTAAAATGGAGTTCCTCATCATCCTCATATTTTGATTCTTGCAAATAGGCCTCAGTATCACTTGATCCTCCCGAAGAATTTTCCCAATCCACAGCCTCCATTATGCTACTTATCCAAAAACAAAAAACAAAATAATAAAAAAATATTCACACCTATGTTAAGCCCATTTCATTACTTGAAAAAAATGCATATAAGAAATCTGCAACAAAGAGTTCAGTTTCCTTAACAAACATACTCACCAAAACAGACCTTGGTACAGCCTCAAATCACTTTGAATGCCAACTGTCCAACTCCTTTCTTTTACTTGGTTGTTGGTAGTGGCTCTAGCTTCTTCTGTTCCGGTCTAAGGAATGAATCCTGCAATTTGAAGTATGTGAAAGAAATTTAATACAAACCACAAATAAATAAATAATAGTTACCGAAATTTGAGGATGAATTAAAAAAAAATGCTACGTTTATAATATTTTTACAATATTTTCACAATAAATCATTGATGATTAATTATTATTAATTCAAATTTGAATTTAACTACCTTTTATAGTTAATAAAAGTTTCAGTTTGATCAAAACATTCATGAGTCCAAATTCTCCTCACCCACCTGTAAATAAAATTAAAATATATATATATATATATATATAAATCTTTATGAATAAATAAAATGAGAAAATAATTTAAAATAAGGTACAGATCTAGTATTCAGTTACACTAACCCTTCAAAATGACGAGAGACATTCATTTTTAGATACATATCACTATTGTGATGACCCCAGCCAAGTCCATGATTTTATAGATAATCCCCCAGGTGCAGATATTCTGATAGCTAGGAGTGGGTCTTAAAGTGTCCAGTTGCAATTCAACTATTATCAATTCCCCACGTGCAGATATTCTGATAGCTAGTCTGTGACAATATGTGCTAAAGCCTCTTGGTGGGCCTTTGTCGGCAAAGCACAAAGTAAGCCGAATTGTCATATACAGACAGATCACAGCTATGAACTATGATTGGAGATGAATTTAAGACCCACTCCTAGCACACCCATTAACCACCAATTTGTAGAGGAATTAGTTGCTTGCACGCAAGTGTTATGGGCCTCACAGCTAATCAGCATATATAGACATTGGGGAATAGGGAGGGTGAGATTGATTGACTCGTTACTATTATGATGATCGTACTTTGCACATTTTATGTGTCTTGTAATCAACTAAAAGTGTCATGGTTGATTAATGATTTTAATACGCTCACTGCATGTTTAATGCATCCAAAAGAAAATGGCATAAAATGCCTCTTTATAAAATACCTCTTTTTTTCAGGTAACCTGTTTTTTTGTTGAGTTTGTAGTACAACTTTCTTTTGTTGGAGACTTGGAGTTACTTTTCCTAGCTTCTATCGTATGGATCA
Organism: Quercus tomentella; assembly: GCA_028535165.1. NCBI lineage: Eukaryota > Viridiplantae > Streptophyta > Magnoliopsida > Fagales > Fagaceae > Quercus > Quercus tomentella. The sequence continues at coordinate 43,496,858 of JAPQVY010000012.1, read as the reverse complement.
GTTATCCACGTGAAATTAATAACATTATCGCATAACTTTCTCTTCCCTTTTGTTCCCAACCACAAAAACAAAGTTATCCCCGTGAAATTAATAATATTATCGCATGACTTTCTCTTCCCCTTTGTTCCCAACCACAAAAACAGAGTGACACGTCATATACATGATAAATGGGTGAGTCGAGTCCGGTTTGGATCAGGTTAATCGGATTACGAGTCAGATCAGGTGAACGCGTATTTTTCAAGTGAATTTTTTTTCTTTTTTTTTTTTATAAAGAAAACATGTATTTGCTATTTGAAAAGTCACGTAGCAAATTACTTTTTGTAAAATGCATTACTTTAAATTCTCCACTCGCATCAACAATGAGCTTAGCTAAACAAATTAATACTTGTTCAATAATTTTAAAATCATACAAATTCCAACATTACTAACCAGAACAAAATAGCACAAAAGATAAGTAAAACAAATATACAAGTTTCATTTCTACAAAATATCAACATTCCAAAACATAAAACAAAATTACAAATGCATTATTGGATAACTAATTTGACAAAGAATAAAAGCATATAAGAAATTTATAATCTTGAAAACTAATTTTAAAATCTATTATCAATTATGGTTGGCACTCTCTTTCAATTTGAGAATATATGTTAAAGTTTGATTGTTTATTTATTTATACGTGGTCTCTTTAATGAATATTATGTCAATGTTAAGCAACATACACTCTAGAAAATATCATAATTTATTTTGAAAAGCTGTTTATTTTTTGGACATGAATTGTTAAAAAATTGGCCTAAACATTCATAATTTATGTTAGTTTCATTGAAACTTTGGTTTCAGTTTTTTCACACTTATGAATGTTTCTCATATATGTTTATAATTTTAAATATATGTTTTTAACTCTACTGTAACCTGATTATTTTAGCATATACTTTATTATTTAATATCTAAAAATCATTTCTGATTACAGAATGCCTCAACCATTCATCTTTCAATTCATTTACATGCAATTAAGTAAAGGTCTCAATTGTTTCCTTAAAGTTATTAACAAAAAATTAAACCAATATTATCTTTATTTTATATTATTTTATCTACCAAAAAATAATTTTAAAAAATAGTTTAGGTCACGGATTAGGTCGTGAGTGGGTCGAGTTAACTCGTTTTTGCACCAAGTAAAAAAAAAGGGTTCAGATTGGGTCGGGAAATCCTCACCCGTTTTGCTGGATACGTGTAGGTTTTATATGGTGAATAACTGTTCAAGTTATACTTTTCCAATCGCTTAAAATATATATATATATATATATCAGATGCTTCTTAGCCTTAAGCCTTGTAGACTCCCCGCAGCATGGACAAGTCTAAAAAATAGTCTCAGTGGATACCCTTTTGTCTGCTGAGTCATTTGATAAATATGATCTTATCATGTCAGAGTTGAGTTGATTCAGTCCTATCCAAACCGCACCATAAAGATCAAAGCTTACCATCTCAGCAAAATAAAAAGGGTCCGGTTAATGTGTGCCTTTAGGGCACACATTAAGCTTTTTATATTTGAAAATATTTTATCGGGAATTGAAAAAGCTGTCATTATTTTTTCAATTCTTGAAAAAATTTTTTCCAAAAATGAAAATTAATGTGTGCCCTAAGGGCACACATTAGTAAAATCCAAATAAAAAAGCTTACCTACTTTTTCTTTCAGCCATGAACTAGTTCCCACTTTCAAACTATTATATCACATCCGCCATTTATACGTAACTTTGTAATAAAGTATATATATATATATATATATATATATATATATATATATTAGCAATTTAGTTTTTGCATTACTTCAATATATTATATGTAGGTTTATTTTTTATTTTATCTTGGACTCTTTTGGTAAAAGTAGGGCTGTTTATTTTTTATATTCACGTATGTGGTTATGGGATGATAAGAAATTTAATTAACAACTAAGTTGCTTTTCCTTGAAGTAGATAATAGGAGGTTCAACGGGTTAGTTTAAAAAAAAAAAAAAAGTATTGACAGTCAAATTCTACGAGCTCTACCACATAGATTTAACCTAAAAACTCTATCTGAATTTTAGTTCTTTCTCTTCTAACCTCGATCTTGCATATTATAGAGAACTAGGCGTCCATGAAATCTCCACTGTGTAGAGAACTGGTTGTTTAGAGCATTTGCAACAGTGGAGCTAAAAAACTATAATATTATTTTAGCTCCACCAATATACCAAAAAATGCTTGCAGCAGTGGAGGCAAAGCTAAAATTTTTAGCTGATTTGCTATAGTGCACATCTATAGATAGATGTGCACTGTAGCACACATCTAAAACAAAAAAATAATTTTTTAATCCAACTTCTATTAAAATAATAAAACTCATTCTATTTTTCTTCATTCTTTTATTTAATCTCCGTGCCATTTCTCTCAGAGCTCTCATCTCAGTTCTCTCAGAGCTCTCATCTCTCTCACTCATTCTCAGTTCTCTCAAGCTCTCATCTCTCTCACTCATCAAGCTCTCCACGCCATCGCCGTCCCAGCCCAGCCCAGGCCATCGCCGTCGCCTTCCACGCCGTCTGTCAAGCTCTCATCTCTCTCATCTCCCAGCCCACGTCGTCGCTGTCCCGTCCCAGCCGTTCCAGCCCACGCCGTCGCCAAACTCATCCTTAACCCTAAAAATATCCGCGACGAGGCCTATTCGATACGACGCTCGGTGTTTAGGTACCATTTGTTGTTGCCGTCGATCATGGAGTCGCCTGGCTCCATGAAAGAGGAGAGGGTGGCGATGGTTTGATCGACCGGGGCCGGCCTTGATGAGGATGATGATGGATCTGGGCACTGGATTGAGAGGACGACGTCGCGAGGAGTGTAGTGTGGGCAGCATCGACGCGTGGGCTTGTCTCCGATTTGTGCTGGGTTTGTCTCCAGTTGGTGATTTTGTTTGGTCTGGATTGAGGATTTGGGTTTTTTTTTTTTTTCTTCTCTGTTGTGTACTGCTGGTGGTGGTGGAGGATGGTTGTGCTGTGTGGTGGTGGTGGTGGTGGTGATATATTATTTTATTGTAGTAAAAATATTATTATTTTATTATAGTAGAAATATTATTTTATTGTGATGGATATATTATTTTATTGTGTTGAAAGCTAAAATAGATCCACTGCTGCAGTATGTGTGTAGGTAAAATAGATAAAGTAACTTTTGGTGAAGCTAAATTGCTAAAAATTTAGCTCCACTGCTGTGAATGCTTTTAGAGGCACGCCCAATTTACACTAATATTTTTTACTTTTGGTCAAGTAGTTTATTATGAATAGTAGATAAAATTATATGGGGATCCATATTAAAAATCCACCACTGAACACGATCAACCACATAAATAAATGTAAAAAAGTTGATGAAAATTCGATATACCAAACATAAACTGCATTGTGAAATTGCAGTGCCAAAACTTCCTGATGATTTAACTGGAACATATATACGTTGCAGGCTCGTAATCCCAAAGAGAATAGGCCTTGCCGTTGAGTTGCGTAGTAAAATCTTATTGGTCACTTTGAGAGAATTTTCTTTAAAAAATAAGCCAATTACAAGGATTTGTGTTGAAGTGCTAGTCGAAAAGAATCCTTGTCGGCCAACCCACAATTCTTTTTTTTTTTTTTTTTTGCTAAAAGAAAAGGGGGGGCGGGGGCGACCATTTGTGATTAACCCCCAGGGCGTGACCTAATAGGGGCATCCCCCGCTAGAGAATGTTGGATTGAGCCATAGCTACTGTGATCGGGACGCCACAGATCTCACCCTAGCACCCCAAGAGAGCCAGCAGGAGAGGCACAATGCCAACCCACAATTCTAACAATGCACAAGGATTCCAAAAAAATTGGGATTAAAGTATAGAACCCCACAAGCTTTAAACTTTATCAACATGCTTCGTTGTCTGCCGTCAACTTTTCCTTCTCTTTGATGTGAAATCAAAACAAAGGCTATTAAGCATAGGTGCGTTTCGGGACTTGGTGCAGGTGCGGGTGCGGAACTCGGTAATTTTTGAAAAAGTAGGGTGCGGGTGCGGGTGCGGCGGGACTCAACGATTAAAAATTATTAAAAATATCTTTATTTATATTTTCTATATATTTTTACTATTAAAATATTTTTAAAAAACATATTACTATGTCTTGATTCACAAAACAAAGAAAGAAGAAGGCAAGAAACACATTACTATGCCTCTGAGGTGAGAATTTCGGCTTTTCCGGCTAGATTCAAGGCCGATTTCGGCCTGTTTCAGCCGTATCGGTTGCCGGCCGATACGACTCAATATGGTCGATACGGCCCGATTCTGGCCGAATCAGCCCGGTTTGGCGTGAATCGAAACCGATTTGGCTCGAATCAAGCCGCGTTGGGGCGAATCGAGCCGAGTCGGCGCAAATCCGAGAAAAAAAAAAAAAACAAACTCAGACGCGGCACCGACACGCGGGCAACCGTGTCGGACTTGGGTGCGGCACCCTCCCAGCCATGTCCGTGCTTTCTAGAACAAAGGACTTTGTGCAGCTTGTCATCTCTTCATTATCAAATCCTTCTTGCGGCATGGAAAAGTGATCTGCTTCCCGAGCACCACAAAAAAAATGTGCATCAAAAGCTAACTCAATTTGCCGTCACTCAAGAAGGATGTGGAGTGTTAACCTGTAATCGACTATGGGTCTTAGGCTCACTTTATTTACTTGGATATTACAAATATTTTTACTATACACTTTACTTCCTATATAAAAACACTTATGTATATTTTCTTATTTGAAAAATACAATACACTTATTCAGTATTTCTAACATGGTATCATATCCACCTTGTTTAAAAGCAATTTTTGTCTTCTTCAGTGTTTTTTTGCTGCGTTCATCTCTTTGGCTTCCCACTACTGCCATCAAAAGTCTCCAATATAGTCATGCCACCGTTAAAATTCGTATTAATACTGCAAGACCATTACCTTCTTCAAACCACCGTCACAGAGTCAAACTTCATTTAAGGAATCTTCTCAACCTTATCAAATTTCAAGCTTTCATCAAGTTTCCATCTTGAGTTTGAGAGGGGGTGTTAGAGATATATTAGCTCATTAGCATAGGTTAAAACCTAATTTTACTTTGTGTGCAAACCAAGTCTCCTATTTGTACTAAAAGTCTATTAGTTTAGGATTTAGTCTACTATATATACCCATGTTATGGTTCATTATAACATAAGTTTTGTACTACACTCTTATTTAATAAAGATATAGCCCTTAAGGATTTCTTCCGTGAACGTAGGTTGTAATGTTGAACCACATAACTCTCGTGTTCTTGTGTTCCAATTTTATGCTTCCATTTTCCGCACCTATTCAAGTATATTCAATATGAAATATATCATAGCTAATATTTAACAATAAATATGAGCTCTCTTGTAATGTTTTATCAACTTATAGTGAATGCAAGATGAATCTATTTGGTCTCTGGTGGTGTGGATATAGGTTTTAGTTATCGAACCACGTTAATTGTGTCTGTTCTTTCTATCTCATACTTTCTTTCTATCACATACTATTTCAAATTTTGACACCTATAATTTCAAAGAATGGAGTTGCATCTTGCAACTCCATTAATGACCATTTCATATAATTTTTTTTTTTTATAATCATTTCATATATAATCTTTTTAATTAATGATTGTTGGTTGATATAACTTTTTTTTTATGATTGTTGGTTGATATAATATTCCCACTAAGAACAAAACAATGTATTTCTTGGTGAAACTAATAGAATCTTTACATCTACGACATAATAGAATGCGGTGGATTCTGCTACTTTGAGTCACAAGACAGTATAAATTCTCATGATTAATGATGGACTCAAGTGACAAAAATATTATTTAAAAATTATCATATAAATATAAGGTGAAAAATATTTAGGTTATGCTAAAAATAATATTATTCACAATCCATTTGTTATTGATTTTTACAGGTTTCCATTATTGATAACTTGTCCTTTTGTGAATAATTTTGTGTACATGTACTTCGACTGAAATTTTTTTGTAACTCAATCATTGATTCATTGTTCAGTCTCCGGCGGATACGTAAAAACTTAAAAGTGCTACGCTATCTTTACAAACCGTGGACCAACTAGCTAGATTTTGACAAAATGGGATGCAATAACATCAATCTAAAGTCCATTAATTGTTTTGTTCATATTGTATCTTTTTATCTTAATTGGATGAGAGAGCGAGATTCATGCATATCCAAAGTTTCCAAACGTATATCTGTACATATTATGAGATTCATGCATGTCTGCAACAACGACAAATTTTTTGATAAGACAGAGTCGAATTATTATGAGATTCATATATTGTGAAGGGAAGTTATATAAACCATTTGCATTAGATAATTTTTGTTTGACAGAATTTTTTTATGCAGTTTAAAATTCAAAATGATAGAGCAACACGTTTATAGTTTGATTGGCATCTATCTCGTTCAAAGTCCTGTGTTGCGAGTTCAACCAGCCTTCGATGATGTCAATGATTCAATGAATTTTTCTAATAAGTCATAGCGTATGGGTATTTCGTTGCAATAAAGTTATTCAAAAGCAATCATAATTCACAGATCATGGTCCATGAACCAAGTTAATTCCTCACAAGCATATATCACTAAGATATAATATAATAGAAATTTTAATAGTAAATATGTTAATATATATAATAAAATATAAGATATAAAAGTTTTGATACAGGTAGGTTCCAATTAGTTCAACTTTTTTTTTTTTTTTTGAGGAATTAATTAGATTAGGTTGAATAAAAAATCTGGAGTTTAATCCCCGTTTACACCAAATATCGATTGGTGTCTTGATCGGATAATAATGTATAAAAAAAAAAAAAGTTTTGGTACAAACAATGTGTACCTAGCCTAATTCTATGTGTTCAATGTATCTTTTCTCTTAACAAAAAAAAATTTAATTTTAACAATAAAAAGAAATCTCGTATCTATATATTATGTTAGGTTCTAAAGTTTAGGACTTTATGTATTTAGAACTCTAATTTGTATTGTTGGCAAACCATGATCAAAACAATGTGTTTAGAAATGTTTAAAGCTAGCTCAAAGTTGTATGTCAATGTAAAGTTGGAATCGAGTTTAATGCAGGAAGTACTGTGGCTTTCGGCCTGGCTCGATCGATCGAAAGTCAGGCTCGACCGATCGAAGCTCGGGCAGATCGCTTTTCTGCAGAATTTTCCAACTCAGCCCTATTTGTTTTAAAACGTTTTTAGGGTTTCTTATTTGTTCTAAGTATAAAAGGCAAACCCTAGCCACATTTTAGTGTTGCTCATATTACGGTTTGTGTAAATCTCTTGTGAGATCTAGAGGAGCTTTCCTTTACACAAACTTAGGGTTTTCAAAGAGGAGATATTTTCTACACCTTGATGATCAATTCAGTTGCTGCCATTAAAGCTTAAAGAATACACAAGCGGGGGTGCTTGTAGCTGGTGGGAATCCAAGAAAGAAGGAATCCGTGGATTCGGAGCTTGCACGTGGTCGTGTCAATAAGTTCTACTGGTTGGTAGCATTAGGAAGTCAAGCGGGGGTGCTTGTAAGTCCTTTTGTATGAACTTCGATTCTTTCAAGATAGTGGATTTAAGTTTACCTTGAGGATAGCTAGGTCAAATCCTCCCCAGGTTTTTACCGGTTTGGTTTCCTAGGTGATCATATCGTGTGTTATTTATTTTCCACTGCTTTGCATGATTTGATCTTTTATATTGTGATAACCTAGACTTGTTTAATTGGACTAAGTAACAACTTGCCTAATTACCTAGGTTTAATCAATTGTTTAAGGGGTCTAAAAACTGTCAAGTGGTATCAGAGCGGGTTGCTCTTTTTGTTTTAGATCTTTTGATCTGAGAGCTGATCCTTGACCCCTGTTGTCATGGATAATTTGAAGTGTCTTTCTGATCATGTTTCTGCTCATGCTTCTGTTGATTTTATTGATGCCTGTGAAACTCTTCGTAAGGAATTATTGAAATCTATGAAAATTGCTAAGAAATTCAAGGAAGAGTTAAAATTGGCTAATCATGAAAAAGAAGAATTGATTGTTAGATTAGATGAATCTAATAAAAAGAATGAATTTTTGAGAAATCAAATTTCCTCTCATGATGAGAAGATGAAAAGTTTGGAACAAGAGTTAGTTGAATCTAAAGCTAAAATTAAAAATTTGACTTGTACCAAGTCTGTTATTGATAACAGATTTGTTTCTGTTTCTCTTAAGCCTAAAACTGAAAAAGTTTATATCCCTCCTTTTAAGAGGAATAATAAAGAAAAGGCTTATTTTGCTAAGTTAGATAAAGGTAAAAGTTCTGATGTAGACGCTGAAGTTTCTAATCCTATGTCTAAACCTACTGTTAGAGAGCATAATAAATCTGTTTTTGTGCCTACCTGTCACCTTTGTGGTGTTGTTGGTCATATTAGACTAAATTGTTCTTTGTTGAGGCAAAAACCAAAATCTGAGACTAGACTTGTTGTTAGGAATACTGATGTTCCTAAATTTGTTCCTGTTTGTCACTTTTGTGGTGTTCGTGGTCACATTCGTCCTAATTGTCATAAACTGAAATTTAAGCATTCTATGTTTCAATCTAGGATATATGATGATATTTCTCCTGCCATAAGTCCATATAAATTGTTTCATATTGTTTTGAAAAATTTAGACTTGTTGGCTTGTGAAAGGAATTCACAGGATTTCAGTCTTTCACAGAAGATTGATGTAATCCCTCAAATACACTCTGTTTCACATGGATTTTCACCTACAAAGCCGAAGACTCGTGCTAGATGGGTGAGAAAAGATTCTCCAAGGTGAGTGTTGCTGACTTGTTCCTGATTTAATTCTTTCAATTAATTGTGGACATGTCTTGTTTTTGTTTTTGGTTGTTTTGTTTTTTTTTAGATTTTTTTTATTAAAAAAAAAATCCAAAAACATTGAAAAATTTTCAAAAAGACAAAAATATTTTATTTTGTGTCTTGTTTTATTTCTCTTAAGGATTACATGAATTATGATATCTCTTTTGATTTAGAACATGCTTGGCATTGTGGAGAAACTTGAATAATATGTGTTAAATAAGTGCTAAGCTATTTCTGATTTTGTGTGAGTATGTACTAGTTTGTACATGTACTCATGGGTTAATTAAGAAATTGATATTTCTTATTTATGTACCCTCTATAGCTTAGTTAAGCACTGTCATGCATTGTGTTAGGAGTTTTAATTAGGAGAATTGTTAAATGTAATGACCATTGCTATTTTAATTGGTTAAGTGCTTGGCTGTCTGCTAAGGTACCTAATTAGCTAAAATAGCAAAGGTAAGTATGTAGGAACTACAATAAGACTATAGGGATGCTTGTACCCGAATCAGGTGTAAGGGTTAGTGGAGTTAGTTGTGACAGCTAGGACAGCTGGGGTGTGAGTTAGTTACACAGCTGTAAGCACAGCTATGTGCAGTTATTTACCAAAGGGAATTGGGGTATAAGGATGAGAGGCATGTAACCATGAGGGGTATCAATTCAGTAAAGCTTAGTATTCTTTTTTTGTTATTCTATTCTTCTTCCCATTCTTGCATTCATCCCAGGAGGCCTAGCTAACCTCGAATTTAGCTACTATCACCTCATCAATTCAACCCATAACAATTGGTATCAGAGACGAGATTCTGTGACTAATGGCTGAGACACGATCAACAGCTGCCATGGCAGCCACTAATGAAGCTATTTCTTCTCTTCGAGCTACTTCTGATCATCATGGCAAAAGCATCCAGGAAATTCAAAAGATTCAGGAGATTCATACCAGAACAATGAATGAGATGAACCAACATCTTATTTCAATTCTTCAGAAGTTGAACACGGATGACAATAGATCACAGGAACCTTTATCTACAATTCCTAATTCTTCAACAATGACCTTTGGCAAACCTGTTAGGCTTGATTTTCCTCGCTTCTCAGGTGATGATCCTGCTAGCTGGGTATACAAAGCTAATCAGTATTTTGCCTATTACCAAACTCCAGCTATGGAGAAACTTTTGGTGGCTTCCTTTCACATGGACCAAGAAGCTCTGGTGTGCTTCCAGGACGCAGAGGATGCTGGAATTTTCTGTAACTGGGAGGGTATGGTACAAGCCTTATATGTCAAATTTGGATCAACACCATATGATGATCCAATGGAGGCCCTTACCAGGTTGAAACAGACCTCAACAGTAGCTGTTTACAAAGCTGAATTTGAGGCCTTATCAAATCAAATCAAAGGCTTATCATCAACACACAAGATGAGTTGCTTCTTAAGTGGTTTGAGAGATGAAATCCGTTTGCCTGTGAGAATGCTGAATCCACCATCATTGAATGCAGCCTTTGGTTTGGCTAAGATTCAAGAGGAGTATTGGAGCAGTTGCAAAAGGAGTTCTAGAATCCAACAAGAAACGGGTAAGCCATCTATCTTGGGTCCTCCTAGAGTCAACACGTTTTTAGAAGCCAAGTCTAGAATTCCAATTAAAAGAATCTCTCCTGCTTAAATGGAAGATAGGAAAAAGAAGGGATTATGTTATAATTGTGATGATAAATGGAGTCCTGGTCATAAATGTAAAAGTGCTAAGATATTTCTGCTTGAGGGAATTGATTTGGGAATTGATCCACAGTCTGGTGTCAAGATCATTGAGTTGGAATAAGACCTTGGGAGTTCAATGGCTGAAAAAGAAGACACTAATGCCAATTCTGAGGAGGTTGAGATAACCTTATATGCTTTAATTGGTAACCCCACACCTGGTACTATGAGGATTAGGGGTAAAATCAATGGAGTAAGTTTGGTAGTGTTGCTTGACACAGGCAGCACCCATAACTTCATTGATGCAGCCTTAGCCCCTGGACTGAAATTAGCAGTTGACCAATCACAGACACTGGAGGTCAAGGTAGCCAATGGTGCCTTGATCAGGACTAAGGGATTTTGTGATCAATTACCAGTTTGCTTGCAGGGAAGGGAGTTTTCTATTCAATTCCATGTGTTACCACTTGGAGGATGTGATGTGGTGCTAGGAACACAGTGGCTAACTACATTGGGCGATATTCAATGGAATTTCCAATTCTTAACTATGGAATTTTGTCATCAAGGGCACGACATCAAGCTGTAAGGATTGAAGCAAACTGATTCACATCTCATTGATGGTGACCAATTTCTTAAAACCCCAATCAAAAAGGGTCTGTTGGTTCATATTTCAAACCCTTCATCACTGGAGAAACAGGCTGCATTACCTGTGGCAATAACTGATCTACTGCAAGATTTTTCTCATGTTTTTGATACTCCAGTAGGCCTGCCTCCTCTCAGGGGTCATGAACATCATATTACCCTTAAAGATGGAGTTCAACCAGTCTGCCAGAGGCCATACAGGTACCCTTTTTATCAAAAGAATGAGATAGAAAAAATAGTTAAGGAATTGTTGTCTGCTGGATCTATAAGGAATAGTTGCAATCCCTTTTCATCTCCTGTTTTGTTGGTGAGGAAGGCAGATGGCTCTTGGCGTATGTGCATTGATTATAGGTAGCTTAACTTGAATACCATTAAGGATAAATTTCCAATACCTGTTATTGATGAATTGCTTGATGAGCTGAATGGTGCTTGCATATTTTCTAAACTTGACTTAAGGTCAGGATATCATCAGATTAGGATGAGTGAGGAAGACATTCCTAAAACAGCCTTTAGGACTCATGAGGGGCATTATGAATTTTTGGTTATGCCCTTTGGACTCACTAATGCTCCTTCAACATTCCAGTCCCTAATGAATCAAGTGTTTAGACCCTACCTTAGAAGGTTTGTTCTTGTGTTTTTTGATGACATTCTGGTGTATAGCAAGTCCCTGGTTGAACATGTTTCTCATCTCAAAACTATATTGGAGGTGTTAACTAAGGAGAAGTTATTTGCAAAGAAATCCAAGTGTGTCTTTGCTTGTGAAGAGGTGGAGTACTTGGGCCACTTGATTTCTGGTGAGGGAGTAAGGACAGATCCTAAGAAAACAATGGCAATGAAACAATGGCCTACTCCAAAGGATGTTAAGGCCTTGAGGGGATTCCTAGGTCTCACAGGGTATTACAGGAAATTTGTGAAAGGGTATGGGCAGATTGCAGCACCACTGACAGCCCTTTTGAGAAAAGATTCTTTTGCTTGGACTGAAGAAGCTGAGATGGCATTCCAGAATCTCAAGTCTGCTATGTCCAATCCACCTGTCTTAGCTCTTCCAAACTTTGATAAACTATTTGTGGTGGAGTGTGATGCTTCAGGTGTTGGGTTGGGAGCTGTGTTAATGCAAGAAGGGAGAGCTATAGCATTTCACAGCCAGGCTCTTAAAGGCAGGAGTTTAGCTTTATCAACTTATGAAAAGGAACTGCTAGCCTTGGTCACTGCTGTGCAAAGGTGGAGGCCATACCTGGTTGGAAACTCTTTTCTGGTAAGGACAAACCAGTAGAGCCTCAAGTATATTTTGGAACAGAAAATTGGTACACCAGCCCAACAAAAGTGGATCACCAAGCTGCTAGGGTATGCCTTTATTGTGGAATATAAGAAGGGTCAAGAAAATGTAGTAGCTGATGCTTTGTCCAGACAGGTCCCTAGTGATGAAGTCTCATCTCAAAATGGGGTTTTGTGTATGATTTCTTTCCCTACTCCTGACTGGTTAGCTCAACTTAAATCCAGTTATGCTACTGATTCCCATGTTATGAGTATTTTGGAAGCTTTTCAAACAGGGAAAGAGGGTCCTAAGGGATTTAGTATGCACAATGGGCTGCTGTTGTACAAAGGCAGGATGTATGTGGGGTCATGTGAAGCCTTAAAAACAGCTATTCTGCAGCAGGTACATGATGGACCATGGGGGGGACATTCTGGGGTCCTTAAAACTTTGCACAGGGTTCAAAGGGACTTCTATTGGCCCGGATTGAAGTCAGATGTGAGGAAATATGTTAGGGAGTGTGACACTTGTCAAAGACTCAAGCATGAAACATGTCATCCAGCAGGTCTACTACAGCCCTTGCCTATCCCAGAGAGACCTTGGGTGGCTATGAGCATGGATTTTGTTGAAGGCTTGCCAAAATCTCAAATGAAGGAAGTGGTGATGGTAGTGGTGGACAGGTTCACAAAGTTTGTTCACTTCATAGCCTTGTCACATCCCTACACTGCTTCTAAAGTGGCAAACTTGTATCTGCAACATGTGTTTAAATTGCATGGGATGCCTACTTCAATTGTGAGTGACAGGGACCCTGTTTTCACTTCTCACTTTTGGCATGAACTGATGAAACTTCAGGGCATTCAATTGGCAATGTCCTCAGCATATCATCCCCAGACAGATGGCCAAACAGAGGTTGTGAACAAGAGTCTTGAACACTATCTGAGAGCTTTTGCAGCTGACAGACCAGCCACTTGGGTGGAGTGGTTGCCACTTGCTGAGTATTGGTTTAATACCAACTTCCACACCTCACTCAAGGTCACTCCTTTTGAAGCAGTGTATGGCTATCCTCCTCCACGATTGATGGACTACATTGCTGGTACAACAAAGATTGAAGGAGTGGATGCTCATTTGAGGACTAGACAGCAATTGACCTCTTTACTAAGGCAGAATTTGGTAGCAGCACTAGACAGAATGAAGCTATATTCTGACAGGCATAGGACTGAGAGAAGCTTCTCTGTGGGGGATTGGGTGTTCCTAAGACTCCAACCTTACAAACAGGAGTCCCTTAAGCACCATCAGTTGAAGAAATTAGCTCCTAAGTTCTATGGACCATTCCAGATTTTGCAGAAGATTGGAGAGGTGTCATATAAATTGGATTTACCTCCAAATTCTAAAATTCATCCCACCTTCCATGTATCTTGCTTGAAAGCTAAGTTCGGTCAACATGTGGTCTCAATTCCCACTCTACCACCTACTGATATGGAAGGGGCAGTCATCACAGAGCCTGTAGCTGTGCTTCAGGAAAGGTCACACCAGCTTCGAAATAGGACCATCACTCAAGTCCTAGTTCAGTGGCAAGGAGAAGGTGTTGATGATGCTACTTGGGAGAATTTATATGTGATGCAGTAGAGGTTCCCTCACCTTGTGGGCAAGGTCTTTTAAAGAGGGAGGTATTTGTTAGGAGTTTTAATTAGGAGAATTGTTAAATGTAATGACCATTGCTATTTTAATTGGTTAAGTGCTTGGCTGTCTGCTAAGGTACCTAATTAGCTAAAATAGCAAAGGTAAGTATGTAGGAACTACAATAAGACTATAGGGATGCTTGTACCCGAATCAGGTGTAAGGGTTAGTGGAGTTAGTTGTGACAGCTAGGACAGCTGGGGTGTGAGTTAGTTACACAGCTGTAAGCACAGCTATGTGCAGTTATTTACCAAAGGGAATTGGGGTATAAGGATGAGAGGCATGTAACCATGAGGGGTATCAATTCAGTAAAGCTCAGTATTCTTTTTTTGTTATTCTATTCTTCTTCCCATTCTTGCATTCATCCCAGGAGGCCTAGCTAACCTCGAATTTAGCTACTATCACCTCATCAATTCAACCCTTAACACATTGCATTTGCATTGTTCATTTAGCATAATGTGTGCTTTTTTGTTTTTGGTCATAAATTTTTTAAAACCAAAAAGATTTTTGTGTTTTGTATTTCACATCTTGGATTTATAATCAAGGATTGGCCATATTATCTTTACATAACAAGTTTATGTACCTTGTTTAGCTTGGATGAGCTTCTTGTATTGCACTTTACTAGTTTAAGCTTTGTAGTAAATGTTATGTGGGAAAGATGTTTATGGTTTTGATCACTTTGTTTTGATCTTGAAGTCACATGTCTTTGACTGTCGAACTTGAACCTTTAGAGAAAGGCATAAATAACCATCTCACCACTGTTCACTAGCCAATCATGAACACCTTAGTGCATATCGTAAGATTTTGTGCTCGAGAAAGTGTAGCACGTGCACAAAAAGAACATAAGGTGTAGCCTCGGTTTAATTGCGTAATACTTAAAATTGGTGTGTACTATTAGGCTTGATGCCAAATCACATAATTAAAATTGGTGTGTATATTATGAGGCAAAATTCAAGAAACTTACATGATTGCAAGCTTATGTTCTAGGAGATGTGAGAGTTATATGATATAACTCTTTAGGTGATAGTCTCTTTTAAATTCTATGTGATGAATTTTGTAGACTTTGTGATTGATTACTATTCACATATCACCTCACATGTATCTCAATCTTTTGCTAGTTGCACACACTACACAAGTTACTCTTTGCTAAACTTGGTACATTATATTGTGTGTGTTTTTATTATGGCCATCCAAGATTAAAAGTTCCTTGATTTTAATGCAAAATGTGTTTAATGTTTGCGCTTTAAGGACAAATTGATTGAAAATCTTGATTTTGGAAGATCTGGGTTGAATTCAAGTGTTTTTGAAAAACTTTTCGTCTCATACTCATGCATTTTTTTTTAAAACAATGTGCTTTGAGGAGTTTCTATATTAAAATGCTCTGTTTTTCAAAAATCTGATTTTTTCAGACTTTCGATCGATCGAACCTGTTTTTCGATCAATCGAAATTGCGATTAAAATTTTTGGTTTGAGTCTGCCTGACTCGATTGATGTTCGATCGATGCTCGATCAATCGAAACTGAAAAATTTCAGTTTTTAAGTATTTGACCAAATTTGTTTCCATGCATCATTTATGTTTAGGATTCACATGCATTGCATTGTTTTTGTATCCATCTTGCAGTTTTGCAGTCATATCTCTCATTGTTTTCACACATAACATGCATACGCTTTGCTACATTGGGTACTAAACTTGATCAAATAATTGATTGATTAATTTTTGAGCTATGTACTTTCTAGTATATGCCTTTTTTTTATGTGTGAACTGTAGAAAATATTTTTCTTAAGAGATATGATGGATAATCAATGTGCAAATATTTTCTTTACTCATGCAACTGTTTATGGGTCACATAGTGCCATGTTTGCTTTTATTGAAAGAGAGAATATTTTGTCTTCATGTGTATCCTCAACTTAGTTTTTTTTTAAACTTGGTTTGTGTCTTTTTATTTATCCCCACCCCCTTTATTTTTCCCCAAAACTTTTTTCCCAAAACTTGTTTTGTTTTTCCTATTTTTATAGGGGGAGGAATTTTTTTTAAACCTTTGTGGTTCTTAGGGGGAGTTGTCTATTTTTTATATAGAGTTGAATTGTTCTGTATTCCCTTAATTCTCTATTTTCTCTTGACTTTGTTGTGTATGTTGTCTGTTTACTCTTTGTATGAGTAGTCTTTGTCAATACGTGACAAAAAGGGGGAGATTTATTTGAAATTGTTTTTGAGAACATGTGTGGAAAATACAAGAATGTTCTGTTTATGGGGAGTTAACATTGTTTTTGATGTATCTAACTTAGGGGGAGAGTTAGTTACTGTTTTTGTTTTTCTGTCACACATGCAGTTATGCATTTTGTTTAGTGTTTCAGGAAATATACAGGTTGATTCAATTGAGCTGCTGTCTACACTTGCAACTGATGGATAGTAGTTAGGATTGAATTTGATTTATGAGCATTATTTTGTAAAGGGCTTTTCATTTTGTAAACTTTGAGCTTCTAAGTTGTGTTTTGTCACGAATTGCCAAAGGGGGAGTTTGTTAGGTTCTAAAGTTTAGGACTTTATGTATTTAGAACTCTAATTTGTATTGTTGGCAAACCATGATCAAAACAATGTGTTTAGAAGTTTTTAAAGCTAGCTCAAAGTTGTATGTCAATGTAAAGTTGGAATCGAGTTTAATGCAGGAAGCACTGTGGCTTTCGACCTGGCTCGATCGATCGAAAGTTAGGCTCGACCGATCGAAGCTCGGGCAGATCGCTTTTCTGCAGAATTTTCCAACTCAGCCCTATTTGTTTTAAAACATTTTTAGGGTTTTTTATTTGTCCTAAGTATAAAAGGCAAACCCTAGCCACGTTTTAGTGTTGCTCATATTGCGATTTGTGTAAATCTCTTGTGAGATCTAGAGGAGCTTTCCTTTACACAAACTTAGGGTTTTCAAGGAGGAGATATTTTCTACACCTTGATGATCAATTCAATTGCTGCCATTAAAACTTAAAGAATACATAAGCAGGGGTGCTTGTAGCTGGTGGGAATCCAAGAAAGAAGGAGTACGTGGATTCGAAGCTTGCACGTGGTCGTGTCAGTAAGTTCTACTGGTTGGTAGCATTAGGAAGTCAAGCGGGGGTGCTTGTAAGTCCTTTTGTATGAACTTCGATTCTTTCAAGATAGTGGATTCAAGTTTACCTTGAGGATAGCTAGGTCAAATCCTCCCCAGGTTTTTACCGGTTTGGTTTCCTGAGTGATCATATCGTGTGTTATTTATTTTCCGCTGCTTTGCATGATTTGATCTTTTATATTGTGATAACCTAGACTTGTTTAATTGGACTAAGTAACAACTTGGCTAATTACCTAGATTTAATCAATTGTTTAAGGGGTCTAAAAACTGTCATATTAATTTGGGAGGAGAGAAAGGAATAAAATGAAAATGAATGGAAAGAATAATTTTATAATATTCTTTCATTCCCTTATTTGGGAGATTTAATGCATTGAATGGAAAGTTTAAGTGAGAGGAAATAGAATGAGTAGGAGGGAACACTTATTCCTCCATATTCCCTCAAAATCTCAAATTTTCATTTTCCCCCAAAATTGGGAGGAATTGAAAGGAATATAATTAGATTTAATGAACTTTTTTTTTTTTTTACTAAAACTCTTAAAATACGCTTATATATTTAGCCATTTATTTTAAAATAATGGTCTAATAGTAATATTGGTATAAAATGATTGCATTCTTTTCACTCTATGTTACTCCCAAATGAGGTTACTTACCTCCATTCATTAATTTCCATTCCTTTGATTTAAAATATCCAAAGAATGTTACTATCAATCACTCTTCACTTCTATGGGTCAAATGGACTCTTCAAGGGTGTGGGAGTGTGTGCCAAGAGTGATTACTGATGAGATGAATGTCTTACTAAGCCGAAATTTTGAAGCACATGAAGTGGCAGTGGCCTTGCAACAAATGGCTCCCCTTAAAGCCCCTAGTCCAGATGGAATGCCACCATTATTCTACCAACACTTTTGGGGTACAATTAGTCAGGATGTTACTTCCTCCATTCTCATGTGGCTAAACTCAGGTATATTGCCCCAATCTCTTAATCATACTTTTATCACATTGATCCCAAAAATTAACTCCCCCGAACATGCCCACCAATTTCACCCTATTAGCTTGTGTAACGTGTTGTATAAAATTTTCTCAAAAGTTTTGGCCAACCGTTTAAAAACTTTTTTTACCTTCCATCATTACAGAACACCAATTTGCCTTTACCAAAGATAGACTAAATTCTGATAATATAATGATGGCATTTGAGACTTTACACTATTTGCAAAGATATAAATCTGGTTCCCATGGCTATATGGCAGTAAAACTTGATATGAGTAAGGCATATGATAGGGTGAAATGGCCTCTTTTGGAAGGACTTATGAGGAGGATGGGGTTCAATGAAGGATGGATAAATATGATAATGCTATGTGTAAAAACTGTTACTTATTCAGTTTTGGTGAACGGAGAACCGTGTGGAATGATTCACCCAACAAGGGGTATTAGGAAAGGCGACCCTATTTCCCCTTTCCTTTTTTTGCTTTGTACTGAAGGGTTGAATGGTTGATCAAAAAAGCATAAAGGATGGGGATATCCATGGCTTCTCCTTATGTAGAAGAGGCCCAAAACTAACACATTTGCTTTTTGCAAATGATAGTCTCCTTTTTTGCAGGGCAACAATGGAGGAGTGTGGCAAGGTGTTGGATATTTTGAATGGCTATGGGATATTTAAAAATTCCAATGGGTCTTTGCAATGAGATTGAGGCTATGATTAAGAAGTTTTGCTGGGGACAACGAGGTGATCGAAGGAAGATCCATTGGGTTAAATGGGATGACTTGACTAAGGCCAGAGGAGTGGGTGGCATGGGCTTTAGAGATTTAGCAAAGTTCAATGACTCATTACTAGCAAAGCAAGCATGGCGCCTTTTGCATAATCAAAACTCCCTTTTCTACAAAGTCTTCAAGGCTCGCTTTTTTCAAAATACAACTATTTTGGAGACCAAGGATTCAAGATTGGGATCCTATGCGTGGAAGAGTATACTTACAAGGAGGGATGTTATTCAAAGGGGGGCTAGTTGGAGAATTGGTGATGGAAAAAAAAAAAATCAGAATTTGGCAAGATCATTGGCTGCCAAAGAAGCACCCTCCACATGTGTCATCCTATCCAATGGCAGAATTTGAAAATTCTACGGTGGAGATCCTTATCGACCCAAGTAGGAGGCAGTGGAATGTAGAAATGATAGACGAGCTGTTCAACACAGAGGAAGCAGAGCTGATCAAGTCAATTCCATTAAGCCATGAAGCCTCAGAGGACGTACTATTCTGGCCACACTCAAGCAACGAATAGAATAGTTGCAAAACTAGGTACAGGTTCTTAAAAAAGGAACAAGAGCTGAATGGTGATCAACAGGTGACTACAAATGATGAGAAGCAGCTGTGGAAAGGAGTGTGGTCCATGCGTGTTCCTCCCAAGGTGAAAACGCTGCTATGGCGTGCTTGCCGTGAGGCTATGCCTACGAAGAATGCGTTATTCCATCGTACCATCTCAGTGGATCCATTTTGTGTCAGATGCCATGCCTTCTCAGAAAACTCATTGGACGCTTTGTGGTCTTGCCCTGAACTGGATTCGGTGTGGTCGGATATGGAGCTTTGGAATTTTCGTGCTTTAGTCCAGTTCGTGACCTTCAAAGAACTATTATCGTGGTTAATTAAAAACAACCATCAACTTGAGATCTTTGCAGTCACGTCTTGGACAATCTGGAATCAGCGGAATCGAGTACGCCTCAATCAACCTGCGGATTCACTCCATCAGATTCCTCACATTGCAAAGACGTGGTTAGCTGATTACCATGCTAGGCAAGTTACTCCAAATACACCAATGCAGCAAGCTCACCGTCCCAGAATTCATTGGAGGCCACTACCATCAGAGCTCTTCAAAATAAACTTTGATGGTGTGGTCTTTCCTCATGAAAAAAAATCAACCATAGGCGTTGTTATTAGAGACCACCAAGGCTTAGTGATTGTGTCATGCTTAAAATTGGTCCACCAGGAATTAGGCAGTGGTGATATTGAGGCGATGGCTGCGAGTTGGGCTCTTTCTTTTGCACTAGAAGTGGGAGTGAAACGGGCTGTCTTGGAGGGAGACTCATTGACTGTCATTAAAGGGTTAATGGAGGAAGAAAGGCTGCTGGTACCACTGGGTCTGCTCTTTGAGGATGCCAAACAGTTGTCTCAACGTTTAAATGAATTATTTTACTCTTATACAAAGAGGGATTGTAACACTTAAGCTCATAGTCTGGCTAGATATGTCGTTGGCATTCCATATTTTTTAGTTTGGGTGGAGGAGGTTCCTCCACAATTTCACGTTGTACTTCAAGCTGATTTACTAGGCTTATCTGAATAAAAGCAGTTTCCATGTTTACCTCAAAAAAAAAAAAAAAAAAAAAAATTTCATTCTATTCCTTTATGATCATTCAATTCCATTATATTCCCTTATGAACTTCCAAAGAGAAAAAACAAATAACCTATGAGTTATGATTGTTTATGTAAAATGACAGTTTTGTTGTTGGTTTTCTTTTTCTTTTCTTTTTTTAACCCAAAATTATAATTTTGGCTTTTAGGATTTGGATGCTACCTACCCAAATTATAAGGGAAGGTTTTTTTTTTTTTAATCTGAGATAGAATTCTACTATAACCTAATCTAAGTGTATGCATATAAAACCCATCCTTGGAAGCTCAAACCCCAGGCTGAGATAGAATTCTACTATAACCTAATCTAAGTGTATGCGTATAAAACCCATCCTTGGAAGCTCAAACCCCAGGCACCCTTTGTCCCTCACACCCAACAAACGCTTATATTTGTTGAGAGATCATCATGTCAAGAGTGCGCAATAATATAAACAAAGGATTTGAGTGTTTGAGTGTTTCTTGTTTCTATCTGCAACATGACTTTCTAATTGAGTAATTAATAACAATTAGATATTCTTATACTGTAGTAAATGCTCAACCATAAATAATATTTTTAATAAGCATGTTTACTTATTCTTAGCTCAACCTTTTCTTTGGAGCATCATTCTTAGCTCAACCTTAGATCCTTAGATCCTCGAGAGCCATATGAGTCTTTTAGAATTTTTTTTTTTTTTTTTTTTTTTTTTTTTTGAGAATAATGAGTCTTTTAGAATCAATGATTTTTTTTTTTTTTTTTGTTAATTAATAAGTTTATTGTTTCTCAAAAAAAAAAAAAAAGTTTATCCATAAAATTACATAGATTAAAAAATATATTATTGAAAATGGAACTCCACCATTACCAGCATAATACAATTCGATATTTAAACTTCAAAATATTGTAAGTATTTTTGGATTGTGTCAATAGCTAGTATATAAATAAAGGCTACAAAATCAATAGCCCACCAGCTAGTATATAAGGGCCACAAATGCAAATAGGGAATGAGCACTTAACCATAAATATTGTTAAAACTAGATTTTGCAATAAAATGGAAGATTTTTTTCTATTAAAATCTTTGATCTTGTATAGTAAAAAATAAATTATTATGAAATTTAGTACAACATTAATTGTAGATAATTTTAGGGATTTAAAGAAACATTAAGTTTGTTTCGCAAAAAAAAAAAAAAAAAAAAAAAAAAAAAAAAAAAAAAAACATTAAGCTTCATTTTGAAAGATTATAGAATAAGTTAAAATATTTAAGGAATAATTGTTTTGTATCTATTATTTTAGTTAAAATTTTTCCATACTTCTTCTCAAAAAAAAATCCATACTAAATGTAAGCTAATTTTTTTTTTTTTTTTTTTTTTTTTGAGAAACAAACACATACACAAACACAAGAGAGGGGAGATAGGTTCTAACACAAAGATACACCACAACTCCACTCAAAAGGCTTAGTAACTTTTAAAGAGGATGGGGTTTTTTTTTTTTGTGTACTTATTTAGTTTTAATTTTACGATATCTTTTAATTCTTGAATGGTTTTTTTTTTTTTTTTTTTAGCTTACTTCCAGTACTTTTTAAAAAGGAATCTCCTTTTATTTTAATGAGAGGCTGACGCATCATCCACTAATTAAATAAAATGTGGGAATTAAAACCTACTACTATTATTATTGTATATTTAAAACAAAATGACATATATGCAGGTAAGCCAAAATTTTTTTTTTAAAACCAAAATTTGGCCCCTTAAAAATAAATTCTAGTTCTGTCTGGACCGGCTATAGATCTTTTGCCAAAAAAAAAAAAAAAAAGATGCCATTATTTTAAATTCAAAGAAGAAGTTAGAGATAATGTTAGGTAGTTCGATAGAGCATATAAAATTATTTAACATTAGAAAAATCCCTGGGTTGATTTTTTTTCCCCTGAGAAAGAATTAATTTTAGTAATAATCGAAAGCTACAACCATCTTTCTTTGCCCTACCTTGAAGTGAAAAGAATGCAATATCTAGAAATCCTTGGGTTGTCGTTGAACGAAATATTTACCCTAATATATAATAACATAGACTTTTTGCATATAAATTATCTACAATATTTAATTTTTAATTTGACGATTGTATGATTGGATTTAGAATGTGATAGTATTGTATGCATGTGCATGAGTTGACACACGTATCGGATGTGTATTGAGTCAATTTGTAGTTTTGTACCATATAAATGATGGATACAATTTTCCTTTTAAACTAGTAAAATTAAATTTTTCTAACTCATTATGTAGTTGTTAAAAAAAATCATATATGTATATTATTTTTTCTAATTCTATGCTCACACCAAAAACTAATTACTATCTTGATCTGTTGATAAAAGAACAATCATCAAAAGCAGATGTTATAGATTGAAACTCAAAAAAAAAAAAAAAAAAAAAAAAAAACTCTTATCCTCGAGAGCTAATGAAGGTGTGGACATCTCACTACATCCAAAAAATAGCATAAGAAATCATCCAAAAGTGTTTTCTTAAAAAAATAATAAAAAAAATTAAGAAAAAAATAGAAGGAAAAGAAGAAGAACCCACCACCTGACAAAACCAAAGAAAGAAAAAAACAAAAACAAAAACAAAAGTCCAACGTTACAAAGGAAAAGTCAAAAAAAAAAAGAAAAAAAAAAAGAAGAAGAAGCCAGAAACGTTAATTAGAGGTGGGGACAATTTTGTCCAAATATTTTTCTCACTTTTTACTCCAATTTAGAGATATTGTATTTTGAAGGAGGAGGAGAGAAAACTTGTGGACCCCACCACTTTTCTCCACTCTATTTTCCTCTCCCTATTTTCCATTTTCCCTGTTTTCATCCCAACCAAACATACTCTTAAAAATAACAATAATGTAACATTATAATGTAATATAGTATTAAGTGAACTAAATGCCCCCTTAAAGGGTTGGCATAATCTAAAGGCAATTTGGCAAAAATAGTTTACATGGCATTCCACACTCCCCCCCACCCGCGGAACAAGCATGTTTTGTCGCAAAAGCTCCACACACCATGCCCTTCTCTGCCCTCAAAAATATGATGCAATGTGTGTGAAAAAATGTCCATATTTACTCTTATCTATCACTACTCTCTATTAGTTTGGAATAATAACACATGCCTAAAAGTGAACACATCACTATTATAACAAATTCAATACAACTAGATATTGAACCCAAACTTTGTCCTCATTTTGTTAGCTTGTAAATATAAACCCCAGTTTTTTCATTAATAACTTCATTAGGTGGGTGCACAGAATGACCAATAACAAAAAAGTGGGTCTTCAGGTACTTGCTATAGAGTTTGTATGAACATGGCTAGATTCTAGGGGTAAAACCCGAAACCCTCAGCCAAACAGGGTACTTTTTTCTTTAATAATGACACCAACAAATTAACCGTGTGTGACGGCAAACAAAGATCCAAAAAAAAAAAAAAGTTAGCTTCTTTCTTCTATATCATAAGCTCTAGCTTTTAGTTTTACCTGAAAAGTTGGCCATCTTTTGGTCTGTTTGGATTGAGCTTATTTTTGCTGAAATTGAAAACTAAAACTGAAAATACTGTAGCGAAATAATTTTTAAATATGTGAATAGTATCGTGGGACCCATTTTTAATGAAAAAGTTACTGAAAAGTGAAATTTGTGGGTCTCGTGCACTGTTCATAGGACCACTGATGTGCTGAAAATGACTGAAAAGTCAAAATTTTTGGCTACTGTTCATGCACACAGTACATGAACAGTCGCCTTTGTCTCCAATTACGCGTGCAAAAAAAAAAAAAAAAAAATAGAGGAAAAACGCACCGCAGGATTCAGCGGAAAACGCTGAATCCAAACGAGCACTTTAAGACTAAAGGGTCACGTATGCGTTTCATGTTTTTTTTTTTTTTTTAGAAGAGCTTTAACTGAGTTTCAGTGGATTCCGTGTCCTGTTCACAAAATTCACAAACCTTTTTTTTTAACAAACTTTTCATTAAAAATGAGTCTCACGGTACTATTCACACGTTTAAAAATTATTTTGCTACAGTGTTTTTAGTTTTCAGTTTTTAGCAAAATAAGTGGTATTCAAACGGTCCCTAATAAAGTAATATAGTATCAATCATTTTTTTCTTTTTTAGAAAGTTTCAACCTATTGTATTCGCTCTTGATTATAGCTCTTTATTATCATATTAAGACATCAATTAGTCTTTGATATAGGCGGAGATCAAAGTCCAAATTTCTTATTCAACCAAAAATAATAAAAAATTATACTTAGCAACAAAAAAAAAATTATATAAATAATAGTTTAAATTAATTTGTTCTGTGACCACTTGACTTAAAAATTTTGTACATATTCTCAAAAAAAAAATTTGTATATATATACTTACAAAAAAAATATATTATTGCTAAATTAACTTATTTTGACCATCCTAATAAAAATGTTAAATATTCTGACTTTAGAATCATTAGAATTTGAGTTCAACAAAAATAAGAGTAATATTACATCTACAATATTTTCACAACAAATCTTATATGGCAAGTTGTTACTAATTTAATTTGGGCTCAATATTGATATGTTTTACCCACCAATAATAGTTTTTTGCATAAGATTTGTTATGAAATTATTGTGATCAATTTATTCTTTTCATATCAGTATTTTCAATTTTCAATTTCCATGTTATCTCTTATTAGTCTCTCTTTTTTCTTTTCTTTTTTTTTTCTTTCTCTTTGTTAGTACAAAAAAATTGTAATATTTCATATATTTGTGATTTTTTTTTTTGGTAACGTTGATATATTCAAGTTGTCTCTTTATTAGATTTTGTATAATTTAAGTTTTTTAGTGACCACCAAAAAAAAAAAAAAATAGAGCCACCATTGACGAGGGGTGGGTTTACCCATGCCCAAACTTGATGGTTAGGTACTGGTATTACCCGACCCACCCATATAATTTAATTCTCTAAAAAAAAACACTTCTGTTTTTTGAATTTGCTTTGACAATAGGACCTTCTATTTTTTTTTTGTTCAATCTTTATTTATTTATAACTCAAAAACTTTGTTACTCTTTTTTTTTTTTTTTTTTTTTTGAGCAAGACTTAAGTATAGTTCCTAGGTAAGTACTGCTCCTTAGGTTCTCATTTTAAGATTCTGTCATATGAATTTTTTCTCATAAGATGAAAGTGTATTTTTAAATTAAGTAACCACATAGCTGAATCTTAAGATGGAGAACCTAAGCTAAGGTAATTTACCTAAATTTTATCTTCTTTTTTTTTTTTTTTTTTTTTTTTTTTTTAAGGAGAGAAAAGGTTGTTTTATGTACGTAAGTCTAACTGTCTTGACCTGCTCTTGCATTGAATGAGAAAATAACTTTCCTATTTTTGCTTTCAGGCTTTAATTGGGAAATTTTCTTTCCAGTAATAAATAAGATCTTTGGTATAGATAGGACCAAAATAAATGAAAACACTCCTCTAACTTTTTTGGTATAGACTTTTACTATGGAAAGTATTATTGTTAGAGCTATTCCTTTTTTGTAAGGTCAAATTATATTAGCATCATTCTGACTTTTACTTGGATGGAAAGTATTGCCACCATTAATATCATTATTTCTAATAAAATGCTAGATTGATCATAATTTACAAAAAATTTCTTAAGAATTTTTTAAGGACTCAATTTGTAACGACCTCAAAATGATATTGGGTTCGCACGTTAAGGGCCCAAACAATATGATTTGTAGAGTGTGGGCTTGAAAGACTAAGTTTTGGTCACCGGGCGATGGTTAGTCATGATACTCATACAAAAATGAACCATGTTCGTTCGAGAAGTCTCTTTTGGAATGGCCTGGGAGGCTCTGGTTATTGGCCTTTTTTTCCCAGCCCCTTTTCTGGATCGTTTACTTCTCTTTTTATATCAGCCTTTACCCTTCCTCCAACGTCCACGTGTAGGTTCAGCTTTCCAGGGCTGATACTTGTCCCATCAGCCCATACCCAAAGTGGTTGGGGGTGGTTGTAAAAACTGAAAAGTATTGCTCTGTCTGGCACAGAGTATTTAATTGCAGTAATGGCAGCCTTTTCTTTGTCCTTTGTCGCCATATTGTCCAGGGGTCATTTCTCCATCAATGTGGAGGTGTTCGGCTTTTCCTTAAACTGTTCCTATACCGTACTTGCCCTTTCTTTCAGGAGCGCGCTGGGATGCCGAGGACAGAATCATCCTCGGCTATATCTCTAGGCCATTTGGACTTTCACTGTATGTCCTTAGCTATATCCCTCCTCGGCTCGGACCTTGGGCCCTAAAGCAAAGTGGGCCGGGGTCACAAGTTCTCTGGCCCCACAAATTTATTTGTGGATGTTAACCTTCCTATAAAATGCCAGATTGACATAATTTTCAAGATTGCGTTAATCATGTCCTTTTTATTTCTTTACTTTACTTTTTTGATTATTTGTAATATATTTAAAATGTTTAAATTAGTTTGTTTAATTGGACATCATCCAAATTAAGTATCCCAAGTCAAGCTCAAATTATTTATAAGAGTAATGATACAGTCACAAACTATTTTACAACATTTTTATAAAATGTTAATGTGACCAACCTCTTATTGGTTTTCATCTAAACCTCACCATTAATATTACATTTTCATTTACCAATAATCACTCACCATATCAACAGTTTGTAAAATAGTTTATATTTTTAGTATTATTATTATTATTTTTTTTTTTTTTTGCTGGGTAATTGGTTTATAGGGGGATCGAACCCCCGAGCTTGACAAGGCACTAAGGCCCGGGTACCACTTAGGCACAAGGCCAGGTGGTTAGTATTATTCTTATTTATAAACAAGCTAGTCTGCTACTTTATAACCATATATATGAGTACTAACCCAATCTATTTCAGCCCAAAATAAAAAATAGTTGCCCTATGAACAATACCTTTCTTTGAAAAATAAAGAACAATACTTTTTAAATTTGAAAAGACAATATGCAGAAGCAAGCCTGTTTACTTCTTCTTTTTTTGAGAAGTAAGCCAATTTACTTGGTAGTATTTTTTAGCAGCTTAGATTAAGCCTGACAATGATCTTAATTTTCACGCATATATATATTTTTTTAAAAATAATTATGCAAATAAGTAGAAGTCAATTCTCTTCAAAACGGACAAAATAAGTTGATGGTTCATGGAGGTGGGCTTTTTGCGAAGGAATAGTGCTGTACACGTAATGTATATGAAGAGATTTTACTTTTTTAGTGATGTATACAATTTGGTCCAATGAAGAGGAAGAAACAAAAACAACAGTCTCTTGTTTTCTGAAGATAAAGTTAACAAAAGAACGGTCTTAAGAGAGATGTGATTAGCTAAATACAATAAAGCCAATAGAAGAACAAGTTGTATAAACTAATCGTATTTAATTATTTTTCCTGCTATGGCAAGAAACAAGTTTTAGGCATGGAAGAAGACAAGATGGGCATCTTTTTTGGGCAAGGATGACCTTTATCACTCTTTAGTGCACGTTTGGATTGCACTTGTGCGTTTTTTGTATGAGTTCCGTGCACTATTTATGGAACCCGCAAGTACTTTTTTCAACAAAAACAACTTTAAAACTGAGTCTCATGACATTATTCATTCATTTAAAAATTATTTTGTTACAGTGTTTTCAGTTTTTAACAATAAGCGATATCGAAACAGATCCTTAGTCCTTACAACTATGTTAATACAACGAAGACGGGACCAACTTTTTTTTTTATTACATCCAAAAAATAAATAAATAAAAACAGATAACAAAGAGACATTTATAATTAATGTTGACAAATAAATGGAAAAGAATATTAAATAATAATAAAAACATTGACAGCTGTATGTAATTTCAAAAGTGAAACAAACACTAATTATTAGCTTTAAGGGTCCACTTAGGTTCAGTGTCTCGTGCACTAGATCCAATACAGTGCTGCATGTGTTCAAAATTTGTTCAAAATGTAATAATAATTGGATTTTGCTCATGTTTGCCCTAAGGGCACACAATAATTTTCATTTTTGGAAAAAATTTTCTCGAGAATTAAAAAAGTATTAACAACTTTTTCAATTCCCGAGAAAATGTTTCCAAAAAAAGATAGCTTAATGTGTGCCCTTAGGGCACACATTAACTAGACCCATAATAATTATAACAATCAACAAAATAAGAAGTTATTTACAGTTTATTTTTGGCACTAGAGATTAAAGAGATACCATGTTGATTAATAATTACCATGTGTGTCACGGTAGTATTTTGAATGCATTTTTCACACAACCAAGGATGTGACATTGTTCGCATCAAAAAATAAATAAATAAATAAAAAGATGTGACATTGTAATTAGTGAATACATAACTTTTTTTTTTTTTTTTTGAGAAACTTGAATACATAACTTTAAAGGATAAAGTTGACAACAAATTGCAATTAAACATTATTATCTTGGAGGGGGAAATCTCGATGTTTTTTGCTTATAAAAACCCAAACACAAATCTCCAAAACCCCTCCAACCCCCTAGAAGCTAGACCCAATACACATAGTAAACATTTTCCAACTTTCAACCATGGCTAACAACGGCCTAAACAAAACCAAGGTTGTGGTGGTCATGGTACCCTTTCCAGCACAAGGCCATCTCAACCAGCTCATCCACCTCTCACGTCTTATCATAGCCTACAATATCCCAGTTCACTTTGCTTGCACTGCCACACACAACCGCCAAGCCATGCTTCGAGTCCATGGTTGGGATCCGAATTCAGTTTCAAACATCCATTTCCACGACCTCAAAATCCCGCCTTTTCTCACCCCACCACCCAATCCCAATTCACCAAACAAGTTCCCTTCACATCTCCAACCATTGTTCAATGCTTCCTCGCATCTTCGTGACCCCATGGCTTCACTTTTACGTGAACTTTCATCAAAAGCAACAAGAATCATTGTCATCAATGATTCCATGATGGCCTCAGTGGTGCAAGACTTGGTTACTATTCCAAACGCCGAGTCATACACTTTCCATAGTGTATCTGCTTTTACTTATTTTTTTTATTTGTGGGAAGCAATGGGCAAACCTTTAGAATTAGAAACAAACGCCAAGTTAGTCCCAAAAGGCCTTCCATCCACTGAAGGTTGTTTCACAAAAGACTTCATAAACTTTATTTCTTTACAAATAGAGTTCCAAAAGTTAAGCTCTGGTGTCCTTTACAACACATGCAGGGTCATAGAAGGTACCTATATGGACTTGATGGAAACGCTAGAGGGAGGCAAGAAGCATTGGGCTATTGGACCATTCAATCCAGTGAGAAACATAGGTTCAAATGGAAGGCACAAGTGCTTGGAGTGGCTGGACAAAGAGGCACCAAATTCAGTGATATATGTGTCTTTTGGGACAACAACTGCTATGGAAGACAAGCAAATAAAGGAGCTAGCAATTGGGTTGGAAAAAAGTGGGCAAAAGTTCATCTGGGTATTAAGGGATGCTGATAAAGGTGATGTTTTTATTAATGGAGAGCTTAGAAAAGCTGAAATTCTGAAAGGGTTTGAAGAGAGAGTTAAAGATAGAGGAATGGTAGTGAAAGATTGGGCACCACAATTGGAAATTCTAAGTCACCCATCAACTGGTGGATTTATGAGTCACTGTGGGTGGAATTCTTGCATGGAAAGTATCACTATGGGGGTACCAATAGCAGCATGGCCAATGGCCTCAGATCAGCCAAGAAACACTGTTTTGATAACAAAATTGCTCAAAGTTGGTATTGTTGTGAAGGACTGGTCACGTAGAGATGAGCTAGTGCCATCATTCACAATAGAAAGGGCTGTGAAATTGTTGATGGCATCGAAAGAAGGGGATGAGATAAGGAAGAGGACAGTGGATTTGGGCGGTGCTGTCAGGCAGTCCATTGAAAAAGGTGGAGTTTCACGCATGGAGTTGGATGCTTTCATTGATCATATTACTAGGAATATATTCTAGCTAGGAGATTGAATTAACAGACAAGGAAAACAAAACAAAAATTGGGATCTGAAGTTTGTTGTGGCCTATGGTTGCAAAGTTTGCTCTAATTTTATTCAGAGTCTCTTTGTCATCAACTTTTTATTTTAGTTTTTTAGTTTATTTACTCATGCGTCATTTTTTTAAATTTTCAATTTTTTAGGTACAACAATATTTAATCAATTTTCAATATATAAATAATAATAAGTTAGTAAAAATATGTATCTAAATACACCCTCAATAACAAAGCAAAAAAAAAAAAAAATTCCTCTTTTTGTTGAAATGTTACATGTTTTTATGATAAATAAAACAAGTGCTAGCATATCATGTGTAACACGTCTTGTTGACTCCATACATATCATGTGTTAAAAGGAGCTTCAATGGAAGGAAATAAATGCATTTATTTAGTATGACATTTATGTTCAAGTTTAAATTCTTATTTGTTAGCATTAATTTTTAATTTCTCCAATCAATTTCCTAACTATTCCTTTAATTTTTAGCTACTATTTGAATTAAATTTTGTTGAAGATGCATCACAAATTCAATGCTATTAATATTAAACCTATCACAATTAGCAATGAGGCTACAATTCGTTAGATATTGTATATTAAGTTTCCTAATGACACCCTTAAAAAAAAAAAGCTTCCTAATGAAATTCAAACACATGATGCTATTTACCAATGAAGCATAAATAATGCATATTTTTTTAATGACAACAATATTTGATTCAAGGGTAATCCGGAGTGCTCTTAGAGCATTTGATAAAAGATTAAATTTTGAGAAAATTTTGACACCACTTTTATAAAAAAATTAATTACTTTTTTTTTCCCATAAAAATTTTCTAAAAGTATTCTAATCTAATGCCCTTAAGGCATCGGTTAACTTTTTTCTTAATTTAATTTTGTGTTTGAATTTATTTGGAGAATCTAATATAATGCACCTAAGTTTTACCCTCTCATCAAGAAATTAATGTGTTTATATTTGATGATAGATATGAAAAAATTTAATGCCCACAAAATAGGAGATTAGGAAAATTATTCAATACTTATTGCTTATTCCTCTCACATGAATGATAGGTCATAGGTCCTACGTAGGACTCATCATTCATGTGAGAGAATGGACCACTACTTTTGAAGTATTGAATAATTTTCCCAATTTTCTTATTGAGCAATCACATTGGGAAAATTATTCAATACTCCAA
Organism: Quercus tomentella; assembly: GCA_028535165.1. Classification (NCBI taxonomy): domain Eukaryota; kingdom Viridiplantae; phylum Streptophyta; class Magnoliopsida; order Fagales; family Fagaceae; genus Quercus; species Quercus tomentella. Next base: position 43,465,131 of record JAPQVY010000012.1, on the reverse strand, counting down.
AAGTAGTGGCCCATCCTCTCACATGAATGATGAGTCCTTTGTAGGAGAAAGTATTCAATAGCGATTGTTCATTCCTCTTTCACATGAATGATTGGAAGTGATTGCTCAATAAGAAGATTGGGAAAATTATTCAATACTCCAAAAGTAGTGACCCATCCTTTCACATGAATGATGAGTCCTACGTAAGAGAAATTATTCAATAGCGATTGTTCATTCCTCTTTCACATGAATGATTGGAAGTGATTGCTCAAGAAGAAGATTGGGAAAATTATTCAACACTCCAAAAGTAGTGGTCCATCCTCTCACATGAATGATAAGTCCTACGTAGGAGAAATTATTCAATAGCGATTGCTCATTCCTCTTTCACATGAATGATTGGTCCTACCATGCATAATAAGATTAGAAAAATTACTCAATACTCCAAAAGTAGTGACCCATCCTCTCTCATGAATGATGAGTCTTGTGATTTTTGTCATGATTTTAATTAGTAAGACCCACTAAAAGTTTAAAATTTGAGCCTAAATACCATCTTAAATAAATGTCTTCATTTCATTGTGCATTTAAAAGTCCCAACTTTTTTATTGTACTTCTAAGTGTAATTAAGGTGTACCTAAGTTAGAGTAAGGTATAGTATATGGGATTCACCAAATAATTTTACCTTGGGCCAGTGTGAAATTTTTCCCACTGCCATCGAAATCGCGAAAAAAGAAGAAGAAAACCTTACATAGTAGGTACATCATAATTTTCCTATATATTGTCAAATCTACATTAGCCGTCCATCACTTTAGTTAGATCATTATATGACCCACTATTATCAACGTGCTTCCACTATGTCCTGCTTCACCTATCTAAAAGGAACATATAATCATATATATCTCCTTCTCAATTTGGAAAGAAAGTTAATCAAAGATACCAAAAAGGAACAAAAACAAAACACGAGCACACCAAAGTAGGCGTTGGGGTTTGGGCCAGTCTGATTTTTGCTTTCCAGTAACCTACGTGGGTATAGTAAAATGACCTTTATATTGTCAAATAGCACAGCTCTACACTGTTTTTGGCTCTATGATTCATGCATCACTTGGGTTGGGCTCGTAACCCATCTCGGCTCTCTGCCTCCACATCACTTTCTTTTTGGCTCTATGATTCATGCTTACACTATGCCCTGCATCACCTTACTAAAACAAACATATCTCATCCATCATCACTCTTGCAACAACTCACTCTAGGAGGAAATAATTGTCAACCTAATACCATCACTCTTAAGCAAGTTCCTCAAGCTTCCTTCCATACATACCTAACTATGCTCTTACATCGTTCAACTCATAATTTCTCTAATATTTCTTTTAAAAATAAAATAAAATTAAAATTTATTTCTTACTTTTAAATTATAATGGACCACAGGTTTTGTGGAATTTATACCTCATAAAAGTATAAACAAGTGACAAAATTAGCTATATCTTACAGGGCAACATGTGAACAAATTTAAAAAGTTAAGGGTTTTTTTTTTTTTTTTTAAAGAAACTTGAACCATCTCAAAAAAAAAAAAAAAAAAAAAAAAAAAAAAAAAAAAAAAAAAAAAAACCGACTTGGTTTCAATTGTTTAACATTAATTTAGTGATTATTTTGTATAATCATTTGGGGAGTAATTTTTATATTCTATATTTCTATAATATCAACAACCCTAACGAGAAGCATATAAAAATTCTGTGTAGGTCTGAACCATCTTTATGAATGCATACCTTCGACAAAAACAGTTGCTTCAATTGCATCATCAGTCGGTGACAATTTTTTGTATTCTACTAACAAAATTGAGATTGATTTCATCATCGAGTCACATAATTTGTCTACTTGTAACCAATGATTATGGTGACATTTTTTGTCTATTGACGTGAACAAACATTAAATTGGTAAGATCCCATTACAACAAGCTAGATATTCATTCTCTCTCAAAAAAAATAAAATAAAATAAAAATAAAAGAAGCTAGATATTAATTGTTTTCTTAAACGGAATAAAATGCAAGAGAGGTTAGGTAAGAGGCAGAGGGTTCTTTTTCTTGTCGTGAGCTAGAAGAACAAACAAATTAAGAAACTAGATTTGGAATAGGGCAGCATCACAAATCATTCCACAAATATATATATATATATATATATATATATATATATATATATATATATATTTGAGATTGTGGATGTATGAAAACTCAGAGCTTGGGAGTAGCATTTAGATTTTTCTTCTATTTTACTTTTAGGACTTGTTTGGATTGAAAAGGAATAGAGGGGAGTAGATTCATAGACTTTATTAACATATAGGTGAATTCTACCATACCATTCCAAGCAAGCTAATCTACAAGTTTCACTGCTTGTTACTTGATTCCAATTGCAAGTTGCAACCTAAAGATCAACCTCTTTATTTTTTTTACTTTTACTAAGGATGGTGTCTAGAACTCTTTGAGCTATGATTATTCTCTTAGGTATGTGTAGTCCTTCCTCTTCCACACACCAGATAACTACAATGATGAATCCCTTAGAAATTTTAGCCCAAGATGCTAACTACGAATTTTGAACCGGCTTGCTAACATACCTAGATTAAATTTGAAGGTTATATATAACTCCTTCCAAAATAGAAGCATCAACAATGGTCATACTTCCTTAAATTCCCACACACCCATCATTTGATAGGATTTTCATGCAGAAGTTGTTTATCAAAAAGTCATTATACTTTTATATGGGGAAAATTACAATTTATTCCTTGTTGATTGGTTTTATCACAATCTAGTTCACAAACTTTCACCCTTAAAGTTTAGATGAAATTGAAACCATTAGATTCTATATAATTAAAATTTTGCATTTTGTGAACAACTTTACCCCTTATTTTTTTAATAGGATAAATTACAATTAGCCCTTTGTGATTTGCCCTTATCATAATTTAGTTACATAAGCTTTTCAATAGATACATTTTGTCACCTTTTTCTTTTATAGGATGTGATTCAATTCATTAAAGTATGAAAGATGGACAATCTACCTTGCAGATAGACTCTAAAAAAGGTGGCAGATTGTCCTTTTTGAACAAAAGGTCTGAGAGGAACTCAAAGAGAACTTTGCAGCAGCATGGGCTGCGAAATTGTAGGTCCTCTTAACCCAAACAAAAGATAAATTAACAAAGGAATTTAAATAACTAAGGATGTTAGGGATCATGGTGTTCTTGAACCAATTCGGATGGAGATCATTAGATGACAGAGGATAGAAGCAGGCTTTAGCATCCCCTTCAATGATTACTTGATTCCAGCTTTCACATATTGTGATTTGCACCGCATATAGTATGGCTATGGTTTCAGCTTGTAAAGTTTAAATTTTTTTTTTTTTTTTTTTTTTGGTCCATATCTACTGTACACGTGAGAAAAATGTTTATTTTGGACGAAATCTTAAAGATTATATTTTATTCCAAACTTTAGAAGTTCAATGCACAATTAAAAACTTGTGAGTTGAAATGTGATAAGACCAACCACATGGGTAATTTCTGCCGTAAATGAGTTGTCTTATCATATGAGAAAAACATTTATTTTGGACGAAATCTAAACAAATATATTTTATTCCAAACTTTAGAAGTTCAATGTACATATTGAAAACTTGTGAATTAAAATGTGACAAGGCCAATCACATAGGTCATTTCAACCCTTAGGAATTGTCTAATCATGTGAAAAAAAATGTTTATTTTGAATGAAATCTTAGCAATTTTATTTTATTGCAAACTTTAGAAGTTTGATGTACTAATTGAAAAGTTGTGAATTGAAATGTGAGAAGGCCAACCACATGATTAATTTCAGCCCTTAGAAATTTGTCTTATCATAACAGGCTGTGATCATAAATAAACCCATTATAAAAGTCCACTTATGAACAATGAAGAAGCTTGGGTTCCCAAAAAAAAACACTATAAACCATGCCATTTGTTTGTGTTTTCAAGAATGGCACCAATGGCTACATACTTTGTCATGATTTTTACCAATATATGAAGTTATAAACAGGGAATACAACCTTAAACTGATGTGTATGAAACAATTAGCCATTTAACATCATGTAAAACTAGAAGGAGAAAGTTGCAAATAACATTACAAATTCGACAAAGTTGAGCACGAACAGGTTCTCATAACATAGTTCCAGCTATGAAAGAAGCACTAACCAAAACAGAAGCACCTTTTTTCCTTCCATGTTAAAGTTGGGAGGGATTGAGTTGAAGAGAGAAAAAAGAAAAGTAGAGGCAAGCTTGAAAGTCGTTTGGCCTAACAGCCTACACCCATAGGTGAAACCCCTTGACAGCTACATCAATACTATCAAACTTATGTTTATAATAATCTCAAGGTTAATGCTAGACTAATCCTATGATTAGTTTGCCTTCTTTACAAGTATGTGGACCTACAATAGGTTGGGGTTTGGCTCTCTAGGGCCGTGATATCTCTAACAACACCGGGGCACGCACGACACAAAGTGGCACACTGACATGGCTAGGGCTGACATGACAGTACCCATTGATGCCATGTGGTGGCTTTGCAATGATCATCAATGTAGAAGCACCTAAAATCAAGGCACATGATTTTTATATCATCCGGCTGAGAAGGGAACCCAAAAAAAAAAAAGCCTTATTAGGTTTCATCAGTGGCTAACCATCCCAACCATAAAGTGGACAAAAAACCATTTCCAATATTTTGATCAAGGTGCCTTCTCTGATGCAAGGGCTATCTCAACAAGCCATAATGGTTCTACTGCATCATTTCCCCCAACTGCATCTCAATTCATTGTATTTGTTCTGCCATCCACAATCACCACATCAAGCTTTATGTAGATGGCTTGAGCCTTCTTGACACCACCTAAATTATCTAATTCCATAACCCTCTCTTGTCCCAACCATAGTGCCACACCACGCATCTCCAACAGCCGTTTGAAGCCCTTCTGCATTTTTTACCAACTCATCATTGAATTCTTATATGCCATATCCCCGCAGCCAAAAATTTTATTATTATTATTATTATTATTCATGATCATCAGCGTAAGTTATTTATATGGCTAATTTCAAAAGGATCTCCATCTTTGCTTACTATTTCAATGCAGAAAAGGCTGAGAAAACCTTTTCGATATAAAAGCTGAAATACCAAAGGGGATTTAATCTTCTTAAGGATGATTCAGTCACCCTCACCCTCTAGAACATGTATTTCATGATTCAACATAATTCATAAAATTTAAAGCTAAATCTCTACACCAAATACAATTGAAGAAGACCTAGTTTTTCTACCGAAAAAGAAAAAAAGACAACCTAGTTTGACCTTCAAACTTCATTAAAAAAAAAAAGTTTTGACCTTGAAATAGAAAGAATGTATTATTGAAATAAGCAGGGTTAATCCGGACCAATACACCTTACAAATATTTGCAATCAAGCAAGATCAAATGGCCAAGATGAAAGCTGAAGTGATTAGACAAACAACACAAAATTTGGACCTAATTAATTATAATTAATTTTGATTGATGCTAATGAATATCGAGACTTTTTAGGCTAAAATTTTAGTTGTTTCTATTTTCATTGACTATGATTTATTTTCTATAGTCAATTGATTATGAAGTTTTTTATTTTTATTATGCAGTTATTTTATGTCCTTTCTTAATGTAACTTTTTATTTTTTGTTGAGAAAGTTCTTGATATAACTTGAGAAGTGAGAACCCTATTTAAAGCACCAGGATTTAGTAATGTTTTGTTTTGCTTGAGTAAAAAGTCTTTTGGAATTTTCCCCCCAATAGATTAGTGTTGATTTCAAGCAATCCTAAGAACTGACTCCCAAATTGTAGCTATCTTTTTATGCTTGATATTGACTCCAAGCAACCTAGATGTTGATTCATACATTATTCTTTTTTTGTCTATCCATAATCTCTGAGAATTTTGGGTTGCATCACTCTGTTTCATATATCACCTTTGGAATCACAAATTTGTAGATCAACAGATTAAAGAAGTTTTTTTTTATAAGTAACATAAATTTTATTTAAAAAATAAAAAACTTAGCCCATGTATATAGGAAATGTACTAAAGGGGCAAAAACTTCAAGAAACCAAATTACAATGATCAAGCAAAACAGGAAGGGTAGAACAAAAGGGAAACAAAGTTCCTCACTTCCTCTAGGTATTAGGAGACGTAGATATTATTGGAAAAGCCAGGAGAGCTTAAATATAACAATCTGAGAATAGAGTGTAAGGAATGGGAATAATTGGCTATGCGTTGTAGGATAGAAATGCCAGTTGTAGTAATGTCCAATGCAGTTAGACTCCTAGGAATGCTCTACCGGTGTCTGAATTGCTCAAAGTTTGTCTAGTTGTTAAGTAACAGGCATGTACGGAAGAATTATGACCTCATCAACATTGGAAAAGCCATGAGTATATATCAATGACATTTGAAGGAAGGGGTGAGTTGAGGAAAATGGATAAGATATCAGGTCGTTTCTCATATAATTGGATAGGTTTTTCATTAAAGAAATGGTGATATTCAGTTGGAAGAGCAGAAGTTCATATAGACTATAATTAAGCAAATGACTCAAACATTACTTGCCTGGGATACTTTATAGCAACCATGCTAAAAGAGGTGCAAGTTACAACCATCTATAACAATTGCACCTAAAAAATGAAAGAAACTATAATGTTTTTTGACAATGAAGTCTATTATAAGACATTTTACAGCCAGTCTCTAAGCTGTTTCAGAGATGAAAGGAAATGCTCTAAGCTTTATAAGTGCAAGGATCTTGTCAAATCTGAATCAACTCAGAGTTTTATTTTCTTAATGAAGAGAACAATTAGGGCTTAATAGTACAGCTGCCATAAAATCATAAATCTCAGAAGAAAATAAATTTTAAAAGCTGATTGACCAAATAATATATCTAATAATAAACTCTAATACTGACTATAATAAGGTAGTGTTCCTTAAAGTGAGATTTATTGGCTAAAAGAGCATTTTTTAATAACTATCTGATAATTTTCAGAGTTGAACCATGTAAAACCAATTATAAGAGCATTGTTTAATAACTAGGTATCCTCGACTTGATACTTCAAAGTCAAAATCTATGGCCAATAACTATCTAATACCAACTATAATCAACTATTATTGAAAGCAAATCTCTTAGTAAAATTAATAAATTTAAAAAAAAAATTAAAATTAAAAAAAAAAAAAAAAAAAAAAAAAAAAAAAAAAGGAAAGATTTTGCAAGGTGTTTGATAAAGTTTCCTTGGTGGCTTTAAACTATCTTGCACTTCTATATAATTCCCTAACAGAGATCAAACCAAAGTTGTCAAAATCGGAATCCTACGTAGGATCATTGAAGGAAAATGGGATCATAAATCGTAGGATTGGACCATGAATCATAAAATCCTACATATTTTCAAATTTAAAGAAAAAAACACATTGATAACAACTTTGTATGTTGAATAATTACGTAAATTATAAATTCATCCATAAATAAACTAAGATTTGCATCATATGATGTAATTTGCATGTCATATATCGCTAAGTCTATACTAACGAAACAAATATATTTAAGTTTTGACCCAATGTATCTAAAAAATTCAATAAATGTTTAATTAGCAACCAAATACCAAAATATTTATCAAAACATATGGAAAATATTTTTCAAATTCTAAGTTCCAAGTTTGAAATCCAAAATAAGTTAGCAAATGGAAACTAGCTAATTACAATATGAAATCCAAATGCAAGATGAATATTAAGGTGAAGTGAACATTTAATTATTCTCATTCTAAGGTTCTTATAACCATCATCCTAAATTCCTAATCATCATCATCCATTTCATCATCTATGTAGACATTATATATTTGTATACTAGAGCTGCAAAAGACATCAAAATACAATTTCACACTCAACTATTCAAGTTATACCACTCAGCAACAATTAAAGAGCATGTTCAAAAAAATCAATCAATCAATATTCAAATACAATTGTACAAGCATAATTGATAAAATTATTTATAAAAAAAAATATTTTAGTAATATTAAAACACAAACTAGTATATTGATCAAACAAATTTAACAACATTATAGCTTAAAAAGCATCAAAGCCAACATCAAATTCTTCATTAAGAAATGAAGAAGCATTCCTTCATTTTGATTACAAGTGAACTAGAAATTAGAAAACATTTGCTTAGGTTAACATAATTTTATAAAAATAAAATAAAAAGTCATAACATCACACTTGAAAAAATAAAAACCCTTAAAGCTTCATCAAAACAAAAAAATTTATCCCATAAAAAAAAATAAAAAAACCAAAAATTTATGTTTTTGGTAGGATCGGTAGGATCCCATACGATTCTACGATTCTATACGATCCTACACAATCCTATGTACGATCCTACCATTTTTACGATCCTAGTGCGATCCTAAATATTTTGTTGAGGTGGAATCGTAAAATCGTATGATTCTACGATCCAGATCGCGATTTTGACAACCATGAATCAAACAACATAACAACAAGAAACTTCACCCATTATTAGCAAAAGTTATAGTTATGTATATAAAATTGACATCCATCCTGTACATAGATAAACTATACCCGAAAATTGCACATTTTTTCTCAAAATCAATTTCTATAAAACAAATGTTGATGTAGGCATCTTGCTTATAATATTTGTGACTCCTAGTATGTACATAAAGCTCTTCATATCTTTGCAAAGTAGCATTTAAACATGGAGTATAGAACAGTTACCACTCCAAAGAGTCAGGATAGGATAGGAAGCTCCACTTCATCAAAGGAAAAGAAACTGACCCGTCCATACTCTACATGACAAAACCGCAAAGGAATGGCCCCACATTGCCTCTCAAGGACTTCAATATCTGCTATGGATGGTAGATCACCCCTGCAAGAGAAGGAAAGCATAAAAGATTCAAAAACTTTTAAACCAGGATATGCATATCAATTAATAAGTTATAGATCTCTTTCAAAGCAACTGGAGAGAACAAGTTTTGATGGATTAATGAAATATAATACCAAATTTTACTGATCTTCTTCAAGCAAAAATTACTTTTACTTTGGGGATTACAATTTAACATTTTTCAGAGATTATATGGGTCTATCTTTGCAGAATGCCAATTTCCACTTAAAATTTAAATATGATTGTAAACCAAGTAATCTCTATATATTAAGAGGATTCAAAAAGTTAGTTATTGTCTTTTTAATTTCCAAAAATACCACTAATTTAATTAACTTATTCTTATTCTGGAAAAATTTATAAAAAAAAGGTTAAAAACGTAAATCGACAAAATTTAAAAACAAAAAACCTAGCCTATGTTCTATAAAACTTCCCACTACCCCATGTTCCTCTAAAAAAAATATTAAAAAAAAAAAAAAATCCACCTCATGTTCTATATATATATATATATATATATAACCTACCCCAAGTTCTTATTAAAAAAAATACCCAAAAAAAAAAGAGAATCGCGGGCGCAAAGCGCGTGTGATGAGGCAAGTAGAAATTAAAGTGGTAGATAACCAAGAAGGGAGTAATTAAATCATTAAAATATGATTGTAAACTAAGATATAGAAATTTTCTGGGAGAACTGTTGGAGCCTTTTCCATTTCTCCCTCTTTACACATTAATAGGTATTATCTTCATACTAAGTGAAAACAAAAACAAATGTTTGATAGTCAAAAGTTGAAAAATCCTACCATAATGTAGTTATTTCTATCTCATATTTCAAAAATGTTACAAATAGGAATTATAATTTATAAGCATGCTTCACATTATGCTAACACATGTATGTGATTATAAAAGACAAAAATGCCTTCTACCCACATTTCTAAGAAGATTGTCAGAAAAAAAAACAAAAAAAACAAAAAAAAAACATGACTTATTTAAAATATACAAATAAGTAATAAAACAATAAAATCATACTAACTAGAGGCTTGATCTACTGCATCCAAAAATTGAACATTTAATTTCCATAGAAACTAATAGAGAAACATTCTTTCATGCTTAGTAAATTTGTAAGTTAATACATTTCTAAAATTAATAACAAAGTACAGAATTCCTTTTCTCCTATTGGTAAAATATGAACTTAATACCTATTCTAAAGCCAACCCCACCTAAGCCAAAGTCTAGGGGCAGAAATCCAATCTTAATAACGTGACTACATTTAATGATGGCCGTCATTTTTCCAGGTTTATGACCAGTTATGAGCAAAATATACAATGGTAAGCACTGACACAGTTGGAATTTAAATAAAATAACATATTTGTATATACTTAAGAAAAAACATAAAATAATAATCTAGATGCATATGGTGTAAATCCTTTCCCAACAAATTCCTCAAGATATCAAAAACCTAGAAGCTAACACATAGGATTGTTGCAATTAAATGTTTTCGCAAAAGATAATCTGAAAAAGAAAGTGGATTAACCTATGAAGTTCTTTAATATAAAAAGCACATTTCTAATGATAATAATATAAATAACAATTTGCAATCAACCACAAATAGAGAAGGTTACTCATTCTTAGGAGCTACCAAATACAATTACCTAGTTAAGCACATCACAAAGCTTGGATCACCTGGGGAAGATTTTCTAAACTTGCTATTTGGGAGATAGACGTCAAAAACTGGCCTTGCTTCATTAACGTGCATATTATTAAATGGTCCAACAATGGAAATCGCATCTTCTGATTCTAAGTCTACCACTTCACTGCTTTGTGGAGAGCATTGAAGAGAAACAGATTGACGGTTACTCTTAGCATCCTTAATAGACCAAGCAATGCCATGCTGCCCAACAATGTAACCAAGAGATTTCAAGTGCCTATAAACCTCAAATAGCTCCCAAGAGCCTCCACTAACCTTTGCATATATATCATTTAATGAAAGACTTGTACCATTGTCATCCAAGAGAAGCAATGCGCCTATTTCCATCAAAAACCTACAAAAATAAGAAGTTACACTTTACAAATGATTCCATCTCAACATATAATGAAAAAGGACACAAATACATAGTTACTTCTTTTCAAAAACTTAAAAAGAAATATATTCATAAGAAAAATAATAAATTAATAATTGCTTTTATCGGTTACTTATCTAATACTACATTTCGCTTACAACACTATGTATAAATTTGCAAGTGTCACTTAAAACTATGAATAAGGTTGAAGTTTCAGTTATTGAAAAGCATTGTTTCAAGTGTGTCTCTAATACCTCTTCGTCCTTCAACTTTCATACAAGGTAATCCATAATCTCTTACTGAAGCCACAGTATGAAATTTCAAACTAATTTGCTCAAAAAAAAAAATTTCAAAACTCATATTTTTTGGGGACAACCGTAAGCCCAGCTCTGCTTTACAATATAGAATGTTTAATTAGCAAAAGATTCTTCAGAAAATTACGTGTCCTTCAAACAAAGATACCAAAATAAGTTACAATAAAAGACACTATAAATAAAGAACAGCAAGATATTAAAGCTCTAGACTTGTAAATACTAGGTTTCATATTATCACCAAAACAAATAATTAACTTATTCCTTAATTCCTTTGAAAGAAAAACCAAGAAACAATAAGAGATAAAAAAAAACATCACAAAAAAATGTCATTTCACATACAAAGTTTCCTCAATTGAGTAATAAATCTTGCCACTACGAACTACTCCCATTGTCCTCCACAGTTTACCCTCGTTTTCTACAACCTCAGCCATTCTGATTTCATTAATCCAATGAGCCCTGGATTTATCATTCCTGAAAATTGTAGCCATAACCCAAAGTTAAACCTGCCCCCCGGGAGAGGGGGGGCGGGGGGGGGGGGGGGGGGGGGGGGGGGGGAGGGGTGGGGGTGGGGTGGGGGAGATATTTATAATTTCATAAAGAATCAATTTTATAAAAAATTCTATACCTAAACTGCAACTTGGATATAAACCCAGATGTAAAATGGAGTTCCTCATCATCCTCATATTTTTTATCTTGCAAATAGGCCTCAGTATCACTTGAACCTCCCGAAGAATTTTCCCAATCCACAGCCTCCATTATGCTACTTATCCAAAAACAAAATAAATAAATATATATATATATATATATATATATATTCACACCTATGTTAAGCCCATTTCATTACTTGAAAAAATGCATATAAAAAAACTGCAACAAAGCGTTCAGTTTCCTTAACAAACATACTCACCAAAACAGACCTTGGTACAGCCTCAAATCACTTTGAATGCCAACTGTTCAACTCCTTTCTTTTACTTGTTTGTTGGTAGTGGCTCTAGCTTCTTCTGTTCTGGTCTAAGGAATGAATCCTGCAATTTGAAATATGTGAAAGAAATTTAATACAAATCACAAATGGTCAGCACAATTTACTTATCAAAAAAAAAAAAAAGTGGTCAGCTTAATTAAAACACCACCTAGCATGAATAAAGTGGCAACAGCCAAGATGAGCATGTAGACGTAGGTGAACTTCACAGGATAGAGATTTCAATTATGATGCATTGGGAATAAAATTTCAAGATTTTTAAACATTTGTAAGGAGTCACAACAAATAATTACTGTTACAAGGAAATACAATATACTTATCTATCAAATGACACCTTCATTCTAAATTCAACTTTTTAGAATTCCCAACTAAAATACAGCTAAGGAAATTCATTCTAACCTCTTCTGGTCCCCCAACTGAAAATTTTGAAAATGGTTGAGGAACACAGCTAAAGAAAAAAACTTGTATTACAAATTTGTCCAATAAAAAAATGCGTCAAAATACACTATTGGACCATAAAGTTTAGTCTATGAGCAATGTTAGTCTCAAAAGTTTAAAGTGACTGCTTTTAGTCCCTAAAAATCTTAAAGTCGTCGATTTTAGTCCCAAACACACTTAAAGTGATCACCTTTAATCCCTTGGAGTGATGATGTCTCATTTTTTAGTTTGGTCACATCATCTAAGGAGTAAAAGTGATCACTTTAAATTTAAAGGACTTAAATGTTCAGCTGAAACATATAACACCACATTAGCTAACCCAATGCATCTCATCAAATCACTAAGACATTTAAATAGGTCACAAAAGAAGATAAATGAAAATGAAGCAAATCAAATTTTAAGCAGCAATGACAAGTTTCTTATCTTTTCCTAGTAAATTATCAGCAAACAGAGCCTATAATTATCCCAAATAAAATTTTAATCGAAACTCCAAAAGTTAAATGACCCAACTGGAACGAAATTCAAGGAAAATAAGGAAAACACAGCAAATCAAAGGTCTGGGTCTCACTGAAAAGGTTCAAGGGTAGGCTCTCTACGTGAGGAAATTATATCCAAGGGGAAAAAAAAATGGAAATCCAGTTGATATTATGAAAATGTAACTTGCTAATTAGCAATTATGAAAGTTGAGATTTAAATTAAGAGGCAAATATAAATGAATATTGCTATCCCTAACCATTTGCGTGCCTTGGGAGTTTCACATCTAAGATAACACTTGAGGTTCAAAGTGAGCTCTTACATTTATTTCTAAACTAATAGCATCTGAAGCTCACAATACAAGCATATTAAATAAGGTCAAAAGTCTTTGCTATTGCTTTTGCAATATGAAGCAACTCTTCACATTGATGAAGAAAGTACTCTGACAGTGAAATCAGTCCGTTTACATCTTCACATGAATAAGTAATTAAAAGCATAAGTAATTTAATTTAATTTCAAGATTATAATTAAATTTTAGAAGATTAATCCAAAAATTTGAATCAAACCACAAATTCGAAACATAGAAACAAACTACCAAATAAACATGATAAATAATCAAATAAACTATAAATTTAACATGATAAATCACTATTTGTACTTTAGAAAGCAAAACATTAACAAAATTAAAGTTGGCTTTACTCATTTAACCTAAACTTGTTTGTATCCTAAAATAATCAAACACATACTAACAAATAAAAGAAACTGATGCCATCTTACTTCATTTAAACCAAGCTGGCATAATCAACAAAAACCCAATAAACTATCACCAAACAAATCTTATACTGGGTTGGCATAAAAAGAAACAATAAATTATCCAAACAAAAATGAAGGACTTTCACAAAACAGACATAAAAAATTTAACCAAGAAGATTATAATTTCACTAAGACATTTTGTCGAACAGGTGATGGGGTTGGCCTATCTTTTAGCATATTGAAGCCTTTTGTTTCATTTAATACATGCTCAACATGAAATCTAACGAATCCTCAGTTATTTTGATCAACCCCAAACATGTTTATATATACAAAAAAACAGGGAAGAATATTGGGATAAAATAGCAAAATTGGATTGAACAATGTAAGATTAATATGATAAAATCAAAAAGGAAAATTGAAAAAATCAGATTGCCCTTTTGCTTACCAAAGCGGTCTGCAAAGGGCGGAGACGCAATCTTTTCTCTCTCTCTTTTTTTTTGAACTGCAAAGGGTATCTTTTCTCTTTCTAGCTACTTCATTTAAATATTATTTTTTTATTCTTCCTCAACTCTTTCTCTCTCTTCCTCTTCGTCTGTCTCTCTTCTCAGATACAAAGCAAGCCACCCAAAACTGCCACCACCACACCAACCAGAATGATCTGCCACCAACACACAAACCAGCCACCCAAAACTCAAACTACCACCACACCACCACTACTACTTTGCTTGAAACTTAACCACCACTACACCACAATAGCCAAAATCCAAGAAACGCACACTCAAAATCAATCACCACCGCCAAACCCACGGCCAAACCCACACCCAAACCCACCACCACCAAATCCAAGAAACCCATACCCAAAATCAATCACCACCACAGTCAAAATCCACCAAGCCCACGGAGATGGAGATGAAAAAAAAAAAAAAAAACCGGTGAAGAAAGAAAAAGAAAAGAGAGAAGGGATGAATGGTGAAGAAAGGAAAAAAAAGACAGGGAGAAAGAGTGGCGTTCAGAGTCTTCAGACAAAGGAGCCAGAGAAAGAAAAAAAATGGGGGAAGAAAGAGAAAGAGGCTATAGTATGAGAGAGAAATAATAAACAATTTTTTTTTCTTTTTTACCTTTGAGTTATCATGTGTAGTCAAAAGGTTTTTTTTTTTTTTTTTTGTTTGAGAAACATGTATAGTCAAAGATGGTATTATTTTTGGCTTGGCTCCACTAATGGAACCCCATTTTTATTGTTGGTGGTACTAAAAAATAGTAATATAGTTTTTCAATATCACCAATAAAAATAGTAATAATGGTTCTCAAAAAAAACCAATAATAATGCTTTAAGTGGCTTTGCTTCGCCTTGGATTTTTTATTTTAGTAACACTTTTTTCTTATTTGAATTTTTCTTGAAAGCTTTTAAAAATTAAAAATTCTATTTATTTTTTTTATTCAAAAGAAATTATTATTTTATTTCTCTTTAACAAAAGAGTAAATAGAGACTAAAGAAAAGCCTTGATTGGATAATTTTAAAACTTAAAAAAACTCAATTAAACAAAAAGTAAAATTAGAGAACTAAAATAAATTATAATAAAACATTTTTTTAGAGTGCAATTATAATAAAACTTAAACGGTAGATTTTGCATTTTTATCTCTCTTTTTCTACAAAACCAAAGCCTCTAAAGTCTAAACACATGCATAGCATTTGTGAAGAGAATACAACTTTTTAATGTTCACTTTTTAAATAGTTCAAAATGCTCTCACACATTAATTACAATTAGTTTATTCTTTCTTTTTAAATAGATAATAGTGTCAAATAAGAAAAAGAATAATTTTCAAATATCTAAATTTTAGGTCATTTAAAACATATTTCCTATATTGTCCATTTTTTGCATTAGAAGAATTGTTTTATACCTACATGTATGTTTCTAATTAAATTTTTTTTTTTAATTAAAAAAACTACCTTTACTAGAAGTTATTTAGATTGAGGTTAAATATAAGAGAAATGTTATGTTAATAACATTTTCACAATACTTTCATAACAAATTCTAAAGTGGTAGGTTGTTTTTTTTTTAAAATTATGGAAAAGATAGAAACTTGTATCAATAAAAGAAAAACTGAAGTATACATAAAAACTCCTAAACTCAGTAGAAATTTTTTTTTTTTTTTTTTAAATCCCAATACAAGTAGGCACACCATGACTAATTCAGTGCCTGATTTGTAAAGAAAAACACCAGAAGATCGGTAGCACTTGCAATGATTCGAGTTGGATGAAGTTGAGTTTTCTCAAAGTAGAGCTTGTTGCGAGCGTTCCAAATGGCCCAAGAAGTCACAATCCAATGCTCTAGGTCCTTATGATCAAGCTTACAACCAACTGTACCAATTGTCTGAAGAGTAGAAAGAAATGTAGTACAAGATTACTACATTTCTGCAACTTTCCTCTGAACAACGCCCACACGTTTCTGGCCGGGGGCATTCCCACAACAGGTGGCCAACGGTTTTAGGGGATAGACAACAAATATCACAGCGAGGGGTGATGTTAAGTTTTTTCCAGATTGGCCTATCTCCACTAGCTACAAAATGCTCCACGCTACCAGGCTGTTGCAAACGACAAGCAACTTAATAAACAGATTTAATGGAGAATTGCTGAGACTGATTTTCTTTCCACACTTGTTGGTCCTGAGGTTGAGCTCTATTCAAGGGAATTGCAAGGATTTCCATACAGGTCCTGGGAGAAAACAATGAAAACAATTTGCCTTGGTCTCATTGTCTTGTTGAGTTGTTGATAAGCTATGAGACTTGCAAGGGATGGGTCTGACCACCTATAATTTCTAGAACCTGAGACAACCAACCTGGATCGGTTATGGCAATGGATTTGCCATCCCCCACCCCCCACTTTGACTCGGCCTGAATAATTTCTGTTGCTGCTAGAATACTTCGCCACACAAAAGATGGGTTATTCCCCAACTCAGCCTCCATGAATGAGCACCTTGGAATATAACGGGCTTTGTAAACTCTAAAGAAAAGTGAAGTTGGGCAGTGGATAAGCCTCCAAGCCAATTTAGCAAGCATGGCTAAATTGAAAGCATGAATGTCACTGAACCCCGATCCTCCCATATTCTTTGGTGTACACAGTTTTTTCTAATTAATTCAGTGAATTTCCTCTCATTCTAAGGGTACGTTTGATATGCTGTAATAGCTCCTATAATGGAATAGTTATTCATGTATAATAGTAATTCGGTCATTTGGTTGCATCTTTATTACATGGATTAGTTATTACATTGGAATGATTATTCTTTAAATTGAAGAATAGCTATTCCTCTTTAAAATGGTTGTAATAGCTATTCCTTAGTATATATAATAGGTTTTAAAATTAATATATTTCCAAAAATATAAAGTTTCCTTATACATCATCTTTTACAAGCTTTCCATATGTAACAACCAAACTTATGAATAGTAATAGTTATTCCATTACAATGTCTTCTATTCCTAGTAATAAAGATTACTATTCCTAATGTAATCTACATTCAGTGTACCAAACGTACCCTTAGTTTGCCCCCACCAATATTTAGCCAAAGTGGAATTGATTGTATCACACTAACTCTTAGGCAACAAGAAAGACTTAGGGTCCGTTTGATTGAAGAGATGAAAAAATGAGAAGATATAAAATAGAAAGAGGGTGAAAAATAGGAAGGATAGAAGAAATTTTAGTTTTTCTCGTTTGTGTTTGGTCAGGAGATGAAAACGTGAAGGGATAAAAAATGTAGTTTATATAAATTTACTCATATGCCCTTATTAGATAAAAAATGTAATAAACTATATTTTTATTACAAATTGTGTATGGAATTATGGATGGACATTCCATTAATATATATATATATATATATATATATATATATATATATATATAAAGAACCCAAAACATATGAAGTTTAAAAAAAAAAAAAAAACCATTAAAAAATTGAGGAAAACAGGAAACAAAAAATAATAATAATAATGAAAAGTCAAAAGTCAAGTTGGTTGGGAATAAATTCAATAGAACGTTGCACAGTTCCTTAAATAAAAAAGAGGACTTTGCACCGTCATAGAAAACAAAGAAAAAGACCAAAAAAAAAAAAAGTGAACAACGTTGCAGGGACATTTTTGTCCAAATAATTGGTCCAGTTCTCCCTTCACTTTGAAGAGAAAATTTTTTGGTGGGCTGTGAGAAAATACTTATACCTCACCATCTTTTTTTCTTTCCCCCTTTCAACTAAACACTTTCTAAAAAGTTTTACTTCCTTATTTTCTCTCATTTTTTTCCATCCTCCCTAAAATTCACTCTACCAAACACACTCTTATGGAGTAAGTTGGAATTGCTTATGCCACTGTTTTGATCAAGATTTCACACCCCGCTTTGGAAATAAATTTTTCTTTCCATCCCATCACCCGCTTTGATATTCTTTCTTGAAGGTCTTTAAAAGTGTTTACTTTGACTTCCCAATGCCCATAGGCAACTCAAGGTATTTCTCATAGTCAGTCATAACTTGAGCTCCTAGCATTCTCTGAATAGATTCACGTACTTGGGAGATTTGTGTTCTTATGAAAAAATAAGAAGGTTTTATGTTGATTAATTGCTTGAACAGAGGCTGCTTCATATATGCCCAAAATATTCATTAAATTCTCACATTGGGCCACAATGGCTTGGCTGAACAGTAAGCTGTCATTTGCAAAGAAAATGTGTGAAACCCGCACACCAAGAGAGAAAAATGGTATTCCCTAGAACAATCTATTCTCCTCTGCCTTCCTAAGTAGAGAGGAGAGACCCTCAACACATAATAGAAATAAATAAGGTAAAAGAGGGTCACCTTGTTTAATTCCACGAGATGGGGTAATAAAACCTTGAGGCTCTCCATTAATTAATATTGAGTAAGAAGCAATACACACCGTCTCCATTGCCAACTTCACCCAACATTCATCGAAAACAAAGATTGATTAATTTAAGTTGTGAATTCAAATTAAAACTAATAGCAACTTGCCACTTATAATTTGTTGTGAAAATATTGTGAACGTAGCACTTCTTATAAATATAAAAAAGTGCTTGTAACTTCTTATACATTATTGATTTTCTTATTATAATAACACAATATATATTGTACATGGTATTATTAAATATATTAGAAAACAGCACACATCACATGAGATATCGTCTAATTTATATTTATATATATCTAAAAACTAAAACATAACATTTATTGTTGCTACGCGTTTGTTGAGTCACATCATCCACTCATTTCCAACATTCTTTCTTTTTCTTTTAACTCTTTTTTTTTCTTATTAATTTATTAACTTATTATTATACTTTCTTCAACTTTTTGCCCTCCCTTTTACCTTTTTTATCTTCCCACTATTATATACCTTAATATCACTTTTCCTCTATCTTTTTATCTTCCTTTATTTTTTGGCTTTTCATTTCTCCTTCTCTTACTATAAATTCACAATTTTGTCTCTCATTTTATACATATTTTCCCACACACAAAATATTATTTTCTCTCCGTTTCTCTCTCTCAAAATTTTGTTTTTCATTTTTTGGAGGAATTTTTATTTTTCTTGCATCTCTACTTTAGGTTGATGAATTTTTGCATTATTTAAAACTCTATTTTGGGTTAATGCAATTAAGTTATGTTTTTAAGTTGTTATATTTTTTTCTTCTCTTTGATTTCAATAAGAATATAATGTAATTTTATTACATAAAATAACATGATTTGGATAATTTGGTGTTTATTACTATATTGTTTACTTTTAATTTTTTTTCTTCTCATATTATTTTCTATAAATTTGTTATTATTCTCTCTCATTTTCTCTCTTGAAATAAAGTGGTTATTCTCTCTCTCTAGATTTTTTATTATTTCCTGCAACTCTACTTTATATTGATGAATCATTGTGATTTTTTTAAACTCTATTTTGGATTCATATGCTTTGGTGTTGTATTTTTTAGTTCACCATTACAAGTAATCTCTCTCTTTCTATCATAGTTTCAGTTTGATTTTTGTCTGAGTTAATACTTGATTATTTTGGAAGTAAGAATTTGAGTTTATATCATAACACAATCTTGGATATGCTAATTACATACAGATCGGCATTTGGTCTAGTTCGGTCTACTTCAATTTACTTCGGTCTGATTTGGTGTACTTCAATTCAATTAGGTATGTTCAGTCTACTTTGGTCAATTCAATCTAATTCGGTCCATTTGGTAAACTTCGGTCTATTTTAGTCCATTCGGTTTACTTTTGTTAGTTCAATCTCATTCAATCCACTTTAGTCCATTCTATTCA
The DNA here is from genome assembly GCA_028535165.1 of Quercus tomentella. NCBI lineage: Eukaryota > Viridiplantae > Streptophyta > Magnoliopsida > Fagales > Fagaceae > Quercus > Quercus tomentella. The sequence continues at coordinate 43,444,917 of JAPQVY010000012.1, read as the reverse complement.
ATTCGGTCCAATTTGGTTTATTCGGTTCACTTCGGTCTATGCAGTTCATTTGGTCTATTTTAGATCATTTAGGTCCAATTTAGTGTACCTACTTAAGAATGGGAAAATACAAGTTTGGGTCGAGAGTACTATCAATTATTTAAGTAATATCTATTATAATTATATATAAGTTCTGGTTATCATAATAATCTCCTTAAGAGAATGAGAATTTGAATAATAATTTTGAAACTTAAAAATTTTAATTGTACCAAAAGAAACTAGAAAATATAATTCATAATAAAAATAATTAGAAGAATATAGGCCATTTCAATAAAACAATAATATCAATCAAAAAATCAAAAAATCAAAAATTATATATTTGTAAAAAAAGAGTGATGGAAATTACGTTTTGAAATTGTTTAATTTTTAGGGAGAACAAATTATCTACAATAAAATTTAGAGGATAAATTATACATATTCAGTATGATAACCAAAACTTAACATATAATTATGAAATAAAATTTTGATTATCATAATAACCTATTTTAAAAGAATAAAAAATTTGAATAATTTATTTATATAAAAATTATACACATAAATATATATATATATATATATATATATGTGTATATATATTTTGCTTGAAGGTATAATAAATCATATGCAATTCATTTAAAAGTAATGATTTTAAAACAAATGAGTAACTACCCTAAAGATTAGATTTGTATATTCATAACCATCATGTTTAGAAATACTTCCACTTAAATTTAATTAGAACGAAGTGGACTGAAATACTACGTTAATGTGGCTCAATAAAAATGTAGCAACAAAAAATGCTATACTTAAGATTTTACATATTACGAGTTTGAGATTTATATATGGGCAAGACTTAGGTACAGTTTTTAGGTGTTGTTCCTTAGGTTCCCCTCTTAAGATTCTGTCATGTGAATTTTTTCTCATGGAATGGAAGTGTATTTTTTAGTTTAGTATCCACGTAGCAGAATCTTAAGAGGGAAACCTAAGAAACAACACCTAAGATACTTTATCTAAATTTTGTCATTTATATATATATGATAATAAATTTGGATTTAGAATAAGTGCTCTTAACCCAAACATGTCTTTTCCTTATATATAAGTACACAAAAATGAACCGAAGTAGAACAAAATAGACCGAAGTGGTTCGAATGGACCGTAGTGGACACAAATGGACCGAATTAGACTAACTGGAACAAAATGGACCGAATAGGATAAAATGGGAATAAGGTGGACCAAAGTGGACTAAATATAATAGAGTGGACCAATATGGACTAAAAAGGATCGAAGGAGATCAAATAAGAACGAATGTATAGATTAGGACCAAAGTGCACATAATGGACTGAATAGAAACAAATAGGATTGAATGGGACCAACGTGGATGGAATAGGACCAATGTCAACTAAATAAGATCAAAGTGGATAGAATAAATCGAATAGGACCAATTTGGACCGAATAAGACTAAAGTGGACAAAATAGGACCAATGTGAACTGACAACTAAATAGGATCAAACTGAACTGAATAGAACCAAAGAGGACAAAATGGACAGAATAGGACCAAAGTAGACCAAATAAGACTTTTGAATATTTATCATTTGTATTGCATATTTAGGGCTCATATTTCTAATTTCTAATGTTTATTTTATTTGTATTTTTAACTCATGATCAAAACTAAAGAGTTTTTAGCTCAAATATGATAAAATTTCATATTTTTCAACCCAAAATAAATATACAAAAAAAAAAAAAATTAGAGTTAAACTTGAAAAGGCAACCTACAAAAAGAATCAATTTAAGGCTCAATTTATCCAAAATGAATCGAAGAGGACCAAAATTGATCAAATTGACCAAATTGAACCTAGTGGGACTAATGTGGACCAAATAGAAATTATTTAATATTTAGAGAGTATAAAATATCTTCAACAAAATTTAGAGAATAAGATATACATTACATTTTAATTACAAAATAATTATTTATTCTTACACATCGCATAGATCTTCGTCTAATTATTTATAACATTCAAGAAATTAACTCTCACATAGACCTTTTAAGAACGTGAAGATTATTGATCGATATCATCTAGAGACTTGTTATTTCAAATTGAATTTCCAACATGTGCATGTTAAAGAAGGTTCAAAAGAAAGTTTAGTTATGAGCAGGAAAGCACGGACGTAGCTGGGAGGGTGCCACACCTGCGTCCGACGCGGGACGCGGCGTCCAACACGGTTGCTTGCGCATCGGTGCTGCGTCTGAGTTTTTTTTTTTTTTTTTTTTCTCAGATTCGTGCTAACTTGACTCGATTCGCGCCGACGCGGCTCGATTTGCGCCGAACCGGGCTAATTCGGCCAGAATCGAGCCGTATTGGCCATATCGAGTTGTATCGGCCGGCGACCGATAAGGTTGAAACAGGCCAAAATCGGCCTTGAATATGGCCGAAAAATTCAAAATCTCACCTCAGAGGTATAGTAATGTGTTTCTTGCCTTCTTCTTTCTTTGTTTTGTGAATCAAAGCATAGTAATGTGTTTTTTAAAAATATTTTAATAGTAAAAACATATAGAAAATATAAATAAAAATATTTTTGATAATTTTTTAATCGCCGAGTCCCGCCGCACCCGCACCCTACTTTTTCAAAAATTGCCGAGTCCCGCACCCGCACCCGAGTCCCGAAACACACCCGTAATGCCAGAACGAACTACCAGTGATCAATGCATTACTTGTTCAATGCATTACACCTCCAGTGATCAATGCATTACTAGTTCGTTCTGGCATTGATTATATTACCTCTTGATATTTCAGACCACGTGTTGAAGAAATGCCAGAACGAACTACCATCCACTACACAATGGTTTATAGTGCAACCGATGAAAATACCATCAACAAGCTCAGTTACTTGCACACCCAACAATGGCTTGGAAATGCCTTGGTAGTTCAATACGCCATTCATCAAAAAGAAGGAGTTGACAATGTCTGGAACATATATGGGATCAAGGATATCTGCCACAGTGAGATCATCTACCACTGCATGTACAAACTGGGCTCCAAGGTTATTGCAGTCAAGAAAAAAAGAAATAGTCTTGTCATCATTGTTTTCAACCATGACAAGGCGACCAGCAAGAGGGTAGAATATATCTAATGTGCGGGACAAAGAGGTTTTTAGGTGATCAATCACACTGCCACCTTTTAGTTCTTTTTCTTGTGAAGGTGTAGGTTTGAAGAAAAGGAGGTCCTTTTGGATAGGATCAAATAAAAGCAGTTGGAGATCCCATAAAGTTAACTCAATTCTTCGAGTTGACTCGTTGGGAGTCGCTGCTGCTCGGATGGTACTTGTGGATATGAAGCGAATGTGTGTCATCTCTGCTTCGATCAAACTACTGGTAATAGATGAGTGCATTTGCAAGCATTGAGAATTAATGGCTATAAAAGGAGCTCAATGAGAACCGTAGTTGATTCTCAAGGCAATGAAGTGTCAAAAGGGATCCCAGCAACATCATTATCAAAGTTGTGGCATTTGCTAGAAGTCCTCTGTCCACCGTAAGTGAACATTGAAATCTTGGCCACCGACATTATCTTATTTTGGCCAGCTAAGTTCGACAGAATAGCTTCGTTTTTTTCCTACTGTGAATCTTTAATTTTAAATAAAATACAAATCCATCTCTTTCTTTCTGTGGAAGGTATTGTTATTTATATTACAACTGGAGATACTCATTGACGAGTTGTGCAATGAATTCTTATATCAATTGTTTTGATTTTGGTCAATCAAAAAGCAAAAAAAAATTGTTATGATTTTGGACTAGCTTAAATATAGCTAAGAACACTCTTTAAATAAAACTCAGTTGTATTGATTCTGTGAAAATGATTACAATGAACTGAATAGATACAAAGCATTAGGCTATTGGGTAAAAAAAGCTTAAGTGATACCGCGCGGTTTCCATAGAGCAATTACTAAACTTATTACAAAACGGTGCCATGAAGTTCATTAACTCCTTATTTAATTTGAATGTCGTCGTCTTGTTATCATTCTTCAATAAACTAGCAAACGGCTGCGTTTTATGTTCCAACTTTCCTTTGTCTTCAACATAAGGAAATAAAATATTTACACTAAACAACAATATTTAACGTGATTCAGCCAATTTCATATTTAAGATAACACCAACCAAAATATCCACTATTTATAATATAGATTACAGTCACACTTGATCAAACCTTACAATTCAAACAAACCTCACCAACATAAACAAAACCCTCACACACAAACTCATAATCCTAAAATCCCAATATACACCAATATCGTTTTTCATGTTTCAACTTTCAAGCCAAAAATCTACTATATTATTTTTTGAAAAAAAACTCACTCATATTCTTATAGGATTCTTCTTCTCTTCTCATGTGGGAGGATCATTAAGCAAAAAGTCACCAAATTCTTTGCAATAATGTCTATTTATAAGACTCCAAGTATATTTCATGATAGACAAGGAATATCCAATTACTTTTTCAACAATAAAACACTTTTTCAACAAAAACCTTCTCTTAGGAAAACAAAACTAAAACTAATTAGGAGTTTGAGGCAAATATCTATCTTGACATCTTATTCTTGTGATACAAAAAAAACTGGTCAAATGACATAATATTTTGACTCCGAGAAATCTTGGCTCCATAACCTTCGTACTGTTCATATATTAGCTCACCTGGTATGTAAAAACAAAGAGGATATCTCATAAAGAGGCAAAGAGAGCAAATTGCTTCCAAAACAAGGGGCAATTTTTTTTTTTTTTTTTTTTTTTTTAACTCAGTGAATATTAGTATCTGGGCTTTTATTTGCCTCACTTTCTTTAGTAGGTGCTTCGGCCTGTCTAGTAACAAACACATTATTTTTCCCTTACAGTTTGATAGGCTCAAAAAGGATTAAGAAACTAGAGAGAGGGCTGAAGGGGCGAAGCAAGATTTCCATGAGCTAGAACAATAGTGAAACTAGTTTGAAAATGGACCAACTTTTTCTTTCCTATTTCATTTTTGGAGAGAGGTTTGAGGTGTGTAGACTTGCAAAAATTATGAGTTTATGTGATTTTCTTTGTAGAGAAACTCTTGTTTAACACTCACTAGCTATCCTATCAAAAAAAAAAAAAAAACACTCACTAGCTATTACCCAATTCGTACAAATATCCTTTGAAATCGTGTTCTAAAACTCGATTTCAACTCACGTGGCAATGTTTATAAGGTGAGTATCAATAGTGAAAGCGTGATAGTCATTATGCATTGCATTAGACTTGAAGCGGTTTTGAAATAAATTCTTTCTATTGCCCAGTTCCTATAAATAGGTGCTATTGGAAATGAAGCCCAATCTTGCACTTAGAGAACATGGGCTACAAAGCCCAACAGGAGTATTAAGCCTAATCCATGAAGTAGAAATCAATGAGTTGTAAAGCCCATTTCCGTGATGGAAGAGTTTACAGGCACAAGGCCGAATCAGTGAAGTGGAAAAGACATGGACTTTTGAAGCCCAACTTGCGAGCTGAAGCAACCGGGCCCTCCATGAGATCTATTTAAAGTAGAGATGGCAGATAGGAGGATTCAACACCCATTTTCTGAAGCGAAATTATCGGGTTTGAAGCCCACATAGATGGATTTCTGACTTTCTTACCGGTTCCTTAAAAAAAAAAAAAAAAAAAAAGGAGTTCTGACTTGTACTCTATCTGTTTCAGTATTAACGTATTTTGAAAAATTGTGGAAAATTATTTTATTTTCTAATGTTTGGTAACAACCTTGAAAATGGGCTTGAGAACGTTTTCTGATGTTTGGTATCCACAATTTTTATAACATTTCTTGTATAATTTAAAACATGTATAATTTGTGTATTGTGCAAACCCACCTGATGTAATCAATATAAATAAGTAATAAAAAAACCAAGAATGAATTTGGTTTTCAAACTAAAATTTTGACAACGGATACAATCAAAATTAGTTGTCCAATTTTCATGATCTCAAATATTCATCTTGTTCATGTATATGAACAGTATTTTTGATAAGTAACGTAATAAATTTTATTAGAAAAAAACCAAACAAGTACACTGGAAGTGTACTATAGTGGCACAAATCAAGAGCAAATATATATATATATATATATATATATATATATATATATATATATATATAACCATACTTCTCATAATTCAAAATAACCATTATACCCATAAGTTCCATTTTAAATAGTTCAAAATGCCACATAGACCAAATAGTTTGATAAATACCAAAAATTGTTATAGAATTGTTGACGGATCTGTGAGGAAAAAAAAAAAAAAACCTTCTTAAAAAACGGTATTAAAGAGGGGAGAAGAAATAGGGAGAAAAAAGAGAAGAGATAGAGAGAGAAATATGTGGGAAGAGAAGAGGCCAGATGGGGTGATAGTGAGGGTGTGAGAAGAGAGAAAGAAAAAAAAAAAAAAAAAAAACAAAAACAAAAACAAAGGGAAGAGAAGAAATGAGAGAGTTTATTGTGAAAAAGACTGAATGAGTGAAAGAAAATATTATTTCTTGAGTCAAAAGAAGATAATATTTATAGGAATTATGCGCCGCATGAGAGATAGATTGTTTTCCATTTTTTTTTTTTTTGGAAAAAAACCTATAGAAAATAAGCCTTATTTTTATAAGAGTTTTTCGTTGACTAAAGATTGTTTTTCGTTGAACAAATTTTTTTTATGTTACCAAACACTAAAAAATATGGAAAACTATCTTTATAACAGGTTTTCCAGCGAAATAAACAAAGCATTGGACTCCAAATGTTTCAACTCAATCCTAACAGCTTATGTTTCAACTCAATCTTAACAGCTTATTTAGCTTGTTGATGATTTTCTTTTTTAAGTGTGCTAAAATATACTTATACTTTAAAAAAAAAATGAGAAAAAGTGAAGTTTTTAAAAACTATACATAACAGTTAAAAAGAAAAAAAGAGTTAACTTATAATTTGTTCCCAAAAACACACTTAATGTTCAAATAACAAGGCTTTAGTGAGCGTTAATGAGCAAGTGCTTTGTTGCTAAATGCGTTAATGAGCGTTAATGAGCAAATTTGCTTAGTATTCGTTTACCATTTTGGAAAATCTTGACTTAAAAAAAAATGCTACTGTTTGATTATCACACTTCTTGTTTGTGATATAGTACGGTGTGGTTTTGGTCCATTTTTTAGCACCGCACTTTACAATACGGTTTAGCCAAAATCATAATCGCACCGCACCTCATTTTTGCGGTAACATGTGTGGTGCGGTGTATAAGATATGGTTTGAAGTTGGTATATTTTTAAAATTTTGGGCTTTTCCTGCTTAGCCCAAAACTGATTTTTCCTTTTGTTTTTGACCAATTTTTAAACTATTGGGTTAGTTTTTCTTTATTTTGGGCTAACTTTCCTAATCTACACTTGCTAGGATCATTAAACCTTTTTTTTTAAAGGATTATTAAACTATTAATAATATATTTAATATTAAGAAAAATGAATATATTAATATATAGAGAGGGTGCGGTGCAGTGCAGGGCAAGACAATTTTCTTATTATAAAACTGCAAACTACACTGCACCATGTGGTGTGATGCACTGTTACTTGTGATGCAGTGTGATTATGCCATTTTACAGGCGGTTTTGGTGCAGTTTTTGCTGTTTGTGCAATTTGGTGAACACCTCTCTCTCTCTCTCTCTCTCTCTCTCTCTCTCTCTCTCTCTCTCTCTCTCTCTCTCTCTCTCTCTCTCTCTCTCTCTCTCTATGTATATATATATATATATATTCTCCTCTAGTCTCAAACATGAATCTCCCCACACCCCTAGGTACTAACTACTAAGCCTAAGGAAGTGCCTCTAGACCAACATGGTCATTGGGGTATTGAAGTAGATGCGTGTTAATTTTTATTTTTTAGATACAGTATAATTTAAACTTATGACATCCAATATATTGACATAAGTGTTGATAGAAATATCATGAGTAAGTTATCAATTCCATGATAGCTATCAATCAAGTTCATTATACTCTCATTACTGATGATTTTTTAATAAAAGCTCATTATTTTTCTCAGCAACTAGAAGATATGATATAATTTTAGAATAATTCTGGAACTTACATTCTCGATATTGCTGCCACAAGAACATATTCAAAGCATGAAAGTAGTAAATATTTTCTCTAACATGTCTTTTTCAATGATTTTTTTACCACATAATTTCAACTGTGAGCTTATTTTAAACAGTGATGAATTATATTCACTCACACTTTTGAAATCTTGTAGTCTTAGGTGTAACTAGTCATAACTCATAACAACCATTTGGGAGGATTACACTCTTATGGTGTTCATATCTTTCCCTTAAATTTTTCCATAGCACAAGGTGGTCTTTTTTCGTGAGGTACTCTTTTTAATTTATCATGGAGATGATGGTGAATAAAGATCATTGTCTTTGCTCTACCCTACTGGGATGTTTCATTGCCATCTTTAATAGTATCTCCAAGGGCTATTGCTTCCAAGTGGATCTCAACATCCAAGATCCATGATAGGTAATTTGCTTGATAGGTCAAGGGTAGCTAACTCAAGTTTTGTGACTTTTGTCGGGTTCGGCATAATATATGTAAAGGGTTTTACTAACATGCCCTTAGGGCATATGTTAGTAAACAATTTTAGAAAAAAATTTATGTGATAGCAAAAAAGAATTAATTTTTTTGACAATTATTTCAATTTTTCATAAAATATTTTCTAAAATTGATGATTAATATGTGTACTAAGGTCATATAATAATCACCCATATATATATATATATATATATATTGATCGGCTAACATGAGGGATGGATGAAATAATTTAAGTGATTGGAAGCTGTTGCGGTGATGGAAGGCCGAAGAAGATTGCTGCTGAAGGCCGCAATATATAAACGACCGAAATTGGACACACGGTCCAAGCTTCAATTTCCAACATAGTTCATAATATCAGCGAATGTCTGCAGAAAAAGATTGAAACCATATTCACATGTGACAGGCATAGTACATTCCAGCCATATTGTACTCTTTTTTTTTTTTTTCTTTTTCAAGGCGGATCCTCCAACTATTACAGTTCTCACATGGAGTTAGCTCCTTTTATAGCCAGTCTCTAGGTAATGGTTGCACGCAGTTGTGTAGACTAGATTAATGTTGGGTGCAAGGATTTAATTTTTTGGCTAAAGAAGAGAATTTAGTATTTTGGTCCGGGTAGAGATATGAGACTCGGCAAACAATAGGGTATTGCTCTTGAATTAATTTAGTTTCATTGCATTTATCATCTCATTGTTTTGCTTTTGTTATATAGAAGAGTAATTCCTAGATACTTTTTGAGAATAGTGAATAGTGCTCCCTCTTCTTAAATTGTAAGATTCACTCATTAAATTTATAGTACCATCATGAAAATGAGAACTATTTTACTATACTTTCAGGAGTATTTAAAATTTTCCCTATGTATATAGCCTTGGTTTTTCTTTGAATGACACCTAGCATGAGAGGTGTCCATATGCGTGGTCCATCAATTTCATTTTGATGCCATTTTTTTGATAATCCATTTTGATGCCACTTAGTTCTACACTTAGCTAGATTGTTGACATCTAGTTTTTCAAGGATTCACTTGTCAATTACAAATTATATTTTACCAACTAATTAATTAGTAGTTTAAAGCAAATATGGCACACATTCGCTTCATATCCACGAGTAACATCCGGGCAGCAGTGAATCCTGACGAATCAACTCGAAGGATTGAGTTAACTCCATGGGATCTCCAGATGCTCTTTGTCAACATGGACTAGGTTGGGTGGCTTGGCAAATAAATAAGATGATTGCTTCTCAAACAGCAGAAAAAGCGAAGAAGTACCTGAAGGATTGGGTGAAAGTCCCAAAGATGTTTGAACGCATTGGGTTAACAAGTAAAAATGGTTAAATCACAGGAAGCTCACCACGATTTAATGAGTATGGTAATGATTTTGGTTGGGGAAGACCTATTGCAATGTGGACTGGTGTTGGCAACTGAAAGCTCAGATTTGTGTAAAAATACGAGAGCTTATTTAGACCCCCAAATTAAAATTACAGCTAAATAGTTTTTACTCTAACTTATATTACGTGCGGAACAAGAGTAATAAAGCGCAATCAACCGTTAACACTACCCTAAGCCATATTCATTCATTATCAACAATAAAAAAAAAAATTTAAAGAGTAAGGAGGAGAGATGCAAACACAAGATAACTCTGAGACATGTTATCAAAGAGGAAACTGAAGAATTCAGCGAAAAACCTCTCCGCGACCCTCCAAGTCGAAATCGATCCTGTAAAGTTGTGATTTACAACTAATTTGTGTTAGCTTTAATTCTGTGCCAAATTTGATTGTAATTTTGTTCAATTTTTTGTACCCTGTATTTTACGTGGGATTTCATTGTAAAGGTTGTGTGTGAGAGAGAATATGAAAACTCAAGATAAATTGAAGACCAAAGAAGTTTTCGTAGGTAGCTCACGAGAATCTTTCCCGCAAAGTGAAGCATGTACTCAACACATGACTGGAATGCGAAGAGTCATGACAGATGATGACAGTTGGTTTTCGCGAGTGTCTTACGGGTAAGGCCTTCCCGCGAGATACCCGTGAAACATTCTGTTTTGCCAATTTGTCATATCTGATATAGTAGATCTCTACCCACACTATATATACCCACATTATCCACATAAGTTGAGGTGTGCTTTTAAGAGAAAAAACCCTAGTCATTACTCTGAGAGTGAAAGATTGACATACCCACAATTCTTTATACAATCTATTGTGGTTTTCCTCAACTTCTACCTCTCCATTTCCAAATCTTTGAGAGGTTGATAGCTCAAACACTTACCACACCCATCCTAAGTGTAAAGTGAGGTTTTGATGCTCCTGGCAAAAATATTGAAAGAAGTCATTTGTTTGGTGGATGCAATCAGGCTGAATTGTGTGATTTGGAAAGCTAGAAAAGACAAGGCTTTGTTAAGTCAGTTGGTAGTAGGAACTTGGAGGGCTTAAGTATATGGGGTAGACTAGGCTTGGAGGGTCTTTTATTATTCGTGTACTCCAACTTATTCTCTAGTAGATCGATTTACTGCTTGGAGGGTGGCAGAGAGGTTTTTCGCCGAGTTCTTCGGTTTCCTCTTCGATAACGCATTAACGTGTTATCTGTATTTACATTCTTCTTCCCTACTTTTTTAACTTTCATTTTACTGCTATGATTTATTGAATATGGCTTAGAGTAGTTATATTATTTATCTACTCGCATTTACTCTATTCCGCACTTAGTTTAAGTTAGAGTAAAATCAATTGAGCCGTAATTTTAATTTGAGAGTCTAAACAGCTCTTGTGTTTTCACACAAATTCGAACTTTCAGATCCACTAGAGAATAAAGTTGGAGTACATGAATAACAAAAGACTCTCCAAGCCTAGTCTACCCAATGTACTTGAGCCCTCCAAGCTCTTGCTACCAACTGGCTTCTCAGAACCTTGTCTTCTCTAACTTTCTGGATCCTGCAATTCAGCCCAATTGCATCCGCCAATGAATGACTCCTTCCAATGCTTCCCAACAGCATTAAAATCTCACTTTACACTCAAAATGGGTGTGGTAAGTGTTTGGGCTATCAACCATTCAAGGATATAAAGATGGAGAGTTAGGAGTTGAGGAAAACTACAAGGAAATGTGTAGATGATTGTGGGTATAACAATCTCTAACTCTCAAGTGTATTTTCTAGGGTTTTCTCTCTGAAAAGCACTCCTTACAATTTGTGGGTAATGAGAGTATATATAGTGTGGATAAAAACTTGGTAAAGCAAAACATAACTTTTTGCCAAACAGAGAGTTTCGCGAGTACTTCACGGGATGGCCTTTCCCACGAGACACTCACGAAAACCTCTAGCCTGGCATGACTCTTTATCTTCCAGTCATGTGCTCTACACGTGGCTCTTTCACGGGTAAGGTTCTTGCGAGGCACTCGCAAAATCCACTTGTTCATTCTTTTAAGCTTGAGTCTTCACACTTTCTCACACTCATCCCTTACAATTATAAACCCACATACATACAAGGAAATATGATTGAAGAAATTACAACCAAATTTGGCACAAAATTAAAATTAATATAAAATAGTTGTAAATTACAACTTTACAACAAACAAATCTTATGGGAAGTTAACGGTCTTTTCTGGTGTAGAAGAAGGAAGCATGGATTTTGAAGTTTTCCTTTTGCCAGAGACATTGAACGCAATGGTGGATGATGCAGAGTTCATGCAGGCTTTAGCCTCATAATTCAACTTTCATGTGATCCTTCGGACAAAATGGGCTTCTGCCCTTTTTGGGAAAATTAATTAGTCTTTTGCCCTTCTTCCCAAACTAAATAGGGAAATGCCCCTCTTTTGAAAATCAAGTTTCTCAAAATCGAGTTTAAAAAAAAAAAAAAAAAATTTGGAGCCCTATAGTAACGTTTTTAAGGACCTATAGTGACGTTTTATAACTTGATATCCATGAAATCGAGTTATAGGTAATAAAATTGCCTATAACTCAATTTCATAGATATCAAGTTACAAAACGCCACTATAAGTCCTTAAAAACGTCACTATAGATCTTTGAAAACGTCACTATAGAGCTTAACTTGATTTTGAAAAACTCGATTTTCAAAAGAGGGGCATTTCCCTATTTAGTTTGGGAAGAAGGGCAAAAGGCTAATTAATTTGCCTGAAAAGGGCAGAAGCCCATTTTCTCCGTGATCCTTCTTTGAGATTGGTACGTTGGACATGCAATGTGAAATTATGAGTGTGATGGAAATTTAATCAATGGTGGGTTGGTTTATGTAAGAGTTGTTTGCTAGAATGCTATAAATAAGTCAATGGGGTGATTTATAAGTGTTATGACTCAACTCAAGACTCAAGAGATGTTATGTGAAGTTCTCAATTATTTCTTTTTCCCTACTCTTACGGCGTAGTTGTTCTTGTCGGCGAGTGTTTATACAACTTTTGAATCCATGATGAAAGTGTTACATTTTATTTATTTGTCTTAGTTCGTGTTTGAGATAATTTTGGAGAGCATGACTTCCAAATAATAAAGTCAATTTTTCCGGGGCTATTTACTAAAAAAATGTCAACATGCAAATATATATATATATATATATATATATATATACTCACACACGCGCATTGTGTGTGTGATAAGACTTTTTTTTTTAATTTTTTTAGTTTAGTGCCATAATTTTTCACTCATCTCAATTTTTAGATTATGACACTAAAAAAAAAAAAAACCTTAGAGCTGTCATTGAACAATGTCATCTCAATTTTTTTTTTTTTTTTTCAATCTTATTGTTAGTGCAAAATGAGCAAGATGTTTGAAACTCTTGGCCCTCTTGGCCTAAAATGGTGTTTTAGCGAAATCACGGATCCAAAAAAAATAATATTCAAATTAAAAAAGCAAAAAAAAGAAAAAAAAAAGATGGAGAAATTAACAAAAAAAAAATGTACCTACCAAAAATCTTCTTTTTGGGAGAGTAGTAATTTGTTGCATGCAAGCGGAATTCTTTTCAAAATTGAATAGTATTAAAAGAAAAAAAGTAGAGAGATATAAATATTGGAGTAGTTCTAAATTTTTGAAACTGTTTTTATTTAAATTTCAATTGAAACATGGGGTGTTTAAATGAGGATATGTGGTAGTGCTTGAATTTAAGGAATATGGATGAGAAGTTATAGTAATGGTTTTTATCGTAGGAGTGTTTTTTTTTTTTTTTTTCAAATTCAAAATAAAGAAAAGGAGATTTGAGAAGGTAAAACAAAAACAATAACGTAACATTAGGGAATTAGAAAACTGGAAATACAAAAATACAAAAATGTGAGATTAGGAAGTAAGGAAACCAGAAATTCAAAAGAAAACAGAAAAATTAAATAAAAGAAATTGATAAGTCTCGATAAAGTAGAAAATAAAAAATAAAAAAAGGTGGAACATGGTCTTAAAGGAAATATACAAAGTGGACTGAGAAGTTTTTTTTTTTTTTTTTTTTTTTTAATAATTTTAATTTTAATTTTTGGATAAGTTTGTTTTGAAGACTTAGATTAGTAGGAGAGTATCTTAAACATTTTACATAAAGTTAGAAATATATTTTTACCTAATTGTTCTCAAGTTTTATCCATGTTAAACCTAAGGTCTAAGGGTATTTCTGAACCACATAAAAATCCAGTCCAAAAAGAGGAATCATGTTTTATATATATATAATCGTTAGCTTCTTTTTGGGGTGGCTCTCCTGCCCTTAGTGGCTCTACTACTAGGTATAGCAAAATTAGATTCATTTATACCAAAATTTTAAGAAATAACACTCTGCTCCTGTGTGAGTGTGAATTATTTTGATCATTTGAGAGGTGAGAAGGGAGACTAATTCCACTTTACTTTGAGATGTATACCCTTCATATTTCTTGATAGCATATGTATATGAGTTTTTAAGATGCATCTCTATTGATAGCCAATTAGTGAAGAAAGAAGAATGAAATAATATTCATGTACATTGCCATCTTCTTACTTCAATTCCATTTAAAATCTTTTACTTGTACATCATGTCCTAGTAGAATTAGAGTATTCACGGTAAGAAAGCTAAAAAATATAGTTTTTAGCAACTTAAAAAGCAAATTTATCTATTTTAACAACTCCCTTTACAATACACTCAATATCAAAGGTTTTATTTTTACATCACAACTAAAAACTATTCATTTATTAATTAATCTCTCTCTCTCTCTCTCTCTCTCTCTCTCTCTCTCTCTCTCTCTCTCTCAACCCACCCCAAAGTGCCAAAAAGTAGAGTTCCATGACCAAAGAAAAGATGTTCAAAACTGGAATTATCTCCATCTCCTACCTTTAAATATTTTGTGTTTCTCATTTTTCAACCTCTTACTGTCACGCCCCAGACTCGATACCCGAATTTGTGACCATGACCGGCATGCTAATATCAAGCTTAAACCTGATATTAACAAGAACCAACTTAACTTTTACAAAACTTTTACAAAAGCTTCCCTTTTTCTTTTCATTCTTGTTTCTTTACTTCTTGATATAATTTTTCACTTGATAGTCAGAGCATCTACACTGTACTCAAAATATAACATAATCCACCAGTCATTTAATTTCCACACTTTCACATAATACATCTCTTAATACTTTAAGGTACACAACTTTCATTAGATCCTAAAACACACAATACTACAAAACTAAACATCAAATTGCTAATTTAGGATCTATACATATCAAACTAAAATCAGCTCCTTCCAAACTCGACTAAGGCTCCCCCTGCTCCAAAATAAAACCTGCAAACTAAAAGAGTGGAAGGGGTGAGCTACACAGCTCAGTAAAGGTAAGATATATAAAAATTTAATAAGGATGCATGTAAATCAGATCATTTCATTTTATGAATATTCGAATAGGAGAACATCTTTTCATGCATAGTATTTTATACTATTCATAATAATAACTTATACGCTCTTCATAGAAAATAATTATTCTCCTTTTTCTTATCAGGTTAATATTACCAAAACCTTTCAAATTAAACTTCTTTCATTTCCTACAAAGTCACCATATGTATATTCTTATTACAAAATAATCATTTTAACTTAAATCAATTAATCGGCAACTTTGTATTAAACTAAAAATATCTTGACCCAATAAGAGAAACTTTCTTTATAAACCTTTTCCCGAAAAATATTATAACTTTCATAGTCATAAAACTTAACATTTCATAAAGAACAGGTATCTGATAACTTTTAAACATAACTTATACTTTCATCAGAAGTTTTATCTTTATAGTACAACAGAACTTCAGAAACTTTTGTCTTTAATGAACAACTTTTCTGTTCATCAAAAACTTCTTCTTGCCTTGAGGGCTTTTACTTTTCACAATGTATTTAAACAAAATAATTCTCTCATGATTAATAACATAACATAGTTGTTCATAACATATTGGTTAATCCATATCTGATAAGTTTGTACAGAGAAGGCCTCATTACATTTGGGTGCCCTCGTGTGCATGATATTGTCCTTTTTGGAAGGCCTGATGGCACATCCCCTCAATGTTTTGTCCCTCCCCGCCGTCCGTACACATTGGAGAGAAGACCTTATTCAGATTAGAGTTACGGGCAACCCCATTTCCTCTATTTTAAATGGCCTAAAGTTACGGGCAACCTCATTTCCTCTATTTTAAATGGCCAAACAGATAACATTTTCCATAAAAAGTCAATAATTAACCCTTACTGGCCGAGTTCAGATCACCAGAGAACATAACCCGAAAACATTTCATACTTATACATCATACTGAAATTTCTTATTTTGCATAACATTTCATAATAATAGCATTTCTATTCTTTTCTTTAAACATCATGTTCGTGGAAATTAGTAATGGCATCAATATGCTTAAATCGTATACATAAGGTTTCGAAAGCTCACGAACATATCTTTGTTTGAAACATGCTTATATGTCATATCTCTAATCAAAACTGTTAGGTTCTAAAGTTTAGGATTTTATGTATTTAGAACTCTAATTTGTATTGTTGGCAAACCATGATCAAAACAATGTGTTTAGAAGTGTTTTAGTCTAGCTCAAAGTTGTGCTTTTATGTAAAGTTGGAATCGAGTTAAAGCAGGAAAGCATTGTGCCTTTCGGCCTGGCTCGATCGATCGAAAGACAGGCACGATCGATCGAAGCTCGGGCAGAATGATTTTCTACAGATTCGTCCAACTCAGCGCTAAGTGTTTTAAAATGTTTTTAGGGTTTCTTATTTGTCCTGAGTATAAAAGGCAAACCCTAGCCACGTTTTAGTGTTGCTCATATTTGCGGTTTGTGTAAATCTCTTGTGAGATCTAGAGGAGCTTTCCTTTACACAAACTTAGGGTTTTCAAGGAGAAGATTTATCTATGCCTTGATGATCAATTCAGTTGTTGCCATTAAAGCTTAAAGAATACACAAGCGGGTGTGCTTGTAGCTGGTGGGAATCCAAGAAAGAAGGAGTCCGTGGATTCGGAGCTTGCACGTGGTCGTGTCAGTAGGTTCTACTGGTTGGTAGCATTAGGAAGTCGAGCGGGGGTACTTGTAAGTCCTTTTGTATGAACTTCGATTCTTTCAAGATAGTGGATTCAAGTTTACCTTCAGGATAGCTAGGTCAAATCCTCCCCAGGTTTTTACCGGTTTGGTTTCCTAGGTGATCATATCATATGTTATTTATTTTCCGCTGCTTTGCATGATTTGATCTTTTATATTGTGATAACCTATACTTATTTAATTGGACTAAGTAACAACTTGGCTAATTACCTAGGTTTAATCAATTGTTTAAGGGGTCTAAAAACTATCAAAAACCTTTTAATGCATAATTCACTTTAAAATAACCTCATGACTTATCAAATACTCATATAACTTATCCTTTACCTGAAAGCAGAGGAACCGAGAGCCTACAGTCGAAGGAGCTTAGACCTGGGGAACTGGTAACGTAACACCCCGACCCAACTTTATAATTAAACCATGTGTTTAAGTGGTTAATTACTATTTTAAGCCACTTTCTTTTTATAATTAATTTAAGAGTATTTAATAAGTATATTATTTTATAATGCCATTGAATGAGAATTGTAAAGATTATAAATAATTAAAATGGCTATTTGTATTATAAATATATACTTAGTATGTGAAAACTATTTTAAGTGGTTAAGTTATGAGATATATATATATATATATATATATAAATATAAATATATATATATATATATATATATATATATAGTTGTTGGTGTTTTAACTATGTATGATGCATGAGATATTATAGTTGTAATTTCACTTACACATGCAACCAATGGAAATCCAACACATTATGCCCAAGTACCATGCAATGAACAAACTCCACCTCATCTCTTGTTTGACTTTCTCAAAGAAAAGAGAAGACTTAAAAAGCTCTCTCTCACCCTCCCTCAAATCCACGGATCCATATATCAAAACAAAGATAAGTCTTCATCTTATCTCTTCTTTGACTTTTCAAGGTAACTAGAATTTCCATGAAACTCCCATGCTCTCATTTTTCCACGGGTCCACACACAAATCTGAAATTCTCATCTCATTTTGCTCTCTTTTTCTCTTAAGGAAAGTGCTAGGAAGCTCCCTTGAGTCTTTCTCTTGAGTCCAAGGGTTCATACACCAAAAGAAAGAAAATTCTCTCAACTCTTCTCTCCCTTTCATTCCCACGGGTCCTAAACCAAAAGAAAGAAAATTCTCTCAAGCTCTCTACCTCTCATAATTTTGGGTCCAGCCACATGGAAATGGGGAAATCCTTCCATGCAAGAGTGATTCTATTTCTTCTTGGAACCAAAAATTTGGTAAGGGTCTAGCTACTCTCACCTTAGAATCCATAATTTCTTCATGGAATCTTTAGTATTGGTATTTGTGGTTTGTGAAATTAGGAAACTTGTAAATCTATATATATATATATATATATATATATATATATAGTGTTTTAAGAAGTTTTTAAATTGTGTTGATGATTTGTTGAAGGTAGATTAGGGTTTTTACTAATTAATGATTTTATATGATTAAGGAAGTAAGAAAAATTTAGGATGAGTAATTTTGATGCTGCTGCTGGGATTTTTGTTGTGTGTATTTTTGCTCTAAATGATTAAATGACTATGTATATGTTTTATAACATGTCTAATGAGTGTATAAAAATCTCCATATGAAAATACCATTGTTTGATAATTGTTTGTGAATTTATGAGAAAAATGTTGCAAAGCTGTCACTGTGATAGATTCGGTATTCATGCATGGTAAATTATGTATTAAATTTTATATAGTGAATTTGGAAGCTAAAGATATTTTATATGGAATCTAAGAGACATATGGTTGTTATGGAAGTAGTCTCACAGTATTTGGATGAACATAAAAATAATGGTTTAATTTGTAAGTTGCAAGAAATTCTGTCAGGACAGATTTGAGAATACTGTCTTACGTGATTTTTAATAAATCATGAGTTTATGTTTTCACTCCAAAATTTTTTGGGTAAATGCTAAACATACAGATGAGTAGTTTTGTAAAATTTCATAACATTTGGACGTGTATGGACAGCTCGTTTGTATTTTAAAAATGGAGCATATGCTGCTGAAATGAGCAGTGAACAACATATGCTACACCTGACTTTGTGGATTTAATTCTCAAGTTAGGGTGAATGTTTTGAGCTATAATTTAATATGCTCATCCTTTGGTATGTTAGAATCATATATAAATTTTATAAATTGGTTTCTCTATGATTTAGTATATCATGTTGTCTAATGAATGTATTTTGTATTTGTGGGAACCTCCTTGAGATGAGATTATGATTTCCTTGATTCTAAGAGATAGGCTTTGAGATGAATATGTAAATTTATGATAAGGAGTAATTGATAGTAATAAACTTTGATATTTGGTTTAGGTGTTACCAGTATCCAAGTCTAAGCTCCTTTGACTTTAGGCTCTCGGTTCCTCTGCTTTCAGATAAGAGATAAGTTATATGGGTATTTGGTAAGTCATGAGGTTATTTTAAAGTATATTATGCATTAAAATGTTTTTTTTTATTAGAGATATGACATATAATCATTATTCTAACAAAGATATGTTCGTGAGTTTTCAAAACTTTATGTATATAATTTAAGCATATTGATGCTATTACTAATTTCCACGAACATGATGTTTAAAGAAAAGAATGGAAATGCTATTATTATGAAATGTATGCAAAATAAGAAATTTCAGTATGATGTAAAGTATGAAATGTTTTTGGGTTATGTCCTCGGTGATCTGAACTCTGCCAGTAGGGATTAATTACTGGCTTTCCATGGAAAACGTTATCTGATTGACCATTATAAGTGGGACTGGCTCTGCTGTACCCGCCCCATATTGGTTACGACCAACTTGTGAGGGAAGCCAACCTACCCCCATGGCTGAAAGATATGTATTATGATTTGATCCCGGGAATACCTGGCATTGTGGGGAATGTTGGATGCCTAGCACCATGGTGCTAGAAACTTCCCAAATAAGTACAGACTTATCAAATATGAACTAACCAATAAGTTATTTACAAACAGCTATATTATGTTATTAATCATGAGAGAATGATTTTGTTAAATGCATTGTGAAAAGTTAAAAGCTCTCATGAAAATAAGAAGTTTTTGATGAAAAGAAAGTTGTTCATTAAAGATAAAAGTTTATGAAGTTCTGTTGTACTTTAAAGATAAAGAATCTGATGAAAAGGTTTTAGTGTTCTATAAAGATAAAGTATTTGATGAAAGTACAAGTTTACGTTAAAAGTTATCAGATATCTGTTCTTTATTGAAACGTTAAGTTTTATGACCATGAAAGTTATAATATTTTATGAGAAGAAGTTTATAAAAAAAGTTTTCTTATTAGTCAAGATGTTTATAGTTTAATACAAAATTGTCGATTATCTGATTTAAGTTAAAATAATTATTTTGTAATGAATATATATACATGGTGACTTTGTGGGAAATGAAAGAAGTTTAATCAGAAAGGTTTTGGTAATATTATTCTGATAAGAAAAGGGAGAACAATTATTTTCCTATGAAAAGCGTATAAGTTATTATTATAAATAGTATAAAATACTATGTATGAAAAGTTGTTCTCCTATTCGAATATTTATAGAATGAAATGATCTGATTTACATGCATTCTTATTAAATTCTCATATATCTGACCTTTACTGAGCTGTGTAGGTCACCCCTTCCACTCTTTCAGTTAGCAGGTTTTATTTTGGAGTAGAGGGAGCCTTAGTTGAGTTTTGGAAGGAACTGGTTTTAGTTTTATATGTATAGATCCTAAATTAGTAATTTGATGTTTAGTTTTGTAGTATTGTATATTTTAGGATCTAATGAAAGTTGTGTACCTTAAAGTATTAAGAGATGTATTATGTGAAAGTGCGGAAATTAAATGATTGGTGGATTATGTTATATTTTGAGTACAGTGTAGATGCTTTGACTATCAAGTGAAAAATTATATCAAGAAGTAAAGAAACAAGAATGAAAAGAAAAAGGGAAGCTTTTGTAAAAGTTTTGTAAAAGTTAAGTTGGTTTTTGTTAATATCAGGTTTAACCTTGATATCAGCATGCCGGTCGTGGTCACAAATCCGAGTACCGGGTTTGGGGCGTGACAGGTAACACCTAAACCAAATATCAAAACTTATTACTTACTATCAATTATCTCTTATCATAAACTTACACATTCATCTCAAAGCCTATCTCTTAAAATCAAGGAAGTCCTAATCCCACCTCAAAGAGGTTCCCACAAATACAAAGTACATTCATCAGACAACATGATGTACTAAATCACAGAGAAACCAATTCATAAAATTTATATATGATCCTAACATACCAAAGGATGAGCATATTAAATTATAGCTCAAAAAATTCACCCTAACTTGAGAATTAAATCCACAAAGTCAGGTGTAGCATATGTTGTTCACTTCTCATGACAGCCGTGTATGTTCCATTTATAAAATACAAATGAGCTATCCAAACACATCCAATTGTCATGAAATTTTACATAACTACTCCCCTGTATGTCGAGTATAAACCATAAAAATTTTGGAGTCAAAGAATAAACCCATGATTTACTAAAAATCACACAAAACAGCATACTCAAATATGTCCTGACAAAATTTCTTGCAACTTAAAAATTAAACCATTATTTTTATGTCCATCCAAATTTTGTGAGCCACTTCCATAACAACCATGTGTGTCTTAGAATTCATAAAAACTACTCATAGCATCCTAATTCACAGAATATGATTTAATACATATTTTTCTTGTTGTAAACATCAAATCTGTCAGAGAGACAGCTTCAGTACATATTCTTACAAAATCATCAACAAATAGTAATAGACCTTAATTTCATTTTGGTATTTTTATACCTATAATAAACATACTAAAATATGTTATTAAATATTCAATAAACCATAATATCATCAAACCTTCACATCACTAAAACAGAATCATAATTCAACCTATAAAATCAGGATAGAGGTTAAAGAAGTAGAAATAAACAAATGAAGTTTTGATTACTTACCCAACCTTTGAAGCTGAAATTTTAGTGTTAACCCTTTAATTTCTTCTTTAGAGAGGGATATTTTGTTTTGGTGAGAGAAGGAGGCTGCCGTGTAAGAGCAAAGAGAGAAGAAAACAAAACAAAGAAAAATGAGTAGAGAAAGAGGGTTGGACTTTCTGTCTGGTGCAGCCAAGAAGATGAGATAAGGAGAAGACTTTTGGGGCAGCCAAAGAAGATAAGAGATGTGGACAATTGGGGTGGGATACGTGGAAGGCTAGGGAAGAAAAATCACACCCCCTTTTTCCCCACTTTTTCAACTTTCTTGCATTAACACTCACTTTTCTACAAAAATAATTTCTTGCATTCACACTCACACTTTTCTACAAAAATAATATCACTTTGCATATACATACATATATATATATATATATATATATATATATATATATATATCCTTATCTTTATAAAGTTATATCCATCACATTAAAAGAGCATATATGTTCTATAATATCACAAAATCAAAGCTTCATGTACTTAAAAGTAATTAAGACAATAACATGCATATAAACCCATAATTAATTATGAAATTAGGTTGGGGTGTTACACTTACCTTCAATTTAGAGAATAGTTTCACTCTCATTTCTCATTTTATTGATTCCATAGCTCTGTTTCTTCTTCTTTTTTTCCATCTACCTACCTTATCGAGTTTTCAGTCAAACTCAATCTCTTCCTTTTACTCTTTTCAGTCTTCACTTTCTTCAACCCGTCTTGACCTCAACCCACTCCGACCGAATCTCAAACCACCCACCTCGATCTTAACCCACCCCAGCCACAAAAATGACCACCACCCACCATAACTTTTCTCTATTTCTCTCTCACGCACCACCATACAAAGCCACTACCACCACCAGTCACCACAAGCATTGCCACCACCAGCCAGTAGCCACCACTTGAGAAAGATAATGAGAGAATAGACTTAAGAGTGAGTAAGAGACATGGATAGACTTGAAAGAGAGAGAGAGAGAGAGAGTAGAAACTAATTTAATAATGAGAGAATGAAAAAGAAAATAGTTTAATATTGATAACAACTTGCTACAGCATCTGCAATGAGGTTACTAAATTGAGGAACCAATGACCTCAAAAAGTAGGGGTGGCAATTTGCATTCGCGTGTCGAGTTCATGTCGTGTCGACTCATTAGGTCAATTCTAACCCAACATATTTATTAAACAGGTTAGGATTCCTCAAACTTAACACAACCCATTTATTAAACGGGTCATTCGTATCGACCTGTTTATTAGATTTTATCAAAATTCAAAATTCAAAAAAAAAAAAAAAAACACACACACACACACACAAACTAATTTTAGTATTAACCAAATTGATATGAATTATGAAAATCCAAACAAATAAATATTTTTAATATAAAATTCAGAACTAATGAGTAACTGCATCAAAAATAATCATTCAAAACTAAAACATATCTCAATGTCACAAATAATCAATCATAATATGTCAAAGAAAATAAATCACAACAACTAATAAGTTTATATACGTAGGGTTTGAAGGGTATATTGGTAAAATGTCATTTAATTAAACAAGTTAGACAGGTCAAACGGGTTCCATGTGATGGACACTAACCCAACCTGTTTATTAAATGGGTTAGCCGTGTCAACCCGAATATAACACGAATTCATTAAGCCTCAACCCATAACCTACTAATTTCGTGTCGTGTCATGTCAGGTTCGCAAGCTGTGTCCAATTTTGCCACCCCTATCAAAAAGTGCTCTACAGAAAAGAAGGGAAACTCAAAATATTTGAGTATAAGCTAGAGTGAGCTGCTAGAGATAGCAGCTCACTGTAGCTTAAAACGTAAAACAAAAAAATAATTTATTAATGTGTGGTGTTAAAAAAAATAATATTTTAATGTGTTTATGGTTGTGATTGTTATTTATTGTGTTGGATATATTATTTTATTATGTTGTTTATATTATTTTAATGTGTTGAATGTTAGAATAAAACTTTTGATATTGAGTGTATTATATAGTCGGATGTTAAAATAGATAAACTAGTATTTTGAGTTGTTAAAAGCTATATTTTTTAAAAACTTTGCTGTGAATGCTTTGAGCTGCTACTACTAGCAGTTCACTATAGCAAGATGGTAAATTTTTTAAAGTTTAGCAACTTTGATGTAGGGTATTTTTGTGTGCTTGAAGTGACAAAATAGCTAAATAGCTATTTTAAGAGATATGCTGTGAATGCTCTTAATGGTTGTAATTTGTAAAATGAGGAAGTCTACAGCTACATATATTTTTAATTTTTATTATTACTAGTTTTATAGCACGTGCTAGCTAGTAGAAAGATTACAATTAAGGTTAGAAATAAAATTCATTTATAATCATTTAATTATTGAATTGCTTAGAAATTATACCATTAAATGTTTCAAAATATTCATATCTATTATCAAATCTATGGGCTAGCAGAAGATTATGATGTAGGAAACGGGACTTTCTTAAAAAAAATAAAAATAAAAAATAAAATAAAATAAAATAAAAAGTAAGAAATAGGAAACCTCTAGAATTGATGACGAAAAATACCAAAAAGGGAATTTCAACATGACATGACCAATGGCGACTCTAGGAAATTTTTTCAAGGTGTTCCTCAACAAGCATAAATTACACAATCTAATAAAAAGAAAATTTTATATATTGACAACAACAACAATCAAAAAACATGTAAATACATAAAATTTACAATTGTTTTCTACGAGTTTTCATATTTTGAAATCGTTGCATGATAGTCTCATTATCAATGCTACAAACTACGTCTTTTTCAATATACACAACCAATCAATTATTCATCCATTGATCTTCCATTTGATTGCGCAGTTCATTCTTTATATATTTCATTGCTGAAAAACTTCTTTCTACTGTTGCAGTAGCAACTGGAAGTGTCAAAGTTAACTTCACAAGCAAATAAACTAATGGATAAGTCTCATGTTTCCTTGTGCTCACTAACTTTTCAGCAAGTTCACTAACTCCTTGAAGCTCTAAAAAAAAGTCATTGCTGCGCATATCAAAAATGTAATTCTGCAGTTAAGAGTCAAGTGCCAAAATATCTGTCCCAAGAAAACGAAAGGGATAAAACTTAGCTAGACGTATCAACTTTTCCTTATCGAAAGCCTCAAATGAATTACTTGGATTCAAGCAAGCCATACAAAGTAGCAAATCGATATTCGCCTCAGAAAAATGGTTGTTAAGCTCTTGAAGTTGCATATCTATGACTGTGTAGAATAGCTTAACACGATAATGATGTAAATTTGTATTTTGTTAAGTGTTGCGTCGCGGCCTCCCACTAACTACAAATATTTCATCCATGTTCAAGATAGAAATATCATGTGTGGTACAAAATGAAGACACTTCAGTCAATAAAGATTTCCATTCATCATCTCTCATCACTTGCAATCGTTGCTTAGACACTTTAACAAGATCCATAGCATTTACTATATCCTGATTTTTTTTTTTTTTTGCAATGCTATTGACAACTCATTTGTGATTCCTTAAATGTTTTTCATCAAGTGTAGAGCAAATACAAATTCAAAAGATATAATTGACCTCATAATAGATTGAGCTTCAACTTTTTGGTCGAAGAGGCTATCTTCTTCAATAATCTCAAATACATCAACAACAATAGAGAACATCAAAATCAAGTTGAGAATAGTCCCATAATATAATCCCCAACGTGTGTCACCAAGGCGTTTAAGATTTGTCTCTTGATTCAAACCTTGCCCACTTCTACGTACACCATTCTCTAAATCTTCTTTAATTTTGGCAAATTGTGCATCTCGAAGAGCATCTCCTCTCTTAAAAGAGCCTCCAATAATAGTTACTAAATTACTAACCACATAAAAAAATTCAGCAATGTAAATATGATTTTTAGCAATGGCAACAAGTGTCAATTGAAGTTGATGGGCAAAACAATGGACATAAAATGCTGACTTATTCTCTTCCAAAATTAAAGTTTTGAGACCATTGATATCATCTTGCATATTACTAGCCCCATCATAACCTTGCCCACATAGATTTGATAAACTCAAATTATGTTCACAAAGTAAAAATTCAATAGCATATTTGAGTGACAAAACGGTGGTACTTGCTACATGTACAACACCAAGGAACCGCTCTATAATAATTCCTTTTTCGTTCACATAACGAAGAATGGGGGTCATCTGTTCTTTCACTGAGATATCATGTGACTCATCAACTAATATTGAAAAGAACCCATTGTCAAGATCCTTGATGATGACTTTGGATGTTTCACGTGCAATTGCATTCACAATGTCTTTTTGAATATCAAAGTGGGTAAGCTTGCAATTTTTCGGAGCGTTTTGCAACACTTCATTGATAGATTCATTGTGATCCCCCAAAAATTGTAGAAGCTCAAGAAAATTTCATTTATCACTTGAACCTTGAGATTCATCATAACCACGAAAAGCTAATCCCCGGCATAAAAGAAATCTTATGCAATTAACTATTGCATTTAATTGAACCTGATATTCAAATTTATCTTTATTTGATTGCTTAACCAAAACACTTTGAATGTGTTGCTTTTTCTTCAGTAGATCTTCACTCTTCTTGACAGCTTGGTTATGAGCACTATTAACTTCTCCAACATGGGAATCTAACTTCACAAGCTGATTCCAAAGTTTGAATCCCTTCGTTACAAAAGTCTCACATTCTCCTTGCTTACCAACATCTTGCCCAAATAGGTAGCAATAAAAACAAAATGCCGCATCCATGTCTCTACTATATTCCAACCACTTTCTATTTACATACCATTCGGATCTAAATTGACGAGACTTTCCAGAAAAATATGATACAGGGTAATCATGAACAAGTTGACAAGGGCCTTTTGTTAAATAAGATATTTCATCATTATTATTAGGATGATAAGATGATATCTTTTGCCCAAGATCTGAAGGAAGATTTTCTAAGTTAAAGTCAACACGAATTCCCTTAGAAGATGAAGATGAATCTTGCACAGGAAATGAATCTCGCACAGGAGATAAATCATGGGTATGTGGTTTTCTTATCAAATATTTGTCCATAATTCTAGCAAAAGAATAAACAATAAACTATAAATTCATTTGAAATATTAATAAAATTATTAATTATTGTTGTTTAGCTGTTTCATTAATTTATTTGTCTTTTATAAACTATAATTTGTTATATTATTGTTTCATTAATTATAAAATTATTAATTGTTATTTGGCCTAACATAATTTAATTTATTTATCTTTTATAATGTATTGGTTAATTATACAGCTTTAATTATTGTTGTTTATCATAACAATAAACTGTGTTGCTTTAATTTGTCTGTCATTAATTATACCGCTTTAATTTGTTATATTGTTTAACCCCTTGTGCACATTACACTAAAAGAGCCAGACATTACACATCCCGTGTGCAGCACAATAATTAAAGCAGTGTAATGTGCAGCACATTACACTGCTTTAATTATTGTTTACCCAGCCCCATGAGCCCATGAACCCATCTACCCCCTCTCCACTCAACAGACAAGCACAAGCCTCATGCCTGATGCCCAAATCACAATAGCCAGCTACCAATTAGAAAATTTCACAATTACAAATCACAACACACATTACACTAAAAGACAATCAATATCTCACCAACACCAACACACACTGACCAATACCAACGGATAAGATAAAGCCAAATTCAAAAAGACAAAAAAAGGCAAAAAGCAAAATATAAATAAAGCTAATTCGGCCAACCAATCAGAGACTCACAGTTCAAAAGAGAGAGAGAGAGTTACTGAGTTAGACTCTTAAAGAATAAAGAGAGAGAGACTCATTCATTAACTTCATTTCATAGTTTTCATTTCAGTGAGATAAAGAGGAGAGACTGAGAGAGAGTCAGAGAGAAAAAGAGAGAGAAATACCTTGAGGGAGGGAGCACCGAGAACCAGAGCAGAGCGATCTACGATCTGCGATGAGGGGCAAGCGACGAGCGACGACGATGAGGGGTGACCGAGCGAGCGAGCAACGACGACGACAAGCGAGCTACGGCGACGACGAGCGAGCTGCGAGTGACGTGACCACCGTGGGTTTGGTTTACTCTGTATTAGGGTTTGGTTTTCATTTGCTCTGTATTGGGGTTTTTTTTTTTTTTTTTTTTTTTTGATAAACACCTATGTATTGGAGTTTGTTTTGCTTTTGCTCTGTATAGACTGTATTGGGGTTTGGTTTTCTCTGCCAGCAACGTGACTGTGGATTTGATTTCTGATTCTCTGTATTGGTTTTTTTTTTTTTTTTTTTTTGGAAGAATCCGTGGGTTTGCTACCTCTGTAATCTGTTGGGCTCGCCGTGGACTTGGCTCTATTACAATTTTTTTTTTTTTTTGCTTGAAAGTAGAACAGATAATTTTTTTTTTTTTTTAATTTGAGGGTGTTCCTAATACAGATTAAATATAATTTAAAAAAAAAAAAAAATTGCAAGTCAGGGTGTTCCTGGGATCACCCTAAGCTGTACGTGGCGTCGCCACTGAACATGACTAAATACAACTTTACCAAAAAAAAAGAAACATGACTACATATAACAAATTAAAACAAACCAGCAAGACTTTACCAAAAAAAAAAAAAAAAAACCCAGCAAGAAAGAAAGTAATAATCTACCTGCAAGATGAACCCATATGAAAAACTTACATCTAAATGAAATAAATATACTTTCATAAAATAAAAAAAAATAAAAAAAAAGGAGATAAAATGAATGAGCTAAACCAAAAATAAAAAATCTCCATCTTTGTTAAAACAAACCACCAAGACTTTCTTAATAAATAAATAAATATATATATAAAATCAGCAAAAAAGAAAGTAATAATCCACATGCAAGATGAACCCATATACAGAAACTACTTTTAAATGAGATAAATATACTGATATCAAATAATAATAAAAATGAATGAGCTAAACCAAAACAAAATGTCCATCTTTCTTTCTCTCCAACCTTCTTCTTTTTCTTGTTTCTTCTCTTGTGATGGAAGCAGTTGACTCATGGGTCATGGCTGACTCCCTTTTTTTTTCTTTGTTCTTATCTCTCACTATTTCTCTCCCTTACCGTGTTGCTTCGCTTTGTGTCTATCAGTAAAGTAGTTGGCTGTCAAATACCTCAAACAAAGAGATAAGACAAGAAAGATAGAGCCAAAATAACAAAACTACCCACGCTTTTTCATTCTTCTGATTTTAAGTTTTTAAGAACAGAAATGTATACACAACAAACAAACATAAAAGGAAATCTCCGATTTTACGTTTTAATCTTTACAATGTCGTTTTGTTAAACACAAACTGCTCAATTGTCCTCTTTTTTTTTATATTGAGTAAAGATTTAAAGTGGTTCAATCATGGGCGTATTGTGTAGAAAGGTCAGCGGATTTAGTTTTTCGTGGAAAGAGCTTCAACTTGAAATAGTCGAACTATTGAAGTGTTGAACTCAAACAAGTTCCTAGATATGACAGTGCTTCAATAATCGTACAATTCAAGGTGTAAATAGTCGAACTGTTGAAGTGTTGAACTCAAACAAGTTCCTAGATATGACAGTTCTTCAATAATCGTACAATTCAAGGTGTCATTGAGCATGAGCTGAGTCATAACACTCGACACTTACAAATCACTGTGAACATTCAAGCAATTAACTCTCTCTCTCTCTCTCTCTATCTCAAAGACAGCACTACCATTAAGTTTTCCACGGTCACCTTCCATTTTTTTTTATTTATATTTAAGAAAGTGGAAGATCACACTACAATTTCAAATTGCATTTCAAACATTTCTTGGTCAAAGAAGGATCACAAAAAAGTTTTAATTATGAGGCAAAAGTCTCCATGAACTCTGAATCATCTATCATAGCTTGCAATGTCTCAGGCGAAAGACAAGCTTCAAAATCCATACTTCCTTCTTCCATTCCAGGAAACACTGTTAACTTTCCATCAAACTTGTTGCCAGCACCACTTCGCACAGCAATAGGTCTTCCCCAACCAAAGTCATTACCATACACATTGAATCGCGGCGAGCTTCCTGTGATCAATGCATTACATGTTACTCCTCCAAGTATTGATATCTTTGGGGCTTTTACCGAATCCTCTATACACTTCCTCCCTTCTTTGACTGTTTGAGAAGCAATCACCTTGTTTATCTGTGAAGCCACCCAGCCTAATTCGTGCTCAAGAAGATTTTCAACTGTAGTTGTTACGGTCCCCAATAAAATCGCGTTTCCCAAGTATTCTTCTGGCAACGGTGGTTGTATTCTTTGCCTCATTCCCACAGTTACGTGGTAATGAGCCTCTTGATTAGCGCTGCAATGCCGGTTGCGAACCACAGATCGCCAAAGATGACCCAATACTGCTTGAAGGGACGAGATGTTGTTGGTGCTCATTTCGGCATTGGCTTTTGCTTTTAGCTGTGAAATTTTCTTCTTTGAAAAATGAAAGACCTTTTGTTTCAGGGGAGGAGGAATGGACCTCACATCAGAGATTTCATTGTGATGGAAAGGAATATGAAGTGGGAAATCGATAATACCATCAAAATAACAACGTTGGAAAATTGGAGGAGATATTGATGTGGGATTAATATTATTACCTCTAGATATCTCAGACCAAGTGTTAAAGAAATGCCAGAATGAACTACCATCGACTACACAATGGTTTAAAGTGCAGCCGATGAAAATGCCATCAACAAGCTCAGTTACCTGCACAGCCAACAATGGCTTGGAAGTGCCTTGGTGATTCAATATGCCATTCATCAAAAAGAAGGAGTTGACAATGTCTGGAACATATATGGGATCAAGGATATCTGCCACAGTAACATCATCAGCCACCGCATGAACAAACTGGGCTCCAAGGTTATTGCAATCAACAAAGAAAGAGGTGGACTTGTCATCATCGTTTTCAACCATGACAAGGCGACCAGCAAGGGGATAGAATATATCTAATGTGCGGGACAGAGAGGTTTTTAGGTGATTAATCACACTGCTACCCTGTAGTTCTTCTTCTTGTGAAGGTGTAGGTTTGAAGAAAAGGAGACCCTTTTGGATATGATCAACTACGAGCAGCTGGAGATCCCATGGAGTTAACTCAATCCTTCGAGTTGACTCTTTGGGACTCGCTGCTGCCCGGATAGTACTAGTGGATTTGAAGCAAATGTGTGTCATCTTTGGTTCAAAGTTCAAACTAGATGACCTGAGCCCATATGCAACCGTTATAGCTGGCTACAAAAGGAGCTCTTTGAGAACCGTATAGTCAATAATGGATCCGAACAACGTCAGTGTCAAAATTGTGGAGCGCAATACGGCATTCACTAGTCTTCAGTCCAAGGTTTGACATAATTATTAAATAGGTTGGGTTAATGTTGAGCCATGTCTTTGAATAATTTACTTTGATAGACACAAACACAATCCATTAACACAAATTTCTACCAATACATCTATGCTCTATAACATTTCATATATTAGTTTTTACAAAATTTTATAATTCAATAATGGGCTTACGTTCATAGAATTGTCACGATTTCACTAGAGAAAATATAAGGGCTGCATTTATAGTACAATTTCTCTAGGAATAATATAAACTCACCTAAAATCTTCATTCACACTCTAAAATACAATAACTACCTATACTTCTAGTACCCCAAAACTTATCATAGATAAAACCTCAAATTAATTAATCATCCTTTAGTATATGTGTCATAGATTAAATATATATATATATATATATATATATATATATATCCTTATCTTTTTTCTCTCGCATGCACAATATTTTTCTCATGCCCACTTGAGTGGTCTTTTTCTTTCTCTCTCTCTCTCTCTCTCTCACTGGCGGCTTGCACTCTTTTCTCATTTCGTGGCTGCCTATCTAAACATGTTTCTTTCTCTCTAATTAACAAGAAAAACCCTTCACTCTGCTTTTTATATATACTTTGACTTCTTCTATTCCTATTGCAAATAGGAACCCTTAATCTTGGATGGGAAAGTCATCATTTGGGCTTGTCATTTGTTACGTGGCCTGGACCCACAACAGAGAGCACATTGCTACAAAAAAGAGGTAGTTTGTGAATACTAGAAATTTTCTAAGATCACAAATTTTTTTCTTTTTTGGGAATTTTGATGTTTGCAAATTGTGAATTTTTCACTTTCACGTGGGTACACTATTTTTTTTTTCTAACACTTACATTTATCACATCAAAAATGTGGTAAAGTTGTAATTCTAAATTTTTTAGTATAGAGTATATGGATTTTTCTTCTCATTATTAACATGTAACAAACGCGTTATTTTTCCTTTACTGTTTGATAGGGCCAAAAAGATTGAGAAAAATTGGAGAAGAGGGAGAAGAGTGAGGGGCGAACACAATTTTCCTGAGCTAGAACAAAAATGGAACTAAGTTGGAAAATGGACCGAGTCTTTCTTTCTTATTTTCATTTTTGGAGTGAGGAGTGAGGCATGTAGAGTTGCAAAACTTGCGAGTTTATGTGATTTTCCTTGTATTAGACTTATACTGGGTTTGGAATAAACCCATTGTATTGACCCATTTCCTATAAATAAGGGCTGATGGAGATAAGCCCAATCTTGCACTAAGATAACATGGGCTTCAAAGCCCAATTTTTGTTGTCAACATGGGTATGAAGCCTAATCCGGGAAGTAGAAATCAATGACTTGAGAGCCCATTTTCGTGGAGTAAAAGTTTACAAGCACAAGGCCCAATTGGAGAAGTGGAAAATACTTGGACTTTTAAACTTTGAAGGCCACTTAGATGGATTTCTGATTTCAAATTGGCAGTTGGTATGTTCTAAACTTAGGTCGGCTTGATTGGAGGGATGGAAAAGTAAGATGATAGAAAATTGTAAGAAGATAGAAAAAATTTAATTTTTTCTTATGTGTGTTTGGTTGGAAGGATGGAAAAAAAAAAAATTTTGGTTGAGAGAAAAAATGAGAGGATGAAAAATGAAATTAGTATAAATTTACAATTATATCCTCATTAAATAAAACAAAAAGTAACATTTTTTTAGTAAGAAAATTGTGTATGGACACTTCAATTTTTTTTAAAGGAGCACAAGCCAAAGGAAGATGAGCACAAAAAAAAATAATAATAATAAAATAATGAGAAGTACTGGAAAAGGCACACAAAAAAATACAAAAACCAAAAAAAAAAAAAAAAAGGCAAAACAAATAGAGAGAATTCTTTTTTTTTAATAACCACAAAAAAAGCCAAAACTGGCAACAAAACAACAAACCCATGTGCCCTTACACATGGGTATTTTGTCTGTTTCATACGGTGAGAATTTTCCTCTTAGTTTTCTCCTTATTTTGGAAAGAAAACATTTTGGTGGGGTCAGGGAGAAAACTCCCAGGCCCCACCAATTTTTTCTCCTCTCCTCTCTCCAACCAAACACCTACCAAAAATATTTTTTACCCACTTTTGTCTCCTACATTTTCTATCCTCTATAAAATCTTTCCAACCAAACGGACCCTTAATATATTCAGGTAACAAGACTTTAGTGGGCGTTGATGAGCAAGTGTTGTGTTGCCACATGTTCACAGAGAAAATGGACCTCGACAAATCTATTTAGTATTGGTTTACTTTTTTGAGAAACCCTAACTTTCAATAATCCTGCCTCTTGATAATTGTACTTACTGTTACTGATAGGTAATAATGCACATTCAAAATCATGACTTCAAATTACATTGTTCTTTGTTTTTGGTAAGTGTGAGTATTATGTGTGATAGTGTGTCAAATAAACTATGCTTTATTTTTTATATGCAATGCAATATTGTCAAAGCCATGTAACTTAACTAACATCTCTCGGGTGTTTTTAATAAAGATTTTCAAGATTCAAACTCCCCCTCCCATAATGCCTGACAAAAAATCAAAAAATAAAAAATAAAAATGCAATGTGATGTCAATTTTTTGAGTTAATGATATATTTATACTTTATACCTGATAAGTTTGGGACGATTCTAAATTGATCCATTGTATTTCAATACTTACAATTTTCCCTCTCGAATACAGTATGTCATATTTGCCGTTAATTTGCCAAAAACGTCATTTCCTTTTTCTATTTCTATGTCCAAAATGACGTCTTTTACAGGTGGCTTATGGAAAGATGCTAATAACTCAATTACCACTTAAGCAAGTTCATGCACCGTCCAACTCTGTGCCTGTGGTGCTTGAATCCCTGCATGTTGTATAAGGTTATAATGGACTTCTCTAGCACTCTCAAACAGCAATCTCTGTCTAATTCAGTTTTCATTTTCTCTTTTTTTTTTTTTAATTTAAATTCTTTAATTAAATATAGAAAAAGATAAATTCATTTTTACATAGAAAGATGTTTCGTAAGTTAGTTTAAACAAATAATTTGGGTATAAAATTCATCAAGTTTGACATATTTTTTTTTTTTAAGTTACTTTTTTCACTTACACACTCACATCAATCAGGTGGGACTCTTTGCATTTTCACAGTATTTACATAATTGATACTGTATTCATTTTTTATGAAATTAAAAATACTGAAAAATGTGTTTTCATTTTTCGTATTCAAATTCAACTTTTTAGGATACTAAAAATGAAAATTGAGTATAAATTCTTAATCCAACCAAGTTTTTTTTTAAGGTAGGTCCAATTGAAACTGAAAATGAAAACAAAAAACACTATTTTTTTTTTAAATGGGAAATAAGAGAGTTTTATAAAGAAGCGGATGGAAACAAAACACCCTAAAATACAAAAGATTCAATACATGATGGAGTTTCTTTTATCCAAGGAACAAAATTATCAATTTCTTTGGCGTGATGTGTCAAAGTGTGTGCTGCCCTGTTTTCATGTCGTCCGAGAAATTTTTGGTTCCACCGGGAGGACCACTGATGTGGTCCTCCCTGCTCCTGCCAACCAATTAATAAGTGCCATGTGGCCATTTTTCTGAATCAGGTCCACATCAGTAGCAACCCATGTCCTTTAACTCTGGTTAACAAAACCAAACCAAAGTTAAAACTAAAACAAAAACAAAAACAAAACTTACCCAGCCGGACAGCCAAAATCAAACACGCCTCTTTCTTTCTCTCTTCCTCTATCCCTATTTCCCCAATTCTCTAGAGAAGAAATCCCCATCCCTTTTCTTATGAAATTGAAATTCAAGCCGTGGCTACTACAACAGCGACAGCAACGGCAACAATAATGATAAAGATGAAGATAAAAATCGTGCGATGTCTTTCCCGGAGGCGAGGAGGCGGATGAGATTGGTGAACGTGGAAGCGTGTGAGAGCATGGGCGTCGCTAGATCCGCCGCGTTCGTTCAGGTTCTCGACGAAGCCGGCGTCATTCTTCTCTTTCGCGACAAGGTCTACTTTCATCCCGATAAGGTCGAAGTCTCTCTCAACCAGCAGCATCTTTGCCGAGAAGCAAAGATAGGACCCAAAGCCCACAAGCTCCGATCGGTTTTGGTGGTCATGGGAATTTTGGGTTTTGGTTTTAAGACTCATGCCCCCATTCGATCTTAACAGGGAGGTGGTTTATGAGATGAAGGCATTCAGATTTTTTTTTTTTTTTTTTTTTTTTATGGGAATTTGAATGTTGTTGTTGATGTTGTGAAATTGATGTCCCAAAGTTTTGAAGAAAGATTGTATAAGTGGCTTTGAAGGCAATGGTGTGCATTAAGGTGTGTTGGGTGATGCATAGTTGTGTGCGTTGAGGGGTGCACTGGGGTGCACGGGCTGCTGCTGTATTGTGCGTGGGTTGCTGCTGTGAGGTGCGTGGGCTGCTGCTTCAGCATGTACCAAAAAGTTGAGCACTTGGTTGGGATGGTCAGGGGAAGTTAGTTAGTTAGGCAGTTAGAGCAGGGTTGTTAATCATTGGGTAGTAAATTAGTTAGTTAACATGGATTCTGTTACATAAATAAGCTGGATTGTATTGATGAGGGTCACAAGGAATAACACATTTGATTTCACTTGCTTCCTTTATTGCTCTGTTTTTGTTGTTTGAATCTCTCTGTAAATTTTGTTCATTTTGGCAATAAAATTTCTCAATTCTTGGGCAGCTTGTTGTTGAGTTGGAGCTTGTTCCCAATTAAGGTGCTGATTCATCTTTAAAAAGGGACATGGAAGAAAGAATTCTAAAACATCATTTCCCTCCCAAAACCGGGCCACACACAATATCTAATAACAGGATCATAAATATATTAAAATAACCACATCTTTGAGCAAAGAAAACAAATTGAACCGTGACTTATCTCTCCCAAGTCCCAACATCCAATAAAAAAAGGCCACATAACCATCTTTTCTTACTCAGCTCCACATCAGCCTTACCCATTAACTTAACTATAATTAAAAAATCAAACCAAGGTTAAATGTCAGCTCTACTTACAGACTTACTCACTTACCCGGAGACCCAAAATCAATTAGCCAAAATCAAACCCTGTTAACCCACTGTGTTAGCCACTTCTCACCCAATTTCTGAAACACAAAATTTTATTTTACCCGCTCAATCCTCTTCCCTCTCCCTTCCCGCATCATTGGACGAGCCTTTCAAACAATCTTATGTTGGGTTTTCTTTCTTCTCCCTTGGATGAATAGTGAGTTGTACTCACTGTAAGCTATGGCTGAAGTAGTTCCTGGAATCCACACACCACCATTGCAACTAACCAATATTGATCAAGGTATGTATGTTACAAAGACTCAATTCATTCTTCAATGTATCATTCTCTTGCTTTGTTTTGTTTTCATGCAGTTTACAAATATAGTATATTCTACGTGTTTGATAATAACCCAAGATAAGAAATAATTAAAATAATGAAATTTTTATGTGTTGTTTTCTTTCTATCTAGTTTATAGATATTAAAAATTAAATTTTTATGAGTCTATGGTATGAATCGTTAGAACCCATTCCATACCCCTGCCTACTTTTTGTTTTTGGGTTTATTAGATGCCACTCTGTTTCTTTGTTTTTGAAACAGAGCACAAGTTAAGTTCTAAACGTACCTTAAGTCCAAAATGTAAAAATAGTTAAAAATTAGAATTTGTACAGTTAATAGTTTGTACGCACACACCATTCTTTTTTCTTTTTTTATTATCCTTTTGATTTGAGTTTCCTTAGAAATGTGTTTTGTGATGTTTTTAATTATAGATATTAGAGCCGATGAAGAATTACAAGATGTTGAAAATTTGCTTGGAATGGTGGTGCACAGTGAGGAGGAAGCATATAAATTGTATAATGATTATGCTATACGGATTGGGTTTAGTGTTCGAAAAGAAAAACTCAGATATGCAAAAAATGGTGTAAGACAGAGAGAGTATGTGTGTTCGAAAGAAGGATTTCCACGAGATGGTGACCATTTGGATGATAAGAAATTCAAAAGATTACAAACTAGGACTGGTTGTGAAGCTAGTATCAGGTTTACAGTGACAAATGGTGAGTGGAAGGTTACTCATTTCAATTCTAATCATAATCATGAGCTTGCAAAGCCTGAAGAAAGACCGTTTTTAAGGTCGAATCGAAAAATAACCGATGCTCAGTTAGGTGTAATAAGAACTTTTAAAGAAGCGGGCATAAGAACAGTAAGTACATATTCCTATTTAGTTGAGGAAGCTGGGGGATTTGAAAATGTTGGCTTTATCAAACGAGATTGCTATAATGCGGTGAACAAGCAGAAGTTAATCAATGTTGAGGCTGGAGATGCTCAAAGTTTAGTAAACCATTTTAAACAAAAGCAAGCAGAAGATCCTATGTTTTTTTATGCAATTCAAGTTGATCAAGAAAATCGAATGACAAATTTTTTTTGGAGAGATGGTAGATCAAGAATTGATTATAACTCTTTTGGAGATGTAATATGTTTTGACACTACATATCGAACTAACAAGTATAATATGATATGTGCCCCATTTGTAGGTGTCAACCATCATTGGAAGAATGTACTTTTTGGTTGTGCATTTCTATTGGATGAAACAACTGCTTCGTTTACTTGGTTGTTTGAAACATTCTTGGAATCAATGGGAAATCAAAAACCAAAGACAATTTTTACTGACCAATGTCAAGCAATGAAGAATGCCATAAGAGTTGTGCTTCCTGATACTTGTCATCGCCTATGCTTATGGCATATCTCAAAAAATGCTGCAGAAAATTTACCAAGGCATTATGGGAATCCTGAATTTAAGAGTAAATTTAATAAGATTCTTTATAATTGTGAGACAGAAATAGAGTTTCAGTCTTGTTGGGATGCCTTGCTCAGAGATTACAATTTGGTGGGCAATAAGTGGCTTAACACCTTATATGAAAATCGTGAAAGGTGGTGTTCAGTTTTTAGTCATAACATTTTCTCTTGCCGAATGAAAGCTTCATCCAGGAGCGAGAGTACAAATAATGTTTTTCAACATATGGCATGCAAAACAATGAGACTAACAGAATTTGTACATGAGTATGAGAAAGCTTCAAAAAATATGCGCACAGACGAGTTAGAAGAAGATTTTCGTTGCAAACAAGGTACGTCTTTTCAAATAGTCCAAAATTGTGGACTTTTGCAACATGCATCATCTGTTTATACTCGTACAATGTTTAAAAGATTTGAGTTAGAAATTACTTCTACCTTGGGGGTCACACACAAAGATGTTAATTCTGATGGAGAGTCTTTCACCTATGAAATCATTGAAGGAGGTGGTCGAAGGGTTCATGTTGTCTACTTTAACTCCTTAAATAATGAAATCACATGCAGCTGTAAAATGTTTGAAACATTGGGGTTATTATGTCGACATGCTTTGCGAATACTTATTGTGAAAAATGTAACAGAGCTTCCTGATCAATATATTTTGAAACGATGGACAAAAAATGCAAAGAAAGATAATGTTGTATGTGATCATACAAAATCAGCAGATGCAAATGATGAGTTGTCAGTAACATCACGCCGTAATGAATTAATGCGCTCAGTTTATGAATTTTTCACAAGAAGTGCAGCAACAACTCGGCATACTGAAATGTGCAAAAGAAAAATTAGAGAGATGATAGAATTTGTTGAGAAAGATATGGAGATGTTAAGTGGGGCAAGAGATGATGGTGAAAAAGAAAATAGTTTTGTGGATAATAACATCTCTGGTGATGTTGAGAAGACTAATTGCTCACTTAATAATTTGCCTATATTAGATCCCCCATGTGTGCGACCAAAAGGAGTCACAAATGCGAGAATGAAAAGCAATATGGAGAAGCGTAAAAGGAAGGCATTAAAAGATATTACAAGATCAAGTAACTCTTTTTCTTTTTAAATTTTAAATGTTAGTTCAATGATTCAATTATTTATTTGTTGTGAATAATGCCCAATATTTCATCTCTTTTTTTAGAACAATTGCCCAAGAGAGGACTTCCAGCAAACTCTGCCCAAGAGATGACTTCCAGCAAACTATGCCAGCCGATGCACCCATCTAATGTACCCATGGATGAGAACTACAATAATCAAGTATGATCTAAGCCCTTTACATCCTCTTTTTTATTTATTTTTAAATGATCATACATTTTAATCTCTTATAATATTTTATAGATATTTCATTCTCTGGGCATGCCAATGACTAGTAGTTCAAACCATTTTCAACTATCAAATCAGGTACAAGTAAAAAATAAAATAAAATGATATATGCACTAGTATTTCATTTTTATAAGTATCTACCATTTGATGTTGAGAACATATGAATGTAGATCCCTTTTTCTTATTGGAGTGGTGCTTCTCCAAATGTTAGCTTAACAAGCATGCTTCAAAGTAACAATTGCTTAAATCAATTAAGTCAGGTAAATATACTTGCTATTTTTATTCCTCACTAGTTATGTTTATTTATTTGTATCAATAGTTATCACTTTGTTACTAATAATTGAAAATGTCTATATCTAATTTTGCAGAATTCTTTCTTAAATGGTTTTACGCAACTAAATCCAGGACAAAAGTGATTTGACTTGAAAGATTTTTGATGAGTATTCAATTCAGAAGACTCTTGACAAGTATGCAACTAACAAGTATAAATCGATGATGAGAGGAGTGAAAGCTGTAGGAAATGTTATTTTTGTATATTGAAGGCAATGAAAATAGGCTGATTTTTAGGATATGTTAGAATACATTCCTTTTTGTATATTTTCTTTTGTTATGCCTTCTCATCCTCTAGACAAAAATTGTATTATTCAACACTGTTCTTCATCCAATTGAATATAACTATTATAAATGAAAAGTATTTTCATTTCAGCAGTGATCAGCTTCTTCAGCATCATAATCTAAACTTGGCACTGTGTCTAACCTTATTGACCATTCTGCACACATCTGGAAACCTGATTTAATCCGTTCCCTATACCCTCATACTATTAGTGCTAAAATTCTTAAAACCCCCATCTCCAAGGTAGGTGCTAGCCAAGACAAATTGTTGTGGAAACATTCCAAGTCTGGTAAGTACCAAGCGGAAAAACCCCACACCAGCACTCTTAGTATGGAGGCTAGTCTAACTATTCAATCTTTGATTTGCAAGTATCAGGTGGCTTTCAACAACCAAAACACTTCTTAACACCAGCCTACAAGGCAGAAAAACACCCAACAAGGATTAGGTGATACTTGACAAATGATCATTAAGATAGCAAGTGCAAGGTTAAGGAGGAGCAAAAGGAAGTGGTCAACTTTGCAGATGATCATTAAGCTTGATGATAGTTAAGCTTGTTGCAGCCATGCCCTTAATGCTGGGAAAGAATCTTATTGCTCTTCAAAGCACCTAGCAGAAGATACAAGTAACAACTTTAAATCCTTTCCCTTAGCTTATTTATATTTTCCTTTCTTCACTATCTCTAAGATAAAATGAATTTCTTTCCTGCAGAGTCCTTGAGGAGTACCATGCTACTTTTGTGGAAACAGTGCCTTTCAAGTCAATTGCAACATTCACTATTTTCCAAACAATTATTTGCTTACATGCCTTTCAAGTCAATTGCAACCTAGCATTTGTATAACTTTTGTGTATATCTCCCTTTGAGATTTTGATACCCTAATCTCATCCTTAACAAGTTTCAACCCCTCTTCAAGGAGAATTTATGTTTATTTTTTATTTCTCCCTCTTCAAGGAGAATTTATCTTAGTTTGCTAGTTGGTTCCTTCTCAAGGAAAAGAAAAAAAAAAAAGGTTTGCTAATTTATTCATGGTCAGGAATTTGATGGGAGTGAAATGGTGTTTTAGTAGGTGCCTTATGTGCATGGCGGATGGTATTTGTAAGATGGAGTCACTGCAACATGAAATAAAATTTCTGGAAAGTGATTTTTTGAACAACCGCCATGGAAATTCCTGTCTAGTTATTATGACATTTTTAGTTTTGAAATGTTCCTATTGTGTAGATTTATCCATGTACTCTAAAAATGTGATATTGAGAAATTGGATGATTTCTTATTGGAGTGGACTTTACAAGTCTTTGATGCCTGTAATGAGTAATGAAGCTAGTGTGAAACTGTAATGTACTTATGTTTTTGCTTGCATGCCTGTATGAAGAGACTTTAATTTTAATTTGATATATTTATATCTTCTATATTACTTGTAACTTCTATCTGTTACCCAATGTTTTAATTGCATGCAAGTATCTCTTTCTTCTTTGCCCATTCACTAGGGCGTGTTGGCACGGAACCACTCTAGCTATCCATTCTTCAGATTTCTCTGACCTGTCTGTTCAACATTGGCTGCAACAAATCATTTCTAGACATGAATTGGAAAATTTGGACTCTATGTCTTATTTACAAGATGTTTTCATTACCCTTTGGGCTATTTGGAACCATCGGAACAGAGTAATACATCAAGGAATCATCCCTAATCCAATGGAAGTTATTCTAATTGCTTAAAACTTTTCTTGCAGGTATAAGGCCTCTCTCTCAAGCTGTCAGACCCCGAGAAGAAGACATAGCAGCTGTTCCAACGCTTGGCAGCAACCTGCAGCCAGGAATTGGAATCTAATCATCAAAATTGCAGCAGCTAGAAAGAGGAGGCAATGTAGATATGGTATTGTATATGAAGCTCTAACTTTGCAGGGAGATAAGGTGTTTTTTGGAGTAGCAAGTACCTCTGCTACAACTTCCACTGTAGCTCTTTTGGAGGCTGTTATTGAAGCTGGTTTGGTAGCTAAAGCTCAATGTTTTCCAAATGTTTTGTTCCTCAGTGATAGCAAAAAACTTATGCAGACAGTTAAGAAGAAATATGCCACGGATTGGATGGACAGCACTAGGCTCGCGGACTACTGCTTCCTGAATCAGAATGGCTTGTTTTGTGATCTTTTTTGGGTTCCTCATGTTGTTGTGAAGGATATTTGGTCTGTAGCTAAAGTGGCAACACGTTTGCCAATTCATTATTGCTATCAGTTTCCAGTTGGTTCTTTGTAATGCTACTGTAACTTTTGTTTTCTCCCTTCAGTGGTATGGAAAAAAAATTGCATGCAAGTAGCATGTGATCTGTATGCCCTTTTTTTATTTCCAAGTTTATGCAGCTATGCAATTTCTGTGAATGCACTAACTAAAAGAAATAGTACATTAATTATATTAGGGACGGCTAGATCTTGCTCACTGCTGGAAGAGATAAGGCACGGTTCAATTTGTTTTCTTTGCTCAAAGATGTGGTTATTTTAATATACTTATGATCCTG
This sequence comes from Quercus tomentella, assembly GCA_028535165.1. Classification (NCBI taxonomy): domain Eukaryota; kingdom Viridiplantae; phylum Streptophyta; class Magnoliopsida; order Fagales; family Fagaceae; genus Quercus; species Quercus tomentella. The sequence goes on along the minus strand of JAPQVY010000012.1, from coordinate 43,402,182 downwards.
TTTTATTTGTTTTAGAATTCTTTCTTCCATGTCCCTTTTTAAAGATGAATCAGCACCTTAATTGGGAACAAGCTCCAACTCAACAACAAGCTGCCCAAGAATTGAGAAATTTTATTGCCAAAATGAACAAAATTTACAGAGAGATTCAAACAACAAAAACAGAGCAATAAAGGAAGCAAGTGAAATCAAATGTGTTATTCCTTGTGACCCTCATCAATACAATCCAGCTTATTTATGTAACAGAATCCATGTTAACTAACTAATTTACTACCCAATGATTAACAACCCTGCTCTAACTGCCTAACTAACTAACTTCCCCTGACCATCCCAACCAAGTGCTCAACTTTTTGGTACATGCTGAAGCAGCAGCCCACGCACCTCACAGCAGCAGCCCACGCACAATACAGCAGCAGCCCGTGCACCCCAGTGCACCCCTCAACGCACACAACTATGCATCACCCAACACACCTTAATGCACACCATTGCCTTCAAAGCCACTTATACAATCTTTCTTCAAAACTTTGGGACATCAATTTCACAACATCAACAACAACATTCAAATTCCCATAAAAAAAAAAAAAAAAAAAAAAAAAAAAAAAAAATCTGAATGCCTTCATCTCATAAACCACCTCCCTGTTAAGATCGAATGGGGGCATGAGTCTTAAAACCAAAACCCAAAATTCCCATGACCACCAAAACCGATCGGAGCTTGTGGGCTTTGGGTCCTATCTTTGCTTCTCGGCAAAGATGCTGCTGGTTGAGAGAGACTTCGACCTTATCGGGATGAAAGTAGACCTTGTCGCGAAAGAGAAGAATGACGCCGGCTTCGTCGAGAACCTGAACGAACGCGGCGGATCTAGCGACGCCCATGCTCTCACACGCTTCCACGTTCACCAATCTCATCCGCCTCCTCGCCTCCGGGAAAGACATCGCACGATTTTTATCTTCATCTTTATCATTATTGTTGCCGTTGCTGTCGCTGTTGTAGTAGCCACGGCTTGAATTTCAATTTCATAAGAAAAGGGATGGGGATTTCTTCTCTAGAGAATTGGGGAAATAGGGATAGAGGAAGAGAGAAAGAAAGAGGCGTGTTTGATTTTGGCTGTCCGGCTGGGTAAGTTTTGTTTTTGTTTTTGTTTTAGTTTTAACTTTGGTTTGGTTTTGTTAACCAGAGTTAAAGGACATGGGTTGCTGCTGATGTGGACCTGATTCAGAAAAATGGCCACATGGCACTTATTAATTGGTTGGCAGGAGCAGGGAGGACCACATCAGTGGTCCTCCCGGTGGAACCAAAAATTTCTCGTCTAACAGGTCATTAACTTTCACACGTTTTCCAACTCTTTTTTAGAAAGTGGAATATCACCAACAACATTTATTAGAAGCTCTTGTAATTTCCATGTCAAAGATGACAAAGAAGGTTCATAACAAAATTAAATTATGAGGCTAAAGCCTCCATGAACTCTGCATCGTCTGCCATAGCCTCCAATATCTCAGGCGAAAGACAAGCTTCAAAATCCATGCTTCCTTCTTCCACCCCAGGAAACACGGTTAACTTTCCATCAAACTTATTGCCAACGCCACTTCGTACAGCAATAGGTCTTCCCCAGCCAAAGTCATTACCGTACACATTGAATCGCGGCGAGCTTCCTGTTATCAATGCATTACTTGCTATTCCACTGAGTGTTGGTATGTTTGGGGCTTTTACCCAATCCTCTATAAACTTCTTCACCTCTTCTGCTGTTTGAGAAGCAATCTTCTTATTTATCTGCCAAGCCACCCATCCTAGCCCGTGTTCAAGAAGATTGTCTACGGTAGCTATTACTTTCCCAAATAAAACCGCATTTCCTAAGTATTCTTCTGGTAATGGTGGTTGTATTCTTTGCCTCATTCCCACAATTACGCGGTAATGAACCTCTTGATTAGCACTACAACGCCTATTGCGAACCACAGATCGCCAAAGAACACCAAGGACTGCTTGAAGGGACGAGATATTGTTGGTGCCCATTTCTGCATTAGCTTTTGCTTTGAGTTGTGCAATTTTCTTCTTTGAAAAATGAAAAACTTTTTGTTTGAGAGGTGGGGGAATGGACTTCTCATTAGAGATTTCATTGGGATGGAAAGGTATATGAATGGGGAAATCGATAATACCATCAAAGAAACAGCGTTGGAAAATTGGAGGAGATTGTGATGTGGGACTATTGTTAACTCTAGATATTTCAGACCAAGTGTTAAAGAAATGCCAGAATGAACTGCCATCCACCACACTGTGGTTTGCAGTGCAACCGATGAAGTTACCATCAGCAAGCTCAGTAACTTGCACAGCCAACAATGGCTTGGAAATGCCTTCGTAGTTCAATACGCCATTCAATAGAAAGAAGGAGTTGACAATGTCTGGAACATATATGGGATCAAGGATATCTGCCACAGTGAGATCATCTACCATTGCATGAACAAACTGGGCTCCAAGATTATTGCAGTCAACAAAGAAAGATCTGGTTTTGTCATCATCGTTTTCTACCATGACAAGGCGACCAGCAAGAGGGTAGAATATATCTAATGTGCGGGACAGAGGTTTTTAGGTGATCAATCACACTACTACCCTTTAGTTCTTTTTCTTGTGAAGGTGTTGGTTTGAAGAAAAGGATACCCTTTTGGATATGATCAACTAAGAGCAGCTGGAGATCCCATGGAGTTAACTCAATCCTCCGAGTTAACTCGTTGGGACTCGCTGCTGCTGACTGAATGGTACTTGTGGATATGAAGCGAATGTGTGTCATCTTTGCTTCAAAATTCAAACTACCATACTCTACCAGTACTAGATGAGTGCATATGCAACCATTGATAAGAGAGTAGCTATATAGAAGGAGCTTTATGAGAACCGTATAGTCTGTTTGAGTTTGATTCTCACTGCAATGAAATGTCAAAATGAACTTAGCTATTGGCTTCTGTGATCCGTCCATGTGGAAACCGAAATCTTGTCTGGCAATATTCCAATCCGCCTCACACCACTTTAAAATTTTCTAACTTCTTAACTATTTTTTAATTCTTTAACTTTTTTTTTCTTTTTGAATTTTCTCTATCTAATGGTTTATATCAAAACATAGTATTCCAACTCTTGATACGAACCTCAATCCCTCGTATCTTTTTGTCATTATGTTTGGCAGAATTAGCTGTCTTCCCTTATTTTTTATTTATTTTTAACCCTACTTTTGAATCTTCATTACTTGGATTTAACTAAAATAAAAAATCTCTCTTTCGGCGCAACTCCCTTTAAAATAAACATTTTCCTCGGGTAAGGTGCCAATGACAGAATTGCAACCCATATCCCAAATTTTACATTTTTTTTTTTTTTTTAAAACCAAATTTTACACTTGTTGACCGATTACAATGCTATCCAAGATGTAATCTTTGAGAAATGCCCACTCATGTGTCAAAGGATTGCTACTAGGCCCAACAAGTGTAGTGCGCCATCTTTTTTTTTTTTTTTTTTTTTTTTGAGAAATGGATACTTGCTGATATATATTAAGCAATAGAGGAAGAATCATCCAATACAAAAGACATAATATCTGTTGGAATACACTCCAACCAGATAAGAGAAGAAAGACATTGTCTCGCTCGATGGGCTAAGGCATGAGTGACCGCATTACCTTGCCGATGTACGTGAGCGAAAGATATACTCCGAATTGAGTTTGATAGGTAGGCAATATCCTTGATGAGATGCCCGCCTCGAGAGTTCTCCATACTGGTTCGCCTTAAAGAGTTTACCACAGACTCAGAATCGCCCTCGCATACAAACTGATCATAACCCGATTCAGCAGTAAAGCTAACGGCGCGCCGGGTAGCGAGGAGTTCAAGGATTTCCACCGTTGGAGGTTTCACGATCTGCTTGGATAAGGCTGCTAACACCCGACCCTTACTGTTGCGGACTACTACCCAAATTCCGGCCATATTAGATTCCGCAAACAAGGCACCATCATAGTTAGTTTTCACTGAACCTGCACTAGGAGGTTGCCATTTGGTAGGAGTAGCTTGGCGTCTATGGGAATGGTGGCTGTCCAACCCCCTGAATTCACAAAGGTAGTTCTTGGCAAAATCAGCGATATTGCGAATAGGCAGGGGATTTTCATTGAGGCGAGCTTTGTTCCTTTGATACCAAATTGACCAAGCCGTAACTGCAAATAATGGTAACAAAGACGGTTTGACTCGGATTTTTTGCAGAACTTCCGAGAAAGAAACAGGGGTCGTTAAGCTCCTGTCCACCCATCCGAATTCCGAATCCCAAACAACTTGGATGCAACTACAACTCCATAGAGCATGCACTACAGATTCCGAGTCCCCAGAATAGCGAGAACAATCTGATTCATGGAGAATTTTTCGCTTTAGAAGGTTATCTTTAGTGGGCAGCGAATTGGTGCAGGCTTTCCAGAGAAAATGCTTGACCTTACCGGGCACCTTCATCTTCCATATGTTTTTCCAGAAGCCTTTCTGCGAGTCTGAGACTTGAGTCCGATTCATTTCAAAATTATGGAGCTCACACAGGAGTTTATAACCAGACTTTACCGAATAGCAACCCGATTTTTCTGTTCTCCAAACCAAAGTGTCGGGTTGTGGGGTAGAACACAGGGGAATAGACTTGATGAGACTTGCTTCAGGTGGATAAAAGCACAAGTCAATGAGGTTGGTATTCCACCAACCCGTTGCAGGATTAATCAAAGAAACAACTGTGGACTCCGGTGTTAGATGCAAAACAGGAGAGCCAATTCGACCATCTGGACTAGGAAGCCAAGCATCTCTATAAATCTGAACAGATTCACGACTTCCTATTCTCCAGAAAGCTCCTTTGTTAATTAAATCTCTAGACCACAAAATACTTTTCCATGCAAAAGAGCCCGTAGAAGTCTTAGCTTCAAAAATTGAGCAACTTGGAAAATACTTTTCCTTGAACACTCTGTAAAAAAGAGACTCCCTATCATGCATCAACCTCCACACTTGTTTAGCCAACATGGCTTTATTGAATTTACATAAATCTTTGAAACCTAGTCCCCCCTCACTCTTTGGTTGACACAAAACCTCCCAATTTTTCCAATGAATTTTTCTCCTATCACCCCTTTGACCCCACCAAAACTTTCGAATGAGCATCTCAATGTCTTGGCAAAGCCCAATAGGCAATCGAAAACAACTCATTGCAAACGTAGGGATGGCTTGAACCACCGCCTTCAAAAGAACTTCTTTGCCCGCTTGCGACAATAATTTCTCCTTCCACCCTTGGAGTTTACCCCACACCCTATCTTTTATGAAATTTAAGCTCGCCTTTTTTTTCCTCCCAACCACCATTGGTAAGCCCAAATACCTTTCATACTCCTTTATTTCGGCCACCCCAAGAAAATTTTTTATTTCTTCCTTTGTAGCAATAGAGGCATTGCAACTGAAAAAGAGGGTAGTTTTATCCGAGTTAATTTTTTGACTGAATGCACATTCATATTTTCCCAATATCTCCTGAATTTTTTCCACATCCCCCACCCTAGCTCGGCAGAACAATACACTATCATCTGCAAAAAAAAAAAAAAGATGAGAGATATTTGGGCCATTTCTGCAAAGGGAAACCCCCCTCAATATGCTTATTGTCCACTGCATGATCAATTAACCCATTTAAACCTTCGGAACAAATAAGAAAAAGATAAGGGGAGAGAGGATCACCCTGCCGAATACCTCGAGTTGGCACTATATGACCTTTAGGTTCGCCATTGACTAAGATCGAATAGGATATGAATTTTATGCACTCCATAATCCATCTTATCCACTTCGAGTCAAAGCCCATTTTCTCCATAATCCTTTGAAGGAACACCCATTCCAACCGGTCGTATGCTTTACTCATATCCAATTTTAAAGCCATATGACCCATTTTTTCTGTTCTTTTTCTTTTCATGTGATGCAACATCTCAAAGGCCACCAAAATGTTATCGGAAATAGCTTTGTCCGATTGAAAGGCGCTCTGAGATTCTGAGATAATATGGGGTAACACTTTCTTCAACCTGTTGGCCAAAACTTTCGAAACAAGTTTATACGAAATATTACATAGAGCAATTGGACGGAATTCAGTAACAAATTCGGGACTTTTCACCTTAGGAATTAGAGTAATAAAAGTGTGATTCAAACCTGGTTCAATTGAATTCGAATTTAGACAAGAAATCACAGCTTTGACTACGTCGTCCCCAATACTCTCCCAATAATGTTGGAAAAAGATTGGCGGCATTCCATCTGGGCCCGACGCTTTTAACGGGGCCATTTGCTTCAAGGCCGTCTCCACCTCTTCCTTTGAGAAGTTTCTGGTTAAACAATTATTCATATCATCGGACACCACCTTTTTTGTATGTTGGACTACTTCCTCAATGTCGTGCGGATTAGAGGTAGTAAACAGTTGGTTGTAATATTCAATAATCATCTCAGAAACCTTTTCATCACCTGAAGCTATTCTTCCCCGAGAGTCTCTGAGTTCAGTAATGTTGTTTCTCCTGAAACGCTGAGACGCCCGGTTATGGAAATAGCTAGAATTTTTATCCCCAGAGATCATCCAGTGCACATGACTACGCTGCTGCCACATTTTTTCTTCCACTCTAAGCAAATCGGCCACTTTAGTTTTTAATTGAAGAAAAAACTCCACACTCCCTCCTTTCATTGCAACCTCTTCTACTATTTTTACATTCTTTTTTTTCTCTGCCAATGTACTTACAACATTACCAAAAGATTTCTTACTCCAATCACGCAACTGGGTTTTGCATGTATCGACGTTCATCATAACTCTGGGCATAGGTGGTTCCGAGGAGATGGTCTTCCAGGCGTTCTTCACTGTGTCATGGCAGCCTTGCTCTTCTAACCAAATATTTTCAAAATGCCAAGGGCGTTGAGGTTTTAAGCTAATCCCATCGGGTAGGACCAAGATAGGACTGTGGTCCGATGAAGCACACACTAGAGTTTTCACTTTAGTTGTAGGGAAAAGGTCAAACCATACCGTTGCACACACAGCCCTGTCCAGCCTTTCCCAAACAATACCACCATCCGGATAAGTTTTGTGCCAAGTGAACTTACTACCCACAAAGCCAAGATCAATCAACCCACACTCATCTAATGCTTCACGGAATTTCAACATTTGACCATAAGGTCTTAACCGGCCTCCCAACTTTTCCTGCGACTTCAAAAGTTCGTTAAAGTCTCCTCCACATAGCCACGGTATTGAGAAACGATTATTTAATTCTCGTAACAAATCCCATGACTCCATACGAAGCTGGGTTTCAGGAGCACCGTAAAAACCGGTAAAGTGCCAAACATTCACCTTTCCTCTATTGATCAAGATGTCAATATGATTATGAGAGGAGGACATGACTTGCCAATCAAAGTCCTTCTTCCAAAACAACACCAAGCCACCACCACGAGTTAATCGAGAAACTCCATGCTGATGACCAAAATGAAGCGAATCACGTAAACCAGTTAGCCTAACCTCATCCAGCCATGTTTCGGCTAAAAACACCGCCATAGGATCTTGGGCCCGGACTAAATCGCCAAGCTCTTGAACTGTCTGCCGGTTCCCAAGCCCGCGACAGTTCCAACATAGAAGACTCATAATTCCCGGCGGAGTTGCTCCGCAACCTCCGCCGATCCCATTTGTGTAGTAAACAACGTGCTCTGTTTTTCAGCTTCCTCCTCTGTATTTTGTTTTTTTTCGTTCACTGCATTAGCTTCCTCATGGGCCTGAGTTTCCCTTATTTTGCGTTTTGGGCCTTCAACCCCATAGGGTGCTTCTTAGATTACTTATCTCACACCTTTTTCTCCTCCCCAATTCATGCTTGGTCCCATACAAACAGGATTTCCCCCCCCCCCCCCAAATAACACCAATATTAAAACAATTTTGTTAGTTAATATCGTTTTTAAACTATTTAGCAAACTAACATTTTGGGAGTTAGAGAGTTGAGATCACTGTAGCAAATCGAGTATCACAGGTTCGATTTCAATGAAAATTCGCCTGGAACTCGAGTTTTAAACACTTGAGTTCCACAAAAGAAAACCAAAAAGCTGAGATACCCTTCTTCTTCTTCCTCTTCTCCCCCTCTAAAAAAATCCACGACAACCCCTCTAAAAAAAAAAAAAAAAAAATCCACGACAATTAAGAGACAACAAAAACACAAACAAGGATCAAAGCAGAAATCACACAAAGCTCTCAACCACGAATGGCGAACCCAGTTGGCGACCAGAAAACCCAGCGACGAACCCAATTGGTGACTGGCGAACCCAGCAACGAACCCAAGCAACAAAACCCACGAACACAAGTAGCGAACCCACGACCCAAGCGGCGAAACCCACGAACCCAAGCTTGGACTGAACCCACGACTCAGGCAAAGGTTGTTTTCCCCTCTGTTTCTCTCTTTTTTATTTGTGCAGAGTAGGAAATCGTTTTTTACGGAATCGAGTTCCACTAGAAATCGATTCCTATACACTTAAGTCGCTATAGTGAACTCGAGTATTTTCGCCTCAATATATTAGTTTCATAAATAGTTTGGAAACTATACTAACTAACAAAATTGTTTGAAAATTGGTGTTATTTTGAAAAAAAAAAAAATCTCATACAAACAGCTTGAGCCACAACATCCTCCACAATCTCCCTGTAATATTGTTTTTACTTTCATGTTTTCGCATTTTTCAATAAATAATCTCTATCTCACATGCTAGGAACACGAAAACCTGGAAAAAAAAAAAGTACGCATGTTATTCTATTTGATAAAACAAAAACTAAATTATTAGTTTTTAGTAATAAATTTTAAATCTACGAGAGATTTCTTGAATCCACAAGTTGATAGAGTCGGAATTCACAAGAGAAAACAATAAACAAATTTTGTGTTTTATTATTTGAGAACTAAATTTCCTTTGGATGCTAAAATGCATTTAATTAGTAAAATGAATACCTAGGGTCGCTAGAAAACATAAGGCAACTAGAAAAACCTAGCTAGGGTGAATAGGAAAACAAAAACAAAAACAAAAAAAACAAAAAAAAAAGAAGTCCAAATTTGACTAAACAACATTAAAGACACCTAAAAACAAGGAAATAACTACTATAAAACAAATATAGCAAAAATTACATAAAAATACCAAAATTAATCAATTATAAAAAACTTGTCCTCAAGTTAATAGTCAATCCTCCATTCCAAATAAATAAATACTTTTAATGCTTTGATAACTTCATCCAGTTTTGAAACTTGAATCCTTCATAAAATGTAACATAAAATTTCTTCTCATCCACTTTCAATTTATTTGCAAAATCAATCAACAAAGGGTTGATAATAAAATTAAAATTTTCCACTCCAAGAAAATCAACATATTGCATAGTCATCTCAAACAAATCAATAGAAACCTAAGGATTGTGAGTTGTGGAATCATCCTCATATTTGATTTCAATTGAATCTCCTACAATATTCTCAGTGATTACCATCTTTTGATTTTTGTCATTATCCATGTTAGGACATATGTGATTCACTTGTTAGGAATATATGTCACTATTTTATGTAATTGGCATATCTTTTGACAAAACACACTTTACTTGTATTTGGGTAGATCTAGGATGTGTTTAATACTTCAAGAAACTGTATTTCAAGATCAAGTGTAACTGTATTTCAAGATCAAGTGTTGAAGATGTGGGGGCCGGTTAATCAGGAGATATTATCAGGGCCATGCTAGCTGGGCCTAAGGTCCAGTTCGAGGATAATAGACCATCCGAGGAGGCCCAGACAAGATTATGAAACAAGTCTAAAGGAGGAATAAAGACACCATGGGCTAAGCCCAATAAACGTCCGAGGATAAGAATGTCCTCGGCATCCCTTGTCCGATATGAAGTTGAGTGTCTAACCATCACCGACTTACTTTGGATTTGCACCACAACTAAGGAAAGAATATTGGACTAGGGAAAAGATGGAGGAGGCGAACAAATATCTATAAAGCTGCTACCTCCGCATTAAATACCTTACAACCAACTCCCTGGCCGCATTAATGTGGAGGTGATGTCTGAACAAAGATGAAACGGCCTTACAACTGCTAGCTGATTTTTCCAGGAAGTGTTGGATGGGACAGGATGATATCCTTCAAACTCAACCTACACGTGTGCGGTGAAGATAAGACCAAGACGGCAGTATATAACCTGGAAGAAAGCATTGAGAAAAGGGATCCGGAGGAAAAAACAAAAACTGGAAGAAAGGACTGAGAAGAAACTCTTGAAAAACAAAGAACAGCACTAGCTCTCAAGAAGAGGTTGATTTTAATATTAGAGCAAATACATCTGTGAGTGTTAAAGATTCGATCATTTTCCTTTAAGGTCAATCTAGCCTTTCAGCCCACGCTCTATAAATTTTATTACAAGGGCTTTTGACGTGCGAAGCCCATATCATTTGGGGATCGCCACAATTTGAGTCCTTACAATTGGCGCCGTCTGTGGGAAAGACTTGATTTAGACCAGAGGAGACTCGGTTGCAACGTTTACTATGGAGGAAGCAGGTCCACACCAGGTAGTAGCTGGGCCACGTCAGAGGGTGATAACCCGCACCAAGCAGAGTCGAGGGGCTCCCAGTAGGGTGATCAGTGCCGGAGCCCCGAAAGGGGAGTGGGCCGTGAGTGAAGTGCGCACACGATCCATACCAGTAAGAGTAGGTCTTGGGGGAAGAGTCATGTTTCCAATGCAAGGAACGATAGGGACATGCAACGTGAAATAGACGAGTTGAAGAGGGAGTTGCGTCAGGCTCGACGAAGATGTTCGCCGCCCCACTTCGGTTCTTCCTCCGAGGATAGGATGGTGCCAGTTATAGACTAAGATCAAGAACCCCGCCCAGCGAGACTTTCACCTATGAAGAGGAGTACCACCGCCAACGTAAGCGCAAAAGTCCGCCGAGCAGGGGCTTGGGGAACAGTGCCATGAACAAAGCTCTGAACCAAGTTTCTAGGTCACCTTTTACAAGGAATATTGAGGATGCGAATCTTCCTCGGCGATTCCAGCAACCTACATTCACCCCATATAATGGCCGGACTGACCCGGTAGAGCACGTTAGCCATTTCAGCCAAAAGATGGCCATTTACTCCAGAGATGAGGCTCTGATGTGTAAGGTCTTTCCATCGAGCTTGGGCCCGCTGGTGATGAGGTGGTTTAATGGTTTGAGGGCCAATTCTATAGACTCCTTCAAAAAACTTACCCGGGCTTTTGGCGCTCGCTTTATTACTTGCAGCAGGGTTCTTCGGCCTTTGGGGTCTTTGCTGACCATGTCCATGCGAGAAGGTGAAACCCTCAAGGCCTATTCAGACAGATACTGGGAGATGTTTAACGAGATAGAAGGAGAGCATGACGATGTGGCTATAAGTACTTTCAAGGCTGGTCTTCCAGCCGAGCATGATTTGAGGAAGTCGTTAACTGGTAAACCTATCACCAGTGTGCATCAGTTGATGGATAGGATTGACAAGTACAGAAGAATTGAAGAAGACCAACTGCAAGGAAAAGGGAAGGCTAAGATGATCCCTCAAGAGAGGAGGGATTTCAGATCGGACCGGTACAACAATAATCGGCCTCGGAAGGACTTTGTTGGGCAGTCAAATTCTGCCAGCATCCAAGAGGTTCATGCTGTGTTTCGGGAACCTGCGCAGCAGATATTGGAGAGGATTAGGGATGAACCATTTTTTAGGTGGCCAAATAAGATGGCAGGAGATCCTGCGAGGCGTAACCAGAATCTTTATTGCCACTACCACCAGGATCACGGACACACCAATGAGAAGTGTAAGAATTTATGGGACGATCTGGAGCAATTGGTCCGAGAAGGAAGGCTGAAACATCTCCTGCACAACTCCAGTGGCCGAGCTGGTTAGGCAAATTCAGAGGTGCGGGGCGACGCTTCCTCGGGGATTCCCCTCGGAACGATTAATGTTATTTTTGCCGCCCCGGGGAGGACTGGGTCATGCCCTACCAGGGTACTGTCAGTATCACGGTCTCTGTCCCTGGAGTGTGGTTCGGCGCTTAAAAAAGCCAGGACGGATATTCCCTTAGTCCTGGGCTTTTCGGACGAGGACAAAACGGGAACCATTCAGCCACATGACGACGCTCTGGTGGTTACGATCAGAATTGGCGGGTACGATGTGAGAAGGGTCATGATTGATCAGGGTAGTGCTGCTGATGTAATGTACCCTGACTTGTACAATGGGCTAGGTTTAAAACCCGAGCACTTGACGACTTACAATTCGCCTCTGATGAGTTTTGAGGGAAGAATGGTCGTCCTGAAAGGTCAGATAAGGCTACCTGTGCAGGCCGGTACGGATGTGGTGGAGGTGGACTTCATCGTCGTGGACGTTTTCTCGCCCTACACGGCTATTTTGGGCCGACCTTGGCTCCATACCCAGGATGCGGTCTCCTCTACTCTGCACCAGAAGGTAAAGTACCCATCCGGGGGTCGAGTTTTGGAAATAGTGGGAAGCCAGGCTGCTGCTCGGCAATGCCTAGTAGCGGCTATCCAGCATCAGCCAGACGTAGAGACCTCGGCTGATACTAGCAGTGGCTTATAGCAGTTAACGGCTCCAGCATTACCCTCAAACGGACAGGTCGACGAGGTAGAGTGCGAAGATTTGGAGAGGGTAATCATATCAGATGACCCAGATAAATTTTTCCAGCTGGGGGCTAGACTGCCTTCGCAAGAGAAGGAACAGTTGGTCAAGTTCCTCAGAGAGCATATCGACGTATTTGCCTGGAGTCCATATGAAGCATCGGGCATAGATCCAAGCTTTATCTATCATCACCTCAACGTGAATCCTACTGTTGTTCCGAAGAGACAACCCCCTTGGCGACCGTCGAAGGAGCACGCCGAAGCGGTCAAAAGTGAAGTGGCCAGACTAAAACAGGCCGGTGCTATAAAAGAAGTATTTTACCCGCAGTGGCTAGCTAATACAGTTGTGGTGAAAAAGAAGACAGGAAAATGGCGAGTGTGCGTGGACTTCACGGACCTCAATAAGACTTGTCCTAAGGACTCCTTTCCTATGCCGAAGATAGACCAATTGGTGGATGCGACGGTCGGCCATCCTCAGATGAGTTTTTTGGACGCATTCCAGGGATATCATCAGATACCGTTAGCAGTGGATGACCAAGAAAAGACAGCCTTCGTTACACCCATCGGAAACTATCATTATAAAGTGATGCCGTTTGGGTTGAAAAACGCGGGATCTACATACCAACGGATGATGACTAAAATGTTCAAGCCACGGCTAGGCAGGAGCATTGAGGTCTATATTGATGATATGGTGGTAAAGAGTAAGGTGGTGTCCGAGCATGTGGAGGATCTTGCAGATATTTTTGAAATCCTAAGGGAGCATAAGCTACGCCTAAATGCCTCAAAATGTTCCTTTGGGGTGGGTTCTGGAAAATTCTAGGGGTATATGGTGACTCATAAGGGAATTGAGGTGAACCCAGACTAGATAAAGGCCATTCACAATTTGAAGGCTCCTCGGAATCCGAAGGAGGTGCAGAAACTGACAGGAATGACCGCAGCATTGAACAGATTTATCTCCAGGTCAGCCGATAGGTGCAGACCTTTCTTTCGTTTGTTACACAGATTGGAAAGGATCTGAGTGGACCGAGGAATGCACAGTAGCATTTCAACAGCTGAAAGATTATCTATCTTGGCCGCCTATCATGTCCAGCCCTGAGGTGGATGAGGTCCTATTTGCCTATTTAGCCGTGGCCCCCCATGCGGTGAGTTTTGTTCTAATACGAGAGGACAATGGCGTTCAAATGCCAGTTTATTATGTAAGTAAGTCGCTTCATGAGGCCGAGGTGAGATACTTATCGTTAGAAAAGGCCATCTTGGCGGTAGTGCATGCAACTCGCAAACTCCGCATTACTTTCAGGCGCACATCGTAGTAATCTCAACTCAGCTACCCCTTAAGTCCATACTCAGAAGCGCTGACTATACGGGGAGGATTGCTAAGTGAGGCACGATCCTAGGGGCTTTTGACATCAAGTATATGCCCCGTACTTCCATGAAAGGTCAGGTCCTCGCTGATCTGGTGGCGGAATTCATCGAGCTCCCCGAAGATGTTGAGATGAAACAATGCAACATGGATGGAGACAAAACCGAGCTTGGATGGAACTGAACAAGATTTGGCGAACGAATACAAAGGTAAAAGGCTTTATTATTGAGAAAGTAAAAGGAGGTTATTCAGTAGCCATCACGAGTTTCATTACTTTTCTTCCATTCCGTCTTCTCTAGGTCAGGTCCTCGTTGATCTGGTGGCGGAATTCATCGAGCTCCCCGAAGATGTTGAGATGAAACAATGCAACATGGATGGAAAATTGGTTGGACTGATTTCTACACAGGGTGATCCACCCTGGAAAATATATATGGATGGTACAGCTAATCAACGGGGATCTGGAGTAAGACTAGTCCTAATATCCCCCAAAAAAATCATCATTGAGAAATCCTTGAGATTGGGATTTTCAGCCACAAATAACGAAGCAGAGTATGAAGCTTTGTTGATAGGGATAAGTATGGTCCAGAAAATGGGTGGAAAAGCAGTGGAAGTGTTCTCGGACTCAAGACTGATTGTCGGCCAGGTGAGAGGAGAACTGGAAGCCCGAGATGCTAGAATGCAAGAATATTTGAGCCGAGTCCGGCGCGTACAAGTAGAATTTCAATCTTTTGACTTGTCACATATCCCCAGGGGTGAGAATGCTCACGCCGATTCCTTGGCGACCCTTGCCACTTCTGCGGTATAGAATTTCCCCAGGGTGATAATCGTTGAAGATTTGTGCACTTCCTCACCGGTAAGGAGTGGTATGCTTCAGGTCCATCAAATAAACTTAACACTGAGCTGGATGGACCCCATAGTGAAGTTCCTCGAGAGTGATACTTTGCCTGGAGAGAAGGTAGAGGCAGAGAAAATGCGAAGGAAAGCTCCTCGGTTTTGGTTATCCGAGGACAAAAAGTTGTATAGGCGTTCTTTTTCTGGGCCGTATCTGCTGTGTATACACCCGGAGATGTCAGAGTCACTTTTAGAGGAGCTGCATGAAGGAATCTATGGTAGCCATACGGGGGGAAGGTCCCTATCTCACAGGGCATTAACTCAGGGATACTGGTGGCCGAATATGCAAAAGGAAGCGCAGGAGTATGTTAGAAAGTGTGACCAATGCCAAAGATTCGCTCCTAGCATTCACCAGCCGGGAGGAACTCTTAATCCCCTCTCTAGCCCTTGGCCATTCGCTCAGTGGGGCTTAGATATCGTAGGACCTTTTCCTAAGGCGCCAGGAAATAAAAGATATCTACTGGTCAGCACAGATTATTTTACTAAATGGGTCGAGGCTGAACCTTTGGCTAACATCAGAGACGTTGATGTTAAGAAGTTTATCTGGAAAAACATCGTGACGCGGTTTGAGACTCCACATACTCTTATCTCGGACAATGGTCTGCAATTTGACAGTAAAGCTTTCAGGCAGTACTGTGCAGAGTTGGGTATTAAGAATAGATATTCCACTCCGGCCTATCCTCAAGGGAACGGTCAGGCAGAGGCCGTCAACAAGGTTATAGTTAATGGACTGAAAAAGAGGCTGGATGATGCAAAAGGAAGATGGGTGGAAGAATTGCCGCACGTCCTTTGGACCTATCGAACAACGCCCCGAAAGTCAACAGGGGAGACTCCTTTTTCAATGACATATGGAGCCGAGGCCATCATACCTCTAGAGACAGGTTTTCCAACGTTAAGGACTAGTACCTTCACCTCGGATGGCAATGACAGTCTGTTAGGGAAAAGTCTAGACTTGATCGAAGAGCGAAGGGAGCGTGCAATGGTCCAATTGGCTTATTACCAGCATAAACTCAAGCAAGGTTATGACACTAACGTAAAGTTGAGGCCTTTAGCTGTAGGAGACCTGGTGTTGAGAAAGGCTCTGGGAAACACTAAGAATCCAGCATGGGGAAAATTGGGGCCTAACTGGGAAGGACCTTATCGGATTACTTCAGTAGCCGGAATAGGGGCCTATTACCTAGAAGATCTGGATGAAAGAGCTGTACTCCACCCCTGGAATGTAAACAATCTCCGAAGGTATTATTATTAATGAAAGTAATCTAGTTTGAATTCCCTTTAATTTATGTCCATCATATACGATGTGTTTTCATATATATAAAGTGTTAAACAGAAACTAAGTTATGTCCGGTCCTCGGACCACAAACTTAGTGGAAATTAATACCCTGTGACAATTATGAAGTGTTAAACAGAAACTAAGTTATGTCCGGTCCTCGGGCCACAAACTTAGTGGAAATTAATACCCTGTGACAATTATGAAGTGTTAGACAGAAACTAAGTTATGTCCGGTCCTCGGACCACAAACTTAGTGGAAATTAATACCCTGTGACAATTATGAAGTGTTAAATAGAAACTAAGTTATGTCCGGTCCTCGGACCACAAACTTAGTGAAAATTAATACCCTGTGACAATTATGAAGTGTTAAATAGAAACAAAGTTATGTCCGGTCCGAGGACCACAAACTTAGTGGAAATTAATACCCTGTGACAATTATGAAGTGTTAAACAGAAACTAAGTGATGTCCGGTCCTTGGACCACAAAATTAGTGGAAATTAATACCCTGTGACAATTATGAAGTGTTAAACAGAAACTAAGTTATGTCCGGTCCTCGGACCACAAATTTAGTGAAAATTAATACCCTGTGACAATTATGAAGTGTTAAACAGAAACTAAGTTGTGTCCGGTCCTCGGACCATAAACTTAGTGGAAATTAATACCCTGTGACAATTATGAAGTGTTAAACAGAAACTAAGTTATGTCCGGTCCTCGGACCACAAACTTAGTGGAAATTAATACCCTGTGACAATTGTGAAGTGTTAAACAGAAACTAAGTTATGTCCTGTCCTGTCCTCGGACCACAAACTTAGTAAAAATTAATACCTTGTGACAATTATGAAGTGTTAAACAGAAACTAAGTTATGTCCGGTCCTCGGACCACAAACTTAGTGGAAATTAATACCCTGTGACAATTGTGAAGTGTTAAACAGAAACTAAGTTATGTCCAGTCCTCGGACCACAAACTTAGTGGAAATTGATACCCTGTGACAATTATGAAGTGTTAAACAGAAACTAAGTTATGTCCGGCCCTTGGACCACAAACTTAGTAGAAATTAATACCCTGTGACAATTATGAAGTGTTAAACAGAAACTAAGTTATGTCCGGTCCTCGGACCACAAACTTAGTGGAAATTAATACCCTGTGACAATTGTGAAGTGTTAAACAGAAACTAAGTTATGTCCTGTCCTCGGACCACAAACTTAGTGGAAATTAATACCCTGTGACAATTGTGAAGTGTTAAACAGAAACTAAGTTATGTCCGGTCCTCGGACCACAAACTTAGTGGAAATTAATACCCTGTGACAATTATGAAGTGTTAAACAGAAACTAAGTTATGTCCGGTCCTCGGACCACAAATTTAGTGGAAATTAATACCCTGTGACAATGATGAAGTGTTAAACAGAAACTAAGTTATGTCCGGTCCTCGGACCACAAACTTAGTGGAAATTAATACCCTGTGACAATTATGAAGTGTTAAACAGAAACTAAGTTATGTCCGGTCCTCGGACCACAAACTTAGTGGAAATTAATACCCTGTGACAATTGTGAAGTGTTAAACAGAAATTAAGTTATGTCCAGTCCTCGGACCACAAACTTAGTGAAAATTAATACCCTGTGACAATTATGAAGTGTTAAACAGAAACTAAGTTATGTCCGGTCCTTGGACCACAAACTTAGTGGAAATTAATACCCTGTGACAATTATGAAGTATTAAACATAAGCTAATTTATGTCCGGTCCTCGGACCACAAACTTAGTGGAAATCGATACCTTGTGACAATTATGAAGTGTTAAATAGAAACCAAGTTATGTCCGGCCCTCGGACCACAAACTTAGTGGAAATTAGTACCCTGTGATAATTAGTATTCATTGCCTTATTATATTTGTTGAGATGATAAACAAAAGCTTTTGAGCATCGTCTAATGTACAGTTGAAATGTTGCAGATCCTATTCTATGTTCTATCCAATTCTTAAGCGTCCTTTAAGGTTTTAATTAATTAGAAAGTATGTGGGTATCCAAAATGATTCAATGAGACCTTATAGTACTAATGTTTCTTTCTTTTTTTTTATCGCTAATTGCCGACAATCGTAAGCTGTTCTCTCTCCTTCATGAACAAGAGATAGTAAAAATCAGCCCACTCACATTAAAATATCGTAGTAAACACGTACAAAAATAAGATAAAATGGCAACAACAGCAAACAAATAAGCATAAACTGTCGCACCAAAGTCCTAACCAAATTACAAGGCAAGTCTTATTTTTTCAACATAATTTGGAGCTTTGGAGTTTGGCTGGCGGATTTGCCCTCCTCTGAGATGGTAACTCCCTCTTTATCCTTAGTAGCTTCACCAGCAGGCATGACTATGGAAGCCAAATCCTGTTGAAAACTAGGGTAAACTATTCCTGCTCCAGAAGCAGCTGCAGTTTTGTCCAAAGGGGCTTCTGGGGGGTCATTACTCTCTTTGTCTGTTTTTGACTGACCAAGATGAGGAGGATGTAGAGGTAGAGCATCCTCCGTAAGATTGATGGTTGAGGGAGTATGTTCAGCCTGATTGGATGGAGGATCCGAGGCGCGAATTGCTTTAGGGAAAAACACGTTCTCTGGCTTCCTTAGATCGGATGAAGCCTCAACTCCAGCTCGTTTGAGGGCTTCATCCCACGATTGGGCACAATAGATGCGGCACACCATGGGCACTTGTGCCCTCAGTGCCTCCCCAGTCTCGGCCACACCTAGGTCGTAGCCTTTCTGCTCAGCCTCATTCGTTGCTTGTTCGGCCTCGGCTTTGGCCTTTTCAGCGTCCTCTTTTAGCTTCTCAGCTTGTTCCCTCAGCCTTTGGGTTTCCTCCAAGTGCTTCCTAAAGACTGTAATTTGTTCTCGGGCAGCTTTCAGTTTCGCATTTGCTTCGAGCAGGCGCCTTCCTTGGTCCTCGGCTTGCTTTTGGTAGCCCTCCAAAGCTGAATCAGCGCTCTTGTGAGCTTGCTCCTCAGTAAGTAGTTTTTTCTTCGTAGCAGCCAAATCCTGCTTGGAAACTTTCATAGCCTGTACAGCTGACGCCCGTGTCTTCTTTTCCTCGTCCAACTGACTGCAGCTGATGTTGAACAGCTCATCCAACTTAAATGTGTTTTGGATAACCTAAAAAGAGCAAAATAACATTATAGCCAGTTAAACGCATATGCATCCGTGAGAGATGATCATAAAAATAAAAGAAAGAGATTTACGCTGAACCATAGCTAAATATCTTTTGTTGTTGAGGATGAGCTCGTTTTTCTTTGCATTCTTTATTTCAGCCATATCTTTTGGAAGCAACAGTGCCTCCTCTACAGAAGAGGCAACGTGACACTTAATGCCGCCATTGAAGTCTCTAATGGATGCATCATCTAGTAGAGGCTCTCCACCATGCATAGGTGCTGGCAACCATGCCTGGGGCTTAGGAAGATGGATGGTCGACCTCTCCTGGTCTCGCTAAGTTGGGTGGCTAGTTTTTTGCAGCTTTGCAGCCCGTCGGGCATCCTCTTTGCGGTTCGGACGGGACTTGCTCGCATCCACCACATCCTTCCCCTTCTGCTCCTTGTGCTTTTTTAACTCTAAAGCATCAGCTTTGACAGACTGGGGAGGTTGTTGAGAAAGTTGGGGTGGGGCAGGAAGAGCAGACGTGGTGGGAGAAATGGGACGCCTGGGTTGCGTTGATTTTGCTGGCACACTCTTCCCAGGTTGATGCTCAATCAACTCCTGCAAACTTCTTTGTGACTTCCTCTGTACTCCCATCTCGTCAAAATCCTCCTCGAAGTGTATAGATTGCTCGAAAACCCCAAAATCTACCGAAGAATCTGAGAGTTCTACAATTCCTTCCTCTTCTTCCCCTTCACCTTCGTCTTCCTCTCTCTCTTCTACTTCCTCTTCTCCGAGGGCAGGCTGGGATGACGAAGTTCCTAATGGGATGGCGGCCCTAGAAAGGGGCTCGGTACGGGTTGTATCCTTAGGGAATGGAATACCTACTGGGGCAATGAACCCCTGATACGCCATGCTAATGCGTTGGAGCCGACGATCTCCAGCTCTGATCACGCACTTCGGCGCTTGAAAAGCAAGCGAGAGAGGGGTGTAGCCGAGAGTTAAATGAGCTGCCCGCAGTTGGCCGTTAGCCTCATTCACATATATCTCGACCTTCAATACCCTGTTCAGGCTCGCTTGGTTTACGAGTTTAAGGTTAGGCTTGGTGAAACGCCTATCTGCAAAATCATTGGATTGATGCGAAAAGTCAATAGGGATAAGGATACTAAGACTAAAATATATATATATATATATATATATATATATATATATATATATATATATATATATATATATAAACACATATGAGCGGCACATCATAAACCGAAAACTGCATTCCCACCTGGTGTTCCTTCCTCCACAGGGCATGACAAGCCATCATGCCATTCCCCGGAGAAAATAAGGAAATCGTCCATTAAGTCCTTGTTTGAGGTGGGTAAGCACTGAATTAGCCTCACCTCAGGGAATCTCGACTTGAGATAATATCCCTCCCCCTTCAAGCTGTGGAGACTGTATGCCCAATTCACGTCGTGATGGGTCAGGCCTAGATCCATTCTCTCGTTCAAAGCTTCTATACTTCTTAAGACCCTAAACATATTTGGGGCACACTGAGTTGGGGATAACCTAAAGAACCTAAGGTAGTTCCTAGTGATCTTGCCCATGGGGATAGTCATCCCGCCCTCTATGAAAGCGATCATAGGAATAACCACTTCCGCAGTTCTCCTGGCAGCGAACCATTCCCCTTGGGCTGCGTACCTCATGCCCACTGTTGGGGGAATCCTATACTTAGAACGAAAATTTCTCATACCCTCCTCGGACGCAACTAGACTACGAAACCTACCCTCCTTTCTTCTTCCCATTTTTCTAAAGGGTTTTAACAGAAAAATTAGTGAGTCGAAGATTAAAAGGGTAAAGGAAAACTTACAAGTTTGGAAGAGGATCCTCGGACAAACTTCTAGTATTTGTAGGTGCACTGAGAGAAGGGAAACAAAGAATCAGGTTCAATGTACGAGTTCTGAGATTATGATACTGCGAAAAGTAAGTAAGAAAGAGATGATTTGAAAGGCTATTTATAGCGACCCATAAATTGTAGGCGGGAAAACTTCCGCTCATGAAACGAGGGAAGCCTCCCACCGTAGGATTTGCATCGTACCGTTGAACGTGGGGGATAGGGGCGTTACCAAAATTTAATACTGGCACACTCAAGACGCCTAAAACGTCAGGAACATGCCTTGGGCAGGTAAAGAGACATATGGAAGGTCAAAAATATAGAGTGAGATCCCAAATGAAGTCAGCCGAGGATATCAAAATCATCCTTTCTCCCGAGGAGTCGAAAGGCAAGATTTTGAGGGGCTATTGTGGGGGCCGGTTAATCAGGAGATATTATCAAGGCCATGCTAGCTGGGCCTAAGGTCCAGTTCGAGGATAGTAGACCATCCGAGGAGGCCCAGACAAGATTATGAAACAAGTCTAAAGGAGGAATAAATACACCATGGGCTAAGCCCAATAAACGTCCGAGGATAAGAATGTCCTCGGCATCCCTTGTCCGATATGAAGTTGAGTGCCTAACCATCACCGACTTACTTCGGATTTGCACCACAACTAAGGAAAGAATATTGGACTAGGGAAAAGATGGAGGAGGCGAACAAATATCTATAAAGCTGCTACCTCCGCATTAAATACCTTACAACCAACTCCCTGGCCGCATTAATGTGGAGGTGATGCCTGAACAAAGATGAAACAGCCTTACAGCTGCTAGCTGATTTTTCCAGGAAGTGTTGGATGGGACAAGATGATATCCTTCAAACTAAACCTACACGTGTGCGGTGAAGATAAGACCAAGACGGCAGTATATAACCTGGAAGAAAGCATTGAGAAAAGGGATCCGGAGGAAAAAACAAAAACTGGAAGAAAGGACTGAGAAGAAACTCTTGAAAAACAAAGAACACCACTAGCTCTCAAGAAGAGGTTGATTTTAATATTAGAGCGAATACATCTGTGAGTGTTAAAGATTCGATCATTTTCCTTTAAGGTCAATCTAGCCTTTCAGCCCACGCTCTATAAATTTTATTGCAAGGGCCTTTGACGTGCGAAGCCCATATCATTTGGGGATCGCCACAATTTGAGTCCTTACAGAAGACATGCAAGTCTGTCCAAGATTCAAGCTGAAGAAGTGTTATTCATTAAAACTCGACAACTAGCTATCCATCGAGCTTAAGAAGTTGTTCCAGCTTTGTGGCTTGACAGCTGCTTGACAGCACCTCGACAGACAACTATCTGTCGAGCTTTATGAAAAACAGAATTCTAGTGCTAAGCAACTTCTTAGAACAACTTCTTAAGAATTCTAGTTTTGCATATTTATATCATTATTAGAAAGCATTATCATACTTATTTTGATTTAATTCATGCATTTTATAGTTGATTTTGAAATAATGCTGAATAATCAATTTTGTGCTTAACTGAATTTTAATGCGTAAATTTGTCTTTTGTAAGATAATGAAATTAAATAAGTGGATTTGTGCAAAGAAAAAAAGCTAATGGACTTTAATTTTACAAGGGCTATGATGAAGTCAAAGAAGGCCAACCCAATTAAATTCAAGTCCAATTGGAGTAAGGAATCAAAGGAAATTTGCACCTAATCCAAGTCCAATTCTGATTAGGATTCCAGCCTGTGCACCAGTTAGTATTTGGAGCAAAACTTTTGGCTCTGATGTCCAATCTAGATGATTCAAGTTGGGCTGGAAAGATAACTTAAAGGGCTACAACTTTTTAGTTTACGAAAAGTCCAAATTCTAAGTTAAATGGGCTAAAAACGTCGGTTAAGTGAAGCCTAAAAACCTGGGATTTCCTCTAAACGGGAATTCAACTTGTAATAGGATTCCTTGACCTATTTATAGGCTCTTTAAGGAAAAATTTAGGGAGAGCTGCTGTAGAACATAATTTAGATTTTCTTAAAGTTTCTTTACAGTTTTTAGAGTTTTATTTGTGTTATGGCTTGCTAGAAGCCTTGCTAAGGGAAAGGGTGAAACCCAACCGTTTATTGGTATGTTCTTAAGGTATGTTCTTAACAATTATTTATTGGTTTTAATGCTTATGTTTTTATATTTTTGATTGTTTTACTTACCTAGAAAAGTGTTTAGTTCTGTATAATCCATTGATTTATCGTAGACTCCGGGTACGTTAAATGCTTAGTATTCCCTGCGAATTAATTCACTAGTTTTGTTTTGCCTAAAATCAATCAATTGCATGAAACTACCTTAGACAGTTAATTCTTGAGTTTTTATTGTTAAATCATCCGACTAAGATCATCCTTCGTATGAATTTTAGTTGAGTTCTAAAATAAATATTGTTAAGATTACCAATAGATGTGTTCTGTGTGGATCCCTAAACCTTAACGCCTTAATATATTGTTATTTTCACTCAATTTAAATTACTTTCACTAAACTATTAAATATCTCTTTAATTAAACATTATTATTTTAGTTTTATTGTCTTGTGGTTTGCTAATCAATTCCCTTTTCCCTGTGGATTCGACCTCGTACTTATCGAGTTATTACTTCGCGACAATCCTGCACTTGGGAGCATTATTTAAGTCGTAGCATCTACCACTTCACACATAGGTCTACCACAATGTGCAATTTAAAATTGTTTTAGGTGTAAATGCACTTTTGGTCACTATATTTTGGCCCTATTTCCATTATGGTCTCTACATTTTTGTTTTACTGCCTTTATTCCCTAAAATGAAAAACATGTTCTATTTTGGTCCTTACCATCATCTTACTAATGGAAATTGCCTATGTCTATGTGGCAAACAGACTACATTGCTGGCACTCTAAATGCTGAGGTGGCCATTATAATATTATTAAAAGAAATTATTTGGCATTTAAAATATGTCATGTCATGATTTTAATTAAAAATAAAAAACTTTTAATTTCTCAATTTTAATTTAAATTGAAAAAAAAAAAACTATAAAGATAGAGAAAAAAATATGTAGTAACTTTCTCAATTTTTCTTAAACTTTCTCAGCAACCAAACACAACTTTCTCATACCAGTGTTAAAAATTCCAATCTCTCTCTCTCTCTCTCTCTCTCTCTCTCTCCATGAACAACCTCTTCAAGTCCTGGGTATGTGCCAATTCTTACTCTCACTCTTTGATCTTTCTCTCTCCCTAGCCAATTGAGTGCTCTGGTATGGGGCTTGGTCTAGATCCAGTCTTAAGGTTGGGTTTGCTTCAAAAATGGAGCTTTGTGGATTAGTGAAAATGCAAGACTGGTGACTAGATTCACAGATTGTAGATTGGTTTGGGTGGTATGTCCGTTTGGATTCGCAAGTTATAGACCGATTGCCATGGGTGTTCTGAAACACAGATCAATGGTGGATGATGTGGTGGTTGCAAATCAAAGGTTGTTAGTAATGGTGGTGGTTAGTGGTTGCCAAAGAGAGGAAGAGATTGTGGGTTTTGGTGGCTATGAATCGGTTTAGGTCTGTTGTTGGTGTGGATAGCTATGGTCGGCTGATTTCTATGAAATTTCTAGGTTTGGTGTTGGCACGGATAGTTTTGGTTAGCTGGTTTCTTTAAAGTTTCTTGGTTTGTTGTTGGTGAGAAATGTGGATAATTGTTTGCAGGTAATTTCTTGCTTTTTGAGTGTTTGATTTGCTAGGTTTTGGTGTTTTGATGATTGCTGGATTTTGTGTTTCTAATTTGGATCGGTGGGTTTCGAACTTGGAGATTGGTGTTGATTTTGTGAACAAAGAGGATGCAGATCTATTCATTTTGATAGGTATACATTGGGATCAAAATTCTAGGTTCGGTTTTGAATTTTAATATGTTTGGTTGTAAAGAAAATACAAGAAAGACAAAAAAAAAAAAGAAAATAAAACAAGGATTAATTTGCTAAAAACATGAACATGAATAGTCATGTTCTGGGGAAGAACACAAAGAACATGAACATGTTCTTTCGAAAAATTAATGAAAAGAAAAGAATATTTTATTTTATTTTTTAAAATGATCAATTTAGAATTTTGTTTTAATTTTTTTTGCTAATGCATCTGTTTTAATACTTAAAATGCCGACGTAGAATTATTTAAATAGTAAATAAAAATTATTATTATTATTTTAATGGTCATGTAAGCGTTGTGAGTGCCAACTGTGCATTCCGTCCACCACATAAGCTATTTTCCATTTGTGAAATAATGGTAGGGACAAAAATAAAAAGCATTTTTTATTTTGGGGACTAAAGACGGAAAAATAAAAAAATGGGGACCAAAATGGAAATAAGGCCAAAATGTAAGGACTAAAGGTGCATTTACACCATTGTTTTAATACTAATGTAGGGACCAAAAGTGCATTTATACTAAACCCTTCATCATACACTAGACATTTGTTATTGTCTCCCACTCCAGCCCAATTTGCCCAAATAAGAACATTTGTTAGAGAATCATTTAGGAAGGCTTTTAAGAGAAAAGAAAAAAATTTATAGAAAAAGGGGAAAAAAAACTAATATTTTGATAGCATTTTCTATTTTTCATAAAAGTAGTGTCAAATTTTTTCTAAGATAGCTTGTTAACAATTGCACTAAGAGACTCTGTAACATGACTCCATATTTTTTTATTATTAGAAGTGATTCAATCATGGGTGTAGAAGGTCGATATATTTATTTATTTATTCGCAGAAAGAGCTTCAACTTGATTCAATAAACGTATAATTCAAGGTGCTATTGAGCATGCGCTGAGTCACTGAGTCATAACAGTCAACCCTTACAAATCACTGTGAACATTCAAGCTAGGTTGCACCGACACGCCATTTTTGGCGATGTGTCAGTGTCCAACACGTGTCGGACACCGAAATGGGTACAACTTGCCGGACTCCGGTGTCCAAGCAGTGTCCTTTTTTTTTTTTTTTTTTTTTTCACTTCTCCGATACAGCGCCGATATGGCTAACATGCCAGCAGTGAAAAAAGAAATCACAGATTTTGACAGATGGACTTACCAATACCATTGATTTTGTGATATACCCTAAAGCAAAAAAGCAAGCTTAGAGTCTGAGAAGTCATTAGACTGAAAGTTGAAACCCGCATCTCAACTTCTCAACCCATCCTCCCTCTGACCTTTGCCCGTTGCCGCTACCCTTTGTCTCTCGTCAGAGCTAGATCGGGCCGATCGGCAAGCTCCATAGACCTCGACGCTGTGCCTTGTCCCATCCAATCTCTCTCTCTCTCTCTCTCTCTCTCGACGTGGACAACAGGTCCAACCTCTTCTCTTCTCTGAGTTCTCTCTCTCTCTTTTTTTTTTTTTTTTTTTTCCTTTCTTTCAGATATTTTGGTGAATGGGTGTACTGTTACTCACTTATAAGTTATAAGTTATAACGCATTTTTTATTTATTTTAATCCCACTGTCACTGTGTCATTGTGTTATACCTTTTACTTATTTGTACTTCTTACATAATTTAAATTCTAGACATAAACGTATTTTATGTCTAAATATAAAATTTAATTAATTATTTAATTGTCATGTCCACGCCGTGTCGTGTCCTTATTTTTCAAAAATTGCCGTATCCCCATATCCGTGTCCATGCAACTTAGCATTCAAGCAATAAGTTACTCTCTCTCATTGACAACACTACCATTAAGTTTTCCACCGATGTCACCTTTTTTTTTTTTAATTTTTTTTAAGAACGTGGAAGATCACACACAACATCTAGAAGCTTGCAATTTCAAATTGCATTTCCAACATTTCTTGGTCAAAGAAGGATCACAAAAAATTTTAATTATGAGGCAAAAGTCTCCATGAACTCTGAATCATCTATCATAGCCTGTAACGTCTCTGGCGAAAGACAAGCTTCAAAATCCATGCTACCTTCTTCTACCCCAGGAAACACTGTCAACTTTCCATCAAATTTGTTGCCAGCACCACTTCGCACAGCAATAGGTCTTCCCCAACCAAAGTCATTACCATACACATTGAATCGCAGCGAACTTCCTGTGATCAATGCATTACTTGTTACTACTCCTAGTGCTGATATCTTTGGGGCTTTTACCCAATCCTCTATACACTTCCACTCTTCTTTAACTGTTTGAGAAGTAATCACCTTGTTTATCTGCCAAGCCACCCAGCCTAATCCGTGGTCAAGAAGATTTTCTATTGTACTTGTTATGGTCCCCAATAAAACCGCGTTTACCAAGTATACTTCTGGCAAGGGTGGTTGTATTCTTTGCCTCATTCCCACTAGTATGTGGTAATGAACCTCTTGATTACCGGCGCCAATTGCGAACCACAGATCGCCAAAGATGACCCAATACTGCTTGAAGGGACAAGATGTTGTCTGTGCCCATTTCAGCATTGCCATTTGCTTTGAGTTGTGAAATTTTTTTTCTTCGAAAAATGAAAGACCTTTTGTTTCAAGGGAGGAGGAATGGATCTCTTATTAGAGATTTCATTGTGATGGAAAGGAATATGTAGTGGGTGTAAAACAGAGAGATTCTTGAAGAAAATAGGAAAATCTTATTGATTATCAATAGCTTCTGGTATGTAAAAGTGGTTACAAAATAATTAGTACCTACACTATATATACACGCTAAAACAGAGACTGAGTTTCCCGCCTAAATAACTAACTAACAAACTTTCAACAATACAACCAAATCAGAGTTTGATATTTGTTTTCTTTAGTGCTTGACAGCTGTCACTGATTTTGATAGGCCAAAAACGTATTGACCCCTTGTGATAAATTAATTGATTAATTGATTAATTAGCCAAGTTTATTAATTAATCAAATTAACATGCAAAGCGTATGATAGTACAAACAAATCACCAATTAAACTAAATATGTAACAAAAAATAAATCGACACGGAGATTTGTTTACGAATGAGGAAAACCTACACGGCAAAAACCCCACCGGGTGATTTTAAGGTCACCACTTCCGAGAATCCACTATTATCAAAACATGCGGTTACAAGTAAAGGAATCCTAATACCTTATACCAAATTACAGTTGAACCCTTACCCCAATACCCAATTGGACTTGTTCTGTAGTGACAATCTCTCCTTTCAATGCACAGCTCCCAGTACGTGACTGACCAATCTGATACGAGGATCCCAATACGCGACTTGATCACCAACTCGAGAAGGATGTTGATTGCAAAGTTCTTCCGTTCATCACACAATGAAGACCACGAAGTTGCTTGGTCACAAAACCCTACGGTGTACAAAACACAGCAACTTCTTAAAGAGAATGAAGAACTAGGGCAAACTAGGTTTTCGGTTACACTTTTCTTCACACTTGTGCAATTGTGCTCTTGTGCAATTGTGCGTAACCTTGTACGGCCCTTAAAATAATCCTTATATATATTTAGGGTTGTGAGAAAAGAAAGCTAAAAAATATGCCCATGAATTGGACGAAAAACAGAACAGAAAATCTGAATTTCATAAACCTCGATAGATACCCATCTATCGAGCTAGCTGTCGAGCCACGGGTTTCAATAAACCTCAATAGATGCTTGCCACCTCAAGGCCTAAGAAGTACCTTAATGAACCAAGATCTTTCGACCTAAACCTGTCATCAAGTAACTTCTTTAAACTGTCAACACATGCAAGGTTATTTCCAGTGAGCAGTATGTCATCAACTTACACTAGTAGCATTGTAAAAGAAGACCCTTGAGTACAAGTGAACAAAGAGTAATTAGATTTAGATTGAACAAATCACATCTGTAAAATAGTGTTTGAGAATTTCTTAAACAATTGCCTTGATGCCTGCTTAAGACCATAAAGACTCTTGTTCAATTTGCAAACCATATTCTCCCCCTTGCTGTGAAAGCTAGGTGGTAAGCACATGTAGACATCTTCAACCAAATCACCATGCAAAAATGCATTATTGACATTCATTTCGTGGAGAAACCACCCTTTCACAGCAGCCAAAGAAATCAAAATTCTAATAGACACAGATTTAGCTACAAGAGAAAATGTCTCAGAATAATCCAAACCATGCTTTTGAGTAAATCCCTTAGCAACTAAACGAGCTTATACCTTTCAATGGTGCCATTAGGAAGGTATTTGACCTTGTAAACCCATTTACAACCAATTGGGCACTTACTAGGGGGTAATGGAACCAAAGTCCAAGTGTTATTAACTTCCAAGGCAAATACATGAAATTTTACATGAAATTTCCTTATACGAGTTTTCATATTTTAAAATCGTCTCATGATAGTTTATTATCCGTTTTAATTATCTATTGTCAATATAAGTATGACCATTTTGTTAAGTTTGTATAATATTTTTGTTTTTATGCAATTGTGGTTATATATTTGTCATTTTTTTTTTATAAAAATATTTTAAACTAAATGAAAAAACTCAATTCCACTTGTATTGTATAATTATTAACTCACACAACCATAGTCATCTATCCATAAATAATACAATAATTGTTGTTTGATTGTGAGACAGTGGCGGCGCCACGTACAACTCAGGGTGTTCCCAGGAACACCCTGAACTGAAAAAAATTAAAAAAAAAAAAAAAATTATATTTAAGCTGTATTAGGAACACCCTGATCACAAAATTAGGAACACCCTCAGTCACAAAATTAGAAACGTCCTCAAATTAAAAAAAAAAAAAAAAAAAAAAAAATTTATCTGTTTTACTTTCAAGCAAAAAAAAAAAAAAAAAAAAGCCCAAAAAAAATTGAACTAAAATCTGAAAAAAAAAAAAAAATTGTAACCGAGCTAAGCCCACGGCAAACCAAGAAATTGTGACCGAGCCAAGCCACGGCAAGCCCAATAGATTACAGAGGTAGCAAACCCACCCACGGATTCTCAAAAAAAAAAAAAAAAAACCAATGCAGAGAATCAGAAATCAAACCCTTACCCACGGTCACGTCGCTGGCAGAGAAAACCAAGCCCCAATACAGTCAGTCTATAAAGAGCAGAAGCAAAACGAACTCCAATACAGAGGAGGTGTTTTAGTGTTTATCAAAAAAAAAAAAAAAAAAAAAAAAAAAAACCCCAATACAGAGCAAACCAAAGGTCCAAAACCAAACCCACGGTCACGTCGACGCCATCGCCGTAGATCGATCGCAGATCGCTCGCAGGTCACGTCGCCGTAGCCGTAGATCGCTCGTCGTCGCCGCCGCTCGCTCGCCCCTCATCGCAGATCGCAGATCGCTCTGCTCCGGTGCTCGGTGCTCGGTGCTCGGAGCTCGCCGCTCGCCGCTCGCAGCTCGGTGCTCGCCGCTCGCCGCTCGCAGCTCGGTGCTCGCCGCTCGCCGCTCGTAGCTCGGTGCTCGGTGCTCGTCGCTCGCCGCTCACCGCTCGCCGCTCCCTCCCTCAAGGTATTTCTCTCTTTTTCTCTCTGAATCTCTCTCAGTCTCTCAGTCTCTCTCTCTCTCTCTTTATCTCACTGAAATGAAAACATGAAATGAAAGTAACGAATGGTTCTCACTGAATGGTTCTCTCTTTATTCTTTAATATCTAACTTTACTCAGTATCTCTCTCTTTTGAATTCTCTGATTGGCTGGCCGAATTATCTCTATTTATATTTTGCTTTTTATCTGTTTTTTGTTTTTTTGAATTTGGTTGTACTCTATCTGTTGGTGTTGGTTTTGGTGCTGTTGTTGGTGAAATATTTGTTGTCTCTTAGTGTAACGTGTACTGTGTATTGTGATTGTGAAATTTTATTGTGATTGTGAAATTTTCTGATTGGCAGGCTACTGTGATTGGGGCATTAGGCTTGTGCTTGTTTGTTGAGTGGGAGGAGTAGATGGGCTGATGGGCTGGAGCCGGGTAAACAATAATTAAAACAGTGTAATGTGCTGCATATTACACTACTTTAATTATTGTGCTACACATGAAATATGTAATGTGCACAAGGGGCTAAACAATATAGTAAATTAAAGCAGTATAATTAATGACAAACAAATTAAAGTAATATAATTTATTGTTACACTAAACAATAATAATTAAAGTTGTATAATTAAATTAACCAATACATTATAAAAGACAAATAAATTAAATTATGTTAGGCTAAATAACAATGAATAATTTTATAATTCATGAAACAACAAATTTTATAATTATAGTTTATAAAAGATAAAAAAATTAATGAAACAACTAAACAACAATAATTCATAATTTTATTAATATTTCAAATGAACTTATAGTTTATTGTACGGTTACATTTGTTCATTTCTTTTCTTTTCTTTTCTTTTTTTTCCTTTTGAGGTTTTTCGGTGTACAGAATGCAAATTTGCTTTGGTTTTAAGAACATTTTTTTTTTTTAAGCACAAGCTTCATGCCGGCCAAATCTTAAATTTCGGCCTGTATTTACCGAAACATCCCAAAACACTTGAAATAGACCGAAATGATCAGAAATTTTTTCAAAGTAAAATAGGAACACCCTGGACAAAATTCCTGGAGTCGCCACTGTTGTGAGATAAGTTGATATGTAATCAGAGTGTGCAAGATTTAAAATAAATGGTGTAAAAACATTTTTAAAAGTATTAAATTAGTAAAGCAATATATATATATTCAAGTCAAGGGGTTCATTTGAACCCCCTAAAATGTATGTGCAGCTGCCCCCGGTTCAAACTAGATGAGCACATATGCAACCATTATAGCTTGGCTATAAAAGGAGCTTCGTGAGTACCGTATAGCCAATAATGGATCCGAACAACGTCAATGTCAAGATTGTGGAGCGCAATACGGCATTTACTGTTCCACCACCCCTGAACATTGATTTTTTTTTTTTTTTTTTTTTTTTTTTAGAGTTTCAACTTACGTCCGCTTTTGATGATAACTTTTTTATCATCGAATCTCTTATTCAACTATCAGAGACTTTAACAGTTGAGTTAATTAGAATCCACGACATTGAAATCTTGGTCATATTAATTGTCTTATTTTAGCCACTACTTTTGACAAAATATCTTCCCTTTATTTGATTTTTTTTTCTACGTCTTAATCTTTATTATTTTTTTGTTTTATTAATCTTTAGTTTTAGGTAAAGAGTAATGTTACAGATACAAACTATTTTATATCGTTTTTACAAATTGTTAATATAGTTTTAGCATTTTCAAATAATTATTAATAAATAAAAATGTCATGTTAATGGTAGGTCAATATTAGAACTAATAAAAAAATTTCATATCAATAATTTGTAAAATTATTATAAAATAGTTTGTGATACTGATAAGTAAAATAAAAAGTAAAACCTATCTCTTTCAGAAACTAGAAATTACAATGGGAGATACTCTACATGACATATATTTCAACTCTGTCCGAGCCATTTTTGAGGCGGTAACGACAAAGAATTTAAACTACATTTTTATATAAATAAATGTCACTTTTTTCTAAAATAAATTTGAATACTAAATATAATTAAAAAGATAACGAAATTATCAAAAAGTGTGACACAATTATTAAATGGATTGAGTTAGGGTTGAGCTATTTTTTTGAATAACTTACTTTGACATAACACAAATACAACCCATTAACACAAATTTCCACCTCTACATTTATGCTCCATAACATTTTGTATATTAGTTTTTACAAAATTTACATGATTCGGTAATGTGCTTACGTTCACAAAATTGTAATGATTTCACTATGTCAAAGAAAATATAAGGGCTGTAATTATAGTACAATCTCTCTAGGGATAATAAAAACTCACTTGAAATCTTCATTCACATTCTAATATACAATAACTACCTATAGTTGTAGATTTGTAGTAGCCAAAACCTTATCATAGAGAAAAACTCAAACTAATTAATCATCCCTTATTATATGTCTCATAGCTATATAAAAAAATCCTTATCTCTTTTCTCTCACATGCACTATATTTTTCTCATGCGCTTATCTTTTTCTTTTTCTTTTTCTCTGTCTCACCAGCGGCTTGCACTCTTTTCTCATTTCGCGGCTGCCTCTCTAAACATGTTTCTTTCTCTCTAAGGCTCTAATTAATAATAAAATAAATAAATAAATAAATAAATAAACCCTTCACTCTGCTTTTTATATATGCTTTGACTACTTCTATTCCTGTTCCTATTGTAAATTGACTAAAGAGGAATCCTTAATCTTGGATGGCAAGGTCATCATTAGGGCTTGTCAGTTGTTACGTGGGCTGGACCCACAACAGAGAGGACAATTTTACCAAAAAGAGGTAATTTATGAATACTAGAATTTTTCTAAGATCACAATTTTTTTTTCCACAATTTTGATGTTGCAAATTGTGATTATTTTTTTACTTTCATATGGATACACTTTTTTCTCCAATACTCACATTTATCACATAAAAAATAAGGTAAAGTTGTGATCTTAAATTTTCTGGTATAAAGTATATGAATATTTCTTTTCCTCATTACTATCATGTAACAAACACATTCTTTTTCATTTACAGTTGAATAGGGCCAAAAAGATTGAGAAAATTGGTGAATGGAGTGAGGGGTAAACAAAATGGAACTGAGTTGGAAAATGGACCAACTCTTTTTTTCTTATTTTCAATTTTGGAGTGAGGAATGAGGCGTGCGGAGTTGTAAAACTTGCGAGTATAATGATTTTCCTTATATTAGACTTGTAGTGGGTTTGGATTAAATCCATTCTAGTGACCCATATCCTATAAATATGGGCTTATGGAGATAAGCCCAATCTTGCACTAAGATAAACATGGGCTTCAAAGCCCAATTTTTGTTGTCAACATGGGTATGAAGCCTAACCCGTGAGGTAGAAATCAATCACTTGTAGAGCCCATTTTTGTGAAGTAAAAGTTTATAAACACAAGGCCCAATCCGAGAAGTGGAAAATACTTGACTTTTGAACTTTGAAGGCCACTTAAATGGATTTCTGACTTCAACTTGGCAGTTGATATGTTTCAACTAAACTTTGGATCTGCTTGGTTAGAGAAGTGAAAAAGTTGGATAATAAAAAATTATGAGAGGATAGAAAATATTTAATTTTCCTTTATGTGTGTTTGGTTGAAGGGATGGAAAACTCTTCTTTTTTTTTTTTTTTGAGGGAGAAAAAAATTAGAGGATAGAAAACGAAATTGATATAAATTTACAATTATAACCTTATTAAATAAAACAAAAAGTAACACATTTTTTTAGTAAGAAAATTGTGTATGGACACTTCAATTTTGTTTTTAAAGGAGCACAAGCTAAAGGAAGATGAGCACCAATAATAATAAAAATAATAATAAAATAATGAGAAGTACCGGAAAAGACAAAAAAAAAAAAAAAAAACAAAAACAAAAACAAACAAATAAAGAAGAAGGAAAAAAAACGCAAAACAAAAAGACAGAATTCTTTTTTTAATAACCACAAAAAAATAAAAATAAAAGCCAAAACTAGCAAAGAAACAACAAATCTATGTGCTCTTGCACATGGGTATTTTTGTCTGCTACATAAAGTGAGAGTTTTCCTCTCAGTTTTCTCCTCATTTTGGGAAGAAAACATTTTGATAGAGTCAGGAGAAAACTCCCGGGCCCCACCAATATTTTCTCATCTCCTCCCTCCAACCAAACACCTACCAAAAATATTTTCTTTTCACTTTTCTCTCCTACATTTTCCATCCTCCCTAAAATCTTTCCAACTAAACAAACCCTTAATATATTCAACTAACAAGACTTTAGTGGGCGTTGATGAGCGAGTGTTGTGTTGCCACGTGTTCACAAAGAAAATGGACCCTCAACAAATCTATTTAGTATTGATTTACTTTTTGGAAAATCCTAACTATCAATAATTTTGCTTCTTGATAATCGTATTTATTGATAGGTAATAATGCACATTCAAAATCGTGACTTCAAATTACATTGTTCTTTGTTTTTGGTAAGTGTGTGTATTGTATGTGTGATAGTGTGTCAAATAAACTATGCTTTATTTTTTATATGCAATGC
The DNA here is from genome assembly GCA_028535165.1 of Quercus tomentella. Lineage (NCBI taxonomy): Eukaryota > Viridiplantae > Streptophyta > Magnoliopsida > Fagales > Fagaceae > Quercus > Quercus tomentella. Next base: position 43,367,126 of record JAPQVY010000012.1, on the reverse strand, counting down.
AACATTGTCAAAGCTATGTAACTCAATTAGCATCTCTTGGTGTTTTCAACAAAGATTTTCATGATTCAAACCCATCCCTCCCATTATTATGTCAAATTTGCCCTTTCAAAAAAAAAAAAAAAAAAAAAAAGTCATTTTTGCCGTTAATTTGCCAAAAACGTCATTTCATTTTTCTATTTCTATGTCCAAAATGACGTCTTTTACAGGTGGCTTATGGAAAGATGCTAATTACTCAATGACCACTTAAGCAAGTTCACCCAGCATGTTGCATAAGGTTATAATGGATTTCTCTAGCAATCTGTGTCTAATTGGGATTAGAATTCCGATGCCGACCAGGTGCAAAATACAACTTTTTGTAACCATATAACATTCAACACTTTCAATAGACATACAATTCAAGGTCAAATTGTGCCTATGTTAAGCCATATAACATTCAACACTTTCGAATCACCTTATTGAATTATTTATAACATTCAAGTAATTTTCTGCCTGGTTCTAAAATGTGATGTATTCAGTTTTCATTTTCTCTTTTCTATATTCAAATTCTAAAATTAAATATATAAAAAATAAAATAAAATAAAATAAATAAATAAACTCATTTTTACATGTAAAAGTGTTTGATAAATTATTTTGAATACATAATTTGAGTATGAATTCATCATTCATAGTTTGGAATTGTTTTATTTTTTTTAGTTTACGTTTTTCACTTATACACACACACATCAATCAGGTGGAACCCTTTGCATTTTCATAATATTTACGAAATTGCCACTATATTCAATTTCTATGAAAATGAAAATGTTGAAAATATGTTTTATTTTTTTATACACACTCACATCAATCAGGTGAGGCCCTTTGCGTTTTCATAATATTTACGAAATTGCCACTATATTCATTTTCTATGAAATAAAAATGTTGAAAATGCGTTTTTATTTTTTATATTCAAATCCAACTTTTAAGGCCCGTTTGGATAAATGGGGAAGTGGAGGAAAGTAAAGTAAAGTTGGCTAAAAATAAGTTAATTTTAGGCCAAATTTACTGTACTCCTCCTCACTCTTCCTCAATCCAAATAGACCATTATGATATTGAAAATAAAAACTGAATATAAATTCTTAAACCAATCAAATTTTTGTAGTGAGTCCTACTAAAAACTGAAAATGAAAACAGAAAAACACTACTTTTTTTTCAGCTAACCAAACAGTCCATTAACTATCACACAGGACAACACTACCATTAAATCACCTCCTTTTTAGAACGTGGAATATCACCAACAACATTTATTAGAAGCTCTTGTAATTTCCATGTCAAAGATGACAAAAAAGGTTCATAACAAAATTTAATTATGAGGCTAAAGCCTCCATGAACTCTGCATCGTCTGCCATAGCCTCCAATATCTCAGGCGAAAGACAAGCTTCAAAATCCATGCTTCCTTCTTCAACCCCAGGAAACACGGTTAACTTTCCATCAAACTTATTGCCAATGCCACTTCGCACAGCAATAGGTCTTCCCCAGCCAAAGTCATTACCATACACATTGAACCGCGGCGAGCTTCCTGTCGCCAATGCATTACTTGCCATTCCACCGAGTGTCGGTATGTTTGGGGCTTTTACCCAATCCTTGTTGACCTTGGGGAGCTTCCTTGAATAATTAATATAACATATAGAGAGACACTTTAACCCAAAAGGCCTAAGCCCAATGTGTATGTGCTCAATTATGTTATATTAACCACTCATTCTTCTCATATTTATTCAATGTGGGACTTCACTCACACGTGTAACCCAACAATCTCCCCCTCACGTGTGAGTCTGCCTCTTTATGGGTTTCAAGACCTCTTTGTGGGCCATGAACAAGTCCTACTCACCCCCCCTTGTCTAATGGGCTTTTCACTTTATCAGCACGTCATCCATGAGTCTCTCGTACGCCATCCATGGGAGCCACGTGTCAACCCGCACGCACATCCATGGGAACCCAGTACGTCCATGTCCATGGGAACCTCGCACCACACCATTATTTAGCACCATTAGCAATATTCCTTTGTTGGGCTTTTTTCTTCTTCAGGATCTTTATGTGCGGGCCGTTAAGGCTTTCTCTATCCCCGCTGGGTAGGGACCATGAACACCTCACCACCTTCGCCGCATACGACCATGGGCTCTGATACCACTTGTTGGGGAGATAAACACCTTGGGGAGCTTCCTTGAATAATTAATATAACATATAGAGACACACTTTAACCCAAAAGGCCTAAGCCCAATGGGTATGTGCTCAATTATGTTATATTAACCACTTATTCTTCTCATATTTATTCAATGTGGGACTTCACTCACACGCGTAACCCAACAATCTCCCCCTCACGTGTGAATCTGCCTCTTTATGGGCTTCAAGACCTCTTTGTGGGCCATGAACAAGTCCTACTCACTCCCCCTTGTCTAATGGGCTTTTCACTTCATCAGCGCGTCATCCATGAGTCTCTCGTACACCATCCATGGGAACCACGTGTCAACCCGCACGCACATCCATGGGAACCCCGTACGTCCATGTCCATGGGAACCTTGCACCACACCATTATTGAGCACCATTAGCAATATTCCTTTGTTGGGGTTTTTTCTTCTTTAGGATCTTTATGTGCGGGCCGTTAAGGCTTTCTCTATTCCCGCTGGGTAGGGACCATGAACACCTCACCACCTTCGCCGCACACCACCATGGGCTCTGATACCACTTGTTGGGGAGATAAACATCTTGAGGAGCTTTCTTGAATAATTAATATAACATATAGAGACACACTTTAACCCAAAAGGCCTAAGTCCAATGGGTATGTGCTCAATTATGTTATATTAACCGCTCATTCTTCTCATATTTATTCAATGTGGGACTTCACTCACACGTGTAACCCAACAATCCTCTATAAACTTCTTCACCTCTTCTGCTGTTTGAGAAGCAATCTTCTTGTTTATCTGGCAAGCCACCCATCCTAGCCCGTGTTCAAGAAGGTTGTCTACGGTAGCTGTTACTTTCCCAAATAAAACTGCATTTCCTAAGTATTCTTCTGGTAATGGTGGTTGTATTCTTTGCCTCATTCCCACAATTACGCTGTAATGAACCTCTTGATTAGCACTAAAACGCCTATTGCGAACCACAGATCGCCAAAGATGACCAAGGACTGCTTGAAGGGACGAGATATTGTTGGTGCCCATTTCAGCATTAGCTTTTGCTTTGAGTTGTGCAATTTTCTTCTTTGAAAAATGAAAAACTTTTTGTTTGAGAGGTGGGGGAATGGACTTCTCATTAGAGATTTCATTGGGATGGAAAGGTACATGAATGGGGAATTCGATAATACCATCAAAGAAACAGCGTTGGAAAATTGGAGGAGATTGTGATGTGGGACTGTTATTACCTCTAGATATTTCCGACCAAGTGTTAAAGAAATGCCAGAATGAGCTGCCATCCACTACACAGTGGTTTGCAGTGCAACCGATGAAGATACCATCAGCAAGCTCAGTTACTTGCACAGCCAACAAGGGCTTGGAAATGCCTTCGTAGTTCAATACGCTATTCAACAGAAAGAAGGAGTTGACAATGTCTGGAACATATATGGGATCAAGGATATCTACCACAGTGAGATCATCTACCATTGCATGAACAAACTGGGCTCCAAGATTATTGCAGTCAACAAAGAAAGATCTGGTTTTGTCATCATCGTTTTCTACCATGACAAGGCGACCAGCAAGAGGCTAGAATATATCTAATGTGCGGGACAGAGAGGTTTTTAGGTGATCAATCACGCTACTACCCTTTAGTTCTTTTCTTGTGAAGGTGTAGTTTTGAAGAAAAGGATACCCTTTTGGATATGACCAACTAAGAGCAGCTGGAGATCCCATGGAGTTAACTCAATCCTTCGAGTTAACTCGTTGGGACTCGCTGCTGACTGAACGGTACTTGTGGAAATGAAGCGAATGTGTGTCATGATCTTTGCTTCAGAGTTCAGAGTTCAAACTACTAGTACTAGATGAGTGCATATGCAAACATTGATAACAGAGTGGCTATTTAAAGGAGCTTTATGAGAACCATACAGACATAGCCTATTTGATTCTCACTGCAAAGAAATGGCAAAATGGACTGCAACAAGCAATTGCACCGAATCCCAATCCTATCATCAAAGTTGTGGAGCCCATCCTGGACATAGCCATTGGTTTCTGTGACCCGTTCCCATGTGAAAACTGAAATCTTGTCGAGCGATAGGCTCATATCTTCGACAGAATAGCTGTCTTCCCTTTTCTCTTTTTTAATCCTACTTTTGAATCTTCACAATTAATCCACCGAATCCTTCACGAATCACGATACACTGGACTTTTGTTATTGTCTGCCAGTACATTCCACCTTAGTAGACTTATAAATTAGGTAGTAAAATGTCTTTATTTTAAAATTATTTAATAAAATATTTTTATTTTTGAAATTCGGTTTTAATAAAATTGAATTTTATGTAAAATTTAAGTGTAAAATTGTGTTTTACACAAAATTGAGTTTTATGTAAAATTATGTTGTAAAATGTCACTACAATGTCGAGTTTCACTTAAATTTTCAAAAAAATTTAAGTGTCAAATTATACATAGAACTTGATATTGCTAATTTCGAGTTTTACTTGTAACTTGATTTTGTTAAAATTAAATTTTAAAAACATGAACATTTTGTTAAATAATTTCAATAAGAACTTTTTCCATTAAGTTCAATATGGACGAAAGAGACTGGGTCAATAGTACTATGGAAGGTTGATTAACTTATTGGGACTGACTTCCAAATTACAAGCAGCACGGTTTCGCCATCAATTGGCTTGGGAACTGGGTTTTCAAGTTAACATATGTTAACATAGTAAAAATGCAAAACTGACCCTCTAACTTTCACTCTTTTTCATTTCAGTCCTCTAAATTTCAGTTTTGTCAATTCAGTACTCTAACTTTCAATTTTTGTCAATGTAGGATTCCGTTAAACCCAGTCCATAACTGCCGTTAATGTCACTATTCCTTTTTTTTTGGCACTCATCATTTATTAATTAACTCTCTGTATTACTAGCTTCCTGTTTGTTTCCCGAGAAAATCAAAAAAGAGAAGGCATCAAGATCCTAAGACTGTGGTTTGAATGAAAATTCGGCTACTATTTCCGAGCAAATAAAGGAAAAGGAAAATCTCACCAAGATTAACCTGGCGATTATTGGACAAGCAAGGTTCAACAAGCATTTTGATCTCCCATTTCTTCAAACGCTCACTGAATATTTCCTCTGTTGTCCTCTTCTCCTCCACAAACTTCCCCAACGGAAATGGCCTTGCCATCTCCACCTGCTTCACTCCGTCACCACCAGCCGGAGGCGAATTCAGCGACTCCAGCACCTGAATCTTCCTATCCTTATCCCTCTTCTTCTTCAGCGGTGCCTTCCCGGTCCACGGCCACGACATGGTCGGCAGCGCGAACGGCAAGAAGACCAACTCCCGAATCGTGAGCGGCTTGACCTTGGGAGTCTCTGAGTAACTGTACTGGAACTCGAAGGGGGCGCTGGGGAGGAGGTAGGAGACGGTTTTGATTTCTGGGAAAACGGTTTTGATTTCAAGATGTGGGTGTGGAGCAAAAATTGTTTTCTTTTTTTTTTCTTTTAATTCCAAAATTAGAAAAAAAAAAAAGAAGAAGCAAAATGGTGTCGTTTCAGTGGCATTAACGGTAGTCCATAACTGGGATTTAACGGAATCCCATATTGATAAAATTGAAAATTAGAGGACTGAATTAACATAACTGAAAGTTAGAAGATTGAAATGAAAAAAAATAAAAATTAGAAGGTCAATTTTGTATTTTTGACTAACATTTCTATTTGGTTGTCATCTCAAATGTGGAATTGCAAGGAACTACTGACAGACTAGAAAGTAAAACCCATGTGCATATGCTATATACAACCAAAAGGGCCAGCTCTTGTATGCACTGCAGGAACTTTATTTGCCAGGGGATGATAGTGTAAAATCAGCATCAACTCAAGGCCTAGGCCTTAGGCCCCCTTTTTGCCCCAAAATTTTTAAAAAGGTTTTAAGGGCCTCAACCTCATTAAAGTAACAAAAGGCCTCAAAATTGGAAAAAATAAATGTAGAATGATAACTAATTTTTTGAAAGAAAACAATGTGCGTGTGTTTCACATTCTTTCCCCATCTTCAAGGACACAAACACTACAAAAAATATGAGTTATAGCAGTGGTTTTTTTTGTAGCACTTACAAAAAATGCTACTATAATGGATTTATTGTAGCAGATTTTTAAATGCTATTATAAGTCTCTTTGTAGCAGTGGTTTTTTTGTAACCGCTATAATTTTTTTTTTTTTACACCGGTTTCCCAACTGCGACAATATACTTTATTTTTTGTGCTTCTATAGGTGATTTCTAAATACAAAACTACAATTTTTTTTTTTTTTTTTTTTGGCAACAGTTTCCCAACTACTACAATATACTTAATTTTTTGTGCTACTATAGTTGTTTTCTAAATACAAAACTACAAAGTTGAGTCTTTTTTTTTTTTTTTTTTTTTTGGTATACTCCAAAGTAGAAAACTAATACCCTAATGAGATCATCATACACCTAAAATACTCAGAATGACACAAATACCCCTAGAATTATAAAATGACCAAAATATCTCTAGAATGTCCATAACTAGAGAACTATTTTTAAAATTTTCAAAATGAACAATATACCCTTAGACCTCCAAATTTACAAAATACATTATTTTTTTTTGAGAAAGTACAAAATACATTAGGAATGATTACAATGAACAAAAAAAAAAAAAAAAAAAATCCCTAAAATCACTAAATGATAAAAATACCCCCCAAACCATTGTACTATTGTTATCTACTAGTTTAAATTGTGAAGATGTTTATCCTCAGCAATCTTAGTGTGGTGTCAAACACCTATTGAGAAGACCATAATTTCCTAACTCATTTTAGTGACATGTAATATATATTTGTGTGTGTGTCTCTGTGTGTGTGAGGGGGGGGGGGGGGACTAACATTTTAGTATTTATTCTATGTGATTAGAAAGATTACTAATAGAGTAAATATGTTTATTTTTTTATATTATTTATTTTAAGCATAATGAAATTTTAAAATCATTTTTCTAAGATTTATACTAGAAACAATTGAATTTTTTTATATGTGAGTAACAATTGGTTTGAAATATGGTATTCTTGCTCAAATTAAGTTGGTTTTGCAACAACTGAAACAATGTCCAACAAAAAGGAAAAAAATAAATTTAGTTACACACAATCAAGAATATAACGAAAAATAATAATAATTAAATGATATTTGCATTTTCTTTAGTAGGTATGAAATATATATAGTATAATCAAATCACTACAATATTCTTACTGTCTTTCTATTTTGTATATAAAATAACTAAATATTACAATTTTTTTTATTGGAAAAATTATTGAAATAATTTTTTTTATACATCGATTGTTGGGGTGGGGGATTTGAACCTTGCATGTCTTTGTTAGAAATGTGGCAACCAGTTAAGTTATAAGATTCTTGGCTAAAATGATTGAAATATTGGAAAAAACTAATAATAAGTTTTCCCGCTCATCGTGCGGGAACTTAGCTAGCACTAAAGAAATGAGAAGAGCATAAACTCCAAGCTATTGGACTAGGTATAATGCCATTTATGTATTAGTCTAATAAAAATTTTGAAACTAAAATGGCTCATACACCTTGGCAAAAAAGTTAGTCCCAGTAGCTGCAAAAATATTGTTTTAAATCCACAATTTAAAAACTCACACTAACAAAGTAAATATTGCAAGCAATATTATTGTTTCAAATCCAAAATAGTCACTAGACACATTACAATAAAAACAATATAGATTGGTACTCAAGCAATGATAAACTAATTAGGCAAGCTACAATGAAACAATTTTCTCCCTTGAAAGCATTAATCACCAAGAATCACTAAAACAATGAAACACGTTCCCTCTCATGACTAGTAATCTTCTTCAGACTCAGAATCACCCATAAAATTCTCTTCATCAAGTGGAAGGGGTGTATTGACTATGGTTCCATCCACATCATTTCGAGCCCAATTTAGGTCGTCACTCGCATTATTAGGTGGATTTTCAATCACTGTATCATATGGCTCATTATCACAATAAATGTCTACATCATTATCAGTCAAATCGCCATTACCAATGTCGAACACATCCCTTGGTTTAGTTTTGACAACAACAAGCCAATCCTTGTCTCTTTCATCTTCAACATAATATACTTGTGAAGCTTGAGATGCCAAAATAAATGGGTCATCTGTCATTCTCTTCCCAACATGTATTAAACGTGAAAAAATTGACAAGGGGGAACCCAAATTCATCTATCTTATATCCCCTACTTGTATCAACGTCAACCCAATCACATTTGAATAATATGTATCTCAAATTATCATAATAATTCAATTCAATTCAATTATGTCAGACAAAACACCGTAGTAGGTAATGCCTCCTTCTGTTGCTATACTGACTCCATTGTTTTGAGTTTTCTTATTTTCCTTATAATCCTTAGTTCGGAATTTAGTACCGTTGACAACATATCGTTTCATCCGTCTAGCTTCAATATTGGGTCCTTCAGCAAGCCATCTAACTTTATCAGTAAGTTTCACCTTCTTAGTATTACTCATGGCAACAACCTAAAATTATATATGATATATCAATATGAGCTAAGTAACCCTTATACTACTTCTATTGTATGCTAAAAATTATTAGTAATGAATTACTTACATGATTTTGAAACCAGTCACAAAACTCATCTATATGGATCTTATTAATAACTCCTTCTGGTACGCGATGTAGACGTATTCTGCTCTTTATTCGTTCCTTATGTAACCTATATAAACAAATGTAGCATGTGTTATTATTAAGAGTTATCATTTGATTAACATGCATAAATATGAATCATATTTATCAATATTACTTACTCGCAAAATGGAATAATTTCATTGCCATTGAATAGAACATAACGATATGCTTTTACCTATTCAATTGAATCAAGTTGAATATTCGACATTGCTCCTGTAGCATCATCAATGTTTCTAATGGATCTAGTGAATACTGTCTCAACGGATTCCAAATATCATGAGCAGAATATTAAGCACTCTTCTGCAATGTATCCTTCAGCAATAGAGGCCTCTGGATGAGCTCTATTATGCACATAAGACTTAAGTCTTAAGAGATACCTATTTAGAAATAGAAGATCAATAGTGGAATAATGGATTTCATTGAAAAATTTAAATAATTATGACTTACCTCTCAATGGGATACATCCATTGATAATGGACTGGTCCAACAATTTTTGCTTCAGTGGCCAAATGGATGACTAAATGAACCATGACAATAAAGAAAGAAGGAGGGAATATTTTTTTCCAATTCACATAATGTCATTGCAATTCGAGACTCAAGTTTCTCAAGATCTTCTACCTGTAGGACTTTGGAACATACTTCTCTAAAGTAACAAGATAAATCTATTAAAGCCATACTGACTTTCTTTGGTAAAGCTCCTCTTATTGCTATTGGAAGAAGTTGTTGCATTATAATGTGACTATCATGACTCTTCAATAGAAATCAAACATAATTAAAATCCTAAATTATTTCACATAAAAAAAAAATTGTTATGAATTATTATGAATGTGCTAAATAATCATTGAAATCAATGATTTCTTAACAATTTGTAAGAGAGATATCAATAAAACAAAAATACAAAAGCTATAATAGCAATTTTGTATCTCAAAAAGTAAGAAGAACAATTTTTAAACAAAAAATATATAAAAATTTGAATACTTTGTATTTAATGAATATTTAAATATTAAAAAAAATTACTAAATTTATCGTCTTATGCTCCAAATTGTATAAAGTCAGTTTTGAATAAAATAAAATAAAACATAATTGAAATCCTAAATTGTTTCACATGAAAATTTTTTATGAATTGTTATGAATGTGCTAAATAATCATTAAAATCACTGATTTCTTAACAATGTGTAAAAGAGATATTAATAAAACCAAAATACAAAAACTATAATAGCAATTTTGTATCTCAAAATGTAAGAAGAAAAATTTTTAAACAATAAATATATAAAAAGTTGAATAGTTAGTGTAAGGACTCAAAATGTGGCGATCCCAAATGATATGGGCTTCGCACGTAAAAAGGCCCTTGCAATAAAATTTATAGAGCGTGGGTTTGAAAGGCTAGGCCTTGATCACTGGGCGGTGGGTAGTCGGTGTATTCATACAAAAATAAATCTTGTTCGCTCGAGGAGTCATTCCCCTCGATGCGGTCTGGGAGGCTCTGGTTTTGGCCATTTTTCCCAGCCCCTTGTTATGGATTGCTTACTTTTCCTTTTATACTAGCCTGTGTTCCTTATCCTTCGTCCATGTGTAGGGTCGACTTTTCCAGGACTGATACTTGTCCCATCAGCCCATACCCAGAGTGGTTGGGGGTGGTTGTAAAAGCTGAAGAGCATGGCTCTATCAGGTGCAGAGTATTGGATGGCAGCAAGGGCAGCTTTCCCTATTCGTTATACTAAAAAATTTAAATGAATATTTAAAGAATATTTAAAGAGCATGGGCCCCACAGTTAGTTTTTAATGAATATTTAAATATTAAAAAATTTACCAAAATTTATTGCCTTAGGCTCCAAAATGTATTACGTCGGTTTTGAATAAAATAAAAAAATATACCTTTAAATAATAATAATAATAATAATAATAATAATAATAATTTTTTTAGCATACCAATCTATATTTAAAATTATATATATATATATATATATAGTTGAAACATTGCATTTATTGTTACTACGCTTTTGTTGAGTCACATTAGCGGTCATGTCATCATTTTCTTTCCATCATTTTTAAGAAGTATATACATAAATATTAATGTATACAATAAATTTCGCTACTTTGTCATTGAGCCACATTATCCACTTATTTTCAACATCTTTTTTTTTCTCTTTTTAAACTTTTTTTCTCCCTATTCTTCAAAAAAAAAAAAAAAGACTCTTCTTCTCTCTATTAGTCCACATCTACTATTACACTTTCTCCAACTTTTCATTCCCTCTTTGCCTTTCTACTGCTCTTTACTTGACCATTAAAAGTTTTTTATCATTTTCTCTTTCTTATATTTTGACTCTTCTTTTATACATCTTATTTTGTATAAATTTGATATAATTTTTTTCCATACAAAAATTGTGAATACTCTCTCTCTCTCTCTCTCTCTCTCTCTCTGGATTTTTGTTCTAAGTTAGTTCGATGGTTTTTTTTTTTTAATTTAATTATAATATGTGTTTTGATGTTTTTTTTTCCCCCATCACAAATCCCTCTTATAGCTTTGGTTGAATTTTGGTTTGGGTTAATACTTAGTATTTTCTATAAATAGGAATTTGAGTTTATATAAAAACAAAATGTACATGGCTATGAATTCGAATGTGCCTACCAATTGTTTGAGTAATAAATTACTATAAATTCTATATTTTATTCCTATGGTTTCATTTTAATTTTCGTTAAGATAACTGTAAGGACACGTTTTGTAGTCCAAGCCCAAAATGTATAGGATCTCGGCCTAGTGAGCCCAATACAATAAACTTGTAAAGAGTGGGTCAAAGAACTAGGCCCTAATGAATTGGACAATGACTAGTATGAATTTAGAGGACGATCAAACAAAAACAAGAAGTACTAATCTGAATGAATTCACTGTCCGAGTAGGTAAGTTTCCATATAAATCAATTAAACCGATTACAAGCATAATTTTGATTGCTACTGTGTTCTCTATCTCTCTTTCGATCCCCTTTCCATGAAGGACCTCTTACAATATATAGTTCCCTTTGGACGATCTTGATCCTACACTTGTCAATCATTTAAGCCTCCACTTGAGTGCTTGTCCCATCAGATACCCTTTCTGGCCTTCTGTGAGTTGTGGTTGCCAAGGCAACACTGTTCGAGGGTTTTCTCCACATAAATGTGGGCAGAAAGTTAGCTACAAGGCATTCAATGCAGTGGTAGCAGCTTTCCCTTAGATATTTTTGAGTTCCCATCCTTCTTGTATGTTCATGATACACATCCCTACCATTAGAGCTTCCTGGAAGGTCACCCTGACTATCGGAATATATATTTGAGCTGTACTTAGCATGTCCGAGGAGATATTCTTCCTCGGACCGCCCTTCCATTCACATGTCACTTATGAGACTCTGAGCTTAAACCATCCACTACTATTCGTTCGTCCTTGGATCACTCATGCCTCGGCCAAGGCCCAATTTTGGATTTGGGCCCTCAACCCTACAATAGCCCTCTCAAACTCCGATTTTTTCCCTCTCATCTGAGGAGAAAAGTGGGGTTTTGATTTTTTATGAGTTAACATTATTTAATCCTTTGATTTACACATGTGGGAGTGCCGTTTTGTGCGCCTCATAATTACTACTAACACTTCGGAGCTTGCGAGGCGTCATTAATTGCTCCAGGCGGTGCTTTGTTCTTCACATCCAATGGTGAGGCGCAGATCCAACGGTTGACCTTTCTCTTGGAATTTTAAGCAGAATAACTCCCACTCAATTTCGCTCTCTATATAAAGCCTCGAGGGAAATAACTTTCCCTTCATTTCACAAACCTTCAAGCTCTCCAGAGATTCCAAGCATTTCAACTTGTAAAATTCTCTAAGTTCCCAAGCTTCTCTAACTTTTTTTCCTTAAGAAATCTGTGAAAGATTTCTTCTAAAGGTTCAAGGATTAACACACGTACTTGCTTGTGTAAGTCTCTACTTCTTTATATTTCTTTCTCGTCGGCCAATCTCCTTGGCCTTCTTTCTTTAATTAATGAATAGGCTTCTCTTTCTACCACTTGTGTCTTTACTTTATATGTTTTCAAGACTACTATTTTTGCAAGTAGAATTGAACTTTTGGCACTTTGTCTTTAGTAAAAAGGCTAACAATAGCACGTTGCTAATAATTCAAGTAATTTCACCAAGTAATAGAAATAAAGAGCTTTATCACATACTTGTATTGAGAATTGAACCCTTTACAATGAAGATTGAATCTAATAGAGATGAATGATGTACTTTGCAAAAGATATAAGCGGCAGGCAACCTTCGTCTTGCTCTACAATGACGTTAATGACTTTAACTCAATTAAAGCCAGTAATCTCAGGAGTTGAGTGTGATCCTAGATCTATTTTAACACTTAGTGAAAGACAAATAAATATCCCAGTGTTAATTTTCCCCAAGTATGTGATCCGAGGGACCAGTTATGACTAGGGTTCTGTTTAACACTTAGTAAGAATAAGTAGGCGTCATTGAGTGTAAATTTTCTCAAAGCATGTGGTCCAAGGAGCTAGGCATGTCTAAGGTTCTATTTAATCACTCAGAAAGATGTTTTAGAGTGTTAATTTCCCCAAAGCATGTGGTCCGAGGAGCCAGGTATGTCTAAGGTTCTATCTAGTCACTTAGAAATATGTCTTGGAGTGTTAATTTCCCCAAAGCATGTGGTCCAAAGAGCCAGGCATGTCTAAGGTTCTATTTAATCACTTAGAAAGATGTCTTAGAGTGTTAATTTCCCCAAAACATGTGATCCGAGGAGCCAGGCATGTCTAAGGTTCTATTTAATCACTTAGAAAGATGTCTTAGAGTGTTAATTTCCCCAAAGTATGTGGTCCGAGGAGCCAGGCATGTCTAAGGTTTTGTTTAATCACTTAGAAAGATGTCTTAGTGGGAGGCATGATGTGTTTACACAATAGATAAACATATGATAAAGGAAACTTTCATTAATAATAATCCCTTTTCAGGTTGTTTACATTCCAAGGGCATGGTATTACATGTTCATCTAGTTCTTCGAGAAAGTATGCTCCTATACCAGCCATCGAGGTAATGTGATATGACCCCTCCTACTTAAGCCCCCGCTTTTCCCATACTGGGTTCGTTGCAATGCCTAGAACCTTTCAACACCAGGTCTCCAGGCGCTAACGGTCTCAGCTTTGCATTGGCATCATAACCTTGTTTGAGCTTGTGTTGGTAATATGCCAATTGGACCATTGCATTTTCCCTCCTTTCTTCAATAAAATCTAAGCTCTTCTCTAGCAATTCGTCGTTACCGTTCGTGAAAGTTCAAAAAAACGTGTATAAACACCTTTGAACGTTTAGACCGCCAAATTACAACTTAACCAATTCAAGCAATATGTCAAACAACTAGTGTGCGGAAACTTAACATATGCTATAATATGAAATTGGTTAAATACTATCTAAGCCAACACAAAATAAAATCCACAGCAGATAATAAAAAGGCAAAGATAGAGAGGAAGGAAGATGCAAACACAAAGACAACACGCGATGTGTTATCGAAGAGGAAACCGAAGCCCTCGGCGTAAAACCTCTCTGCCGCCCTCCAAGCGGTAAAAAATCCACTAGAAAATACAGTTGGGATACATGGACAGCAATAGACCCTCCAAGCCTAATCTACCCAGTGCACCTAAGCCCTCCAAGCTTCTTGCTCCAACGAGGTTGCGCCGAACCTTTTTCTTTTCTAGCTTCCCGGATTCCGCTACTAGACCGTAGCATCAACCAATGAAGATTGGTTCCTTCCTAACTGCTTCCCAGAAATCCAAACAGCTGTCTCACAGGGATGATGATGGTGAGAACCAGGTCTAGTATAATGCCTCTCAAGGATTTGACAATGGAGAGGAAGAGAGTTGAGGAATTTGGAGAGACTCTAAGGTATAGATTGTGGGTGAATCAATCTTGTTTTTCTTTAGGGTTTTTCTCTCAAAAATCTCTCTGGAAGCTCTCTTTCAATCGTAGGTAAAAGAGGTATTTATACTAGAGTGGGAGAGGAATGTGAAACGTCAAGTTTAACAAAACAGGGGTGGCTCGCGGCTTGACCTCGCGGCTTGACTAAGTCGCGAGATCTAGTCGCGAGATAACCGTATGGCCAGTTGTCCTGTTTTGTCCTGTAGTGCTCCAGCTGGCATGACTGTTCACCTTCCAGCATGCTTGGCACGTGTGCTGCGTCTGGCGGCTTGCAGCCGCGAGTCACCCGCGAGTCCCAGCCGCGACTCTCTGTTTTCTTGCAGACTCTTGAGCAATCTTCACTCTATCTCACTTACTACCCTTACATCAAACCCACCTAAATACAGGGTTACTAAATGCTGAATTACAAGCAAATTTGGCACGGAATAAAGCCAATTAGATGGTTGAATAAATTCAACCTTACAGTTCGGATCAAAAGAACTTGTCCTCAGCGTTAGGAAGCCAGTTTCTAAAGGAATAACCGCTTCAGCTCCATAAGTCATTAAAAAGGGGGTCTCCCCTGTTGATTTGCGAGGTATGGTTCGGTATGTCCAGAGGACATGCAACAGCTCTTTCACCCATTTTCCCTTTGCATCATCCAGCCTCTTCTTGAGTCCATTCACTATGACCTTGTTAACAACCTCGGCTTGCCCATTCCTTTGGGGATAAGGTGAGGTAGAATATCTATTCATAATTCCCAGGTCACAACATTATCTCTTGAAAGATTTTCTATAAAACTGAAGGCCATTGTCCGAAATGAAAGTACGAGAGACCCCAAACCGAGTGACAATGTTTTTCCAGAAAAATTTATTGGCATCCACATCCCTGATATTTGCCAAGGGCTCAACTTTAACCCATTTAGTGAAGTAGTCCGTGCCGACCAGCAAATACCTCTTGTTCCCTACTACCTTGGGGAAAAGGCCAACAATGTCTAAGCCCCATTGAGCAAATGGCGAAGGGCTGGACAGGGGATTAAGGACTCCACCTGGTTGGTGCACGTTTGGTGCAAATCTTTGGCATTAATCATATTTCTTCACATATTCTTATGCTTCCCTTTGCATGTTTGGCCACTAATAGCCCAATGTGATGGCTCTGTGAGACAAAGACTTGCCTCTTGTGTGGCTTTCACAAATCCCTTCTTGCAATTCCTCCAGGAGTAGTTCTAATGCCTCAGGATGTATGCATAGCAGGTATGGCCCAGAAAAAGAGCACTTATACAATTTCTAATCCTCGGACAGCCAAAATCGATGAGCTTTTCTACGTGCTTTATCAGCTTCTAACTTCTCCTTGGGTAGGATATCCTCCATCAAGAACAATACTATGGGGTCCATCTAGCTAGGCCCTACTCTAACTTGGTGAACACGAACCACTTCTCCCTTCACCGTTATGGGCCTGTATAGGTCTTCTACCAGGATGACCTGAGATAAGCTCTGCGTCGAGGAGGTCGCAAGCGTGGCTAGAGAGTCGACATGTGTGTTTCTGCTTCTAAGGATATGCAATAGGTTGAAAGATTCAAATCCTGACTACAAACGCCTAACTTGACCCAAGTATCCTTGCATGCTCTCGTCTCACGCTTCTAACTTTCCCCTCACCTAGCCAACAACTAATCTTGAGTCCGAGAACATCTCTACTGCCTTTTCACCCATTCTTTGAACCATGATCGTTCCCATCAACAGGGCTTCATATTCAGCCTCGTTGTTTATGGCTGAGAATCTCAATCTTAATGATTTCTCAATAGTGAGCTTCTCAGGTGAGACCAAAACTAGCCCCACCCCAGATCCCCTTTGGTTCGCTATGCCATCTACATATACCTTCCAGGATAAAGGTTCTTGCAGGGTGATTGTGCCAACTGATTTTCCATCCATGTGTTGCGTTTCCACCTCTTTCTCAGATGGGGATTCAGCAAACTTGGCCACCAAATCTGCGAGGACTTAGCCCTTAACAAAGGTACAAGGCATGTATTTGATGTCAAAAGCCCCTAGGATCGTACTCCACTTGGCAATCCTCCCTGTGTAGTCATCACTTCAGAGCAGAGCTCTGAGCGGGAGCTAGGTTAGGATAACAACTGTGTGCGCCTAGAAGTAGTGGGAGAGTTTATGTGTGGCATGCACCACCACCAAGATGGTCTTCTCTAATGGAAGATAACGAATCTCACCCTCATGCAGTAACTTGCTTACATAATAAACTGGCTTTTGTATGCCGCTATCAACTCGTATCAACACTAAGCTTACAGCATGAAGGGCCACGGCAATATAAGCAAATAAGACTTCATCCATCTCAAGACTGGACATGATAAGTGGATGAGAGAGATATGCCTTAAGCTGTTGGAAGGCCAAAGCACACTCCTCGGTCCACTCAAATCCTTTCCATTTTTTCATCAACAGGAAGAAGGGTCTACATCTATCCGCTGACCAAGAGATAAATCGATTCAAGGCAGCAGTCATTCCAGTAAGCTTTTGAACTTCCTTGGGATTCCGAGGTGGTTGTAAACTGTTAATAGCCTTAATCTGGTCGGGATTAACCTCGATTCCCCGGTGAGTTACCATGTAGCCCAAAAACTTGCATGATCCTACTCCAAAAGAGCACTTTGAAGCGTTGAGGTGCAATTTGACAGCATTAGAATGGTTTATGGATGAACGCCGAGGTAGTTGCCTTTTAGGGGTGACAGCTGGATTAACATTTAGATGATAACAGATGAAGTTCGGATCCACCTCTGGGGTTTCGTAAGCGCTCCACGTGAACACATCAACATTTTTCCTAAGAAACTCTACTAGCTTTTCCTTCTCTTAAGCAAGCAGCTGAGCTCCAATCTGAAAGAATTTCTTTGAGTTATCACTGGCCATAACTGTTTCTAAATCTTCACATTTTGCCTTCTCGGTTGATCCATTCACAGGCAATGCCGGAGCCTTTGATTGTTATAAACCCCCTCCAGTTGAGGCCAAGGATTCAGCTTCAGGTTGATGTAAGATGGTGGCCACTAGGCATTGCCTAGCTGTGAATTAACTCCCCACAATCTCTTCAATGCTACCCTCTGATGGATATTTCACCTTCTGTTGCAGAGTAGAAGAGACGGCTCCCAGGGCATGAAACCAGGGTCTGGCCATAATGGCTGCATATGGGGAATAGGCATTCACCACGATGAAGTCCACCTCCACCACTTTTAAACCAATTTGCACGGGTAGTCTTATTTGACCTCTCGGAATGACTACCTTTCCATCAAAACTCACCAAAGGAGAATTGTAGGCTAGTAAGTCCTTGGGTCTCAAATTCAACCCCTTGTACAAATCAGGGTACATAATCTTAATACCACTACCTTGGTCCACCATTACCCTCTTCACGTCATACCTACCAATCCTAAGCGTGACCACCAAAGCAGTATCGTGGGGCTGTATGGTTCCAATCTTATCATCATCTGAAAAACTTAATGCCGATTAGACATCCAATCTAGCCTTCTTCAGCTCCAGATTATCATCCTCGATGGACAGCCGAGTCACAGATCTCACTCTGGAGGGATAAGAACCGGTCCTCCCTGGACCAACAAAGATGACATTGATCGTTCTCAAAGGAGGTCTTGAAGAAGCATCTCTTTGAGGTTTTAAACTTGCCTGACCCTACAGGCCACTGGAATGATGCAAAAGATGCTTCAATTTCCCTTCCCGGACCAACTAGTCCAGATGATCCCACAAATTTCTACAGTCCCCTGTAGTGTGTCCTTGGTCCTGATGGTATTGACAGTAAAGGCTCTGTTTGCAACTCATGGGATTTCTGGCCATCTTGTTTGGTCATTTGAAGAACGGTTCATTCTTAATTTTTTTCAGAACCTGATGCACCGGTTCTCGGAACACCGCACTAACCACCTGGGTATTGGCAGGCCTTGACTACCCAGTAAAATCTCTCCGAGGTCAGTTATTGTTATTGTACCGGTCCGACCTAAAATCCCTTCTCTCCTGAGGGATAACCTTAGCTTTTCCTTTCCGCTGCTGCTGGTCTTCCTCAACCCTCTTATACTTATCAATTCAGTCCATGAGTTAACGCATACTAGTGACAAGTTTTCCAGTCAGAGACTTCCTTAAACTGTGCTCAGTTGGGAGGCCGACCTTGAAAGTACTGATGGCCACGTTGTCAAAGTCGCCATCTATTTCATTGAACATCTCCCAGTATTTGTCAGAGTATGCTTTTAGGGTTTCACCCTCTCACATGGACATGGACAATAAAGAATCTAGAGGCTGAAGAACCCTACTGCATGTGATAAAATGAGACCCAAAAGTCTGGGTAAGTTCCTCAAAAGAATCAACAGAGTCTGGCCTCAAGCCATCAAACCACCTCATCGCTACCAGCCCCAGGCTAGACAGGAACACCCTGCATATCAGGGCCTCATTCCTCGAGTGAACTGCCATTCTCTGATTAAAGTGGCTCACATGCTCCACGGGGTCTGTTCTACCATTGTAGATGGTGAATGTTGGTTAGTTGAACCGTCGAGAGAGTGTGCCTTCCTCGATTCTGCTCGTAAAAGGGGATTTGGAAATTTGGTTGAGTGCCTTGCTCATCGCATCATTTCCCACGCTTCTGGAAGACTTGTTCCTATTTCTACATTCATGGTGGTGCTCCTCTTCGTAAGAGGAAGACTCACTGGTGGGAGTCTTTGATCTACGCTGATAACTACCGTCTTTCTCACCATCAAAAGAGGAGTCATATTATGAGGGAGTTCATCTTTGCCGTGCATGGAGTAATTCCTTCTTTAGATGGTCAATCTCCCTTTGCATGGCCCTGTTGTGCTGCTCTTGAGAGACGTGACTTCCAACTTGAGAGTGGCTTTTACTAGTATGTGTGGTATGCATACTACCTTCCAGATCTCGTTTGCGTTCGAGGTTAAGGAAATCATCTTGTCGTTGGGAACCCATGGATTCTTGTTGACGAAGACCTGATCCTACCATGCTTCACCGTTGCACTCACTATTACACAAATTCTCCCCACAGATGGTGCCAATTGTAAGGACACGTTTTGTAGCCTAAGGCCAAAATGTATGAGATCTCAGCCCAGTAAGCCCAATATAATAAATTTGTAAAGAGTGGGTCAAAGAACTAGACCCTAATGAATTGGACAACGGCTAGTATGAATTTAGAGGACGATCAAACAAAAACAAGAAGCACTGATCTGAATGAATTCACTGTCCGAGGAGGTAAGTTTCCATATAAATCAATTAAATCGATTACAAGTATAATTTTGATTGCTACAGTGTTCTCTCTTTCTCTTTCGATCCCCTTTCCATGAAGGACCTCTTACATTATATAGTTCCCTTTGGACGATCTTGATCCTACACTTGTCGATCATTTGAGCCTTCACTTGAGTGCTTGTCCCATCAGAAACCCTTTCTGGCCTTCTGTGAGTTGTGGTTGCCAAGGCAACACTGTTCGGGGGTTTTCTCCACATAAATGCGGCCAGAAAGTTAGCTACAGGGCATTCAATGTGGTGGTAGCAGCTTTCCCTTAGATATTTTTGAGTTCCCATCCTTCTTGTATGTTCATGATGCACGTCCATACCACTAGAGTTTCCTGGAAGGTCACCCTAACTATCAGGATATATATTTGAGTTGTACTTAGCATGTCCGAGGACATATTCTTCCTTGAACCACCCTCCCATTCACATGTCACTCATGAGACTCTAAGCTTGAACCATCCACTACTATTCGTTCGTCCTTAAATCACTCATGCCCTTGGCCAAGGCCCAATTTTGGATTTGGACCCTCAACCCTACAATAACATTACAGTTTTGTGATGAGTTTTGATTATCATGATAATCTTATTTTTCCTCATGAGTTAAGAGATGAGAAATTTGAATAATAAGTTTGAAACTTATAAAGTTTAGTTGTATATTAGGCAAATATAACAAACTATAAAAGTAGTTAAAAGAATATGCTTCACCTTAAAAAAATATTAATCAAACACACCAAAAATAGTAGAATGATATATTTGTATAAAAAAAATAAAAAATAAAAAAACATGTAGAAATCTTTTGAAAAAAAAGAATAATGACAATACTTGAAGTAATTATTGTTTTTTTTATATATTATACCTTATTACATAATATTTATATATTCTCACGTATTAGGTGGGTCTTCGACTAGTAATATCTAAAAGTTGAAGCGCGACATTAATTTTTGTTACACTCCTTGTAAGCCACATCATCAACATAGTATTTTGGTCCATTCAGTCTAATTTGGTCACTTTCGGTCCACTGCTGTCTAGTTCGGTCCATTCAGTCCATTTGGTCTCTTTTGATCCACTTCAGTTTTATTCAGTCCACTTCAATCTCCGTCCATTTTGGTGTGGTGTTGCCGGATGACAATGGTGGTAATGGGCTTTCAAATCGACTTCAAATCTACCTTAACTTGGTGGTCGTGACTAGAGTTGATGGCAACGACAAACTTATGTCAGTGATGTAGTGCTGAGGTTGGTCGTTAGGGATAGGGGATTGAATATGCAGTGGAATTTTTTTCTTTTTTTAATTTATTTTAGGTAAGTTAAATAAAATAAAATAAATTAGGAATTAGTGGACATGTGGCATATTTTGATTTGTGGAGCATGGAGTGAGATAGGGAGAGTGGGATAGATGATTTTGATTCACTTTACAACCCTTCATGCATACGATGCAATCTTATTTCTTAAATCACCTCTCAAAAAAGAAAAAAAAATTTCTTAAATCAGAATGTGGCGAATTGCAGACTTGCAATACCAAAATCTTTAATGGGCAACATATCACTTGGAAGATTACCACTATTGCAATTGGTTAAGTATGGATTGTGAGTGGAGTTGCATCTTCTAAGTGGTTCACATACTCTGATAAAATTGCATAGAGTATGGTATAGCCAAGTCAACTCGAGACTAGATAAAGAGTATTACTGGGATTCATGCTTTATATATTGTAGTGACTAAGTAAGAATGGGCAAAATGGATAAATACTTTTAATTTTAAAACTATGTTGAAAAATGTCATTCTTTTGAAACTATTTAACGAAATTCCCCTATTTTAAAACTCAATTTTAGGGAAATCAAGTTTTGTATGGAACTCCATTTTCTTTTACTCAAGTTTTAAAAGAGAGACATTTTCTTTTTCTTTTTTTCTTTTTTCTTTTTTTTTTTTTTTTGATAAGAGAGACATTTTCTTAAATTGTTTCAAAAGAATGTCATTTTTTTACGTAGTTTTAAAATTAATGACATTTACTCAATTTGGCCCTAGCAATGTGCCAAACTTTTGGTTAACTTCTTGCGGCAGGAGATATATGAATTCGATCAGAATGTACATTTTTTTGAAATTGATATTGAGGAAGACCCAGAAATAGTAGAAGTAGCTGGAATTATGGGTACACCACGTGTGCAGTTTTTAGAAAATAAGGAAATGCTCAGGTTGGTCATATATATTTTCTCCATTTATTCTTCATTTGTCCAGACTCTCAAAAAAAAAAAAAAACTCTTCATTTGTCCCTCGGCATTATTTGTTTTCTTGTTATTTTTTTTCCCTCTTATTAGACTCTTAATTCTTGCTACATGGTTATGTTTTCTTGTCTATGACTGACAAAATCAATGTGTGTTAATCAAATTTTCTCATTGAATGATTGATTCATTTCGCAACTGAGCAATCAATGTGTTAATCAATTGTTTCTCAACCAAAGAAAAAAAAAAATGTTTTAATCAATTTTTCTTATTAGACTCTTAATTTTTCTCATTGCTACTTAACGAAATTATTTTTTAAAATCAAATAAGTAACAAAAAAAGGCCGTCATCTAATGCTAGTCAGTGCTAAGGATTATGTAGATAAATAAATACATTTGCACCCAAAAAAAGAAAAAAGAAAAATAAATACTTTTTTTTTTTTTTGCTGAATGATAAATAAATACATATGTGAATGGTTATGTAGAAACATCATCCATATGTACATGCATTAAATAGATATATGCTTTTAGTGTATGTACTTATATTCTTTACAGGCTCCTCAGTGCCATAAAGGTGGTTACGTTGCTTTAAATTTTACAAAAAGCTTATGATATTTTTTACCGGTTAATTTAACTAAAGTCCTTAAGGTTTTTTTTTTTTTTTTTTTTTTTGTGAGAACGATAAGATTCAATCATTCATTGATATGTAGAAAATCCCGGTAAAAGGCATCCACCGTAGGTGGTGGTGTATCTTCTAACCAATATATATCATCAATAATATTCCTAACATCTTTAGCTAATGAATGAGCCACCGTATTTCCTCCTCTTTTCACCCAGCTGATGGAAACAACTTGCAATCCGCTAATATAGCAATGAATATCCTCATAAATATGGCCTAGCAGAGAATTGTTAGCTGTTGAAGCCAAAATTGCTCTCATCACATTCAGACTATCCCCTTCGATGACTAGCTCAGAAAAACCAGCTTCAATGGAGAATTCTATAGCCTTTTGGCATGCTTCTGCTTCCTCACTACTGTTCACATAGGGTCCCTTAGCTGACATTCCAGCCATCGCCTCGCCCGTTGTTATACACGTCTAGCAGTGGAGGCTACCATACATTTCTACTTGGCACCGTGCCTATAATTACAAGACTTTCTTGGGCCTTCTTATACTCCTCAAGGTACTCTCAACTCTTTTATTCAGCCAACGTGGATCCTTCAATTGTCCTCCGTGCACCACAACATTTCTCTGGTTTCATACCATCAGGTCCAGGTGCCTTTATTGGTCCCATTTGGAACAACGCTGCCTTGATCTCATCAGCAGTAAAATCGTTGAACAATATCTGTTGCATGTCTGGGTCATCTTGTGCGACACTGTGTTGAGGCATTCATCAATATGAGAACATGTACATGTATTGAACAAGCTATCAAAATAATTAGTTGCCACCTCAGCTATATCTTCCTTGTCTTGCACCCAATTGCCATCAATATTTTTAATTACCTGTATGTGATTTCTCCTCCTTTGTTGTGATGCTTTAGAGTGAAAAAGTTGTGTATTTTTATTCCCACACTTCAGCTAAGAAATTCTAGATCTTTGAGCCCAATAAATCTCTTGTTTCATCAAATGGTCATCCAAGGTCTTGCTCACCCCTAAGAATTCTACTCTCGACTCCTCAGTAGTCTCCTCGGTATACAACACCTCCAATCTTCTTTGAAGCCACTTAATCTCTTTAGTATTTGGATTGGCTTTAGAAAATCCCCAGGTCCTCATAGTATTTTCTGTTTTATGACCTCAAACCTGTGCCCACCATTTTCTCTAGCATCCCATGTTTTTTTAACCACCTCCTCACAATCCTCCCATAATAGCCAAGCTTCTTCAAATTTGAATCCTCTCCGACCCTATAATCTATCCTTCCCATATTGGTCTGTTTGAAGAACAATAGGAAGATGATCTAAAGCATGGGGAGATAAGTGACTTTATAATATATTTTCAACCAAAAAAAAAAATTAACTTTATTATAAAGTTCTTAAAACCCTATTCACATTCATAAATGGATCAGATTTAATTAGGTCGTTAAGATCTAAAAAATATTAATTATTACCATTTTGCGCTACAAAAAAATGTATTTTCAGTGACGAAACCCATGTCGTCACTGTAGCCCTATCACTAAAAGTCCTGGTGACGAAAAATTTCGTCACTAACAGTCCAATTTGATTATTTATTATTATTTTTTAAAAAAAACTTTTAGTGACGAAAACGTTTCGTCACTAAATGTTTTCCTCACTAAAAACACTATTTTGTGACAAAAATATTTCGTCACTAAAACTATGTTCGGGTACATATAGTGACGAAAAAATTCATCACTAAAACTATTTTTAAGAAAATCCAGGCACATATAGTGACGAAAATTTTTGTCGCTAAAACCATTTCTTACAAAATTTTGCTATATTTAGTGAAATTTTCGTCACTAAAACAATTTTTTGTTGCTATATTTGTGACGAAAAAATTCGTCACTAAAACTTATTTTCTGTTTTTATTTTTTTCATGGCTTTGATATTAACCTGTAACTTGTCATTACATTATTAAAACCTCACATTTGAATAACACATTTATTTCAACAACACATTTATAAAAAAAGATCCTTACATTCCACAAGTAAAAAATAAAACAAGTATCCAATTCAAACTCCTTCCATACATAATTGTTTGCAATACATATAATAACTCTACCTAAACCCTATTTTAGAACTAATGGAAGATGTCCTCATATGTCTTCAAGTAATACCAAAAGTAAATCCCCTAAAAGCCACCAATAAGAAATCTGTACAAATATAAAAACAATGCTTCGTTAAAATCGTAAAGTAAAAACATTAACTATGTTATAAGAAACATTTCTAACAATGCATTAAGAGTAACCACACCAATAAATTAAAATCACAACTCCTAATGTATAAGTTGTAGAAAGCAAATAAAACACTAACCAAAAAGTGTTTTAACTTGAAGTTGAACCACCCCCATAAGTAAGAGCGTCATCATAACCCTTGCTCCTCAAAAAATTAAGAATATTCTTTTGGACCTCATCTTGCTTAGCTCGCGCCTCTTTGCTCCTTAGCTCGCTCCTCTTCGTCCCTAGCTCTTTCCTCTTTGAGCTCAATTATCTCACTTTCTAACCGATGAATATACTCTACCGATGAATTAGAGGAGGCGGTGGTTACTAGAGAAGAGGAAGGTCTCATGCCAAGTCCTTTTACAATACCGGACTTCTTCTTAAACACCAAGTTTGAGATCTCCTCTTGTGTAAGGGGAATTGCATTAGGATCTTGACAATGATCCGCTTGCACTTTGAGAATATTTTCCTATCATTTGAAAAAGAGAAAGAAATAAACAATCACAACATTAATACTACATATGTTATAGCTTTACAAACATGATAGGGATGGAATGATACACATACATATGTCGCTTCATCCTTAGGGTGTATCCACATATTTGTATTTGGATTGAAATGAACATCTTTGAAGATTTTTGCCAATTCAAGAACTTGACCATCATTATTATTTGTCTGATTAATTAACATTCAAGTGTTAGATAGATATACTTAATTAATCATAACATGCAATATACTAAGGTTTAAGAAAATGAAAAAATATGCACCTCCTCATCAACCCTAACAGCAAGTGCATTTGTCCTACATCTATGTTTGCCTTTAGTTTTATTCCTATTTTCAGAGTTCTTTCTTGATTTTTTCTAATAAACAACATTCATGATATTTATTAGATCATGAATAAAACAATATACATTTACTTCATCTAAATATTAATCTAATCAGTTGACAACATAATATAGTAAACATTGGATAATAATAATATATGCATAAATAATTTACCAGCCAATCCTCATTGGTCCATCTCCCATCAATGAGTTCAGTCCACTGCTTCTCCGTGGCATTCATTTGCGGGTGGCTTCTTGCATAGTCAACACCATGAGATTGTTTGAGCTTTTTATAAGCCCGATGCAACTTGTGGGAGTTGGAACTCAATAATCTTCCACATTTTGTATTTAATGTTTTCGTTACCAAGTTGGAATCTCCTTCTAGCTCAAACTGATCCTGTAGAATGAAGTGTATATGTATTATAAAAATATTATTATATGAATTAGACGAGTTAGACGTTATCAATGTAAATTTACCGCGATATTTTGAAGCACCACATCTCTAGTAGCAGAATCAACATTTTTCCAATTTTTCACATTGTAACTGGACAAATTACTTCGCACTTGTACGCCAATGTGATTGACAAGCTTGCACACATTCTTCCCAACAGGAGCATCATACTCTGCAGCTATACGTACTGGCAGCTTACCACTTTTTTCAACAAGTGCCCGTACTGCTATACCACGTGTTGCTCCACGAGTAGTTCTGCTAACAGATCCTATTTAAACATTATTAATGTTAAAAAATTATACATTCCATGTACATTATAGCTAAATTAAGTGAAGTATAATCTCAATAGTAAAAACATGGTGTAGTTGTAATTAAGTATCTTCTATGTAATTATTAGTCATGCTAATTAATGCGCCGGTAGTCTGCGCCTCCGCACTAGAAGAACTTTAGGCGGGAGGATTTGCTTCAGGAGGTGTTTCCGTAGATTGGACCGTAGATCGGACCACTGGGATAGATGACTCACCTCGCGAGCGTGTAAGTCGTCCTGGTGCCATCTGTAAGTAACATACATATAATGGAACAACAAAGTCATTACAAGTAATGGAACAATAAAGTTATTATCATCTATTGTACCCTATGAAACATCTATTATACCTTATGGATTACAGAATTAGATGACTCATCATCATTGTCATCGTCACCAATAGGTGGTACATAATCATCATCTACCACAACACTAGCTCTACTTCTTTTCCCTTTTGCACAATTGGACTAAGTAGAATCTTTTAGAGAAGTTGAGATGTGCTTCAATCCCAAAGCATCAATTATCTCTTGGTTTTGCCTCATTCTATCCAATCTTGCCATCTCATACCTCGGTATATTATGAGTGTATTTGGCCTTTTTGGGCATTTTTTGAAACTATGTATTGACATGAAAGATAAGTACAATTGCTACTAACTTAAAATCAACCAATCCACAATTGCAAAATTTGAACACAATTGCTACTAACTCAACACAACAGATGACCACATCAATATCCATATCAAGTTCAAGATAAGTACAAAACATCTCAATAACAATTACTACTAACTTTACATATCATAGTCTACATCATTATCCATATCAAGCAATTCACAAGTGCTAAATTTGAACACAATTACTACTAACTCAACATAACAAATGACCACATCAATATCCATATCAAATTCAAAATAAGTACAAAACAATTGCTACGTAGACAAGCATAAAACTTTAAGACAAGAAAATAACATTTAAGACAATTGTTATGAACTCTACATATCATAATCCATATCAAGATCAACATTAGGTATGTCATGCTCTTCATTTTGATTAGCGTCTTTTGAAGTTCCACCTTCAGGAACAACCTCTGTTTCAACATCACCCGTACAATACTCAATAATATTGTCTTCAACATTGATAGGAACAACATCAACAATTGCTTCTTATTGGAATGCGTCACTATCTTCTATATTATCATTGGATTCTCCGCCCCCGACTTCCGAGACATCAAACACTCCCCTATGTTAAAAGCATTGCAAAATTTTCCAAGGGTCATGCAATTTGGTATCTTGAACGTAGAAAACTTGTTTCGCTTGACTAGGAAGTATAAAAGGGTCATTTTAATACCATCGACTTGTAACATCAATGCTCGTGCAATGTGCATTGGTTCTTATCCTTCTCCTTCGACAATTGGTACCAGTATTGTACCATTCACACTGGAACAAAACAACTTTATGGCGAAACATATACTCTAATTCCTAAATTTTGCACACATGACCATAGAAGTCATGCATTTCTCCCTCATGGTCCACTTCGGTGCATACACCACTCTTTTGGGTTACACGACAATTGTCTAGGTCCTTTGTATGGAACTTTACACCATTGACCATACAAACTGTGTACTCCTTCACATGCGGCTTAGGACCATTTGTTAATGACCATAACTGTTTAGTAGCTTCTGATGACTTGTTAACTTTCAATCTATTCATCTATAATGACATACAATAAGTGATATTAATTAGTAATAAGCAATAAGCAATAACTGTTTAGTAGCTTCTGATGACTCATTAAATTTCAAATGTCTTTGACATTCTCTGAACCACTTGGGAAACACTTGTCGTTGGATTTGAGTTATGGCTTTTCTAGTAGGATTATGCAATGTGCTTTTGTATTCGTTGTTAAAAATAAGGTGATTTATTTTCAGCTAAGCATTGTAGATAATATTCAAAACTTGATTAAACAATATATGCATATGAAATCATATACTTTAAATAAGGCTCTAGCTCAGGACTATTGTACAACAAGTACCAATGAGTAGTATCAAGCAATGCACGAGACAAGTCGCCATCATTCCGCCTACCACCTGTAGGTCGGGCAGTCTGTGAAAAAACTATCAGTCCTTCGGTAGATTCACCAAAATCGTCATTTCTTTCTCTTCGGTTATGCACAGTTTCGATCCCATCAATATACAAAGACTAGTTGTTAATACATTCTTTAAGAATGTAAGCCTCTGCAATTGAACCTTCTGATCGAGCTCGATTGGAAACGTATCTTTTCAATTTTTTAAGGTAGCTACAAGGAAAAAATACGCATAGAATGTGATTTTATACCACGTGGGAAAGATGCAATTGATGAATGCATCAAAAGATTTAATTACCTTTCAATTGGATACATCCACCAATATTGTACCGGGCCTCCTAGAATCGCTTCTCGAGGCAAGTGAACAGCAAGGTGGACCACAACATCAAAGAATGCTGGAGAAAAGAACCTTTCAAGCTTGCATAGTATAAGAACTATACGTTCTTCTAGTTTCTCCAATTCACTCTGCTTTAGGGTCCTTGAGCATAAGTCTTGGAAGAAGTTGCCTAACTCAAACAATACAATACTAATATCTTTATCTGCAAACCCTTACAACCCAATTGGAAGAATTCATTGTCGTAGCACATGATAGTCATGGCTTTTCAAACCAGATAATCTACCATTTTGTGCGTTCATTGACCTTGATATGTTGGCTGCATAGCCATCCGGATATTTGACTGATTTCAAAAAATCAAAAAAACCATCCCTTTCATTGGGGCTTAATGAAAAGAAAGCCCAAGGCTTGTCATATGATCCATTAGGACGTTGTTTCAAATGCAACGTGTGCCTAAAGTTCATATTTTGCAAGTCTATCTGTGCTTTGTCAGTATCCTTGTTTTTCCCCTCGATGCCCAACAAAGTACTGTAAGTACTCTCACTAATGTTTTTCTCCACATGCATGACATCAATGTTGTGCTTAAGCTTCTTATTCTTCTAGTATGGAGGCTTGTACAAAATACTTACCTTTGACCAATTTGGCTCCCCAATGAGTTGTCTCTTCTTGTTACTTGGATGCTTTCCTAAAATTATATTTGGCATTCTATCTAGCTGCTCTTGTATCTTTCCTAGTTGTAACTCTAAAGATCTCTTCCATTTCTCCGATAAACCATTATGCAACCGGCTATATCTCCAATGATGTTCCGTAGGCAAATAAGCTCGATGGTTAATGAATCCAATTTTACTTTCCAAAACTTCTGAATATGGTTCATCGTTGTAAGTGTAACAAGAATGATAACCCTTTGTCCTCAACCCAAACACGTTACCAAATCCAGGATAGTCATGTATGGTCCACAACAAAGTTGCACGCATCTGAAAATGCTCTTTACTATAAGCATCATAAGTTTCTACACCTTCTTCCCACAACTCCTTCAACTCATCAACCAATGGTTTCAAGTAAATATCAATTTCATTTCCCGGTTGATAGGGACCAGGAATAAGCAATGACAACATAAAATATGGCTCCTTCATAACCAGCCAAGGCGGTAGGTTATAGGGGATAAGTATGACAGGCCACATAATATAGTTATTGGTCATATTCCCAAAAGGGTTAAATCCATTTGTAGCCAAACCCAACCTTACATTGCGAGGTTCGAGGGCAAAATCAGGATGTT
Organism: Quercus tomentella; assembly: GCA_028535165.1. Taxonomy (NCBI): domain Eukaryota; kingdom Viridiplantae; phylum Streptophyta; class Magnoliopsida; order Fagales; family Fagaceae; genus Quercus; species Quercus tomentella. The sequence continues at coordinate 43,336,738 of JAPQVY010000012.1, read as the reverse complement.
GCAAATCAAACTCCTTCCACTCCTCACTATCAGCCGGATGCCTCATTATCCCATCATCCACACGTTTGTCTATATACCATCTCATGTCCTTAGCTCTTTGGCCTGACATGTACAATCTCCTCAGTCTCGGTGTCAACAGGAAGTAATGCAATACTTTATGAGGAATTTTCTTACATTGGGCACATCTATCCTTGTACCTAGGCGCCTCACACACCGGACATTTATCAAGGTTTTCATTTTCCTTCCAAAATAGTGCACAATTATTTTTGCATGCATCTATATGCTCGTATGACATGCCCAAGTCACGTAATATCTTCTTTGCTTCATATGTTGACCTTGGAACCAAGTTACCTTTCGGTAAAACCTTTGTCAACAATTCAAACATCATATTAAATCCCTTATTACTCAAGTTGGTCATTACCTTTACATTCAACATCTCAATAACAAACTTCAAGATACTATAATCAGTGCAACCCAGATACAACTCACGCTTTGCATCTTCCTTATGTTTGTCAAAATGACGCACCTCATCTTCGGTTGCATTTCTTGGTTCCCCTCTAATTCGGTCACCTACCAAGGCATCGATACCATCTATATGATCACCATCCAACATTTCATTATCATGAATATTCTCATTCAATACACGAGATTCTCCATGATTATACCAGTTAATGTAAGATTGCATAATCCCACGATGAAGCAAATGAATACGCACAGTATCAGGAGATTGTCGATAGCAATTCACACAATGAATATACAGGCACGAAATATTACCACTCGAGTCCACAACCGCTCTTGAAAAATTAATAAATGCATTGACCCCTTCAATATATGGATGGCTTAATCTACCATTGGGTATCTTACCTATTGTCATCCAACTTTTATTCATGTTTGACTACAATTACAAGACGAATGCTACTTTAGTAAAATAAGGACAACTCATGCATAATGTATTCTAACATCTAAGTCTATAAGCTTCTTAGATAAAGTTCTATCTCATTCATGAATGCATAAGTCTATATTAATACTTAAACAAATATACATTTCACACACAAATATATACTCCCAATATGAATTTAAACCACCATATAACACCATGCAAGCCACCCGCTTGCTTCAACACAACAACCCACCACAAAACCAATCACAAACATCACAACTATAATGCTTACAAGTATTGAAATCAAATAAAGGAACAAAATTGCTACTAATCAACAAGTTTAATTCACATTTGCAAGAAATTAAAAACACTCCCAATATGAACTTAAACCACCTTATAACACCATGCAAGCCACCCGCTTGCTCCAACACAACAACCCACCACAAAACCAATCACAAACATCACAACTATAATGCTTACAAGTATTGAAATCAAATAAAGGAACACAATTGCTACTAATCAACAAGTTTCATTCACATTTGCAAGAAATTAAAAACACTCCCAATATGAACTTAAACCACCTTATAACACCATGCAAGCCACCCGCTTGCTCCAACATAACAACCCACCACAAAACCAATCACAAACATCACAACTATAATGCTTATAAGTATTAAAATCAAATAAAGGAACACAATTGCTACTAATCAACAAGTTTCATTCACATTTGTAAGAAATAAAAAACACTCCCAATATGAACTTAAACCACCTTATAACACCATGCAAGCCACCCGCTTGCTCCAACACAACAACCCACCACAAAACCAATCACAAACATCACAACTATAATGCTTACAAGTATTGAAATCAAATAAAGGAACACAATTGCTACTAATCAACAAGTTTCATTCACATTTGCAAGAAATTAAAAACACTCCCAATATGAACTTAAACCACCTTATAACACCATGCAAGCCACCCGCTTGCTCCAACATAACAACCCACCACAAAACCAATCACAAACATCATAACTATAATGCTTATAAGTATTAAAATCAAATAAAGGAACACAATTGCTACTAATCAACAAGTTTCATTCACATTTGCAAGAAATAAAAAACACTCCCAATATGAACTTAAACCACCTTATAACACCATGCAAGCCACCCGCTTGCTCCAACATAACAACCCACCACAAAACCAATCACAAACATCACAACTATAATGCTTATAAGTATTAAAATCAAATAAAGGAACACAATTGCTACTAATCAACAAGTTTCATTCACATTTGCAAGAAATAAAAAATACTCCCAATATGAACTTAAACCACCTTATAACACCATGCAAGCCACCCGCTTGCTCCAACACAACAACCCACCACAAAACCAATTTCCAACATCACATGTATATATAGAATTTTATAAGTTTTTAACTAGAATTTACTTGCTTTGCTCAAACTAAGTTTACAACTTTCAGAAAAAATCCAAAGTTAACTTGTGTTCTTCACCTTGTTTCTCACAATTTCTTCAGCCACAAAAGAGAAAGAGAGCTGGAGATAAAAGAAATATAACTTTTAGTGAACAATTAAGTAGACCCAAATTTAAAATACATATTCTTTATTCTTTTTCCCGTTTCTAAATAGTGGTATAGCTTAGAATTTAATATTGAAAAGATTGAAACCCCACTTCGTGGTATCAAGTCCCCACATTTCCCTTCGTTCATATTGCTAGTAAATAGACCCAATCATACCTCAAAAATATTCCTAATGTTTAATTAGTCAACATAAAACATGGAGTTAATTGCCAAGGGCCCACACCCGACATTTGATAAGCCTCCCAATGATCTAATGGCTACAGTCATTAACACATTCTATGTATCAATAGGATTTCACCTGCATGCAACACATAGAACAGTGAAGCTTTACCTCTTGATGGAGACAATGCAAGAATTTCAATAAAAAGATGACTCTCAATCTAGAATAACATAGATTCACATAATAAATAATAAGTAGATAATTGATAAGTACAAATATAAGAAACTTTCTTCACAACCATTACACAGTAAATATCAAATACCCAAACTAAACAAAAATGCATATACCCATTACTGTATCAAACAAAAAAAATACCCAAAGGAACTAGAATTATTAAACAAAAAAATTAACATCAAGCATTTAGAATCATTAAACAAAAATACCCAAAGGAACTAGAATCATTAAACAAAAATTAACAAAAAAATTAACTCATATGTGCATGTTAACAGGCAACCGATACAAAATTTGAGAAATTCATATTAACATACAAAGCTCATACAAAGCTCACATCAAGTTATATTGAACAATTTAATCAGCAAAAACACCTCTAGCTTAGTAGGTTGTAATTGCAAACAAAACCAAGAACATAGTTACAAATTACCATTCTTCACTTGTAATTCATATGCCTCAAAAGCAACTATTATTGTCAAAAAACAAAGACAATTTGCCAAACTAAATTCACAGAATACTCACTAATATCCATCTCTAAGACCTCCAAATTCATAGAATACTCACTAATTCCCAACTGTGTCCCAGCAGTAGAAACGGATTTTCCCATAGTTAGTGAAAAAGTTGTTGTATGTAAAAATGAATTCAAACGTCAACAATGAATCAAAACTTAACAAAGAAACCAAAACCCACAAACAAATCACTTTCAACAATTCTTCTCTTTACAGAAACTTGAGATAAAAGTCGCGATGGAACTCTCTCATGAATTGCCTTCAGCATAGCACTCAAGATCTAAACTCAGCTTCAGAAATCATAAAAACACTACCAATTATAATTCAGCAAAATCACTCTGAAATGAATCCCTGCATACACAACTTCTATGTCAGCAGCCTAGAACAGTCTACGACATTGTCACTGCCAATCAATCACATTTACCAAGAAATACAATTTTGTAAAAAGTCCAATCAAAACCAATTCATACAATTAAAAACTTGGATTCCACCACACTATCTAAGCAATACATCACCAGAAAAATAAAACACAACCGCAGTTCTACTCCTTGCATGCAACAACCCAAAAACATTCAAACCAATTACAATTTACATAGAGACAAAAAGCTCATATCACAAAGATATATTTATAAGTATCAAATTACCACTTTGAGCTCCATCAACCCATCAAATGGCTGGTAACTAGCAATTCCACCAATACTCAGCTCTTCACCAAATATAGCATTCTTCGCAAGCCATTCTCCAACCAAGTCCAATGATAACTATAAACCACCAAAACATTAAGAAAATAATAATAATAATAATAAAAGCTTGTGATCTCATACATCAAACTTAAGGTAAAAAAAAAATACCAATGAATAGATTGAAGCGTCACCGGAAGGACTGAAGCATCGTCGGAAGCGTCGCAGATAGTGAGAACCGTCGCGAGCTGATGCTAGGTTTTGACGACGGTGAATAGATCGAACCGTCGCGAGCTAAAGCGAGTGAACCATCGCGAGCTGATGCGAGCGAAGTGGATCGGTGACGGTGAGGCCGGAAGCATCGCAGATAGTGTGAACCATCGCGAGCTGATGCTGGGTTTTGGCGATGGTAAGCAGTGCGAAGGGTTGCTGGAAGTCGAATGGTCGCAGGTTCGAAGGAAGGCGATGGGGACGGCGATTTGGAGTGGGATTTGGAACGGCGACGGTTTATTTGCAATGGCGAGCTGAAGCATCGCCGTTGAGTTTAATCAGCGACGGCTGAGCTCAACGGCGACGGTGGTTGGAGTCGTCGGCGACAGAACCATCACGAGCAAAAGAACTGAAGCATATCAAAAACGCTGAAGAACTGAGCTCAACGGTGTTTTTTTTTTTTTTTTTTTTTTTTTTTTTGGGACCAAAATGGCTCTTTGTTTTGTGGCTTTTTGTTTTTTTTTTTTGGGTGTGCTGGGTATTGAAATTAGGCTTATAAGTCTTTAGTGACGAATTCCAGTTTCGTCACTAAAGACCGGGCTTTGTTAAGATTTTTAGAGACGAAATTCATATTTCGTCACTAAATCATACTTTTAGTGACAAAATATGAATTTCGTCTCTAAAAACATATAAGTGCAAACCTATTATTATTTTTAGTGACGAATATTTTTCTTCGCTAATTCTTCCTTATAGTGACGAAAAGATTTTCATCACTAATACTATCCAACATCTATATATTTCGTCACTATAGATTAATTAAACTCGCGCCAAAGTTTCCCTCCACTGGCCTATTTTTCAGATCACAATAGCGATGAAATTTATTTTTCGTCACTAAATATTATAATTTTTCATTATTAGTGACGAAATTCATATTTTGTCACTAAAGCTGTATTTTTAGCGATGAAAAATATTTCCTCACTAATTTTTGTCACTAAAAATACATTTTGTTGTAGTGTTGACTTCTATTTAAATTATTAATGATGTGAAAAAATCCAATCTATTCATTTCATATTTGATGAATAAAATTTTAAGAACTCTATAATTTAGAGGATCTTAATCCAATTTAACAACATTTTTCATAATTATTAAGGAGATAATTTGTTATTGGTGTTTAGTAAAAGTGATGCCATAATTTGTGATTAGTACTGTCTCATAAAAATTATATCAATAATCACTTGTAAAAGTGAAGTTGCACTAATATATTTTTTCTACTTGTGATTGTTCATTAATCTAACTAGTGACATATTTTGTCTACTTGTGACCAAAGATAATTTATATATATATATATATATATATAAAAGATAGAAATTCTATTCTAACATAATCTAAGTGTATATGTGTGAAGCTCCCTTCTGGAGACTTGAACTCTGACCCTTATCCCCCATACCTCACAAGCACTTATACTTGTGGAGTGACCATTATGCTAAATGTGCACGGTGATCCAAAGGTAATTTATTTAACTCCCACTAAAACAAATTTCTATTAATACTTTTTTTTCCTGAAGTATTAAGTAAGTTTCCCAAAAGTAAAATTGTTAAATCCTACATAATACCTATCGTGTCATAAAAGGATATTATTAAATAAAGGATATATTGACAAAACGTAAATAAAAATAAAACTTAATTAGTACTTATATATCTCACATAAGGAAAATTATTAGGTACTCCTGGAGTACCATAAATGCGTAATTCCTCCTCTCACATGAATGGTAGGTCCCAAACTGAATTTAATTAGTAAGACCTACCATTCATGTGAGAAGAGAGAGTACGCATTTATGGTACTCCGGAAATACGCAATAATTTCTCCTCACATAAACCACACTACCATTAAGTTCCCATCACATTACTTATAAGAACAAAAAAGAAGAATGACAAGATATTTAACTATAAGGCTAAAACACTACCGCACACCTTTGGTGCGATGATTATTCCATAAGTATAAGTGTTTGTGAGGTGTTGGGGGTAAGGGTCAAGATTCAAGTTTCTAGGAGAGAGTTTCATACACACATATACTTAGATTAGGGTAGAGTAGAATTTTTATCTTATATAAAATAAATAAATAAAAAACCATGAGGCTAAAACCTCCATGAACTCTGCATTCTCCAGCATAGCCTGCAAGGTCTCAGGTAAGAGGCAAGATTCAAAATCCATGCTTCCTTCTTCTGCCCCAGAAAACACTGTTAAACTCCCATCAAACTTGTTGCTAGGACCAGTCCGCACTGCAATAGGCCTTCCCCAACTGCAGCCATTACCGTACACATTAAACCGTGGTGAGCTCACTGTAATAAATTTATTATTACTTGTTAACCCAAGGCGTTTAAGTGTCTTTGGCGCTTTCACCCAATGATCTACATACTTCCTCACTTCTTCAGTTGTTTGAGAAGCAACCTCCTTATTAATTTGCAAAGCCGCCCAGCCTAGTCCGTGTTTGAGAAGATTACCTGCTCTAGTTGTTACATTCCCAATCAAAAGCATTCCCAAAGTACTTTTCTGGTAATGGTGGTTGAATTCTTTGCCTTGTTCCCATAACTAGCTGACAATGAACCTTCTGATTAGCATTGGAACATCGGCTACGAACCACAGCTCGCCAAAGATGAACCGAAACAGCTTGAAGGGACGAGATGTTGTTATTGTGCTCATTTCAGCATTGCCTTTTGCTTTGAGTTGTGTGATTTTCTCCTTTGAAAAATGAAAAAACTTTTTGTTTGAGCGATGGAGGAATGAACCTCTCATCAGGGACTTCATTGTGATGAAAAGGAATATGAATGGGAAAATCGATAATTCCATCAAAAAAATAACGTTGGAAAATTGGAGCAGATTACGGTAGGAGAAGTGTTGAAGAAATGCCAGAATGAAGTGCCATCTACCACGCAGTGATTCATAGTGCAAGCGATGAAAATACCATCAACGAGCTCAGTTACTTGCACAGCCAACAATGGCTTGGGAATGCCTTGGTAGTTCAATAGGCCATTCATCAAAAAGAAGGAATATACAATGTCAGGAACATAGGTGGGGTCAAGGATATCTGCCACTGTGATATCATCAGCCACAGCATGGACAAACTGAGCTCCATGGTTATTACAATCAAGAAAGAAAGAGCTGGTCTTGTCTTTGTCATTTTCAACCTTAACAAGACTACCAGCAAGAGGGTAGAATATCTCTAATGTGCGAGACAATGAGGTTTTTAGGTGATCAATCACACTACCACCTCTTAGTTCTTTTTCTTGTGAAGGTGTGCGTTTGAGGAAGAAGAGGCCCTTTTGACTAAAATCATCTAAGAGCATCTGGAGATCCCATGGAGTTAACTCAATCCTTTGAGTTTTCTTGTTAGGACTCGCTGTTGGCTGGATGGTACTTGTGGATATGGAGCGAATTTGTGTCATTATCTTTTCTTCAAAAACTAGTAATACTACTAGACGAGAGCAAAGAAACTAGCTATAAAAGGAGCTCCGCATGAGAACAGTGTTAACAAAGAGAGTTCATTGAAGAAGAAAAGTCCAACGACATACCGTTATAGCACGCGTGTGATAAATAATTCAAACGGCAGCGTATTGAGCCTGGGCACGTGTGTTGAATTAAATCAAATGGTGCATTTTGTTCACTGATTCTTATCTCCCAAAATCTGTTACAGGGTCATGAGGACGCGGGAAATTCTGTTAAATTGTGAGTTTCTGTTAGAAGATTGTGGGAGGACAAGGAAAGGATCCAAAACTACTGCAGATAAAGTAATTAAAGAAATCACCGAGGAAGCAAACCTCGGAAAACATCAATAGAATGTTCTTGGAAAGATTCTAATGACCTTATCCAAAAGCAGAAAGACTACCATGGATAAGGGTTCCTAGGACACCAACTTACCTCGGAAAGTCAATAATTAGAAGTAAGGGATGCACAGTGCAAACCAAAGGTGAAAAAGGGTTGTTTGGCACTGAGCAAAGAAGAAAGGAAAGAGGAATGACAAAGTAGTCATCCCCTCCACATTAAATGCACTGCAATTACTTAGCTAACCACATTAATGGGGAATTGAATTATGAATAGTGTCCACACAACTCATACCTTAGTGTAAAAACCATCTAGCAAGGCCCTAATGGGACAAATATCAGGGAAGTCTGATCCTAACCTTCCAAATATAGAGATCAAATGCATTTTAACTGACTATATAAAGCCAAGAAGCACCTGGGCTAAAGGGATTTTTCTTTTGGGGAGTTAAGGACAAAAGTTATTTGTAACCACTTCCTCAGACTAAACCCGAGTACACCAACTTTGTCATTTCAAGGCTGTTCTTAATTGAATATACTTTGATTTTGTATAGAATTAATTCTACTTATGTTATCTTTCTTATAATGGGTATATATAAGGTTGACTATGCATCCCACTTCTTAAAAATTAATTGTGTCAATAAAAGTATCAAGTAAAAACCTGTCAACTTCAATGTTCAACTTTTTGCCCGCCACAAAGATATTTATCATTGTGATCTAGGTATTTTCTGTAATTATACACAAATATTAATCAAGCAAAGTAATCAATCACAGAATTATATTTTTCTCTCAAAGCTTATCTTCTTCTTCCTATTCTCTCTCTCTCTCTCTCTCTCTCTCTCTCTCTCTCTCTCTCTCTCTCTCTCTCTCTCTCTCTCTCTCTCTCTCTCTCTCTCTCTCTCTCTCTCTCTCTCTCTCTCTCTTCTCTCTCGCAGTTTCCGTGATACTCAATAGCTTTGCTTTAATTTGCTTTGCTCAATATGTGAATCTCAATATTCTCAGATATTGTTTACAATTGGGCAAAAATAGCCAAATACCATTAATTTTCGAAATTATTAATGTTTTATCACTGTTTGAGAAATATTCAACAATGTACCACTTTTTTTAAAATCGAGTTTGTGAAACTCGATTTTGACATGGAACTCGAGTCTACAAAAATCGAGTACCTTGAAAAGTCCACTTGGAACTCGAGTTTATGAAACTCGAGTTCCTTGTGATATTACTTTTTGCCTCCGTTTCAACACTTTCACTACCTATTGACAGTCACTGATGCATGACTAACACATGCTTCATGATGAGGTTGAAAATTGAAATCCCTCACAATTAAAGTCATTACCTAATTTCTCAGCACAAAAAAAAAAAAAAAAAAAAAAAAAAAAAAAAGGTCATCACCTAATTAATACTACATATAGACATATAGTTGAATACTTTTGTTTTATTTTATTTATTACATCAACTTCACCCAATTAAACCACCAACAAACTGACTGTCAGAGGCAATAAGTATTATACTACAAGGAACTCGAGTTTCATAAACTCGAGTTCCATGTAGATTTTTCAAGGTACTCGATTTTTGTAAACTTGAGTTCCATGTCAAAATCGAGTTTTACAAACTCGATTTTAAAACAAGTGGTACATTACTGAATATTTCTCAAACAGTGATAAAATATTAATAATTTCAAAAATTAATGATATTTGGTCATTTTGGCCCTACAATTGTTTGCAAACAGTAGGTAACCTGTTCGGTGCTCAAGGCAAGGAAATGCAAATATTTGATGCCAAAACATCAATGTCAAAGTTTTGTAGCCCAACATGCCATTACTAAAAGTCTACTGTCTAGCACACGTAAACATTGAAATCTTTACTTTCGATATTAATTAGCTCACGTTATCATAATGTCTACCACCACGTACAGATAATTCCCACCGCCAGAGATATCATCATCGTGAGTTGGGTACCTCATCTCCTTTATCACTACTGTAATGGATAGATATCTCGGGAAGAGGATCCATAGATTGTTCTCTCGGGCAGAGGAACCACGACGTCAATAACGAAAAAAATAATAAATAAAAACAATAGAACATAAAAGAACATAGGAGATAGCACCGGCGCTGGTGGTAGGAGAAAACTAAAAATACGAAAAGGACACAAAGCGGTAGGAAAGAAATAAATATACGAAAGGGACACAAAAATGAAATAAGAGAGATGAGTATACAATTAAAGGTGAAATAGTAAATTAAGAGGTTTAAGTAAAATCACTCCTATTTTCTCTCAAATTTCGGGAGGTTTGTTTTTGGTGACCTCGGGACAAAAACTCCTAAACCACACTAAAAATCCTCCAATTTTTCTTTTCTTACCAAATAATCTCTATTGAGATACAATTCTTCTTGATGATGCCAAGATCGTCAGTCGAGATGATCGTCCAGTAGGATTGTTGGCCAAGATCATCCAAAAGCCTTGCAAGAACAAATAAAAAGAGGGAATACCAGTGTGGTGCCTACCACTGAGCCTCTGATGATCAAGTCAGATAACTAAGAGAGGAAAGAGAGTTTTGACACTAGAATATTAGAGTTTCTGTATTAGAATTATGTACCTCTTTAGGTACTTAGATGCTTGTATATATACCTGCTTCCTTTTCCTAGCCGTTAGGGGTGCTCTAATGGTGGCTTAAATGTGGTGTTTGTAATGCTTCCTGGTAGTGTAAATGAGAGGATCTTCATCTCTCCAACGGTAAGAAGACTTATTGCAGTACTGTAATGTATTGCCATTATTTATGAGCTTGTGGCCCTTCCTCCGTCCAATGGATTTAGGAAATGATGGATTGGGGTGGTTCCTTCATCCATTGGCTCCTCTCTTGGACAGGGAGGTTGCCCGAGGGAATTGTGATCGACTATCAGCTACCCCCTATTCCAAGGTTGTTCAATTTGGGGACGGCCATGGGAATATGATGAGCCCTTTTGTTTTTGGTAGTTATGGAGCTTGGGGTTTTGCCTCTCCGCAGTTATTATTCAATGGCGATGTGGCATGTGTCGTGGCCACGTGTCGTGCCAGGATCGGCTGAGGGGTTCTTGGTTCCGGTGAAACCTTTCAGTTTTCCCACGTTTTTTGAGACGCTTCTTTTTTAAACCCTTCGTGTTCTCTTTCTACACTACTTTTTCGAAATCTCAGTCTCTCCTGTGTGTATTGCTCCGAGTCCTTAACTTCTTCTGTGCTTTACTGCTCTGATTTCTGCGCTCATTCCTTTGATTTATCAGTTTCACTTTCTCTTTCAGGTATGCCCCTTTGTTTTCCTTGTTCTTTCTTTAAAGCTTTCCTTGCTTCCCTTTTTCTGTGCTTTGTTCCCTTTTAGAGCTTCGCTTTTTCTGTTTCCTTAATGGTGGATTATTCTGATATTAGGCGCACTTCCCCCTCAGTTTCTTCTTTTTCACTCGTTTGGGTGCATTTATAGGCTTTTCTAGTGGACATTACCCATAAATTGGGGATTTCGTCCTAGGTGATAGTAGCCTAAGTTTAGCATTGGGTGATCTATACCCATTGTTGTGTCAATCTCTGGGTTGGTTTGAGTCAGTGCGAGGGGTTCTTAGGAGGAAAATATGAGTTTAGAAGTTAGATCAAGTGACTTAGAGGCCGACCTGTCTTCTAGCGCCAATACGGGTGAGGTTGAGACGGATACAGCTCTTTCCGTACCTTCATCTTCCCTTCCCTCCATCTCTACTTTCCCCATGTCCTTCCATGCCCTTAAAGAAGAGTGTTCTCTGAAGAAGGATTCCTTCCTTAGATTTATGGATAGGTTCTAGTTTCCTAAGGAGACTAGGGTCCGTCTTCCTAAAAAAGGTGAGAAATCTTGTGCTTTTGCCCATGGGGAGGTTTGTTTCTACAAGGCTGCCTTCCTGTGTGGCCGTAGGTTTCCTGTCCATCTGTTCATAATGAAGCTCCTTCATTACCTAAACATAGCCCCAAGACAACTTATGCCGAATTCGTGGAGGATCGTCATAAGTTGTATGGAAATCTGGATGATCATAGCTGACGGTGATATGATCACATTAAACGAGTTCGTCCATCTTTACCGTCTGAAAGAGCCAAAAGAGTTTGGTTATTATGAGCTCATTCCTTGGGATAGAAGGTCTTGGCTTATCGTCAATCTGCCTTCATCCTTCCGTTATTGGAAGTCTAGGTACTTTTTTGTGTTGGGTGACGGTTGGGAGACCCTTTCTGATGACTTCTGGGGGGATGTCCCTAGGCTGCTGCGTCGGTAGGAGACCCCTCAACTTGGTGCGTTTGCCTTGTATTTTTTTTTTTTTCTTTTTGGTTTACCTTTTCACTTTGATCGTCCTTACTGACCTTGTTTTTTTTTTTTAATTATTTATTTATTTATTTATTATACAGTCAAAGATCATCCAAAGTTGGAGAGCAAGTTTGAAGAGCGTGTTCGTGTAGCTGTCGAGTACGCGAGCACCATCAATGATTTTGACAATCTAGTTGACCATAGGACCTTAGTTCGTCACTGTTTGGGGCCAGAGCCTTCCCATTACATCCTTCATGCCATCCATTATAAAGAAAAAGTGAGTCACTTTTGGACGAAAATAGGTCGTCTATCTTTCCTTTTCTTTTCTCCTTTTCCCTTATTTTTTCTTTTCTAACTTTCCTGTTGTTTGTCTTCTTTTTCGCAGAAATGACGACTAAGTTTAATCAGGAATTTTATGCTCGGATCAAGGCAAAGAAAAATGAGCCCCTATCCAGCATTGGCCAGCGGAGGCTGAGGGTCGTTGAAAAGGAAAAGGAGAAAGAAGCGACAAAAAAGTGTTCGTCCACCCCTGCCTTGGATGAGGGACACGTTGCTTCCCTGGCCCTATCTGTTGAAGAGATAACTCCTCGTACCAAGAAGCGTAAGACAAGTGACAAAGGCAAGGAGAAGATAGGGGCCAATGTCTAGGCGGATGCTGAGACGGCCCTAGCTCGGGCTAATGAAGTCGTGATGCCCGAGAAGCTGAAAGAAATCTCCGACATTCCCTCTCACAAGATGGTGAATTGTCATGTACATAAGCTCATCCAGGTAACTTTCCTTCGATTTTCCTCTTTTTTTTTTCTTTTTTTTTTTTTTTCAAAAAAAACACTTAGTATACCAGTTGTTCACTACGTGATTTTGGATGCCAGGTGTTGGGGGAGGCGATGCACATCACTTCCCAATACTTGGCGAGTAAAAATAAGGCCGTGATGGCTACTTCCAGAGTGGAGTCGTTGGAAGCTAAAGCCTCAGGTCTAAGAAAGGATTTAATAGTGGTGATGGACGTCAATAATTCGTCCAAGGAAAAGAAAAAAGCCTTAACCGAGTAGCTAAATGTAGAGAAGCATTTGGTGAAGCAAAGGGACGAGCAATTGGCAGCCGCCAATCAGAAAATGAAAAGCGTCGTGGCCAAGGCCGTCCACGCTTTCCAGCTCACAGAGGAGTACAATGCCATTTGTTTGGCTGGTATTTTAAAGGGTTCAAGCTGTTGAGAAGGTACCTAGTGAAGCATGGTCCGGGAACAGATCTGGAGTGTTAGGACATATGTGGTTCACATGTTAAGAACATATGTCATGATTTTGTGTAATTGGCTAATCCTTTGACAAAACGCGCTTTACTTGTAATTGGGTAGATATAGGATGTGTTTAATACTTCAAGAAACATGTTGTTCAAGTCTAGTATTAAAGCCATTAAGATTGGACCAAGAACAAGTGAAGAAAAGTTGTTCATTAAAGCTGGACAGATAGCTCGACAGCTGGTGGATCGATCGAGAAAGCTTCTGTCCCCTCGACACCTGCTCAACACCTCCTCGATAGCTGTATCTATCGAACTTTAAATCTCGACACCTGCTCGACACGTGCTATCTGTCGAGGTTACGGAAATCAGAATTTTTAGATCTGATTTTTGGGCCAGGCTTTTGTATTTGTGTAGGGTTTCTTTTCTCACAACCCTAGACCTATATAAGACTTATTTTAGAGGCCGTCACATAAGAGAATACAAGGAGAACATATGCAAAAGGTGATCGAAACCTTATTCTCTTTGAAAGAAGCTACTGCGTCTTTTGCGCCTTAGGGTTTTGTAACCAAGTGCTTCTTGATCTTCATTGTTGATGAAGTGAAGAACTTTGGAGCCAACAATCTTCTTCAAGTTGGTGAGTTAGTCATATACTGGGATTCGTGCATCAAATGGTGGCGTTCATATATTGAAGAGTTTAGAGGTTCTGAAGTAGTAGAAGGTTTATGCTGTGAGTTCATCTACGGGGATTGTAGAGTCTAGGGACAAAGGTTTTGTACTAGATCTGAAACTTCTCTTTACTATAGTGGATTACTTTTTGGGAAGGTTTCCCCCCAGGTTTTTTACTGTGAAACTAGTTTGTTTCATTGGTTTTCTTAGGTTATCATATCTTGTCGTATTTATTTTTCCGCTGCATAATTTTGACATGATATTGATGTTTGTTTGTTTTAACAAGTTTTATTAATAATACATCTAATTAACAACTTGGATTTAAAACTGGTTAATTCTATCAACCAGGGTCTAAATTTCCCAACATGGAGGACCTGGATTTTGAGGCAATTGACAAGGAAATTGAGGCAGATGAGGCAGCGCAGGCTGCTCAGGCTACTGCATCTGCTGGCAAGGATCCTCCAATGCTTGAGAAGGGTGGAAATGATGTTCCTGAAGCTTGATTCCTTCATTCCATCTAGCTGTAAACCCTTTGTTATTTATTTATATTTTTTTTGGGTACCCCGCTTGTTTTGGGGCTATTGAACAATTTACCACTTTGTGCCCTGCCTGTTTAGGGGCTTTTTAAACAATTTACAACTCTTATATATATATATATACGCTTATTTTCCTTGTGTTTGTGTTGCTTGCAAGTACTTTCTGTTTGCATTTTTTGTTTATGCTTTTCGTCATCCATTGGGACTTAGAGAAATTTTTGCTTAAATACAAATCTTGCAAAATTAACTCAGTGGACGACCTTCCTTCGTCCTTGTGATCTTAGTTTTGGGCAAAAAGACTTATGTCCTTCCGAGGAGCCTCGTCCCTTGGGGACTTAGAAAAATATTTAAAGGAATCTTATTATCCTTTATTTGGACGAAAGTACATCCATTTAAGGAATCTTATCGTCGTTTATTGGGACGATGTACATCCATTTAAGGAATCTTATCATCTTTTATTTGGACAATATACATCCATCTAAGGAATCTTATCGTCGTTTATTGGGACGATGTACATCCGTTTAAAGAATCTTATCGTCTTCTATTTGGGACGATGTATATCCATTTAAGGAATCTTATTGTCTTTTCTAGTTAAAATAATTTAAATCCTTTGGAGGAATCTTATCATTTTAACTTGGTCGGGGTTTTTGCATCTAGATGGTGTTTTGAGATTGAGCGTGAAAAAGATAGTAAGATTATGTTAATCGCTAAATAATATGTTTATTTGATTTGCATTAAAAAGTATAAGACAATGCTGATTGCTTACAAATGAACTACAGTTCCTATTCGTAATACCGCTTTAGATGCTCGACATTCCAAGGACGAGGTAACCTGTTCCCGTCCAAATCTTCCAAGTGATAGCTTTCTCGCCGAGAATAGTGGACGACCTTGTAGGGTCCTTCCCATGTTGGCCCTAACTTGCCTTGTATTGGATCTTTCATTACAGGCGTCACCTTTTGTAGAACGAGGTCTCCAATAAGGAACCTTTTGAGCTTTATTCTTTGGTTATAGTACTCCGCCATCCTTCACTGATACTTGGCCATCCTTTAAGAGGCTTAGTCTCTAACTTCGTCCAAAGAATCCAGGTTCAACTTCAATTGGTCGTCGTTGCTGTGTTCGTCAAAAAATTCCGTCCTGGGGCTAGCAGCCCTATTTCGATGGGGATGACTACTTCTGTGCCATATGTCAAATTGAAGGGTGTTTCTCCTATAGGGGTTCTTGTTGTAGTTCTGTAAGCCCATAAGACGCTAGGTAACTCTTTGAGCCATGCTGCCTTTGCCCCCACTAATCGGGTCTTAATGATCTACAGCAATGTTCGATTCGTTACTTCAGTCTATCCATTGGCTTGAGGATGTCTTGGGGATGAATATTTGTTCTTGATGACAAGGCTTGAGCAAAACGATCTAAACCTTTGACTATTGAACTGACGACCATTATCTAATATGATCGTCTGTGGGATCCCGAACCTGCATACAATATTTTTCCATACAAAACTTCGTACCTTTGCTTCTGTGATCGTGGCTAGTGCTTCTGCCTCCACCCAATTTGTAAAGTAGTCGATAGCGACAAGTAAGAACTTTACTTGCCTCTTCCCTTATGGTAGAGGCCCCATGATGTCAATTCCCTATTGTGCAAATGTCCAGGAGGAAGTGATGGCCGTCATCTTCTCTCTTGGGACCTGTTGAACGTTCCCATACCTTTGGCAGTTGTCGCACTTCTTTACGAAATTCGTTGCGTCTTGCTGCATTGTGGGCCAAAAATAGCCTGCTCTCATGATCTTTCTTTCGAGGGACTTTACCCCCATGTGATTACCGCAAATGCCCTTGTGAACTTCTTCCAGAACATACTTGGCCTCGTCTTCTTCAATACACCTCAAGTAAGGCTGTGAGAAACATCTTTTGTAAAGCTCATCATTCAGCACCCTGAACCGGGCAACCCATTTCCAGATCTGCTCTGCTTCATCAAGATTCGATGGCAATCATTCATCCTTAATATAGGATAGGATTGGGCTCATCCATTCTATGTGGGTGTGCATTGGGAAGGTCTGAAATTCTTCATTGCTGTGGGAGTTCTGTTCTTCCAATTTCCAATCAATCACCTTTGCTTGATTATCTATTGACGCACTTCTAGCCACTTCATCAGCTTCTGCATTTTGATCTCGTGGGACCTGAGCAAATTCTACCCGAACAAACTTGCTTACCAATTGGTTCGTCAACTTAAGGTATCTCTGCATCCTCGCCTCCTTTGCTCTAAAATCCCCTTTGACTTGCCCTATGACAAGTTGTGAATCGCTTCTTAGAAAGGCATTTTTAGCTCCAAGCGCCTGGGCTATCATTAGCCTCGTCAATATAGCTTCGAAGTCTGCTTTGTTATTGGTTACAGGGAATTTAAGTTGGACTCCATACTTCAAAACGTCTCCCTCTAGGGAAGTGATGAAGATCCTTGCTCCGCCTCTCTTCTGCATTGACAATCCGTCTGTATGTATTGTCTAGAGTTCCTCCTGGTTATCTTCGTGCTCGGCGGAGGTGAACTCCGCTATGAAATCCGCCAGAGCCTGGGCTTTTATGGCCGTTCGGGGTCGATATTCTATATCGAACTGACTAAGCTCAATGGCCCACTGCACCATTTGTCTAGCTGCCTCAGGTTTATTCATTACTTTCTTAATGGGTTGGTCCGTCATTACTACGATCGGGTTAGCCTGAAAGTATGGATGAAGCTTTCTAAAGGCCACTATTAGGGCAAAGGTGATCCTCTCTATTTGTGGGTATCGGGCTTCAGCTCCTTGGAAGGCCTGGCTGATGTAGTACACTGGGCATTGTATTTTGTTTTCCTCCCTAATCAATGCTGCACTTACCATAGTTGTGGACACGGCTAAGTACAAAAACAGATCTCCTCCATCTTTGGATGGACTCAAGAGTAGGGGGTTGCTCAGGTAACGCTTTAGCTCCTGGAATGCTGCTTCACAATCGTCTGTCTAGATGAAAGCCTGCTTTAAGATCTTGAAGAAAGGGAGGCATTTGTCTGTTACTTCGGAGATGAACCTGTTGAGGGCTGCCACCCTTCCAGTGAGGGATTGCACCTCTTTCATCATCTTCGGGGAAGACATTTCGAGGATGGCTCTCACCTTTTCTAGATTTGCTTCTATTCCTCTCTGTGATACCATGAAGCCAAAAAATTTTCCATAGGAGACCCCAAAGGCACATTTGGACGGGTTCAACTTCATGTTATATTGCTTGAGTGTATTGAACGTCTCCTTGAGATCGTCTAGATGGTCCTCCTCTTCTTTACTCTTGTCGAGCATGTCATCCACATATACTTCTATGTTCCTCCAAATCTGCTTGCTAAACATCTAGTTTACCAATCTCTGGTACGTAGTTCCCGCATTCTCCAAACCGAAAGGCATGATTCTGTAGCAATAAAGCCCCTGGCTGGTGATGAAGATGGTCTTCTCTTGATCCTCTTCTACCATTTGTATTTGGTTGTATCCAAAGAAGGCATCCATAAAGGTAAGAAGCTTGTGTTTGGCCGTCGAGTCCACAAGTTGGTCAATCTTGGGCAAAGAGAAGTTGTCCTTCGGGCAGGCATTATTTAGATCCATGAATTTGACGCACATTCTCCACTTCTGTTTGCCTTTTTGACCATGACGACGTTGGCCAACCACTTAGGATGATAGACTTCCCTAATGAAGTTAGTAGCGAGCAGCTTGTTCACCTCGTCCATGACTGCTTTGTTTCATTCAGGAGTAAAAAATCTTCTTCTCTGCTGGACAGGCTTCTTCTCAGGATCCACATTTAGGTGGTGTTGAATGACGTTCGCTGGTATGCCTGGCATATCTTCATGACTCCAAGCGAACACGTCCAAGTTATCTTTCAAGAAGCTGATGATTTCTTTCTTTGTTTGGATTTTCAGACTTGTCCCTACTTGGGTTATCTTTGTAGGATCTCCTTCGACCAACTTAATCGTCTCCAATTTCTCAACAATCTAGTGTCTTTTCCTCAATTATCCATGTATGATTTTCTTTTGATGCTAAGACTACCTGGTAACATTCTCGGGCCAGCACCTGGTCTCCTCTTATTTCCCCAATTCCCTGTTCTGTTGGGAACTTCACCTTCAAGCAATATGTGGATGTGGCGGCTTTCCAACGATTAAGCGTAAGCTTCCCTATGATCACATTGTAGGACAAAGGTGAGTCCACTTCCAAGAAGTTGTGTTTATTGGTTAACTGGAGGGGGTATGAGCCATCTGTGACCGTCAGCATTACTATTCCCCGTGGGTACACCTTGTCTCCATTGAAACTGACGAGGGGGGATTCGAATGGATGAAGTCTCTTCGGGTCCACTTTCAACTGCTGGAAGGCGGAGGGGTAAATGATATTTGCCAAGCTTCCGTTATCTACCAAAACCCTTCTGGTGTTGAATCCTTCAATCATGAGCATAATGACCAACGGGTCGTCATGAGGTAGTTTCACCCCTCTGGCATCTTCTTTCGAGAATAGCATATCTTGGTTCGTCTGCCTTTGCTTCAGCGTTGGCAACCCATGTACACTATTTACTTGCCTCTGGTATGACTTTCTAAAGGACTTGAATGACCCCCCTATAGACGGTCCACCTGTGATTGTCTTTATCTCCCCTATGGCACTTTGTGGACGAAAGGGCAAGTGGTCTTCGTCCCTCTGAGGGACTTCGTGTTGACTCTTGTTGTCATCCCTGGATCTGCTGGACTCTCCCTTTTTTACAAACTTCTGCAGCTTCCTTTTTCGTATAAGCTCCTCTATTTGTTTCTTCAAGTCTCTACAGTCCTCTGTGTAATGCCCATGATCTTTGTGGAAATGGCAGTATTTTCTCTTGTCATACACATTAGGGGCCGAATGTAATGGCCTAGGCCATTTGAGGTAGTGTTTGTCCTCAATCTGCACCAAAACCTGGTCAACGGGCATAACTAAAGGAGTGAACTTTACTATGCGAGGGTTTTTGTCATCTTTCCGTCTATTTTCTTCAACATTCTAGTGATCTGCCCGATCCCTTTTTCACCCTCTTCGATTATCTTCCTTCTCTTTCTTCTTTTCCTTAGGGTTCTCTACCCATTCTATTGCTGCCAAGGCGTTCTCTGCATTCATATACTTCTGCGCATTTTAGAGCATTTTCGCCATCGTCGTAGGAGGATTCTTCGCCAGGGAGACCATGAACTCCCTGGATTTCAATCTAGCCTTAAAGGTTGTCAGCTGTACTTTGTCATCTACTTCGTCCATCTCCAAAGTTTCTCAAGTGAAACGTGTTACATATGATCTCAGGGTCTCTTTCTCTCCTTGCCTAATGGTGAGCAAATGGTCAGCTGGCCTCTTTGGGCGTTGCTCGCCAATGAAGTGACGGAGGAAGGAACTGCCTAACTACTCGAAGTTATCGATGGACGACGTTGGTAGCTTAGTGAACCACTCTCTGGCTGCTCCTTTGAAAGTAGTGGGGAAAGAATGACACAGTATCTCGTCAGAGGGCTGCTGGAGACCCAAAGTCATTTTGAAAGTGTTGAGGTGATCTAAGGGATCCTTCATTCCATCAAATGGCTCGAGATGCGGTAGACAAAACTTTGAAGGTACTGGGTATTTCAGGACCGCCATGTTGAAGGGTGAATTTGTCCTCCTGACCATTCTATCTAGACTCCAATCCGTTTTCTCTTTGATCGCATTCCTTAGCTCGTTCATCTCTTTTCTCATTTCTTTGAGAAGGTCTGAGCTCACCCCTTCTAGAGTACTTGGTTGTTTTTTCTGGCTGTCTCCGTCATCGTCCTGGTTGGTCTCCGAATGATTGTCTTCCTGTTGTAGTCACAGCCTCATCTCTTGGTTCTATCTAGTAAGCTCCTCCACAGTGGCTATGAGCGTCTGAATTTGCAGAGCTAATGCTACAGGATCTTGGTTAGCATTGGATTCCATCTGGACTTGTGAGTTGAGTAGAACTGTGCTTTCGAACCTAGGTGCGAAGGAAGTTGTTTCCCATAGACGACGCCAAACTGATGATGCCAAGATCGTCAATCGAGATGTTCGTCGAGTAGGATCGCTGACCAAGATTGTCTAAAAGCCCTGCAAGAACAAATAAAAAGAGGGAATACCGGTGTGGTGCCTACCACCGAGCCTCTGATGATCAAGTCAGATAGCTAAGAGAGGAAAGAGAGTTTTGACACTAGAATATCAGAGTTTTTGTATTAGAATTCCGTACCTCTTTAGTTCCTTAGATGCTTGTATATATACCTGCTTCCTTTTCCTAGCCGTTAGGGGTGCTCTAACGGTGGCTTAAATTTGGTCTTTGTAACGCTTCCTGGTGGTGTAAATGAGAGGATCTTCGTCTCTCCAATGGTAAGGAGACTTATTGCAATCCTGTAATGTATGGCCATTATTTATGAGCTGGTGGCCCTTCCTCCATCCAATGGATTTAGGAAATGACGGATTTAGGTGGTTCCTTCATCCATTGGCTCCTCTCTTAGACTGGGAGGTTGCCCGAGGGAATTGTGATCGTCCATCACTTCTTACATGCCATGTGTTTAAATTTCATTTACTACCTCATGGTAAGCTCTGTATTCATGAGCACGCAGTTAATTTCTTTCTTCTATTTTATTTTGTTTTTGTATTAATCATAGTTATCACACATGAGGGGATTTGAACAATTAACATTTCCAGTTAGTAATGTGGATAGATAATTTTCCAGTTAGTAATGTGGTGCATCTTCTTCCTCATGCTTCGGACCATATCCTTATTACAATCCATGTTCAAAAGTTTAGGAAGAAAAATAGAAGAGCTGACTGGGGTTTTAAGTTTAAGGAGAGCTGGCTATTATGGGATGACTGTGAGGCACAGATTCAGCAAGCCTGGAACTTGTCAGGTAGTGGGGAGGAGGGTCTAGCAGCTATACATGCAAAAATAAGGGCTTATGGGGATGATTTGAAGGCATGGAGAGATACAAAGGCTAAACCTGAGGAGAAAGAAATTAAAGCCCTTCAGGATCAGCTTGATAAAATCAATAGAGCTGACATTACTGAGGAAAGTAAGGAGGAGTATTTGGTGGTTAGTAAAAAATTAGATGATCTATTGCTGAAGCAGGAGATTTAATGGGCATAACGGTCTAGGGTTGCATGGTTGAAATATGGAGATAGAAACACCAAATTTTTCCATTCAAAAGCATCACAAAGGAGATGAAGGAATCACATTAAGGGTGTTATGAATTCACAGGAGCAGTGGGTGGAAGAGATGGAGGATGTAGCCAGGGTAGCAGTTGATTATTTTGACAACCTTTTTTGTGCAGGTTCATGTCATCAAATGGAGGAATGCTTAAGTAATGTTTCGGCCAAAGTAAGTCCAACCATGCAGGACATGTTGTCTTGGGATTTCACTGCTGATGAAATCAAGGAAGCTGTATTCCAGATGGGACCAACAAAGGCACCTGGGCCTGATGGTATGAATGCCTTGTTTTATCAAAGATATTGGCATATAGTGGGTAACGATGTTGTGAATGTTGTGTTAGACTTTTTGAATAATGGAGTCATGTTACCTGATTTAAATCATACCAATATTGTGCTCATTCCTAAAGTGAAGAATCCAGAGAAAATGTCTAAGTACAAACCAATAAGTCTTTGTAATTTTGTCTATAAGATTATCTTTAAAGCTCTAGCTAATAGGCTGAAACAAATGCTTCCTGATATTATTTTCCCGACCCAGAGTGCTTTTGTACCAGGTAGACTTATTACAGATAATGTTATTGTGGCATATGAGGCTTTGCGTTCTATGCATGTTAGGAAGAAAGGCAAGACAGATTCGTTGGCATTGAAGCTAGATGTTAGCAAAGCCTATGATTGAGTCGAATGGTTGTTTTTACAGGGAGTAATGCAGAAGTTGGGTTTTCCAGAAAAGTGGATTGAGAGAGTGATGACTTATGTTACTACCAAATCATTCTCTATTCTACTCAATGGAAAACCTTATGGGAATGCGCTTCCATCCAGGGGAATCCGACAAGGAGACCCTCTTTCTCCATACTTGTTTTTGTTGTGTGCAGAGGGTTTCACATCTTTATTGGCAAAAGCAGAGAATGATGGTAAAATCCATGGAGCTTCAATATGTAGAGGGGCACCAAAAGTTTCTAACTTGTTGTTTGCAGATGATTCCCTTTTATTCTGCAGGGCAACACAAAATGAAGTGGAAGTAATTTCTGAGGTGCTTCAAACTTATGCTAATGCTTCGGGTTAATGCATCAACTTGGAGAAGTCCTCAGTCTTTTTCAACAGTAACACTTCAGCTAGCCAGAAGCATGATATTCTAAGGGTTTTGGGAGTGCAGGAAGTATACCGTTTTGACTCATATTTGGGGCTGCCTACCTTAGTAGGGAGATCTAAATATCATGCATTCTCATATTTGAACGATAGAATTTGGAAGAAGTTGCAGGGTTGGAAAGGGAAGCTGTTGTCTAGGGCTGGTAAGGAGATACTTATAAAAGCTGTTGCTCAATCGATTCCTACATATACCATGAGTGTGTTTTAACTTCCTTTAAAACTGTGTGATGAACTAGATGCAATGTGTGCTAAATTTTGGTGGGGACAAGTGGGGGATGAACGGAAAATTCATTGGCAAAGATGGGAGAAGTTAACAACATCAAAGAAGGATGGAGGAATGGATTTTAGGGATTTAAGGGCATTTAATTTAGCTATGTTAGCTAAACAAGGGTGGAGGTTGCTGCATGATGATAGTTCTTTAGTATATCAATGCCTTAAAGCTAGATATTTTCCTAGAACTCACTTATTAGATGCTAAGGAATCCCTAAATTGTTCTTTTGTGTGGAGGAGTATTGTAGCTGCTTTGACTGTTTTGAAGTTGGGATGTTGTTGGAGAGTTGGGAATGGTCTTTCTATTCGGGTTTCAGGGGATAAATGGATACCGAATTATCCAACAAATGCGCCTTTGTTTCCACTTAGGGAGGAGGTCCGAGAAATGGCTGTGGCTGAATTAATAGATCCAGAGTTGCATGCTTGGAGGTCTGAATTTATTTTGGACATGTTTGAGCAGGCGGATGCGAAAGCCATTTGTAGAATCCAACTAAGCCTACGAGATGTGGAAGATTCTTTAATCTGGATGCACCATAAAAGGGGGGTGTTTACTGTTAAGTCTACATATAAGGTGGCGAGGGAAGTATTGCATGGTGGAAATTTAGTTGAAAGTTCAAGGGGCTGTGTAGGGAAAGAAGTGTGGGCTGCATTATGGAAACTTCAGATTCCAAACAAGATTAAAGTGTTTGGGTGGAGAGCGTGCAATGATATATTGCCAACAAAACAAAATCTGTCAAAGCAAAAAATAATTGAGGATGAGATGTGTCCTATATGTATGAGATTTCCAGAGTCAGCAATCCATGCTTTGTGGGAGTGTGAAGCGGCCAAGGATGTGTGGGCTGGTAGCTTGAAAATTCTGCAGAAAGGGGTATTGGGCTTGGCTAATTTTACTCACCTAATAGAGTACTTGCTGGATCGGATTGAGTTACATGACATGGAGGAGTTTCTAGTGCAAGCTTGGAAAATTTGAAATCAAAGAAACCGGGTTGTCTATGGAGGGAAATTCCATGACCCAGGATGGTTGATCACTCGAGCTAGGGAGCTGTTACAAGACTTTCGGACTGCCCAAGATCAGATGAGAACTGAATCAGCTAGGCAGCCAGCTCGGGATACTTGGCAGCCTCCTCCACAGTCGGTCTTCAAGCTTAACTTTGATGCAGCAATGTTTCCAAGCCCCAACAGTTCTGGTTTTGGTGCTATTATACGCAATGAGAAAGGAGAGGTTATGGCAACCATGGCAACTAAGGGTTCAGAAGTGTTTTGCAGTACAGAAGCTGAACTACTTGCTTGTAGGAAAGCGATTGAGTTTGCAGTGGATGCAGGTTTCTCAGAATTAGTTATTGAAGGAGATAATAGTTCAGCTATGATAGCTATTTCATCGCTGAAGATTGATCAATCCTTGTTAGGGAATGTGGTTGGGGATATTCAATATTTGATTCGTAATTTGCAGTGGATAAAGATTGATTGGGTTAGAAGAGGGGGAAATCGGGTTGCTCATGTATTAGCCCAATTTGCTAGGAATATTACTGAGGATGTGTATTGGATGGAAGATGTTCCTCCAATAGCTAGAGAAGTTTTGTACCAAGGTGCTAATTTTGTTGAGTAAATGAATGATATGCTTTTGTTTCACAAAAAAAAAAAAAAAAGAATTACAAGAATTTAAGTTCAACAAAAATAAGATTAATACTACATCTATAATATTTTCACAACAAATCTTATATGGTAAGTTGTTACTTATTTTAATTTGGGCTCAATATTAACATGTTTTATCCTCCAATAACAGTTTTTTGCATAAGATTTGTTATGAAATTATTGTGGTCAATTTATTATTTTCATATCAGCATTTTCAATTTTTAATTTCCACATTATCTCTTATTAGTCCCCCCTTTTTTTTCTCTCTCTCTTTGTTAGTACAAAACAATTGTAATATTTCATGTATTTGCGAGTTTTTTTTTGTGACGTTAATATATTTAAGTTGTCTCTTTATTAGAATGTGTATAATTTAAATTTCTTAGTGACTACCCTAAAAAATTTTTTCTAGAGTTGCCATTGACAAGGAATGGGTTTACCCATGCCTAAACTTGATGGTCAGGTACTGGTATTACCTGTCCCACCCATATAATTTAATTCTTAAAATTAAAAAATAAATAAATAAAAAAACCATTTTGTTTTTTGAATTTGCTTTGACAGTAGGGCCTATTCAATCTTTATTTACTTATTTATTTATTTATAACTCAGAAACTTTGTTACTCATTTTTTTTTAAAGGAAAGAAAAGGTTGTTTTATGGACGTAAGTCTAACTGTCTTGAACTGCTCTTGCATTCAATGAGAAAATAACTTTCCTATTTATGTTTCAGGCTTCAATTGGGAAATTTTCTTTCCAGTAATAAATAAGATCTTTGGTATAGATATATAGGACCAAAATAAATGAAAATACTTCTAACTTTTTTAAACTACAATTAGACTTTTACTATGGAATGTATTATTGTTAAAATTATTCCTTTTTTGTAAGGTCAAATTATATTAGTATCATTCACTTTTACTTGGATGGAAAGTATTGCCACCATTAATATTATTATTTCTTATAAAATGCTAGATTGATCGTAATTTACTCACAAAAATTTTCTTAAGAATTTATTTGCGGATGTCAACCTTCCTATAAAATGCTAGATTGACATAATTTGCAAGATTGCGTTAATCATGTTCTTTTTATTTCTTTACTTTACTTTTTTGATCATTTGTAATATATTTAAAATGTTTAAATTATTATTATTTTTTAATTGGACATCTTAAGGTCCAAATTAAATATCCCAAGTCAAGCTCAAATTAATTATAAGAGTAATGTTACAGTTACAAATCATTTTATAACATTTTTATAAAATGTTTATGTGACCAACGTCTTATTGATTTTCATCTAAACCCCACCATTAATATCACTTTTTTATTTACCAATAATCACTCACCATATCAGAAGTTTGTAAAATAGTTTAAATCTCTAATATTATTCTTATTCATAAACAATTGCTCGGTTACTTTATAACCATATATATGAGTACTAACCCAATCTATTTCAGCCCAAAATAAAAAATAGTTGCCCTATGAACAATACTTTTCCTTAAAAAATAAAGAACAATACTTTTTAAATTTGAAAAGACAATATGCAGAAGCAAGCCTGTTTACTTCTTCTTCTTCTTCTTCTTCTTCTTTTTTTTTTTTTTTTTTTTGTTTTTTTTGTTTTTTTTTTTTTTGAGAAGTAAGCCTATTTACTTGGTAGAATTTTTTAGCAGCTTATATTAAGCTTGAAAATGATCTTAATTTTTATGCATATATATATATATATATATATATTTTTAAATAATTATGCAAATAAGTAAAAGTCAATTCTCTTCAAAACGGACAAAATAGGTTGATGGTTCATGGAGGAGGGCTTTTTGCGAAGGAATAGTGCTGTACATGTAATGTAAATGAAGAGATTTTACTTTTTTAGTGATGTATACAATTTGGTCCAATGGAGAGGAAGAAACAAAAAGAACAGTCTTAAGAGAGATGTGATTAGCTAAATACAATAAAGCCAATAGAAGAACAAGTTGTATAAACTAATCATATTTTTTTAAGGCGAAACTACATTATTAGTCCCTGAAATTTACCTGCTGAGCAAATACAATTGATCTCTCTATTAACTACTGTTAGTTTTGTGCTTATATGTCTAATGAAAAAATGAGTAGGTATGCTTTTAATGGCATGGCAATATTTCTTTTTTTTTTAAATCTCAAAAATCTCTCCTCTCCGTTTACCCCCCCCCCCCCCTTCTCTCTCTCTCTCTCTCTCTCTCTCTCTCTCTTTGTGTAACTTCCGATGAAATCCATGTCAAAAATCTTTAGAGACAGCAAGACAAGGAGATCCACAAGCGAGAGTTTCGTACATCAGTGCACAGCCTACATATATGCAATACCTGGAGCAGATCTCTTGCTGTGAACATTTAAAATTAAATTTCTCAGTAACCCAATAGGACCCTTTCATTTTCTCCATCTATTTCTCTCTTTTTTAATATTATATAATTTGTCTTGGTATTTGACTTGATCATTGGTCTAATCTCTGCGCAAAAATTCAGCTTGAGTTGAACAAGAAAACAATGACAATCTATGTAAATTCTTTGAGCGTTGCTTTCCTGGGATTTATATACTAAAAATTGGGCTTCGTGAATGTTTTAGTTTAGGATCTTATAAGACTTCGTGTGTGCTGCCTCTCTTTGAAGATCTGAATGTCTTTGGAGACTTTGATCCAAATCAAGTGGCTGCTGTCTTGAGTCCTCCTTGTCTCGCCGTATCTATCTGATGTTTCATGTTTGGCTAAAATTTACAGAGAGAAAGGAGTACCAGAGAGGAAAAGAGATTTTAAGGTTCCGTTAGAATGTTGGTGACTTGGTTCTGGGTTGTATTTTTAAATGAAGTGTCAAATTTTGATTCGGCCACTTAAGTTACATTGCAACGATTATACTTTTAGACATTGCAGCTGATATGACAGGGTTGCTATGCCTACTCATTCTTCTGTTAAACAAATAAGCAAATAAACTAACGGAAGTTAGTGAAGAGAGCAATTATGTTTAGTTTTAAAACTTTAGAGACTAATAATGCTCCATTAAAACTTCAAGGACTAAAAGTGCCCAATAAGTAAATTTTAGAGACCAATAATGTAGTTTCGCCTTTCTTTAACTATTTTTCCTGTTATGGCAAGAAACAAGTTTTAGGCATGGAAGAAGACAAGATGGGCATCTTTTTTGGGCAAGGATGACCTTTACCACTCTCTGTCTTCACAACTATGTTGATACAACGAAGACGGGACCAACTTTTTTTTATTACATCCAAAAATAAATAAATAAATAAAAATAGATAATTATCTGTTTTTATTGATTTATTTATAAATGTCTCTTGGTATTTATAAATGTCTCTTGGTTATAACCAAGAGACATTTATAATTAATGTTGACAAATAAATGGAAAAGAATATTAAATAATAATAATAATAACATTGACAACTGTATCAAATTTTAAAAGTGAAACAAACACTAATTATTAGCTCTAAGGGTCCGCTTAGGTTTAGTGTCATGTGCATTAGACCCAATACAAATGTAATAATAATTATAACAAACAACAAAATAAGAAGCTATTTTTAGTCTATTTTGGCGCTGGAGATTAAAACGATATCATGTTGATTAATAATTTCCATGCGTTTCACGGTAGTATTTTGAATGCATTTTTTACACAACCAAGGATGTGACATTGTTCTCATAAAATAAAAAAAAGGATTTGACATTGTAATTAGTGAATACATAACTTTAAAGGATAAAGTTAACAACAAATTGCAATTAAACATTATTATCTTGGAGGGGGAAATCTCGATATTTTTTGCTTATAAAAACCCAAACACAAATCTCCAAAACCCCTCCAACCCCCAAGAAGCTAGACTCCACACATAGTAAGCATTTTCCAACTTTCAACCATGGCTAACAACGGCCTAAACAAAACCAAGTTTGTGGTAGTCATGGTACCCTTTCCAGCACAGGGCCATCTCAACCAGCTCCTCCACCTCTCACGTCTCATCATAGCCTACAATATCCCAGTTCACTTTGCTTGCACTGCCACACACAACCGCCAAGCCATGCTTCGAGTCCATGGTTGGGACCCAAATTCCGTTTCAAACATCCATTTCCATGACCTCAAAATCCCAGCTTTTCTCACCCCACCACCCCATCCCAATTCACCAAACAAGTTCCCTTCACATCTCCAACCATTGTTCAATGCTTCCTTGCATCTTCGTGACCCCATGGCTTCACTTTTACGTGAACTTTCATCAAAAACAAGAAGAATCATTGTCATCAACGATTCCATGATGGCCTCAGTGGTGCAAGACTTGGTTACTATTCCAAACGCCGAGTCATACACTTTCCATAGTGTATCTGCTTTTACTTATTTTTTGTATTTGTGGGAAGCAATGGGCAAACCCTTAGAATTAGAAACAAACGCCAACTTAGTCCCAAAAGGCCTTCCATCCACTGAAGGTTGTTTCACAAAAGACTTCATAAACTTTATTTCTTTACAAATAGAGTTCCAAAAGTTAAGCTCTGGTGTCCTTTACAACACATGCAGGATCATAGAAGGTACCTATATGGACTTAATGGAAACGCTAGAGGGAGGCAAGAAGCATTGGGCTATTGGACCATTCAATCCAGTGAGAAACATAGGTTCAAATGGAAGGCACAAGTGCTTGGAGTGGCTGGACAAAGAGGCACCAAATTCAGTGATATATGTGTCTTTTGGGACAACAACTGCTATGGAAGACAAGCAAATAAAGGAGCTAGCAATTGGGTTGGAAAAAAGTGGGCAAAAGTTCATCTGGGTATTAAGGGACGCTGATAAAGGTGATGTTTTTATTAATGGAGAGCTTAGAAAAGCTGAAATTCTGAAAGGGTTTGAAGAGAGAGTTAAAGATAGAGGAATGGTAGTGAAAGATTGGGCTCCACAATTGGAAATTCTAAGTCACCCATCAACTGGTGGATTTATGAGTCACTGTGGGTGGAATTCTTGCATGGAAAGTATCACTATGGGGGTGCCAATAGCAGCATGGCCAATGGCCTCAGATCAGCCAAGAAACACTGTTTTGATAACAAAATTGCTCAAAGTTGGTATGGTTGTGAAGGACTGGTCACGTAGAGAAGAGCTAGTGCCATCATCCACTATAGAAAAGGCTGTGAAATTGTTGATGGCATCGAAAGAAGGGGATGAGATAAGGAAGAGGACAGTGGATTTGGGCGGTGCTGTCAGGCAGTCCATTGAAAAAGGTGGAGTTTCACGCATGGAGCTGGATTCTTTCATTGATCATATTACTAGGGGCACCTTCTAATTCTACCTAGGAGATTGAATTAACAGACAAGGAAAACAAAACAAAAATTGGGATCTGAAGTTTGTTGTGGCCTGTGGGGAACAGGTTTTAATGTTAGGAAGCGTGTTAACTGGACCTTTAGAGATATAAATGTAGTGAAAGTTAGCATCTGCGAAAGAAGATGGGCTCATATTCATATTATCTTTGATTAAGTGCAGGAAGCATTCCTTGAATTTCTCTTCTAGTATACAATTTCAGTTGCCAATCTATGGTTGCAAAGTTTGCTTTAATGGCTTACCAAAAAAAAAGTTTGCTTTAATTTTATTCAGAGTCTCTTTTTCATCAACTTTTTATTTTAGTTTTTTAGTTTATTTACTCATGTATCATTTTTTAAATTTTCAATTGTTTTGGTACAACAATATTTAATCAATTTTCAATATAAAAGTAATAAAAAGTTAGTAAAAAGAT
Source organism: Quercus tomentella (assembly GCA_028535165.1). NCBI lineage: Eukaryota > Viridiplantae > Streptophyta > Magnoliopsida > Fagales > Fagaceae > Quercus > Quercus tomentella. Next base: position 43,306,010 of record JAPQVY010000012.1, on the reverse strand, counting down.
GTATCTAAATGCACCCTCAATAACAAAGCAAAAAAAAAAAAAAAAAAAAAAAAAAACAAATTCCTCTTTTTGTTGAAATGTCACATGTTTTTATGATAAATAAAACAAGTGCTCCGCACAATATTGTCCTTATTAGCCATCTGATGGTAGTCAGTGCTAAGGATGAATAAATAAAAACATATGTGAATGATTTATATAGATACATCATTCATTCATAGCATTGAATAGATATATCATCTCACATGAATGATGAGTCCTACGTTGGAGAAATTATTCAATAGTGATTGCTCATTCCTCTCTCAAATGAATGATTAGTCCTACCATGCATAATAAGATTAGAAAAATGATTTAATACTCCAAAAATAGTGACCCATCCTCTCACATGAACGATAGGTCTTGTAACTCTTGTCATCTATATATTACTAAAAACTGGAGCGTGGCGTTTATTGTTGCTGAGCTCCTGTTGCGCCACCTCATCATCACATCATTCACCACATAATTATTATTTATTATTTATTCTTATTTTTTTTACAAAATATATATATATATATATAAATAGATTATTGACTTTACATATTCATCTTTGTCGGTTTTAACATCTATATATATTTCTTTTTTATTTCCAATTTTCCTATAATTTTTTTACATTCACTTATTTTTTAAATATTTACACTTTTTTCAACCTTTCTTCTTCTCTTACCTTTTCATCTCTCCACTACCCTTTACTTTAATATTGCTATTCATATTTCCCTTCATCTTCCTTTCTTTGTCTCTTCTTATCTCTTCCCCCTTACTATAAATTTGTCACTCTTTTCCAATCTTTGCATAGTTTTCTCTCACAAAAAGGTTTTCTCTCTCTCTCTCTCTCTCTCTCTCTCTCTCTCTCTCTCTCTCTCTCTCTCTCTCTCTCTCTCTCTCTCTCTCTCTCTCTCTCTCAATGTTTTGGTGAATTTTTATTTTTTATTGCATCTCTGCTTTAGGTTGATAAATTTTTGTATTTTAAAGAACTCTAATTTAAGTTGATACGATTTAGGTTTGTGTTTTAAGTTATTATTATTATTATTTTGCTCTTTGATTGTTAAATTTTATCTGATTACATTATAAAAAATTAAAGATAGTAGATACAAATAAAATAATATTCCATTACATAGCATAATTTGGATAATTTAGTGTTTATTGTTATATCTTTTAATTTTTCTTATTTTTTTCTTCTCTTCTATTTTACTAAATATTGAAATTCAACACATCCTCCTTATCATTAAATTATTTATATTTTTCTCTCTTTTTTTTATTAAATAATAAAAAATGTAATATTTCACTTAAATTCAAATAAAAGAAAATTGTGCTCATCAAATTGTACTAATTTTTTTAACATTTACACTTTCTCCAACCTTTCTCCTTCTTTTTACCTTTTCATCTCCCCAAACATTCTACCTTGACATCACTCTTCCTCTTTCCTTTTATCTTCCTTTATTTTGTTTCTTTTTATTATCATCCTCTTAGTATAAATTTGTCATTCACTCTTCCATTCTTTACATAATTTTCTCTCACAAAAAAGTGGTTATTTCCCACTCTTTCTCTCTCAATTGTTTGGTGGATTTTTATTTTTATTTTTCTTACATCTCTATTCTAGCTTGATAAAGTTTTGTATTCTTTAGAACTCTATTTTGGTTGATGGGATTTAGTTTTGTGTTTTAATTTTTTTAATTTTTAATTTTTTTATGACTTTAATTGTTAAATATTATCATATTGTATTATAAATAATTAAAAATAGTATAAAAGAATGTACTATTATTATATTACATAGAATTATTTGGATAAGTTAGTGTTTATTGTTATGTATTTTATTTTTATTTTTTTCTCATATCATTTTATTTAACATTTAAATTCAGCCACATCCCCCATATATATAATTAAATTATTTATATTTCCACTCCTTTTTTATTTAAAAAAATTTAAAATATAATATTTTGCCCAAATTAAATAAATAAAATTGTCCACATTAAGTGGAGTATTGCTAGAGAAACATTCATTCTTACACCCAATGCATCAAAGGAAGAATGAAATACAAGACAAATCGAGTTAGAAACACTAAATTTAAATTAAAAAAAAAAAACTAATAATGCATATTTAATATCATAGAATCATCATTAAATTTTGGAAAATGATAGGTTGCCAATGGAGAGAGAGAGAGAGAGAGAGAGAGAGAGAGAGAGAGAGAGAGAGAGAGAGAGAGAGAGAGAGAGAGAGAGAGAGAGAGAGAGAGAGAGAGAGAACCAATACAAAGTAAAAAGAATAGATAAAGAAAAAAAACCAAACGTCAATTAGTAATCGTTGGAAAACAAAGAGGTTCTAAGGAGAAGTAAAAAATAAAATAGAGACTACCGTGTGGAGAATATTAAAAATTTTACAGTGTAATAACATAAACCATTAAATTCACTTAAAAAATTAAATCAATAATCAACAATTAAATACAATCATAGTACTAAATTTAAATTTAAAACTAATCAAACTCTAACTATGGAAACCATATTAATCATAACTAAAAAAGAGATGTTCTCTGATAGTAGTAGAAATTACATAAGAAATAAAATTAGAAAATTTAAAAATCCATTTTTTGACATTTCATTTAACCTTATTTATTATATAAATATATATATATATATATATATATATATATATAATTTTCATACACTATTATTTTTGAAAATCTAATGAACAATGCTACCTCTCATTTATTGTCTTTGTTATGCAAATCATCAGTTAGTAAATATATGATAATGATAAGAAGCGTTACAAATAAAATCACTAAAAAATATATATAAAATTAATTAGCCACTATCATTATGGAGTAGTAGTTTATAATATTACGCATCTAAAAAAGTGGAATATATAGAGTTTTCTTAAAGCTATGTGTAAAGATTCACTATATGTGTGTGTGTGTGTGTGTGTGTGTGTGTGTGTGTGTGTGTGTGTGTGTAAAGGTAAAAAAAGGTATATTTTGAGTTTTTATTAACTTAAAAACTAATAAAAAACCAATGGTTAATAACTAAAATTAAAGTATTAATAAAATATTTAATGAGACCATCCTAAAAAAATTATCATGTACAACGCGTGGGTATGCGACTAGTGATTTTAATTAGTGAGACCCACTAAAAGTTTAACACTTGAGCATAAATACCATCTTAAATAAATGTCTTTTGATGGAGACGTTTTCAACATGCAAAGCAGACGGGTTCAGTAGGGTCGTCAGCTTTAAGGTGACAAAGGACCTTTGACAGGCCAACGGCACTTACCGGGTGGACGACGACGAGGCTCGTTTGCCTCGTACTGACAGGAGACAAAGCAACGACGGACGCGAGACCGACAAGTATAATAAACTGATGGTCCTAGCATGGCCTGACTTGGTCTCCACGAATATTTGTACATGGAAACATCTTATATTCTACGCTTAACCCTAATCAGGGGAATCCCTATAAGGAAAGGATCTCGTAGAATGCGAGTATTAATGAGAATCTTCTCTACAAGGAAATGCTTTCTCCACCAAGAAATGAAGGTCAGCTCTACACTATTATAAAAACCCCAAAACCCTCACAAACCGAGGTACGTGTAATTTTCCTAACTCTGGCATTCTAGAGTTGTAAAAATTCTCTCTGACTTAACTTTCATAGGATATTTGGCCAGTACCACACTGGTACTCTCTGTAGGGTCTTCTTTGTTTCTGTTTCACAGGTTCTGTCTAGAGCACGTGAGGACTATGTGACTCACTGATGATTTTTAGCATCATCATCTTTATTTCATTGTGCATTTAAAAGTCCCAACTTTTTTTTATTGTACTTCTACATGTAATTAAGGTGTACCTAAGTTTAGTAAGGTATAGTATATGGGATTCACCAAATAATTTTACCTTGGGCCAGTGTGAATTTTTTTTTCCCCTGCCATTGAAATAGAAAAAACAAAAAAACAAAAACCCTACATAGTTGGTACATCATAAATGTCCTATTGTCAAATCTATATTAGCCCTCCATCTTTTTAGTTGGACCATTATATGACCCACACCCACTAACATCAATGTGCTTCCACAATGTCCTGCTTTACCTATCTAAAAGGAACATATAATCATATATATCTCCTTCTCGATTTGGAAAGAAAGTTGATCTTTTTTTCTTTCTTTTTTTTTTGTGAAAAGGAAAGAAAGTTAATCAAAGATACCAAAAAACGAACAAAAACAAAACACAAGCAAACCAAAGTAGGCATTGGGGTTTGGACCAGTCTGATTTCTGCTTCCCCAATAACCTACATAGGTATAGTAAAATGACCATTATATTGTCAGATAGCATAGCTCTACACTGTTTTTGGCTCTATATGACCCAGACCCACTATCATCAACGTGCTTCCACAATGTCCTGCTTCACTTATCTAAAAAGAATATATAGGGTCCATTTGGATACAGTTGAAAGTTAAAAACTGAAAACACTGTAACAAAATAATTTTTACATATGTGAATAATACTGTGAGACCTATTTTTAATGAAAAAATTGTTAAAAAAGTGATATTTGTAGGTCCCGTAAACAGTGCACATATATACTGTTCATAAAAAAGTCAACAATCACGACTATATAAAATAAAATAAAATAAAATAAAATACAAACACAAAACGCCATATCATCCAGATCCAAACGCCACCGTAATCATATATATCTCTTTCTCAATTTGGAAAGAAAGTTGATCTTTTTTTTTTTTTTTGGGGTGAAAAGGAAATAAAGTTAATCAAAGATACCAAAAACGAACAAAAACAAAACACGAGCAAACCAAAGTAGGCATTGGGGATTGGACCAGTCTGATTTCTGCTTCCCTAATAACCTACATAGGTATAGTAATAGTAAAATGACCTTTATATTGTTAGATAGCATAGCTCTACACTGTTTTTGGCTCTATGATTCATGCATCAATTGGGTACGTAGCCCCTCTCGGCTCTCAGCCTCCACATCACTTTCTTTAGTCCATTATAATCCACTATCATCAATGTACGTGCTTACACTATGCCCTGCATCACCTTTCTAAAACAAACATATCTCATCCATCATCACTCTTGCAACAAGTAAACTCTAGGTAATTGTCAGCCTAATACCATCACTCTTAAGCAAGTTTCTCAAGCTTCCTTCCATACCGAACTATGCTCTTACATCTTTCAACTCATAATTTCTCTAATATTGCTTTAAAAAATAAAATAAAATTAAAAATTATTTCTTACTTTTAAATTATAATGGACCATAGGTTTTGTGGAATTTATACCTCATAAAAGTATAAACAAGTGACAAAATTAGCTATATCTTACAGGGCAACATGTGAACAAATTTAATAAGTTGATTTTTTATTTTTATTTTTATTTTTTTATTTATTATTTTTATTTTTTTAACTTAATGAAACTTGAACCATCTAAAAAAACGACTTCGTATTCAATTTAATATCTGTCACCAAAATTTTATCAAATGTTTAACATTAATTTAGTGATTATTTGGTATAATCATTTGGGGAGTAATTTTTACATTCTATATTTCTATAACATCAACAACCCTAACAAGAAGCATATAAAAATTCAGTGTAGGTCTGAACCATCTTTATGAATTTGAACAAAAACAGTTGCTTCAATTGCATCAACAGTCGGTGACCATTTTTGTATTCTACTGACAAAATTGAGATTGATTTCACCATCGAGTCACGTAATTTGTCTACTTGTAACCGATGATTATGGTGACATATTTTGTCTACTGGTGTGACCAAACATTAAATTGGTAAAATCCTATTACAACAAACTAGATATTAATTGTTTTCTTAAACGGAGTAAAATACAAAGAGAGGTTAGGTAAGAGGCCGAGGGTTCTTTTTCTTTTTGGTGAGCTAGAAGAACAAACAAATTAAGAAACTAGATTTGGAATAGGGCAGCATCACCAATCATTCCACAAATATATATATATATATATATATATATATATGTAAGGTTGAATTTATTCAACCATCTAATTGGCTTTATTCCGTGCCAAATTTGCTTGTAATTCAGCATTTAGTAACCCTGTATTTAGGTGGGTTTGATGTAAGGGTAGTGAGTGAGATAGAGTGAAGATTGCTTAAGAGTGTGCAAGAAAACAGAGAGTCGCGGCTGGGACTCGCGGGTAACTCGCGGCTGCAAGCCGCCAGACGCAGCACACGTGCCAAGCATGCTGGAAGGTGAACAGTCATGCCAGCTGGAGCACTACAGGACAAAACAGGACAACTGGTCATACGGTTATCTCGCGACTGGATCTCGCGACTTAGTCAAGCCGCGAGGGCAAGCCGCGAGCCACCCCTGTTTTGTTAAACCTGACGTTTCACATTCCTCTCCCACTCTAGTATAAATACCCCTTTTACCCACGATTGAAAGAGAGCTTCCAGAGAGATTTTTGAGAGAGAAACCCTAAAGAAAAACAAGATTGATTCACCCACAATCTATACCTTAGAGTCTCTCCAAATTCCTCAACTCTCTTCCTCTCCATTGTCAAATCCTTGAGAGGCATTATACCAGACCTGGTTCTCACCATCATCATCACTGTGAGACAGCTGTTTGGATTTCTGGGAAGCAGTTAGGAAGGAACCAATCTTCATTGGTTGATGCTACGGTCTAGTAGCGGAATCCGGGAAGCTAGAAAAGAAAAAGGTTCGACGCAACCTCGTTGGAGCAAGAAGCTTGGAGGGCTTAGGTGCACTGGGTAGATTAGGCTTGGAGGGTCTATTGCTGTCCATGTATCCCAACTGTATTTTCTAGTGGATTGTTTACCGCTTGGAGGGCGGCGAAGAGGTTTTACGCCGAGGGCTTCGGTTTCCTCTTCGATAACACATCGCGTGTTGTCTTTGTGTTTGCATCTTCCTTCCTCTCTATCTTTGCCTTTTTATTATCTGCTGTGGATTTTATTTTGTATTGGCTTAGATAGTTTTTTAACCAATTTCATATTATAGCATATGTTAAGTTTCCGCACACTAGTTGTTTGACATATTGCTTGAATTGGTTAAGTTGTAATTTGGGGGTCTAAACGTTCAAAGGTGTTTATACACGTTTTTGAACTTTCAATTGGTATCAGAGCAGGTACACTGTTATTGGTTTCATTACCATTGTGTGATCCTTGACTCCCTTTTGAGATGGATCGGTCTCAATCCCTAAATGCACCTCCATATTTTGATGGTAGTAATTATGCCTTTTGGAAGGTTCTCATAAGGGCTTTTCTGTGTTCTATTGATGAATGTGTTTGGGATGTTGTTGAGATTGGTTGGACCAGACCTGAGGCAGCCAAATCCACTTGGGATAAGGCAGCACTTGCTGCATCTAATGCTAACAATAAAGCACTCAATGCTATCTTCTGTGGTGTGTCTCCAGATGAATTTCACAGGATTTCTCATATCACCATTGCCAAAGAAGCATGGGACATTTTGGAAACCACCTATGAAGGCACGAAGAAAGTGAAAGACACCAAGTTGCAAATGCTGACCACTCGGTTTGAGGAGCTCAAAATGAGTGAGGATGAGTCTTTTGACTCTTTCTATGGGAAGCTAAATGAAGTGGTTGTCAGTAAGTTCAACTTGGGGGAGAAAACGGAGGATTCAAAAGTTGTAAGGAAGATCCTTCGATCATTGCCGGAAAGTTTTCGTGCTAAAGTGACAGCAATTGAAGAGAGCAAGGACCTCGATGACATCAAAGTCCAAGAGCTGGTCGGTTCTCTTCAGACATATGAGATGTCGCTGCCCAATCAACGGAAGAGTAAATCTCTTGCTCTTAAGACCATTAATGAGATGGTAGAAGTCCATGACTCATCGGAAGACGATGTGGTTGATAAAGATGTTGCATACCTTGTAAAAAATTTCTGAAAGTTCTTGAAGTTCAAGAATAATGGAAAATTTGGTGATAAAGGAAAATTCCAAAGTTCTGGAAGGGAGAAAAGGGAATTCAAAAAGAGAGATGGTAAAGAATCCCAACCTACACAAGGTATCACTTGCTTCGAATGTAACGGGCATGGACACTTTAAGAAAGAATGTCCGAATTATTTGAAATCGAAAGGCAAGGTGTATGCCACAACATTAAGTGACTCGGATTCATCCGACTCAGAATCAGAAGAAAGCTGTGATGGAGAGGGGAACTATTCAGCTTTTATGACCATTGCTCACGTTGAGTCTTCAGATGAGTTGAATTTACTTGTACAAGACCTTGGAGAACATAGTGATGATGAATCACTAGGAATTGTCGAAGAATCAGATGCTGAAGAAGATGTAAGCACAGCCAATCTTCAAAAGAATTATAACTCACTCCTTGAAAAGTCGGGTGAGTACACAAGGGTGGCCAAGGCAGCTGTGAGAAAGATGAAGAAAGTAGAGGGGGACTACAAAAGTCTTCTAATCCGATATAGGGAGGCCAAATGTGAGATAGAAACTTTAAATGGTGAGCTGTCAGAAGCTTACAGAAAAGTGAGATTTCTTGAGCAAGAGGTTGTGCAAGTAAATGCTAAAATAGACAGGGTCACCACCAAGAAGCTAGATGATGTTATCTCATCTCAAAAGAGCTTTTCAGACAAATCTAGATTGGGATATACCGAAGGAAGTAGTTCATCTGGAAATGTCACTAAAGAAGTGAAGTTTGTAAAGGCCAAAGATCCAATTGTAGCTGATCTTACTGATGAGAAGCTCAAGATGGAGGAGAAGAAGAATGTGGTGAACCAACGGATGCTGAATACCCGTAGTCAATCTGTGGGCAGGTCTGAATCTCGTCCCAAGTCACGTCCACGACCACAAAGAGGTCCTAGAGCAACTTATGTGTGTCATTATTGCGGACTTCAAGGACATACTCGACCAAATTTCCAAAAGCTGAGAGCAAAGAATAGTGCAACTCCTCAAAGGTCAGGAGGACCTAGAAATTATAGAAGAAATTGGGCAGGTGATCAACCTAGAGATCAGAATGGTGATCCCGGGATGATGAACGTGATGAAGATGATTGGTGCATTCACCAACTGCTTGGAAAGCTTCTCACGAAGGTTTGAAAGCCCTAACTCCCGTACCCAATCCTATAAGGAAATCACCCCAAACGCAAGTGACGTGTGGGTGAAAAAGGGTACTCATGTATAAGCATTACAACATGTCCATACATTAATACTTCCTATGCTTTGCGACGATGTTTGTTTGTTTGATTACTGTTTTTGCTGCTGGTTGTTTGCTTGTCTATTTGTGCATATTCTTAATTTTGTTTTATCAATCTTTTTGTTTCTTGTGTCAAAAATCCAAAAAATCACATAAAAATTAGAAAATCAAAAAGCTTGATTGACTTTGTTGAGTTTTTGTCTTAAAACTTGTTTTGCCTTGTACCTTTGTGCTAATGGCTTTGTGCATTTTCGAGCATTGCTTGTTTCTTTGCACTCATATCTCTGTGGGAGAAATCTTGAAATCTTTGTGATTGTTGTAAATAGATCTTCAAACTTGTCATGAATGATTAGTGAATGGTTTTGTTGATCTTGAGACATGCATAGACTTGTGTCTATATATCTTCCCACTCTTTATTTTTGTTATTGCTAAAAAGAGCTCACCAAATGTCAATCTCCAAATGAAAAGAGATATTGAGCTGCAAAAGCCTGTCGCACATACTAGTATTCGACTAGGAAAAAGGGAAAGCGACCAAAAATTAAAGAGAAATGTTTATTCAAAAGGCCAAAAGCTTGTTCATTAAAGAGATTTATCATATATCACTCTCACAATGAGAGGTGATTGCCATCAAAAGATCATTTGTTATGATTGAAAGTGGAGTCAAATGTAAAGCTCCAAGTTATGTTATCAAGTTATGTGGGAGGTCATATATACATACTTCTATAATTGAGATGGGTCACATGATCTAGTGCTAATTGTGTATGTCTTGGTTGAATTGATCATTGAAGCTTCACATTAGACTAAGGACTATCTCATTGTTGATATCCACACACAACACACAAATTTATGTTCAATAAATGCCATATTCATTTGTGTGATTGTACTTGATGAAATGTGTTTTCACATGCTCAATCTTTGTTAAATCAAGCACAAAAAGATTTTTGAGTGTTTTAAGTGTTTTTGGAAAGTATTTTGTTTAAAAAATCTGAAAATTTCAAAAAACCCAGTTTTGCCCTGTTTTGGCAGCTCAGTCGCGGGTGTGTCAAGTCGCGTGACTCAGTCACGTCTTCGCGGGTCATTTTTGGCGACTTGTTCACGAGTGGAAGGTCCAGTCGTGAGGGTAACTCAGAGATTTTCGCGGCTCAGCTCGCGACTCACTCGCGGGTAGACCTTCCAGTCGCGAAAAACACTTAGAAGAATTTTTCAAATTTTTTTCTTTGAGTGTCTTGGCTGCTTGAACTGGCGACTGTGTGGCGACTTAATCAAGTCGCGAAAAACGCGTGTTTGGCAGAAACAGGAGCAGTTTTTAAATCTTTTTCAGTTTTCCCTCGAACATTTGTGACTTTTCATCTTCTCTCTAAAATCTCCCTCCCAAACACTCCGTGCTCCCATTTCCAATCTCCATTGTTGCATATTTTCTGCTCAAATTCTTCATGTCACAGGTATGGGTTTTCAGTTTTGAACTCATTTCTACTTGATTTTGTGCTTTTCCCCTTGATTTTTTTTTTTGCATATGCTTATGGTTTAGAAATGGGTTTGTGTTTCGGCTATTGCTCTTGTTCATGCTTAGCTTGCTGATGATGTTGCTAAAGTTTGTTTTGATCTTAGTTGTTTCCTTTTTGTCTTCATCCAGTGCTTAGCTAAGTGTGTCTTTTATTTTATCTGATATTGAGCTGTTGAGATGTTTTCAAAATGTTCCATTTGATGTTGTGCATGTTCTATTGTGTTAATCTGTTGGGAGCATCTGCTTGTTTCAAAATGCTGATTGTGTGTCATATCATTTTTCCATTATATGTCTCATTGACATATATCTGCCTTGAGGATAGTTTTTCCATGTTGTTCTGGTGTTTCCTATTTTAGGCTTGTTTATCCATGTGGTTACTCTAAGTAGCTTATTGTTTAAATGTTACAGTTCATTTGTGTGGCTGTAATCTCTTTGTTAATTACATGGTACTGACTCGGTTTACACATATATTGTTCTATGCTGTTGTGGCCTCTTCTGATTGTTCACAGATGGCTCCCTCACCTCCGAAAAGGAAAACTCCTGCAAAGAAGGCTGACAAAAGATTGAAAATGGATTCTAAACTGTTTAGGTCAGTTCATCACTTTGAGTGATACAAGGATATCTTCTTGAAAGCAGGAATTATTCAAGAAAGATTTGTAGATTTGGAAGACTTAAGACAATCCTTTATCCCCAGCTGTTTTGAAGGAAGAGGATGGGAAAAGCTTCTGAGTGATTTCCCTGTAGTATGTGAACCCCTGATTAGGGAATTTTATTCAAATGCTGTGATAAAGGAGGATGAGCTAAACTGCTGGGTTAGAGGTAAAGAATTCATTTTGGATGCACATGTCATAGATGATGTGCTAGGGCTTGAAGGTTTAGATGATCAGGAATTTATCAATTACAAGGATAGGAGTGTTTCTATTGAAACAGTTCAACAAAGTTTAGGTGGGCAGAGAGAAGGGAAATGTTTGAATACCACTGCCTTTCCAGTGGACATGAGGTGCCTAACAATAATCATGATGTTTAACCTCTATCCCATAAAGAAGTTGACTACAATCAACTGTGCTAGAGCAATCTTTCTGATGGATCTCAAAGAAAAGAATTTCATTGACATAAGTTCCCACATATATGACACCATTGTGGATGAGACAAGAACAAACTCTAGGCCAAAATTGATCTTTCCCAGTTTGCTAATGAGGATTTTTAGAAGAAAGGGTGTTCCAATCCCTCAAGACATCAGTCCCATGTCCACACCATCTGCAATTAACAAGCTTACCTGCAAAATAATAGGTGTTAGACTTCCAGGAGAAGAAGATGAAGGTGATGAAGGAGAGGGTGTCCCAATGGAGACTGAAGCAGAGGTAGCAGGACATGCATCAACCTCAACACCCAGGAGGAGTGGCAAAAGGTCTAGAGCATCAAATTCTTCAGATACACCTCCAGATGCCTTCCAAATCATTCTGGAACGACTTGATGGGATCAGAGTAGTCCAGACTGAGCACTCTGAGAGGATGAGAGCCATGCAGGACCAGATTGATGTTTTGTCTGCAACACTTGACAGCTTCACCACCCAGCATGAACAGTGACCCTTTGGCCATTCCGGTCAAAAAGGGGGAGAAATGTTATGTTTCTTTCTGTTGATTAATGACATTGATGATGAGAAGCAGTGAAGCAGTAAAGCAACTCTTAAGGGGGAGTAATGTGTTGAGGGGGAGTTGTCAAAGTTGTCAAAATCAGAGACTTTGTTTATATATGCTTATGTTTTGAGTATTTAGTGTTTTTATGGGTTTGATACACTGTGTTTTTGGTGTATAGTTGTTTCTAACTCCTAATCTATACTCTTGGTTTAAACTTTAATATATTTTGATGATGTTATTCAGGATGTTTTGTGTTTGTACCCATGTGCTTTTGTAAGCTTTTAGGGTTAATGTTTTATGCATAGTTTGTAGGCTTTATGGTATGTACCTTGCTTATTGCAGCCTTTATGCTATGTTGAAATCAGTACTTTAATCTAAATGTCTTGCATTTTGGTTTATGTACTGTCACTCTTGTGCCCTTGTAGGATTGTTCCTAGATGCATATACCTTGTGTATTATGCATTGGTTAAGTGTTGAACATACAAGTGTCTTGCCTTGTTCTTGTTAACTTGTATGTCCTTGTGTTCATTCCAAGTGTGAATGAGCACTGTGATCACTACCTTGTGGTGTTCACTTGGTTGATCAAGCCATGGTTTGTTTCTTAACTCCATCTTTGCTTGATCACATATTGCCTGTTTCATATGCATTTATAATTTTCTGCTTACAATGATCATGGTGTATTGTTGTGTTTCAGGAGTATTATGTCCATATGATTCAAGTGCTTCACAGCTTCTAGAGTTAGGTGTGAGTGAGTTTTGTTCAACTGTTCCCAACTCACATGTTAAGTCTAGAGTCTGTTTTAGGGTTTTGTCACGGAATAGCCAAATGGGGAGATTGTAAGGTTGAATTTATTCAACCATCTAATTGGCTTTATTCCGTGCCAAATTTGCTTGTAATTCAGCATTTAGTAACCCTGTATTTAGGTGGGTTTGATGTAAGGGTAGTGAGTGAGATAGAGTGAAGATTGCTCAAGAGTGTGCAAGAAAACAGAGAGTCGCGGCTGGGACTCGCAGGTGACTCGCGGCTGCAAGCCGCCAGACGCAGCACACGTGCCAAGCATGCTGGAAGGTGAACAGTCATGCCAGCTGGAGCACTACAGGACAAAAGAGGACAACTGGCCATACGGTTATCTCGCGACTGGATCTCGCGACTTAGTCAAGCCGCGAGGTCAAGCCGCGAGCCACCCCTGTTTTGTTAAACCTGACGTTTCACATTCCTCTCCCACTCTAGTATAAATACCCCTTTTACCCACGATTGAAAGAGAGCTTCCAGAGAGATTTTTGAGAGAGAAACCCTAAAGAAAAACAAGATTGATTCACCCACAATCTATACCTTAGAGTCTCTCCAAATTCCTCAACTCTCTTCCTCTCCATTGTCAAATCCTTGAGAGGCATTATACCAGACCTGGTTCTCACCATCATCATCACTGTGAGACAGCTGTTTGGATTTCTGGGAAGCAGTTAGGAAGGAACCAATCTTCATTGGTTGATGCTACGGTCTAATAGCGGAATCCGGGAAGCTAGAAAAGAAAAAGGTTCGGCGCAACCTCGTTGGAGCAAGAAGCTTGGAGGGCTTAGGTGCACTGGGTAGATTAGGCTTGGAGGGTCTATTGCTGTCCATGTATCCCAACTGTATTTTCTAGTGGATTGTTTACCGCTTGGGGGGCGGCGGAGAGGTTTTACGCCGAGGGCTTCGGTTTCCTCTTCGATAACACATCGCGTGTTGTCTTTGTGTTTGCATCTTCCTTCCTCTCTATCTTTGCCTTTTTATTATCTGCTGTGGATTTTATTTTGTGTTGGCTTAGATAGTTTTTTAACCAATTTCATATTATAGTATATGTTAAGTTTCCGCACACTAGTTGTTTGACATATTGCTTGAATTGGTTAAGTTGTAATTTGGGGGTCTAAACGTTCAAAGGTGTTTATACACGTTTTTGAACTTTCAATATATTTGAGATTCTGGGATGTATGAAAACTGAGAGCTTGGGAGCAACATTTAGATTTTTCTTCTATTTTACTTTTAGGACTTGTTTGGATTGAGGATGAGTGAAGGGGAGTAGATTCATAGACTTTATTATCATATAGTTGAATTCTACCATACCATCCCAAGCAAGCTAATCTACAAGTTTCACTGCATGTTGCTTAATTCCACTTGCAAGTTGCAACCTAAAGATCAACCTCTTTATTTTTTTACTTTTACTAAGGATGGTGTCTAGAACTCTTTGAGCTATGATTATTCTATTGGGTATGTGTATTCCTTCCTCTTACACACACCAGATAATTACAATGATGAATCCCTTAAAAATTTTAGCCCAAGATGCTAACTACGAATTTTGAACTAGCTTGCTAACATACCTAGATTTTTTTTTTTTTGATAAGAAATTGGTAACTTTTATTAAAACGAAAATCACATCGCTACATCATGAGCCACAGCAGACTCAACCATAGAAGGTGTTTCCTCTATCCAAGTTACATAATCAATGATATGCCTAGCATATTGCACTAATAAATGTGCAGGGCGATTACCCTATCGACGAACATGTGAAACTTGTGCCCGTTGAAAGTATTGCAATTTGTGTCGAATTCCTTCAGTTATGTTGCCTATCACCCAAGGTGGGTCACTACATCTAGTCACAGCATCACAAACAACCTTGGAGTCGCATTCAAATAGGACATCTCGAACCCCCACATCCCTAGCAAAAGGTATGCTCTCCTCCAATGCCTTAGCTTCAGCCTCCAGCGGCCCTAATGGTAATGGAAGTGATTTAATAATTGCTGCTTCAACAAGCCCATCATGATCCTGAATAATAACTCCAACTCTGGTTGAGTTATTATTTGCAAAAATCGCAGCATCACTATTAACCTTGTACCATGGCATAGTTGGAGCCTCCCATCGGACTTCTTCCATATCTCTGGCCTTGGACAACTTCAGATTAGCCATTTGAAATTCGTCCAACATGTGTCGTGCCTTCTGCAAAATAGCTAGACCTGTTTGTCTAGCTTTCCCTTATCGCACTTCATTACGATTGAACCAAATGGCCCAGGACACCATAATGACAAGTTCCAACAGATCATTCCCTACTCTTTGTTCAAACTTCAAATGCCAAAATAGGTCCTCAAATTCGGGGAAGTTAACTCCATGTGCGTCAAAAGGAATACCTGATAGTGTCCAAATTTCCTGTGCTTTCTCACAACCCCAGAAAACATGCCCACTACCCTTTGATTCCAATCCACAAGCCTCACAAGTGGAACTATCAATCACCTTACGCCTACACAAGTCAACCTTTGTTGGGATGATGTTTATACATGCTCGCCATGCAAATGATTTGACTTTATTAGGAATGTTGAGACCCTAGAGTGTCTTCCAAAACAGTGTACGATTCTGGTTATCAAATGTTTTCCCCGTGCTTCCATTATTGATCTCAGTCAACGCGATCTTATAAGTACTACGAACTATAAAATGCCCTTTTGGAGTATAAGCCCATACCATTCGATCACATGGAAGCCGAAAACTAATAGCTTGTTTGGATGGAGGGGGAGTAGAGAAGAGGGAGGGAGAGTAGGTTAAATTACCTTGTTTGGATGTTTTTTAAGGGAGGAGGGAGAGGGATTTAGAGGAGTTTGGAGGGATTCTAACCCCTCATTTTTAATTCCCCCAAATTGGAGAGATTTGGAGGGAGAGTAGAGCATAGAAATGCTTGACCAAATGAATTACCAAATTTACCCTTAACATATTAACAAAACTACAAACTATGAAAAAGCTAATTATTTCTCTCCCCCTTACTTAATTTTAAAAACATCCAAACAAGGTGGAGGATAACCATTCCTCTCTACCCTCATCTCCCTCCAAACTTCCAAACATAGCATAAGAGGAATGCTAACAATGGCCATACTTCCTTAAATTCCCACACACCCGTCATTTGATAGGATTTTCATGCAAAAGTTGTTTATCAATAGGTCATTATACTTTTATATGGAAAAAATTACAATTTTTTCTTTGTTGATTGGTTTTATCACAATCTAGTTCACAAAATTTCACCCTTAAAGTTTAGATGAAAATGCAATCATTAGGTTCTATATAATTAACAATTTGCATTTTGTGAACAACTTTACCTCTTATTTTTTTAATAGGATAAATTACAATTAACCCTTTGTGGTTTGCCCTTATCATAATTCAGTTACACAAGCTTTTGAATAGATACATTTTGTCACTCTTCTTTTTCTTTTATAAGATGTGATTCAATTCATTAAAGGATGAAAGATGGACAATCTGCCTTGCAGATAGACTCTAAAAAAGGTGGCAGATTGTCCTTTTTGAAACAAAAGGTCTGAGAGGAACTCAAAGAGAACTTTGCAGCAGCATGGGCTGCTAACCCAAACAAAAGACAAATTAACGAAGGAATTTATATAACTAAGGATGTTAGGGATCACGGTGTACTTGAATCAATTTGGATGGAGATCATTAGATGACAGAGGATTAAAGCAGGCTTTAGCATCCCCTTCAATGATTACTTGATTCCAGCTTTCCCAACTTGTGATTTGCACCGCGTATAGTATGGCTATGGTTTCAGCTTTGTAAAGTTAAAATTTAAAAAAAAATATATATATATATATATATATATATATTGTTCTGTTGTACACGTGAGAAAAATGTATATTTTGGACAAATGGTCTGTTTAGATAATGCTTATTACTGAAAATTGAAAACACTGTAGTAAAATAATTTTTAAATATGTGAATAGTACCGTGGGACCCAGTTTTAATAAAAATTTTGCTAAAAGAAAAGGTTTGTGGGTCCCGTGAACAGTACACGGTATTGTAATTCAGTATTTTAATCTAATTGTAATATGTGCGTTATATTATGTTCTTGTTCTTGTTCTTGTTATAGTTCATTGATTTTTATCACATACTTGATTTACTCTAGTTGTAATTATTTACTCTTTTTATTGGTTTTAATTTTATATTACTTATTGTATTTTATATTCAACTTCAGTTGATTGTACATTATCTACTTATGGACTCACAAGAATACATGTCGATTTACACTGGTATCATAGAGGGGAAATTGTTGTTGACTCTCCTTTGTTGGGTGTATCCCAAAATAACACAATTTCTTCACCCACATGTGCTAGTCATATGATATGGTACTTATTGAAAGCTTTATTGAACAAATAAAACATTAAGATGTTTTTAGAGTGTTTATTGAAAGCTTTGAGTTTTGCTGTGATTTCACAAATGGATTGGTTGCTTTTATTGATGTTATATCTTGATCCTTTTACGGTGTGATCAATGCAAATTTGGTTGCTTTTAGAGAATTTGTGTTTGGATTTTGTTATCATGGGCTGCACTTGTAAGCTTGGGCAAAAGTCCTGAACAAAGAATGAAAATAAAAATAAAAATAGGACTGGTATGTGAACTAGTGATTGATGGTTGGGTGGTTTTGAGAATTCTGATGGATTACTTAATGCCAAATGCACTAGAATTTTATTTCCTTTTATTTGTTTGCTAAGATAACTAAGGAAAATGTTTGGTTTTTATTGTTCATGTACTGGTTTTTCATTTTACAAAGGACTCATGTCAACAAATTGTTGGATTGGGAGGATTTTGCTTTCATGGATAATAGATGATGATGAGATTAGGTTAAATCAAGGAATTGTTTCAAGGATTATTACTATTGATGTGTAATTTATCAATCAAAAAGATTTGTCAGTTTTATTTCTTTCTTTTCTCTTTACCTGCATTTTCTTAGCTAGCAAAATAATTTAGAAATTAGTTGTGTAATAGCATCTTCTTTTCTATTATTTCTATTTGAGTCTAGAGACATTGTTGGTGATGTGTTTTTAGGATTCATACCAATGCTGGTCTTCATTAGATGCCCCAAGTGATTTCCAAATTTTTTTGGCTTGATTAATAGTTCAATTGATGTGATTTTTGCTGGACTTTAAGATAATGTGATACTACCTCATCCCATCTATATTGGATATTGTTTCTGTTGGTTTTAATTTAACTGTTGTTTTTTCCTCTGCATTGGTTTTTTTGCACTGGTTTTAATTTAACTGCTGTTTTTTCCTCTGCACTGGGTAGCAGCTGGATTTCTGCATTGGATAGCTACTGCCAGCAGTGGTTCATCAACAGCTAATGCAGCAACTCAAGAAGCCCTGGTGGAAGATGCTGTCAAAGCTAAATGGCTTGGTTGCTGCAGAATTTTGTTTGTGTAATAGTAAAAGAGTAGCTCAAGTCTGTAATTTTAGTTGCATACCTAGTTGGCAGGAAAAAATTATGGTTGCTGACATCTCAAACTGGATGCAAAATTTCAACAATATAAATGAAAATGGATATGTTCCATTTAATAAGTGATCATCCTATTATTGTTTCTTTGATAAATGATGCTTGTGTTTTATGGATTCTTATCAATTATTGAATGCTAAGAGCATTAGCATTGGAAAATGCTAATGCTATTCTATTTTACCATTCTAAAAACTAACTTTATCATTATACCATCTTATTTTACAATACCTCCACATCCCAAACTTCTATTTTCCTCTTTTACTTATTAAAATAATATATTTACAAAATAAAATAATATATATCAAAATTTTTTCTTCTCTCCCATCTCTCTCCTCTCTCTCATTTTCAGCTCTACCCTCTGTAACTTCCGCCCTTCCCTCTGTAACTTCCGCCGAATCCTTCATTTCCGGCGAGGTGGTGAAATAATCCGACAATAACCACTCCAATCCTTCATTTCCGTTGCTTTTCCCTCACTTTGAAGAAGAAGATGTAGAATGCCAATTAACCCACCGTAGAAACCGCTATGTGCTCGAAAGCGAAGGCTAAAAGCGCATCGCCGGCGAGAACCGCGACGTCCTCGCCGAACACTTTGTGGTTTGTGGGCTTTCCACGGCGGAGATCATCGTTGTCCATGCAAGGAAGATCGTCGTGGATGAGAGACATGGTGTGGATCATCTCGACGGCGCAAGCGGCGGGCATGGCTATGGACTCGGTGCCTCCGACGAGCTCACACGCCGCGATGCAAAGCATGGGTCGGACTCGCTTGCCACCGGCGAGGAGAGAATAGCGCATAGCCTCGTGAATCTTCTTTGGGTCCTTAAGCGAAACACAGGCTTCGAGGGCTTGGTTGACGGAATTGGCTTTCTGGGCAACGTAGCCTTTGAAACTGAAAGTGGGTTCTGATTCAGACTCTTCCTCTTCTCGGAGAGTGTCTTGCTTGGTGAGCACCGCAGAAACTGAAAAAGATGAGATGGGTTGCAGGTTTTGGGTTCGGCGATGGAGTGGCTGTGCTCTGTGGTGCTGGGTTGCGGGTGGCTGTTGCGGATGGCGTGATATGGTGCTGGGTTGCAGGTGCTGGGTTCGGCGATGGAGATTGGAGAGACAGAGATGAGGTTCGGCGATGGAGATTGGAGAGACAGAGATGAGAGATGAGAGACAGAGGAGAGAGAGAGAGATAAAATATTATTATTTTTTTACAATACTTGCTACAGTGCAATTCTATGTTTAGAATTGCACTGTAGCAGTATTGCAAAAAAATTTGCAATACTGCGGTTTAGCATTCTCCAATGCAGTTGGTTTTGGGGCTTAAAATTGTAAATTTCCCTTAGATATGGCATTAGCATTCTCCAATGCTAATGCTCTAAGAGAATGAATTCCAAAAAAAAAAAAATCTAAGGATAGTTCTCTCCAATACTACTTTACAGTAATGTTGCAGGGTACTTGTGGCAGTTAGTTATGGTAGTTAATTGAAAACATAAAGAAAGAATAAAAAATATATATTTAAATGAAGTGACAAAATAATAGAACATTTATTCTTTCTTTGAGTTTTGATGAGTGTTTTGTAAAGTGAGTTATTAAAATAAATAAAGTAACTTTTTGAAATGCTAAATGCTATATTTTATAGCATTCCTAATGAGAATGCTCTTAAGGAATTGTCTTATCATGTGAGAAAAACGTTTATTTTGAACGAAATCTGAACAAATATATTTTATTCCAAAGTTTAGAAGTTCAATGTCCAAATTGAAAACTTCTGAATTGAAATATGACAAGGTCAATCACATAGGTCACATCAACCCTTAGAAATTGTCTTATCATGTGATAAAAACGTTTATTTTAAATGAAACATTTATTTTGAATGAAATCTTAGCGATTTTATTTTATTCCAAACTTTAGAAGTTTGATGTACTAATTAAAAAGTTGTGAATTGAAATGTGAGAAGGCCAACTGCATGCTTAATTTCAGCCCTTAGAAATTGTCTTATCATAACAGGTTGTGATCATAAATAAACTCATTATAAAAGTCCACTTATGGACTGAAAAAGCTTGGGTTCCCCCACCCCCCCCCCCCCCCCCCCCAAAAAAAAAAAAAACTCTATAACCCATGCCATGTGTTTGTGTTTTCAAGAATGGCACCAATGGCTACATACTTTGTCATGATTTTTACCAATATATGAAGTTATAAACATGAAATACAACCTTAAACTTGAAGGAGAAAGTTGCAAATAATATTACAAATTCGACGAAGTCAAGCATAAACAGGTTCTCATAACATAGTTTTCCTGCTATGAAAGAAGCACTAACCAAAATAGAAGCACGTTCTTTCCTTCCATGTTAAAATTGAGAGAGATTGAGTTGAAGAGAGAAGAGAAAAGTAGAAACAAGCTTGAAAGTCGTTTGGCCTAATAGCCTACACCCAAAGGTGAAAGCCCTTGACAGCTACATCAATACTGTCGAACTTATGTTTATAATAATCTCAAGGTTAATGCTAGACTAATCCTATGGTTAGTTTGCCATCTTTACAAGTACGTGGACCTACAATAGGTTGGGGTTTGGTTCTCTAGGGCCATGATATCTCTAACAAACCCTAGGCATGCACGACACAAAGTGGCACACTGACATGGCTAGGGCTGACATGACAGTACCTATTGATGCCATGTGGTGGCTTTGCAATGATCATCAGTGTAGAAGCACCTAAAATCAAGGAACATGATTTTTATATCCGGCTAACCCCCCCACCCCCCAAAAAAAAAGAGCCTTATTAGGTTTCATCAGTGGCTAACCATCCCAACCATAAAGTGGACTAAAATCCATTTCCAATATTTTGATCATGGTGCCCTCTCTGATGCAAGGGCTACCTCAACAAGCCATGACGGTTCTACTGCATCATTTCCCCCAACTGCATCTCAATTCATTGTATTTGTTCTGCCATCCACAATCACCACGTCAAGCTTTATGTAGATGGCTTGAGCCTTCTTGACACCACCTAAATTATCTAACTCCATAACCCTCTCTTGTCCCAACCATAGTGCCACACCACACATCTCCAACCGCCGTTTGAAGCCCTTTTGCATTTTTTACCAACTCATCATTGAATTCTTATATGCCATATCCCCTGCAGCCAAAAATTTATTATTATTATTATTTATGATCATCAGCGTAAGTTATTTATATGGCTAATTTCAAAAGAACCTCCATCTTTGCTTACTATTTCAATGCAAAAAAGGCTGAGAAAACCTTTTTGATATAAAAGCCGAAATACCAAAGGGGATTTAATCTTCTTAAGGATGATTCAGTCACCCTCACCCTCTAGAACATGAATTTCATGATTCAACATAATTCATAAAATTTAAAGCTGAATCTCTACACCAAATACAATTGAAGAAGACCTAGTTTTTCTACCAAAAAAGTAAAAAAGACGACCTAGTTTGACCTTCAAACTTCATTAAAAAAAAAAAAAAAGTTTTGACCTTGAAATAGAAAGAATGTATCATTGAAATCAGCAGGGTTAATCCGGACTAATACACCTTACAAATATTTGCAATCAAGCAAGATCAAATGGCCAAGATGAAAGCTGAAGTGATTAGACAAACAACACAAAAGTTGGTCCTAATTAATTATAATTCATTTTGATTGATGCTAATGAATATTGAGACTCTTTAGGATAAAATTTTAGTTGTTTCTATTTTCATTGACTATGATTTATTTTATATAGTCAATTGATTATGAAGTTTTTTATTTTTATTATGCAGTTATTTTATGTCCTTTCTTAATGTTACTTTTTATTTTTTGTTGAGAAGGTTCTTAATGTAACTTGAGAAGTGAGAACCCTATTTAAAGCACCAGGATTTAGTAATGTTTTGTTTTGCTTGAGTAAAAAGTCTTTTGGAATTTTCCCCCCAATAGATTAGTGTTGATTTCAAGCAATCCTAAGAACTGACTCCCAAATTGTAGCTATCTTTTTATGCTTGATATTGACTCCAAGCAACCTAGATGTTGATTCTTACATTATTCCTTTTTTGTCTATCCATAATCTCTGAGAATTTTGGGTTGCATCACTCTGTTTCATATATCACCTTTGGAATCACAAATTTGTAGATCAACATATTAAAGAAGTTTTTTTTATAACTAACATAAATTTTATTCAAAAAATAAAAAACTTAGCCCATGTACATAGGAAATGTACTAAGGGGCAAAAACTTCAAGAAACCAAATTACAATGATCAAGCAAAACAGGAAGGGTAGAACAAAAAGGAAACAAAGTTCCTCACTTCCTCTAGGTATTAGGAGACATAGATAATATTGGAAAAGCCAGGAGAGCTTAAATATAACAATCTGAGAATAAAGTGTAAGGAATGGGACTAATTGGCTGTGCGTTGTAGGATAGAAATGCCAGTTGTAGTAATGTCCAATGCAGCTAGACTCCTACGAATGCTCTACCGGTGTCTGAATTGCTCAAAGTTTGTCTAGTTGTTAAGTAACAGGCATGTACGGAAGAAGTATGACCTCATCAACATTGGAAAAGCCATGAGTATATCAATGACGTTTGAAGGAAGGGGTGAGTTGAGGAAAATGGATAAGATATCAGGTCGTTTCTCATATAATTGGATGGGTTTTTCATTAAAGAAATGGCGATATTCAGTTGGAAGAGCAGAATTTCATATAGACTATAATTAAGCAAATGACTCAAACATTACTTGCCTGGGATACTCTACAGCAACCATGCTAAAAGAGGTGCAAGTTACAGCCATCTATAACAATTGCACCTAAAAAATGAAAGAAACTAAATGTTTTTTTGACAATGAAGTCTATTATAAGACATTTTACACACAGCTGTTAAGCACATGCACACACCAGCTACCGAGCCAGCTGTTAGCACCTCAACTACACTACTAAGCCCACACACCTAAGCCAGCACCTCAGTATCTTAACACAGTCTCTAAGATATTCCAGAGATTAAAGGAAATGCTCTAAGCTTTATAAGTGCAAGGATCTTGTCAAATCTGAATCAACTCAGAGTTTTATTTTCTTAATGAAGAGAACAATTAGGGCCTAATAGTACAGCTGCCATAAAATCATAAATCTCAGAAGAAAATAAATTTTAAAAGCTGATTGACTGAATAATATATCTAATAATAAACTCTAATACCGACTATAATAAGGTAGTGTTCCTTAAAGTGAGATTTATTGGCTAAAAGAGCGTTTTTTAATAACTATCTGATAAATTTCAAAGTTGAACCACGTAAAACCAATTATAAGAGCATTGTTTAATAACTAGGTATCCACGACTTGATACTTCAAAGTCAAAATCTATAGCCAATAACTATCTAATACCAACTATAATCAACTATTATTGAAAGCAAATCTCTTAGTAAAATTAATAAATTAAAAAAAGATTTTGCAAGGTGTTTGATAAAGTTTCCTTGGTGGCTTAAATAATTCCCTAACAGAGATCAAACAACATAACAACAAGAAACTTCACCCATTATTAGCAAAAGTTATAGTTATGTATATAAAATTGAAACCCATCCTGTACAAAGGTAAACTCTGCCCGAAAATTGCACATTTTTTCTCAAAATCAATTTCTATAAAACAAATGTTGATGTAGGCATCTTGCTTATAATATTTGTGACTCCTAGTATGTACATAAAGCTCTTCATATCTTTGCAAAGTAGCATTTAAACATGGAGTATAGAACAGTTACCACTCCAAAGAGTCAGGGTAGGATAGGAAGCTCCACTTCATCAAATGAAAAGAAACTGACCCGTCCATACTCTACATGACAAAACCGCAAAGGAATAGCCCCACATTGCCTCTCAAGGACTGCAATATCTGCTATGGATGGCAGATCACCCCTGCAAGAGAAGGCAAGCATAAAAGATTCAAAAACTTTTTGACCAGGATATGCATATCAATTAATAAGTTACAAATCTCTTTCAAAGCAACTGGAGAGAACAAGTTTTGATGGATTAATGAAATATAACACCAAATTTTACTGATCTTCTTCAAGCAAAAATTACTTTTATTTTGAGGATTACGATTTAACACTTTTCAGAGATTATACGGGTCTATCTTTGCAGAATGCCAATTTCCACTTAAAATTTAAACATGATTGTAAACCGAGTAATCTCTATATATTAAGAGGATTCAGAAAGTTAGTTATTGTCTTTTTAATTTCCAAAAATACCCCTAATTTAATTAACTTATCCTTATTCTTAATTTTTTTTTAAAAAAGGTTAAAACCGTAAATCGACAAAAATTAAAAACAAAAACCCTAGCCCATGTTCTATAAAACTTCCCACTACCCCATGTTCCTCTAAAAAAAATAAATAAATAATAAAAATAAATAAATAAATAAATCTACCTCATGTTCTATATATATATATATATATATAAACCTACCCCAAGTTCTTATTTTTTAAAAAAAATACCAAAAAAAAAATGAGAATCGCACGTGCAAAGCACGTATGATGAGGCTAGTAAAAATTAAAGTGGTAGATAACCAAGAAGGGAGTGATTAAATCATTAAAATATGATTGTAAACTAAGATATAGAAATTTTCTAGGAGAACTGTTGGAGCCTTTTCCATTTCTCCCTCTTCACACATTAATAGATATTATCTTCATACTAATTGAAAACAAAAACAAATGTTTGATAGTCAAGAGTTGAAAAATCCTACCATAATGTAGTTATTTCTATCTCATATTTCAAAAATGTTACAAATAGGAATTATAAGCATGCTTCACATTATGCTAACACATGTATGTGATTATAAAAGACAAGAATGCCTTCTACCCACATTTCTAAGAAGATTGTCAAAAAAAAAGAAAAAAGTAGAAAACATGACTTATTTAAAATATACAAATAAGTAATAAAACAATAAAATCATACTAACTAGAGGCTTGATCTACTGCATCCAAAAATTGAACAACATTTAATTTCCATAGAAACTAATAGAGAAACATTCTTTCATGCTTAGTAAATTTGTAAGTTAGTACATTTTTAAAATTAATAACGAAGTACAGAATTCCTTTTCTCCTCTTGGTAAAATATGAACTTAATACCTATTCTAAAGCCAACCCCACCTGAACCAAAGTCTAGGGGCAGAAATCCAATCTTAATAACGTGACTGCATTTTATGATGGCCGTCAATTCACCACAACCCTCCTCATTTTTCCAGGTTTATGACCGGTTATGAGCAAAATATACAACAGTAAGCACTGACACAGACAGAATTTAAATAAAATAACATATTTTTGTAAATACTTAAGAAAAAACATAAAATAATAATCTAGATGCATATGGTGTAAATCCTTTCCCAACAAATTCCTCAAGATATCAAAAACCTAGAAGCTAACACATAGGATTGTTGCAATTAAATGTTTTCAGCAAAAGATAATCTGAAAAAGAAAGTGGTTTAACCTACGAAGTTCTTTAATATTGTAAGGTTGAATTTATTCAACCATCTAATTGGCTTTATTCCGTGCCAAATTTGCTTGTAATTCAGCATTTAGTAACCCTGTATTTAGGTGGGTTTGATGTAAGGGTAGTGAGTGAGATAGAGTGAAGATTGCTCAAGAGTGTGCAAAAAAACAGAGACTCGCGGCTGGGACTCGCGGGTGACTCGCGGCTGCAAGCCGCCAGACGCAGCACACGTGCCAAGCATGCTGGAAGGTGAACAGTCATGCAAGCTGGAGCACTACAGGACAAAACAGGACAACTGGCCATACGGTTATCTCGCGACTGGATCTCGCGACTTAGTCAAGCCGCGAGGTCAAGCCGCGAGCCACCCCTGTTTTGTTAAACCTGACGTTTCACATTCCTCTCCCACTCTAGTATAAATACCTCTTTTACCCACGATTGAAAGAGAGCTTCCAGAGAGAATTTTGAGAGAGAAACCCTAAAGAAAAACAAGATTGATTCACCCACAATCTATACCTTAGAGTCTCTCCAAATTCCTCAACTCTCTTCCTCTCCATTGTCAAATCCTTGAGAGGCATTATACTAAACCTGGTTCTCACCATCATCATCACTGTGAGACAGCTGTTTGGATTTCTGGGAAGCAGTTAGGAAGGAACCAATCTTCATTGGTTGATGCTACGGTCTAGTAGCGGAATCCGGGAAGCTAGAAAAGAAAAAGGTTCGGCGCAACCTCGTTGGAGCAAGAAGCTTGGAGGGCTTAGGTGCACTGGGTAGATTAGGCTTGGAGGGTCTATTGCTGTCCATGTATCCCAACTGTATTTTCTAGTGGATTGTTTACCGCTTGGAGGGCGGCGGAGAGGTTTTACGCTGAGGGCTTCGGTTTCCTCTTCGATAACACATCGCGTGTTGTCTTTGTGTTTGCATCTTCCTTCCTCTCTATCTTTGCCTTTTTATTATCTGCTGTGGATTTTATTTTGTGTTGGCTTAGATAGTTTTTAACCAATTTCATATTATAGCATATGTTAAGTTTCCGCACACTAGTTGTTTGACATATTGCTTGAATTGGTTAAGTTGTAATTTGGGGGTCTAAACGTTCAAAGGTGTTTATACACGTTTTTGAACTTTCAAATATAAAAGCACATTTCTAATGATAATAATATAAATAACAATTTGCAATCAACCACAAATATTACTCATTCTTAGGAGCTACCAAATACAATTACCTAGTTAAGCAGATCACAAAGCTTGGATCACCCGGAGAAGATTTTCTAAACTTGCTATTTGGGAGATAGACATCAAAAACTGGCCTTGCTTCATTAATATGCATATTATTAAATGGTCCAACGATGGAGCTCTCATCTTCTGATTCTAAGTCTACCACTTCACTGCTTTGTGGAGAGCATTGAAGAGAAACAGATTGACGGTTACTCTTAGCATCCTTAATAGACCAAGCAATGCCATGCTGCCCAACAATGTAACCAGGAGATTTCAAGTGCCTATAAACCTCAAATAGCTCCCAAGAGCCTCCACTAACCTTTGCATATATATCGTTTAATGAAAGACTTGTACCATTGTCATCCAAGAGAAGTAATGCGCCTATTTCCATCGAAAACCTACAAAAATAAGAAGTTACACTTCACAAATGATTCCATCTCAACATATAATGAAAAAGGACAAAAATACATAGTTACTTCTTTTCAAAAACTTAAAAAGAAATATATTCATAAAACAAAAAATAATTGCTTTTATCGGTTACTTATCTAATACTACATTTCGCTTACAACACTATGTATAAATTTGCAAGTGTCGCTTAAAACTGTGAATAAGGTCGAAGTTTCAGTTATTGAAAAGCATTGTTTGAAGTATGTCTTTGATACCTCTTCGTCGTTCAACTTTTATACAAGGTAATCCATAATCTTTTACTGAAGCCACAGTTTGAAATTTCAAACTAATTTGCTCAAAAAAAAAATTCAGAACTCATATTTTTTGGGGACAACCGTAAGCCCAGCTCTGCTTTACAATATAGAATGTTTAATTGGCAAAGGATTCTTCAGAAAATTAAGTGTCCCTCAAATAAAGATAACAAAATAAATAAGTTACAATAAAAGACACTACGAATAAAGAGCAGCAAGATATTAAAGCTCTAGACTTGTAAATACTGGGTTTCATATTATCACCAAAACAAATAATTAACTTATTCATTAATTCCTTTGAAAGAAAAACCAAGAAAAAATAACAGATCAAAAAAACATCACAAAAAAATGTCATTTCACATACAAAGTTTCCTCAATTGAGTAATAAATCTTGCCGCTACAAACTAGTCCCATTGTCCTCCACAGTTTACCCTTGTTTTCTACAACCTCAGCCATTCCGATTTCGTTAATCCAATGAGCCCTGGATTTATCTTTCTAAAAAATTGAAGCCATAACACAAAGTTAAACCCCCCCGGGGGGTGGGGGAATATTTATAACATCATAAAGAATCAATTTTATGAAAAATTCTATACCTAAACTGCAACTTGGATATAAACCCAGATGTAAAATGGAGTTCCTCATCATCCTCATATTTTATATCTTGCAAATAGGCCTCAGTATCACTTGATCCTCCCGAAGAATTTTCCCAATCCACAGCCTCCATTATGCTACTTATCCAAAAAAAACAAAAAACAAAATAAAAAAAATATTCACACTTATGTTAAGCCCATTTCATTACTTGGAAAAATGCGTATAAAAAAAACTGCAACAAAGAGTTCAGTTTCCTTAACAAACATACCCACCAAAACAGACCTTGGTACAGCCTCAAATCACTTTGAATGCCAACTGTTCAACTCCTTTCTTTTACTTGGTTGTTGGTGGTGGCTCTAGCTTCTTCTGTTCTGGTCTAAGGAATGAACCCTGCAATTTGAAATATGTGATAGAAATTTAATACAAATCACAAATGGTCAGCACAATTTACTTATCAAAAAAAAAAAAAAAAACAAGTAGTCAGCTTAATTAAAACACCACCTGGCATAAATAAAGTGGCAACAACTAAAATGAGCATG
Organism: Quercus tomentella; assembly: GCA_028535165.1. Taxonomy (NCBI): domain Eukaryota; kingdom Viridiplantae; phylum Streptophyta; class Magnoliopsida; order Fagales; family Fagaceae; genus Quercus; species Quercus tomentella. The sequence goes on along the minus strand of JAPQVY010000012.1, from coordinate 43,276,965 downwards.
TAGACGTAGGTGAACTTCACAGGATAGAGATTTCAATTATGATGCGGTGGGAATAAAATTTCAAGATTTTTAAACATTTCTAAGGAGTCACAACAAATAATTACTGTTACGAGGAAATACAATATACTTATCTATCGAATGACCTCTTCATCCTAAATTCATCTTTTTAGAATTCCCCAACCAAAATACAGCTAAGGAAATTCATTCTAACCTATTTTGGTCCCCCAACTGAAAATTTTGAAAATGGTTGGGGAACACAGCTAAAGAAAAAAACTTGTATTACAAATTTGTCCAAAAAACAAATGCGTCAAAATACACTATTGGACCCTAAAGTTTAGTCTATGAGCAATGTTAGTCTCAAAAGTTTAAAGTGACTGCTTTTAGTCCCTAAAAATCTTAAAGTCATCAATTTTAGTCCCAAACACACTTAAACTGATCACCTTTAATCCCTTGGAGTGATGACGTCTCATTTTTTAGTTTGGTCATGTCATCTAAGAAGTAAAAGTGATCACTTTAAATTTAAAGGACTTAAATGTTCAGCTAAAACATATAACACCACATTCGCTAACCCAATGCATCTCACCAAATCACTAAGACATATCAATAGGTCACATAAAGAAGATAAATGAAAATTAAGCAAATCAAATTTTAAGCAGCAATGACAAGTTTCTTATCTTTTCCTAGTAAATTATCAGCAAACAGAGCCTATAATTATCCCAAATAAAATTTTAATCGAAACTCCAAAAGTTAAATGACCCAACTGGAATGAAATTCAAGGAAAATAAGGGAAACCCAGCAAATCAAAGATCTGGGTCTCACTGAAAAGGCTAAAGGGTAGGCTCTCTATGTGAGGAAATTATAACCAAAGGGAAAAAAAATGGAAATCCAGTTGAGATTATGAAAATGTAACTTGCTAATTAGCAATTATGAAAGTTGAGATTTAAATTAAGACGCAAATATAAGTGAATGCTGCTATCCCTAACCATTTGCGTGCCTTTGGAGTTTCATATCTAAGATAACACTTGAGGTTCAAAGTGAGCTCTTACATTTATTTCTAAACTAATAGCATCTGAAGCTCACAATACAAGCATATTAAATAAGGCCAAAAGTCTTTGCAAGTCCCCCTTAACCTTATAGAGTCCCTAATACAAAGTCCACATGTTATTTGCTATTGCTTTTGCAGTATGAAGCAACTCTTCACACTGATGAAGAAAGTAGTCTGACAGTGAAATCAGTCCGTTTACATCTTCATATGAATAAGTAATTAAAATGGCCCAAGTAATTTAATTTAATTTCAAGATTATAATTAAATTTTAGAAAATTAATCCAAAATTTTGAATCAAACGACAAATTAGAAACAAAGAAACAAACTACCTAATAAATATGATAAATGATCAAATAAACTATAAATTTAACATGATAAATCACCGATTGTACTTTAGAAAGCAAAAAATTAACAAAATTAAAGTTGGCTTACTCTAATTTAACTTAAACTTGTTTGTATACTAAAATAATCAAATACATACTAACAAATAAAAGAAACTGATGCCATCTTACTTCATTTAAACCAAGCTGGCATAATCAACAAAAACCCAATAAATTATCAGCAAAGCAAATCTTATACTGGGTTGGCATGAAAAGAAACAATAAATTATCCAAACAAAAATGAAGGACTTTCACAAAACAGACATAACAAAAATTAACCAAGAAGATTATAATTTCACTAAGACATTTTCTCGAACAGGTGATGGGGTTGGCCTATCTTTTAGCATATTGAAGCCTTTTGTTTCATTTAATACATGCTCAACATGAAATCTAACGAATGCTCAGTTATTTTGATCAACCCCCAACATGTTTATATATACAAAAAACAGGGAAGAATATTGGGATAAAATAGCAAAATTGGATTGAACAATGTAAGATTAATATGATAAAATCAAAAAGGAAAATTGAAAAAATCAGATTGCCCTTTTGCTTACCAAAGCGGTCTGCAAAGGGCGAAGACGCAATCTTTTCTCTCTCTCTTTTTTTTTTTTTTTTCTTTTAACTACAAAGGGTATCTTTTCTCTTTCTAGCTACTTCATTTAAATATTATTTTTTTATTCTTCCTCAACTCTTTCTCTCTCTTCCTCTTCGTCTGTCTCTCTTCTCAGATACAAAGCAAGCCACCCAAAACTGCCACCACCACACCAACCAGAATGATCTGCCACCAACACACAAACCAGCCACCCAAAACTCAAACTACCACCCCTACTACTTTACTTGAAACTTAACCACCACTACACCACCATAGCCAAAATCCAAGAAACCCACACTCAAAATCAATCACCACCAGAGCCAGAGAAAGAAAGAAAAAAATAAAAAGTGTGAGAAGTCAAATCGTGAATCGTACCGTCTATCAATTTTTTATTTTTCTATATCGTGTATCATATCATATCGTGTATCGTAAAATACATTAACACTTAATAAAATTTATAAAAAATTATAGATATACATATAAAGGGTATATTCATTATAAATTTTGAATATATTTAGTTAATGATTAATTTATTCATCACTTATATAATAATATTTAACAATCTAACTAAATAAATCAAACTAACACGTGTTTATAACATACACATTCAAATTACTTAAATTCAAAAGTGATAATATATAACAAATGACCCAAAAATTAATTTATTTTCGTCATATTGGCTAATCAACCTCATCTAAGTCAATACTATCATTTGCAAATTTATTTCTTCATTAAAATTTTCTTCATTGTCATTAACATTTATTATCTCTTCTTGTTCTTTTTATTTTAATAATTAAAAAAAAAAAATCTTCTTGGTATTCTAGTTTCTTGGACTTATAACAATAGTGAAAAAAAATAAAAATAATTATATTTTCAATTAATATCTTATTCATGATATAGAAAATAAATTTGTAAATATTAAAGTGAAGTGTAAGTGTGTACTGTGTAGTCCAAATTTTGTAGAAGAAAGAGAGGAAAAAAAAAACTTATGAATATGTTATTATATTAAGTTAAATTAAGCAACCTAATAATTTTGTGTTTAAAACAAGTCTAACAACTTGTAAGCTTCAAATAAAAGTACAAATTTTAACAAAAAATCTCATTTTAAAGCATTTGTCTATGTAACATACGATTTTACGATAAGATACGATTCATACGATACACACACTGTATCGTACGATTCATGAGCACTTACGATACGTCGATACAATACAGAACTTTTTACACACGATATGATATGTATCGTACGATACTGACAACTATGGTGAGAAGAAAGAGAAAGAGGGAAAAGTACGAGAGAGAAATATTAAACAATTTTTTTTTACCTTTGAGCTACCTGTATAGCTGTGCACTGTAATTGAAAAACTATCATTTTTGGCTTTGGCTCTGTCAATAGAGCCTTATTTTTGTTGGTGGTGGAGCTAAAAGATAGCATTATGACTTTTTAGCATTATCAATAATAATATTTTAATGGTCTATTTAGATACCGTTTATTGTACTAAAATTAAAAATTTATTGCTGAAAGTACTATAGATAAAGGTAAAAGTTAATTAAAATAATACAGCGGAGCCATAAATAGTATCAAAAAGTGTAGTTAATCCATAAATAGTGGCAAAAATAAGCTGAATAGTAAAATAATTTTAATTTTTCATTGGTATCCAAACACACACTAAGTGGCTTTGCTTCGCCTTGGATCTTTTATTTTAGTAACAATTTTTTCTTATTTGAATTTTTTCTTGAAAGCTTTGTAAAATTAAAAATTCTATTTCTTTTTTTTAAAAGAAATTATTATTTTATTTCTCTTTAACAAAAGAGTAAATGGAGACTAAAGAAAAGCCTTGATTGGATAATTTTAAAACTTAAAAAGCTCAATTGAACAAAAGTAAAATTAGAGAACTAAAATAAATTATAGTAAAACCTTTAAGGTAAAATTATAATAAAACTTAAACGGTAGATTTTGCATTTTTACCTATCTTTTTCTACAAAAATAAAGCCTCTAAAGTCTAAACACAAGCATGACATTTGTGAAGAGAATACAACTTTTTAGTGTTCACTTTTTAAATGGTCCAAAATGCTCTCACACATTAATCACAATTAGTTTATTCTTTCTTTTTAAACAGATAATAGGGTCAAATAAGAAAAAGAATAATTTTCAAATATCTAAATTTTAGGTCATTTAAAACATATTTCCCATATTCTCCATTTTTTGCATTAGAAGAATTGTTTTATAACTACATGTATGTTTCTAATTAAATAATATATTAATTTTTTTAATTAAAAAAGCTACATTTACTAGAAATTATTTAGATTTAGGTTAAATGTAGGAGAAATGTTATGTTAATAACATTTTCACAATACTTTCATAACAAATTCTAAAGTGGTAGGTTTTTTTTTTTTTTATTATGAAAAAGATAGAAACTTGTATTAATAAAATAAAAACGTAAGTACACATAAAAACTCCTAAACTCAGTGGAAGAAAAAAAAATCCCAACACAAGTAGGCACACCATGACTAATTCAGTGCCTAATTTGTAAAGAAAAACACCATCATGGTTTCTATTGGGAGGTCATAAGTTTCTGGTATTCCTCCAGGAGATCGGTAGCACTTGCAATGATTCGAGTCGGATGAAGCTGAGTTTTCTCAAAGAAGAGCTTGTTGCGAGCATTCCAAATGGCCCAAGAAGTCACAACCCAACGCTCCAGGTCCTTATGATCAAGCTTATCAACCAATTGTCTGAAGAGTAGAAAGAAACGTAGTACAAGATTACTACACTTCTGCAACTTTCCTCTGAACAACGCCCACACATTTCTGGCCGGGGGCATTCCCACAACAGGTGGCCAACGGTTTTAGGGGATAGACAACAAATATCACAGCGAGGGGTGATGTTAAGTCTTTTCCAGATTGGCCTATCTCCACTAGCTACAAAATGCTCCACGCTACCAGGCTGTTGCAAACGACAAGCAACTTAATAAACAGATTTAATGGAGAATTGCTGAGACTGAATTTCTTTCCACACTCTTGGTCCTGAGGTTGAGCTCCATTCAAGGGAATTGCAAGGATTTCCATACAGGTCCTGGGAGAAAATAATGAAAACAATTTGCCTTGGTCTCATTGTCTTGTTGAGTTGTTGATAAGCTATGAGACTTGCAAGGGATGGGTCTGACCACCTATAATTTCTAGAACATGAGACAACCAACCTGGATCGGTTATGGCAATGGATTTGCCATCCCCCACCCCCCCACTTTGACTCGGCCTGAATAATTTCTCTTGCTGCTAGAATACTTCGCCACACAAAAGATGGGTTATTCCCCAACTCAGCCTCCACGAATGAGCACCTTGGAATATAAGGAGCTTTGTAACTCTAAAGAAAAGTGAAGTTGGGCAGTGGATAAGAGACTGTTTGGATGACTTGTTTCCATTACTCAATTCTCTGTTTCTATAACTCATAACTCAATATCCATAGCTCAATGTCCATTTGGCTGCATAATAATTCTGTTTCCATAGCTCTGTTTTCATCACTCAATTATCTGATTTTTGAGTTGAGTTATGAAAATTGAAAACATATTTTAGCTGTTTTTAGTTTCCATAACTCATAACTCAATGAGATTTTTGTAATTAAACACACATGGGACCCACTAGTCATAACTCAGCCCACCTTTTGACTTTTTTTTTTTTTTTTTCCTTTCTTCTTTCACTGGTTCGGTCTTCTCTTCCTGGTTTTTTTTTTTTCACTGGTTCGGTCTTCTCTTCCTAGGTTTTTTTTTCCTTTCTTCTTTCACTGGGTTCGATCTTCTCCTGGGTTTCTTTTTTTTTCTTTTTTCTTTTTTTTTTTCTTTCACTGGCTTCGGTCTTCTCCTGTTTTTTTTTTTTTTTTTTTTTTTTTCACTAGGTTTGGGTTCCTAGGTACTAGGGAAAAAAAAAAAAAAACTGCACTGAGTGACAGGTATGGGGCCCACAAATAGTGTGAAAAATATTGTGTGATGGAAAGTGAGTGATGGTGCCAAACGGGTGTGAAAAATTAAGTGATGAGTGATGAGTGATGAGTAATGGAAATTGAGTGATGAAATTTTTGCATCCAAATAGCCTCTAAGCCTCCAAGCCTATTTAGCAAGCATGGCTAAATTGAAAGCATGAATGTCACCGGGCCCCATTCTTCCCATTTCTTTGGTGTACATAGTTTTTTCCAATTAATTCAGTGAATTTCCTTTCATCCTTAGTTTGCCCCGTCAATATTTAGCCAAAGTGGAATGGATTGTATTACACAAACTCTCAAGTAGCAGGAAAGACTTAGAGTCTATTTGGTTGGAGAAATGGAAAAGTGAGAGGATAGAAAATAAAGAGAGGGTGGAAAATAGGGGGAGAAATGGAAAAGTGAGAGGATAGAAAAGAGAGAGAGAGTGGAAAATAAGGAGGATAGAAGATATTTTAGTTTTCCTTATTTGTATTTGGTCAGGAGATGGAAAGTTAAGAAATGAAAAATGTAGTTTATATAAATTTACTCATTTGTCCTTACTAAATAAAAAATGTAATAAACTATATTTTTATTACAAATTGTATATGGAATTATGGATGGACATTCCATTAATATATATATATATATATATATATATATATATATATATATATAAAAGAACCCAAAACAGATGAAGTTAAAAACAAAAAAAAAAAAAAAGTCCTTAAAAAATTGAGGGAGACAGGAAACAAAAAAATAATAATAATAAAAATACTGAAAAGTCAAAAGTCAAGTTGGTTGGGAATAAATTCAATAGAACGTTGCACAGTTTCTTAAATAAAAAAGAGGATTTTGCACCGTAATAGAAAACAAAGAAGAAAAAGACCCAAAAAAAAAAAAGTGAAACAACGTTGCAGAGACATTTTTGTCCAAATAATTGGTCCAGTTCTCTGCCTAGTTTTATTTTCATTTTGAGGAGAAAACTTTTTGATGGACCTGAGAGAAAACACTTGAGCCTCATTATCTTTTTTTTTTTTTCTCTCCCCCTGCCAACCAAACATCCTCTAAAAAGTTTTCCTACCTTATTTTTTCTCTTTTTTTTTTTTTTTTTTCTTAAAATCCACTCTACTTTTTGGTGGGCCTGGGAGAAAACACTTGAGCCTCACCATCTTTTTTTTTTTTTTTTTTTCTCTCCCCCTTCTAACCAAACACCCTCTAAAAAGTTTTTCTTCCTTATTTTCTGTCTCTCTCTTTTTTCTTTTCTTTTTTTCCATCCTTCCTAAAATCCACTCTACCAAACACACTTTTATGGAGTAAGTTGGAATTGCTTATGCCACTATTTTGATCAAGATTTCACGCCCCGCTTTGGAAATAAATTTTTCTTTCCATCCCATCACTCGCTTTGATATTCTTTCTTGAAGGTCTTTAAAAGTGTTACTTTTGACTTCCCAATGGCCATAGGCAACTCGAGGTATTTCTCACAGTCAGTCATAACTTGAGCTCCTAGCATTCTCTGAATAGATTCACGTACTTGGGAGCTTGTGTTCTTACTAAAAAATAGGGAGGTTTTTTGTTAATTAATTGCTTAACCAGAGGCTGCTTCATATATACCCAAAATATTCATTAAATTCTCACATTGGGCCACAGTGGCTTGGCTAAACAGTAAGCTATCATCTATAAAGAAAATGTGTGAAACTCACACACCAAGAGAGCAAAATTGTATTCACTAGAACAATCTATTCTCCTTTGCCTTTCTAAGTAGAGAGGAGAGGGCCTCAGCACATAATAGAAATAAATAAGGTAAAAGAGAGTCACCTTTTCTAATTCCATGAGATGGGGTAATAAAACCTTGAGGCTCTCCATTAATTAATATTGAGTAAGAAGTAGTACACACCAACTCCATTGCCAACTTCGTACACACCATCTCCATTGCCAACTTCACCCAACATTCATCGAAAACAAAGACTGATTAATTTAAGTTGTGGATTCAAATTCAAATTAAAACCAATAACAACTGGCCACCTATGATTTGTTATGAAAATATTGTGAACATATCACTTCTCATAAATATAAAAAAGTGCTTGTAACTTTTTATACATTATTGATTTTCTTGTTATAATAACACAATATATATTGTACATGGTATTATAAAATATATTAGAAAACACCACACATCACATGGGATATCGTCTAATTTATATTTATATATATATATATATATATATATATCTAAAAACTAAAACGTAGTATTTATTGTTGCTCCGCGCTTGTTGAGCCACATCATCCACTCATTTCCAACATTCTCTCTCTTTCTTTTAACTCTTTTTTTTTCTTATTAATTTCTTAACTTATTATTATACTTTCTCCAACTTTTCCCCCTTCCTTTTACCTTTTTATCTCCCCACTATTATATACTTTAATATCACTTTTCCTCTATCTTTTTATCTTCCTTTATTTTTTGGCTTTTCATTTCTCCTTCTCTTACTATAAATTCACAATTTTGTCTCTCATTTTATACATATTTTCCCACACACAAAATATTATTTTCTCTCCATTTCTCTCTCTCAAAATTTTGTTTTTCATTTTTTGGTGGAATTTTTTATTTTTCTTGCATCTCTACTTTAGGTTGATGAATTTTTGCATTATTTAAAACTCTACTTTGGGTTAATGCAATTAAGTTATGTTTTTAAGTTGTTATATTTTTTTCTTTTCTTTGATTTCAATAAGAATATAATGTAATTTTATTACATAAAATAACATGATTTGGATAATTTGGTGTTTATTACTATATTGTTTACTTTTAATTTTTTTCTTCTCATATTATTTTCTATAAATTTGTTATTATTCTCTCTCATTTTCTCTCATGAAATAAAGTGGTTATTCTCTCTCTCTTGATTTTTTATTATTTCTTGCAACTCTACTTTATATTGATGAATCATTGTGATTTTTTTAAACTCTATTTTGGATTCATATGCTTTGGTGTTGTCTTTTTTAGTTCACCATTACAAGTAATCTCTCTCTTTCTCTCATAGTTTCAATTTGATTTTTGTTTGAGTTAATACTTGATTATTTTGGAAGTAAGAATTTGAGTTTATATCATAACACAATCTTGGATATGCTAATTACGTACAGATCGGCATTCAGTCTAGTTCGGTCTACTTCAATTTACTTCGGTCTGATTTAGTCTACTTCAATTCAATTAGGTTTGTTCAATCTACTTTGGTCAATTCAATCTAATTCAGTCCATTTGGTAAAATTCGGTCTATTTCAGTCCATTCGGTTTACTTTTGTCAATTCAGTCTCGTTCAGTCCACTTTAGTCAATTCTATTCAATTCGGTCCAATTTGGTCTATTCGGTTCACTTTGGTCTATGCAGTTCATTTGGTCTATTTTAGATCACTTAGGTCCAATTCGATGTACCTACTTAAGAATGGGAAAATACAAGTTTGGGTCGAGAGTACTATCAATTATTTGAGTAATATCTATTATAATTATATATAAGTTCTGGTTATCATAATAATCTCCTTAAGAAAATGAGAATTTGAATAATAATTTTGAAACATAAAAATTTTATTGTACCAAAAGAAACTAGAAAATATAATGCATAATAAAAATAGTTAGAAGAATATAGACCATTACTATAAAACAATAATATCAATCAAAAACATCAAAAATGATAAAATTATATATTTGTAAAAATAGAGTGATTGAAATTACTTTTTGAAATTGTTTAATTTTTAGGGAGAACAAATTATTTACAATAAAATTTAGACGATAAATTATACATATTCAGTATGATAACCAAAACTTAACATATAATTAGAGAATAAAATTTTGATTATCATAATAACCTATTTTAAAAGAATGAAGAATTTGAATAATTTATTTATATAAAAATTATACATACATATATATATATATATATATATATATATATATATTTTTTTTTTTGCTTGAAGGTATAATAAACCATATGCAATTCATTTAAAAGTAATGATTTTAAAACAAATGAGTAACTACCCTAAAGATTAGATTTGTATATTCATAACCATCATGTTTAGAAATACTTTCACTTAAATTTAATTAGACCGAAGTGGATTGAAATGCTATGTTAATGTGGCTCAATAAAAGTGTAGTAACAAGAAATGCTATACTTAAGATTTTACATATTACGAGTTTGAGATTTATACATGGACAAGACTTAGGTACAGTTTTTAGGTGTTATTTCTTAAATTCTCCTCTTTAGATTATGTCATGTGAATTTTTTCTTATGGGATGGAAGTGTATTTTTTTAGTTTAGTATCCACGTGGCCGAATCTTAAGAGGGAAATCTAAAAAAAAACACCCAAGGTACTTTACCTAAATTTTGTCCTTTATATATATATATATATATATATATATATATATATATATATATATATATATATATGTATGTATATTTTTTTATAATAAATTTGGATTTAGAATAAGTTCTCTCAATCCAAACATGGCTTTTCCTTATACGTAAGTACACAAAATTGAACCGAAGTAGACCAAAATAGACTGAAGTGGTTCGAATGGACCGTAGTGGACACAAATGGACCAAATTAGACCAACTGGAACAAAATGGACCGAATAGGATCAAATGGGAATAAGGTGAACCAAATTGTACCGAAATGGACCAAATATAATAGAGTGGACCAATATGGATCGAAAGGGATCAAAGGAGATCAAATAAGAATGAATGTATAAATTAGGACCAAAGTGCACATAATGGACTGAATAGAAACAAATAGGACTGAATGGGACCAACGTGGACAGAATAGGACCAATGTCAACTAACTAAGATCAAAGTGGACAGAATAAACCGACTAGGACCAATTTGGACCGAATAAGACTAAAGTGGAAAAAATAGGACCAATGTGGACTGACAACTGAATAGGATCAAATTGGACTGAATAGAACCAAAGAGGACAAAATGGACGGAATAGGACCAAATTATAGACCAAATAAGACTTTTGAATATTTATCATTTGTATTGCATATTTAGGGCTCATATTTCTAATTTCTAATGTATTTTATTTGTATTTTTCAACTCAAAACTAAAGAGTTTTTAGCCCAGATATGATAAAATTTCATAACTTTCAACCCAAAAATAAATATATAAAAAAAAAAAATTAGAGCTAAACTTAAAAAAACAACCTACAATAAGAATCAATTTAAGGCTCAATTTATCCAAAATGGATCAAAGAGGACCAAAATTGATCAAATTGACCCAATTGAACCGAGTGGGACTGACGTGGACCAAATAGAAATTATTTAATATTTAAAGAGTACAAAATATCTTCAACAAATTTTAAAGAATAAGATATACATTACATTTTAATCACAAAATAAATATTTATTCTTACACATCGCATAGATCAACGTCTAATTATTTATAACATTCAAGCAATTAACTCTCACATAGACTTTTTAAGAACGTGAAGATTATTGATCGATATCATCTAGAGACTTGTTATTTCAAATTGAATTTCCAACAATTTCATGTTAAAGAAGGTTCAAAAGAAAGTTTAGTTATTAGGCTAAAGCCTCCATGAACTCTTCATCATCTGCCATAGTCTGCAACGTCTCAAACGAAAGGCAAGCTTCAAAATCTATGCTTCCTTCTTCTGCCCCAGGAAACACTGTTAAATTCCCATCTGACTTGTTTCCAAGACCACTCCGCACGGTGATGGGTCTTCCCCAACCAAAGTCATTACCGTAAACATTGAATCGCGGCGAGCTTCCAGTGATCAATGCATTACTTGTTACACCACTAAATTTAAATATCTTTGGGGCTTTTAACCAATCCTCTATATACTTCTTCACTTCTTCTGCTGTTTGAGAAGCAATCACCTTATTTATTTGCCAAGCCACCCACCCTAGACCGTGTTCAAGAAGATTGCCCACTGTAGTTGTTACGTTCCCAAATAAAACCGCATTTCCTACATATTCAGCTGGCAATGGTGGTTGTATTCTTTGCCTCACTCCCACAAGCTAGGTTGCACAGACACGCCATTTTTGGCGTCGTGTCCGTGTCCGACACGTGTCGGACACCGGAACGGGGACGACGCGCCAGTTTCCGGTGTCCGGCGGTGTCCCTTTTTTTTTTTTTTTTCGCTTCTCCGACACGGCTCCGACACGGCACCGACGCGGCGCCGACACGGCGCAGACGCGGTTCCGACGCTTCCGACACGCCAGCAGTAAAAAAAAAAAAAAAAAAAAAAAAGGAAAAAAGCACAGATTTTGACAGGTGGACTTACCATTACCGTTGATCTGTGACAACCCTAAAACCATAAAACATTTTTAGAGTCTGAAAATTGGAAGTTCAAACCACAAAACTCAAGTTCTTCACTTCTTCTCTGTTGCTGAAACCCACTTCGCTGCCGCTGCCGTTTGTTCCTCGCCGGAGTTAGACAGGGCCGATCGGCCTGAAAGTTGGAACTGAAACCCACCCTCAAAACTCAAGTTCTTCTCTGTCGCTGAAACCCACCCTTCCTCTGTCGCTGCCGTTGCCGTCTGTCCCTCGCCGGAGTTAGCTCGTGCCGATCGGCCAGCTCTGACGTCGACGGCGTTCCATCCTTCCCTTCCGATCTCCATCTCTCTCGGCGCGGACAACAGATCCGATTCACCTCTTCTCTGTTCTCTCTGCTCCTTTTTTTTTTTTTTTTTTTTCTTTCTTTCTTTCAGATTTTAATTTTAGTGTGGGTGGGTGTAATGTTAACTGTTAAGCACTTATATATAACGTGTTTTGTCTGATTTTTTTTAACTGCTGCTGTGGACCTGTGGTGCCGTGACCTGTGTCTTTTTTTTTCTTTTCTTTTTTTAGTTATAACTTATAATTTATAAATTTGTTTTTGTGTCCTGCTATAGTTTTATTTATTAATTGAAGTTAAATATTGTAGGTGATTTTATTAAAATGAATCCTGAAAATGAAAGTGAGAATGAGAAATCATCTGCTGAGAATGCTGCTCCTCTATGGAAATATGTTACTAGGTTAGAAAAAGCAAGTGTTGGTGGTGGGAATGTTTCTTTTAGATGTAACTATTGTGAAAAAATTTTCAAGGGGTCTTATTCAAGGGTGAAGGCACACTTGTTAAAATTGCCTAAGTTTGGAATACAAGCATGTGCTAAGGTTGGAGATGAGTATCAAAATGAAATGCAGAAATTAGAAGATGCATTTGAGGAATCTTCGCGTAGATTGAAGAAGCCTAAGTTAGTGTCTTTACTAACTGATTCTCCTACTAGTCCTAATTTGGATAGTAGGGAGAGTAGTACAGCTACAAGTCATCCATTTTTCTCCAAAAAAAAAGGGGTTGGGATTGGGAATTCTCCTTTGGAGAGGGCTTTTAACAATCAATGTCGGGAGCAATTAGATTGTCTTATTGCTAGGACATTTTACTCTGCTGGTTTACCCTTTCACTTTGCTAAGAACCCGTATTGGATTGAGATGATCAAGTTTGCAGCTAATAATAATTTAGCGGGCTATGTTCCTCTGGGTTACAATAAATTAAGAACAACTTTGTTGCAAAAAGAGAAGGCACATATTGAGAAGTTGTTGAGGGCAATTAAAGACACTTGGAAAGAAAAGGGTTTAAGCATTGTAAGTGATGGGTGGACAGATGTACAAAAAAGGCCACTTATCAATTTTATGGCTACATCACAGAAAGGGCCAATTTTTATCAAATCCATTGATGGTACCAAAGAGTACAAAGACAAGCACTTCATTGCTGACTTGTTTTTAAAGGTCGTTGGTGAGGTTGGGCCCCAACATGTTGTCCAAATTATTACTGATAATGCGTCTGTTATGAAGGCTGCAGGATCTATTGTTGAAGCTGAATATCCTCATATATTTTGGTCACCTTGTGTTGTGCATACTCTCAATTTGGCTTTGAAGAATATATGTGCACCTAAGTACTCTTTGCAGAATGAGGATGCATATAATGAATGTAACTGGATCGCACAAGTTTCAGATGAGGCAACTTTCATTCGTATTTTCATCACAAATCATTCTATGAGATTAGCAATTTTTAATTCATATTCTCCTTTGAAGTTACTTGCTGTTGCTGAAACACGATTTGCTTCAATAATTATCATGCTTAAAAGATTGTTTCAAGTAAAACAAAATCTTCGAAATATGGTTGTTAGTGAGGAATGGATGTCATATAGAGAAGATGATGTAGGAAAAGCTCAAACTGTGAGGGATTATATTTTGAATGATTTGTGGTGGGACAAGGTTGCATACATTCTGAGATTCACAGAACCTATTTATGAGATGCTTCGAGTGGCTGACACGGATGCACCTATTCTCCATAAGGTGTATGAAATGTGGGATTCCATGATAGAAAATGTGAAGAAAGAAATATACCAACATGAAGGCAAGGAAGACTATGAGGAGTCTCCATTCTATGATGTGGTACACAATATACTTATTGAACGGTGGACTAAAAATTGCACACCACTTCATTGCCTAGCCCACTCCTTGAATCCAAAGTAATTTTTCTATCTCTTTAATCTTTTCGTTTATATTCTTTAGGTATTTCCAAATAAATAAACTAAACTCATTAGTTGTACTTGTTTATTTGCTTTTAACTAGGTATTATACTATTAAATGGATTGAGGAAGTTAGAGGCCGTGTTGCACCACATAAGGATGCTGAAATTTCAATGGAGAGAAACAAGTGCCTCAAAAGGATCTTTCCTGATCCTGATGATAGGCAAAAAGTTAATGTGGAGTTTGGTTTGTTTAACTCATTACAGGTTTATGATGAGGATAACATGGACGATAGGTGGAGCTACAATCCAATGCTTTGGTGGTCAACTTATGGGTCTACTTTACCAGTACTTCAAACTTTAGCTCTAAAACTTCTTCAACAGCCTTGCTCATCATCATGTGCTGAGAGGAATTGGAGTACATATGGCTTCATCCATTCTATGAGGAGGAATAGAATTACTCCTAAACGTGCTGAAGATTTAGTGTTTGTTCATTCTAATCTTCGACTTCTTTCAAGGAGGAGGCCCGAGTACAATAGTGGAGAATCTAAGAAGTGGGACATTGGTGGAGATAATTGGGATGAACCATTTGGAGGACCTGGGTTGCTTGAGATTGCTTATCTCACACTAGATGAGCCAGAGATGGAGACAAGTATTGTTGAGAATAATGATTATGTTGATGATGATGATGTTGTTGTTCTTTGATAATCTTGTAGTTTAAAACTTGTTATCTTTTTATGTTTTTAGTTTGATGTTGAACTTATTATCCTTTTATGTTTTTAGTTTGATGTTGAACTTGTTATCCTTTTATGGTTTGTACTCTAAACATTTTATGTGTATTATTGTACTACTTTGGGTATTAGTTTACTTATTTGTAGTTCTACATAATTTGAATTCTAGATATAAATGTATTTTACGTCTAAAAATATTAAAAAATGTGTCTAAATATAAAATTTAATTAATTATTTAACCGCCGTGTCGCTGCCGTGTCGTGTCCTTATTTTTCAAAAATTGCCGTATCCCCATGCACGTGTCCGTGTCGTGTCCGTGTCCGTGCAACTTAGCCCACAAGTACGCGGTAATGAACCTCTTGATTATCGCTATAACGACGGCTGCGAATCACAGCTTGCCAAAGATGACCCAGTACCGCTTGAAGGGACGAGATGGCGGTGGAGCCCATTTCAGCATTGGCTTTTGCTTTGAGTTGTGCGATTTTCTCCTTGGAAAAATGAAATACTTTTTGTTTGAGTAGTGTAGGAAAGGACCTCTCATCAGAGATTTCACTGGGATGGACAGGAATATGAATGGGGAAATTGACAATACCATTGAAAAAACAATGTCGGAAAATTGGAGGAAACAATTGTGATGTGGGATTAATTATATTACCAATT
Organism: Quercus tomentella; assembly: GCA_028535165.1. Classification (NCBI taxonomy): domain Eukaryota; kingdom Viridiplantae; phylum Streptophyta; class Magnoliopsida; order Fagales; family Fagaceae; genus Quercus; species Quercus tomentella. Next base: position 43,261,092 of record JAPQVY010000012.1, on the reverse strand, counting down.
GATATTTCCGACCACGTGTTAAAGAAATGCCAGAATGAACTGCCATCCACTACACAATGGTTTATAGTGCAACCGATGAAAATACCATCAATAAGCTCAGTTACTTGCACACCCAACAATGGCTTGGAAATGCCTTGGTAGTTCAATACGCCATTCATCAAAAAGAAGGAGTTGACAATGTCTGGAACATATATGGGATCTAGGATATCTGCCACAGTGAGATCATCTACCACTGCATGTACAACTGGGCTCCAAGGTTATTGCAGTCAAGAAAAGAAGTAGTCTTGTCATCATTGTTTTCAACCATGACAAGGCGACCAGCAAGAGGGTTGAATATATCTAACGTGCGGGACAAAGAGGTTTTTAGGTGATCAATCACACTGCCACCTTTTAGTTCTTTTTCTTGTGAAGGTGTAGGTTTGAAGAAAAGGAGGCCCTTTTGGATAGGATCAAATAAGATCATTTGGAGATCCCATAGAGTTAACTCAATTCTTCGAGTTGACTCGTTGGGAGTCGTCGCTGCTCGGATGGTACTTGTGGATATGAAGCGAATATGTGTCATCTCTGCTTCGATCTAACTACTGGTAATAGATGAGTGCATTTGCAAGCATTGAGAATTAATGGCTATAAAAGGAGCTCAATGAGAACCGTAGTTGATTCTCAAGGCAATGAAGTGTCAAAAGGGATCCCAGCAACATCATTATCAAAGTTGTGGCATTTGCTAGAGGTCCTCTGTCCACCGTAAGTGAACATTGAAATCTTGGCCACCGACATTATCTTATTTTGGCCAGCTAAGTTCGACAGAATAGCTTCGTTTTTTTCCTACTTCTGAATCTCTAATTTTAAATAAAATACAAATCCATCTCTTTCTTTCTGTTGAAGGTATTATTATTTATATTACAACTGGAGATACTCATTGACGTGTTGTGCAATGAATTCTTATATCAATTGTTATGATTTTGGTCAATCAAAAAACAAAAAAAAAAAACAAAATTGTTATGATTTTGGACTAGCTTAAATAAAGCTAAGAACACTCTTTAAATAAAACTCAGTTGTATTGATTCTGTGAAAATGATTACAATGAACTGAATAGATACAAAGCATTAGGCTATTGGGTAAAAAGTTTAAGTGATACCGCGCGGTTTCCATAGAGCAATTACTAAACTTATTACAAAACGGTGCCATGAAGCTCATTTTCTCCTTATTTAATTTGAATGTCGTCGTCTTGTTATCATTCTTCAATAAACTAGCAAACGGCTGCGTTTTATGTTCCAACTTTCCTTTGTCTTCAACATAAGGAAATAAAATATTTACATTAAACAACAATGATTCAGCCAATTTCATATTTAAGATAACACCAACCAAAATATCCACTATTTATAATATAGATTACAATCACACTTGATCAAACCTTACAATTCAAACAAACCTCACCAACATAAACAAGACCCTCACACACAAACTCATAATCCTAAAATCCCAATAAACACCAATATCGTTTTTCATGTTTCGACTTTCAACCCAAAAATCTACTATATTATTTTTTGAAAAAAAAACTCACTCATATTCTTCTAGGATTCTTCTTCTCTTCTCATGTGGGAGGATCCTTAAGCAAAAAGTCACCAATTTTTTTACAATAATGTCTATTTATAAGACTCCAAGTATATTTCATGATAGACAAGGAAAGGAAGACGCAAGAATTTTCCGGTCTTCGAGGCCTTGCTACCTTGTCTTTGTCCTTTGGGTTCTTGGGCACTAAATCTCCTCCTTATCCTACTGAGAGCTTCTCTTTATTTCTCCTTCAAGCACTTGAGTGCCTCTTCAAAGCTCCAAGTGTGAATCCAATTACTTTTTCAACAATAAAACACTTTTTCAACAAAAACCTTTTCTTAGGAAACTAAAACTAAAACTAATTAGGAATTTGAGGCAAATATCTATCTTGACATCTTATTCTTGTGATACAAAAAAAAACTGGTCAAATGACATAATATTTTGACTCCGAGCCATCTTGGCTCCATAACCTTCGTACTGTTCATATATTAGCTCACCTGGTATGTAAAAACAAAGAGGATATCTCATAAAGAGGCAAAGAGAGCAAATTGCTTCCAAAACAAGGGGCAATTTTTCTTTTTTCTTTTTTTAACTCAGTAAATATTAGTATCTGGCTTTTATTTGCCTCACTTTCTTTAGTAGGTGCTTCGGCCTGTCAAGTAACAAACACATTATTTTTCCCTTACAGTTTGATAGGCTCAAAAAGGATTAAGAAACTAGAGAGAGGGCTGAAGGGGCAAAACAAGATTTCGATGAGCTAGAACAATAGTGAAACTAGTTTGAAAATGGACCAACTTTTTCTTTCTTATTTTCATTTTTGGAGTGGGGTTTGAGGTGTGTAGACTTGCAAAAATTACGAGTTTATGTGATTTTCTTTGTAGAGAAAATCTTGTTTAACACTCACTATTACCCAATTCATACAAGTGTCCTTTGAAATCGTATTTTGAAAACTCGATTTCAACTCACATGGCAATGTTTATAAGGTGAGTATCAATAGTGAAAGCGTGATAGTCATTATGCATTGCATTAGACTTGAAGCGGTTTTGAAATAAATCCTTTCTATTGCCCAGTTCCTATAAGTAGGCGCTGTTGGAAATGAAGCCCAATCTTGCATTTAGAGAACATGGGCTACAAAGCCCAACAGGAGTATTAAGCCTAATCCATGAAGTAGAAATCAATGAGTTGAAAAGCCCATTTCCGTGATGGAAGAGTTTACAGGCACAAGGCCGAATCAGTGAAGTGGAAAAGACATGGACTTTTGAAGCCCAACTTGCGAGCTGAAGCAGCCGGGCCCTCGATGAGATCTATTTAAAGTAGAGATGGCAGATAGGAGGATTCAACACCCATTTTCTGAAGCGAAATTATCGGGTTTGAAGCCCACATAGATGGATTTCTGCCTTTCTTACCGGTTCCTTAAAAAAAAAAAAAAAAGATTTCTGACTTGTACTCTATTACTTGTACCAGTACTCTATTTGTTTCAGAATTAACGTATTCTGAAAAATTGCGGAAAATTATCTCATTTTCTAATGTTTGGTAACAACCTTGAAAATGGACTTGAGAACGTTTTTTGGTATTTGACATCCACAATTTTTATAACATTTTTTGTATAATTTAAAACATGTATAATATGTGTATTGTGCAAACCCACCTAATGTAATCAATATAAATAAATAATAAAAAAACCAAGAATGAATTTGGTTTTTAAACTAAAATATTCATCTTGTTCATGTATATGAACAGTATTTTTGACAAGTAACGTAAGAAACTTTATTAGAAAAAAACCAAGCAAGTACATTGGAAGTGTACTATAGTGGCACAAATCAAGAGCAAATATATATATATATATATATATATATATATTTAACCATACTTCTCATAATTCAAAATAACCATTATACCCATAAGTTCCATTTTAAATAGTTCAAAATGCCACATAAGCCAAATAGTTTGATAAATACCAAAAATTGTTATAGAATTGTTGACGGATCTGTGAGGGGAAAAAAAACCTTATTAAAAAATGGTATTAAAGAGGAGAGAAGAAATAGGGAGAAAAAAGAGAAGAGATAGAGAAAGAAATCTGTGGGAAGAGAAGAGGCCAGATGGGGTGATAGTGAGGGTGAAAAAAAAAAAAAAAACAAATGTAAGAGAAGAAATGAGAGAGTTTATTGTGAAAAAGGCTGAATGAGTGAAAGAAAATATTATTTCTTGAGTCAAAATAATATAATATTTATAGGAATTATGCGCCGCATGAGAGATAGATTGTTTTCCTTTTTTTTTTTTTTTTTGGAAAAAAAACTATAGAAAATAAGCCTTATTTTTATAAGAGTTTTTTGTTGAACATTTTTTTTTTTTTTTTTTATGTTACCAAACATTAGAAAATATGGAAAACTATCTTTATAAAAAGTTTTCCAATGAAACAAACAGAGCGTTGGACTCCAAATGTTTCAACTCAATCTTAACAGCTTATTTAGCTTGTTGATGATTTTTTTTAAGTGTGTTAAAATATACTTATACTTTAAAAAAAATGAGAAAAAGTAAAGTTTTTAAAAACTATACATAACAGTTAAAAAGAAAAAAAGAGTTAACTTATAATTTGTTCCCAAAAACACACTTAATGTTCGAATAACAAGGCTTTAGTGAGCGTTAATGAGCAAGTGCTTTGTTGCTAAATGCGTTAATGAGCAAATTTGCTTAGTATTCGTTTACTATTTTGGAAAATCTTGACTTTAAAAAAAATGCTACTATTTGATTATCACACTTCTTGTTTGCGATATGGTACGGTGTGGTTTTGGTCCATTTTTAGCACTGCGCTTTGCAATACGGTTTAGCCGAAACCATAATCGCACCGCACCCCATTTTTGCGGTCACATGTGTGGTGCGGTATATAAGATATGGTTTGAAGTTGGTATATTTTTAAAATTTTGGGCTTTTCCTGCTTAGCCCAAACTTGATTTTTCCTTTTGTTTTTGACCAAGTTTTAAACTACTGAGTTAGTTTTTCTTTATTTTGGACTGACTTTCCTAATCAACACTTGCTAGGATCATTAAACCTTTTTTTTTTTTAAAGGGTTATTAAACTATTAATAATATATTTAATATTAAGAAAAATAAATATATTAATATATAAAGAGGGTGCGGTGTGGTGCAGGGCAGGGCAGTTTTCTTATTATAAAACTGCAAACTACACTGCACCATGCGGTGTGATGCACTGTTACTTGTGATACAATGTGATTATGCCATTTTATAGGCGGTTTTGATGCAGTTTTTGCTGTTTGTGCAGTTTGGTGAACACCTCTCTCTCTCTCTCTCTCTCTCTCTCTCTCTCTCTCTCTCTCTCTCTCTCTCTCTCTCTCTCTCTCTCTCTCTCTCTCTCTCTCTCTCTCTCTCTCTCTCTCTCTATATATATATATATTCTCCTCTAGTCTCAAACATGAATCTCCCCCCACCCCTAGGTACTAACTACTAAGCCTAAGGAAGTGCCTCTAGACCAACATGGTCATTGGGGTATTGAAGTAGATGCGTGTTAATTTTTATTTTTTAGATACAGTAGAATTTAAACTTATGACATTCAATATATTGACATAAGTGTTGATAGAAATATCATGCGTAAGCTATCAATTCCATGATAGCTATCAATCAAGTTCATTATACTCTCATTACTGATGATTTTTTAATAAAAGCTCATTATTTTTCTCAGCAACTAGAAGATATGATATAATTTTAAAATAATTCTGGAACTTACATTCTCAATATTGCTGTCACAGGAGCATATTCAAAGCATGAAAGTAGTAAATATTTTCTCTAACATGTCTTTTTCAATGATTTTTTTACCACATAATTTTAACTGTGAGCTTATTTTAAACAGTGATGAATTATATTCACTCACACTTTTGAAATCTTGTAGTCTTAGGTGTAACTAGTCATAACTCATAACAACCATTTGGGAGGATTACACTCTTATGGTGTTCATATCTTTCCCTTAAATTTTTCCATAGCACAAGGTGGTCTTTTTCGTGAGGTACTCTTTTTAATTTATCATTGGAGATGATGGTGAATAAAGATCATTGTCTTTGCTCTACCCTACTGGGATGTTTCATTGCCATCTTTAATAGTATCTCCAAGGGCTATTGCTTCCAAGTGGATCTCAACATCCAAGATCCATGATAGGTAATTTGCTTGATAGGTCAAGGGTAGCAAACTCAAGTTTTGTTGGGTTCGGCATAATATATGTAAAGGGTTTTACTAACATGTCCTTAGGGCATATGTTAGTAAACAATTTTAGAAAAAAATTTATGTGATAGCGAAAAAAAATAATTAATTTTTTTGACAATTTTTTCAATTTTTCATAAAATATTTTCTAAAATTGATGATTAATATGTGTACTGAGGTCATATAATAATCACCCATATATATATATATATATATATGATCGGCTAACATGAGGGATGGATGAAATAATTTAAGGCCATGTTTTGTAGACTGTAATAGACTCTATAATGTAATAGTTATTCCTATAGTTTAGTTATTCTTTAGTTTGGTTATGTTTCTATTACAAGAAATAATCATTCCTTATGAATAGCTATTCTTCAAAATGAGGAATAATTATTCCTCTTTAAAAGGTTGTATTAGCTATTCCTTAGTAAGTGTAATAATTTCAAAACTTAATATATTTCCAAGTAAATAAACTTTCCATATATATCTAACAATTATAAAAATAAAAAATCATAAAAAAATAACATATATCTATCTTAAATTTAAAAATAACAAATTTTAAGGAGATATAATTGTATGAGTAAGAAATTTCCTAATATAAATGTTAAGTTTCATTCTAATGTTATAACTCACAACCAAACTAATGAATAGGTTTAGTTATTACATTACAACAAATTTTATTCCCAGTAATAAAGATTACAATTCCTGTCATAATCTCCATTCAATGTACCAAACGTACCCTAAGTGATTGGAAGCTGTTGCGGTGACGGAAGGCCGAAGAAGATTGCTGCTGAAGGCCGCAATATGTAAACGACCGAAATTGGACACACGGTCCAAGCTTCAATTTCCAACATAGTTCATAATATCAGCGAATGTCTGCAGAAAAAAATTGAAACCATATTCACATGTGACAGGCATAGTACATTCCTGCCATATTGTACTCTCTTTTTTTTTCTTTTCTTTTTCAAGGCGGATCCTCCAACTATTACAGTTCTCTCATGGAGTTAGCTCCTTTTATAGCCAGTCTCTAGGTAATGGTTGCACGCAGTTGTGTAGACTAGATTAATGTTGGGTGCAAGGATTTAATTTTTTGGCTAAAGAAGAGAATTTAGTATTTTGGTCCGTGTAGAGATATGAGACTCGGCAAACAATAGGGTATTGCTCTTGAATTAATTTAGTTTCATTGCATTTATCATCTCATTGTTTTGCTTTTGTTATATAGAAGAGTAATTTCTAGATACTTTTTGAGAATAGTGTATAGTACTCCCTCTTCTTAAATTGTAAGATTCACTCATTAAATTCATAGTACCATCATGAAAATGAGAACTATTTTACTATACTTTCGGGAGTATTTAAAATTTTTCCTATGTATATAGCCTTGGTTTTTCTTTGAATGACACCTAGCATGAGAGGTGTCCATATGCATGTTCCTTCAAATTCATTTTGATGCCATTTTTTTGATAATCCATTTTGATGCCACTTAGTTCTACACTTAGCTAGATTGTTGACATATAGTTTTTTAGAGAGTCACTTGTCAATTACAAATTATATTTTACCAACTAATTAATTAGTAGTTTAAAGCAAATATAGCACACATTCACTTCATATCCACGAGTACCATCCGGGCAGCAGTGAATCCTGACGAATCAACTCGAAGGATTGAGTTAACTCCATGGGATCTCCAGATGCTCTTTGTCAACATGGACTAGGTTGGGTGGCTTGGCAAATAAATAAGATGATTGCTTCTCAAACAGCAGAAAAAGCGAAGAAGTACCCGAAGGATTGGGTGAAAGTCCCAAAGATATTTGAACGCATTGGGTTAACAAGAAAAAATGGTTAAATCACAGGAAGCTCACCACGATTTAATGTGTATGGTAATGATTTTGGTTGGGGAAGACCTATTGCAGTGTGGACTGGTGTTGACAACTGAAAGCTCAAATTTGTGTAAAAATACAAGAGTTTGTTTAGACCCCCAAATTAAAATTACAACTAGATAGTTTTTACTCTAACTTATACTACGTGCGGAACAAGAGTAATAAAGCGCAATCAACCGCTAACACTACCCTAAGCCATATTCATCCATTATCAACAATAAAAGAAAAGCTTAAAGAGTAGGGAAGAGAGATGCAAACACAAGATAACTCTGAGGCGTGTTATCAAAGAGGAAACCGAAGAACTCAGCGAAAAACCTCTCTGCGACCCTTCAAGTCGAAATCAATCCTGTAAAGTTGTGATTTACAACTAATTTGTGTTAGTTTTAATTCTATGCCATATTTGATGGTAATTTTGTTCAATTTTTTGTACCCTGTATTTTATGTAGGATTTCATTGTAAAGGTTGTGTGTGAGAGAGAGTATGAAGACTCAAAGTAAATTGAAGACCAAAGAAGTTTTCACAGGTAGCTCACAAGAATCTTTCCCGCAAAGTGAAGCATGTGCTTAGCATATGACTAGAATGTGAAGAGTCATGACAGATGGTGACAGCTGGTTTTCATGAGTGTCTCACAGGTAAGGCCTTCCCGCGAAACATTTTGTTTTGCCAATTTGTCATATCTGATAAAGTAGGTCTCTACCCACACTATATATACCCACATTATCCACATATGTTAAGATGTGCTTTTCAGAGAAAAAACCCTAGTCATTACCCTTGAGAGTGAGAGATTGACATACCCACAATTCTCTACACAATTCATTGTGGTTTTCCTCAACTTCTACCTCTCCATTTCCAAATCCTTGAGAGGTTGATAGCCCAAACACTTACCACACCCATCCTGAGTGTAAAGTGAGGTTTTGATGGTGCTGGGAAATATTGAAAGAAGTCATTTGTTTGGTGGATGCAATTAGGCTAAATTGTGTGATCTAGAAAGCTAGAAAAGATAAGGCTTTGTTAAGTCAGTTGGTAGTAGGAACTTGGAGGGCTTGAGTACATGGGGTAGACTAGACTTGGAAGGTCTTTTATTATTCGTGTACTCCAACTTATTCTCTAGTGGATCGATTTACTGCTTGGAAGGTGGCGGAGAGGTTTTTCGCCGAGTTCTTCGATTTCCTCTTCGATAACACATCAACGTGTTATCTGTGTTTGCATTCTTCTTCCCTACTTTTTTAACTTTCATTTTACTGCTGTAATTTATTGAATATGGCTTAGAGTAGTTATATTGTTTATCTACTTGCATTTACTCTATTCCACACTTAGTTTAAGTTAGAGTAAAATCAATCAAGCCGTAATTTTAATTTGGGGGTCTAAACAGCTCTTGTGTTTTCACACAAATTCGAACTTTCAGATCCACTAGAGAATAAAGTTGAAGTACATGAATAACAAAAAACTCTCTAAACCTAGTCTACCCAATGTACTTGAGCCCTCCAAGCTCTTGCTACCAACTGGCTTCTTGGAACCTTGTCTTCTCTAACTTTCCCGATCCGGCAATTCAGCCCAACTACATCCTCTAATGAATAGCTCCTTCCAATGCTTCCCAACAGCATTAAAATCTCGTTTTACACTCAAAATGGGTGTGGTAACTATTTGGGCTATCAACCATTCAAGGATATAAAGATGGAGAGTTAGGAGTTGAGGAAAACTACAAGGAAATGTGTAGATGATTGTGGGTATAACAATCTCTAACTCTCAAGTGTATTTTCTAGGGTTTTCTCTCTGAAAAGCGCTCCTTACAATTTGTGAGTAATGAGGGTATATATAGTGTGAATAAAAACTTGGTAAAGCAAAACATAACTTTTTGCCAAACAAAGAGTTTCGCGAGTACTTCACGGGATGGTCTTTCTCGCAAGACACTCGCGAAAACCTCCAACCTAGCATGACTCTTTATCTTCCAGTCATGTGAGGCACTCACGAAATCTACTTGTTCATTCTTTTAAGCTTGAGTCTTCACACTTTCTCACACTCATCCCTTACAATTATAAACCCACATACATACAAGGAAATATGATTGAAGAAATTACAATCAAATTTGGCACAGAATTAAAATCAATATAAAATAGTTGTAAATTACAACTTTACAACAACAAATCTTATGGGAAGTTAACGGTCTTTTCTGGTGTAGAAGAAGGAAGCATGGATTTTGAAGTTTTCCTTTTGCCAGAGACGTTGAACGCAATGGTGGATGATGCAGAGTTCATGGAGGCTTTAGCCTCATAATTCAACTTTCATCTCATGTGATCCTTCTTTGAGATTGGTACGTTGGACATGCAATGTGAAATTATGAGTGTGATGGAAATTTAATCAATGGTGGTTTGGTTTATGTAAGAGTTGTTTGCTAGAATGCTATAAATAAGTCAATGGGATGATTTATAAGTGTTATGACTCAACTCAAGACTCAAGAGATGTTATGTGAAGTTCTCAATTATTTCTTTTTCCCTACTCTTACGGAGTAGTTGTTCTTGTCGGCGAGTGTTTATACAACTTTTGAATCCATGAATTGAAAGTGTTACATTTTATTTATTTGTCTTAGCTCGTGTTTGAGATAATTTTGGCGAGCATGACTTCCAAATAATAAAGTCAATTTTTCCGGGGCTATTTACTAAAAAAATATCAACATGCAAATATATATATATATATATATATATATATATATATATATATATATATATACTCACACACGCGCATTTTGTGTGTGTGATAAGACTTTTTTTATTTTTATTTTTTAGTTTATTGCCATAATTTTTCATTCATCTCAATTTTTAGATTATGAAACTAAAAAAAAAAAAAAAAAACTTAGAGCTGTCATTTAACAATGTCATATCAATTTTTTTTTTTTTTTCAATCTTGTTGTTAGTGCAAAATGAGCAAGATGTTTGAAACTCTTGGCCTAAAATGGTGTTTTAGCAAAATCACGGATCCCAAAAAAAAAAAATATTCAAATTAAAAAAGCAAAAAAAAAAAAAAAAAAAGATGGAAAAATTAACAAAAAAAAAAAAGTACCTACCATAAATCTTCTTTTTGGGAGAGTAGTAATTTGTTGCATGCAGGCGGAATTCTTTTCAAAATTGAATAGTATTAAAAGAAAAAAAAATAGAGAGATATAAATATTGGAGTAGTTCTAAATTGTTGAAACTGTTTTTATTTAAATTTCAATTGAAACATGGGGTGTTTAAATGAGGATAGTGGTAGTGCTTGAATTTAAAGAATATGGATGAGAAGTTATAGTAATGGTTTTTATAGTAGGAGTGTTTTTTTTTTTTTTTTTCAAATTCAAAATAAAGAAAAGGAGATTTGAGAAGGTAAAACAAAAACAATAACGTAACATTAGGGAATTAGAAAACTGGAAATACAAAAATACAAAAATGTGAGATTAGGAAGTAAGGAAACCAGAAATTCAAAAGAAAACAGAAAAATTAAATAAAAGAAATTGATATGTCTCGATAAAGTAGAAAAATAAATAAATAAATAAAAAGGTGGAACATGGTCTTAAAGGAAATATACAAAGTGGACTGAGAAATTTTTTTTTTTTTTTTTTAATAATTTTAATTTTTGGATAAGTTTGTTTTGAATACATAGATTAGTAGGAGAGTATCTTAAGCATTTTACATAAAGTTAGAAATATATTTTTACCTGATTGTCCTCAAGTTTTATCCATGTTAAACCTAAGGTCTAAGGGTATTTCTGAATCACATAAAAATCCAGTCCAAAAAGAGAAATCATGTTTTATATATATATATATATATATATATATAGCTTCTTTTTGGGGTGGCTCTCCTGCCCTTAGTGGCTCTACTACTAGGTATAGCAAAATTAGATTCATTTATACCAAAATTTTAAGAAATAACACTCCACTCCTGTGTGAGTGTGAATTATTTTGATCATTTGAGAGGTGAGAAGGGAGACAAATTCCACTTTACTTTGAGATGTATACCCTTCGTATTTCTTGATAGCATATGTATATGAGTTTTTAAGATGCATCTCTATTGATAGCCAATTAGTGAAGAAAGAAGAATGAAATAATATTAATGTACATTGCCATCTTCTTACTTCAATTCCATTTAAAATCTTTTACTTGTACATCATCTCCTAGTAGAATTAGAGTATTCACGGTAAGAAAGCTAAAAAATATAGTTTTTAGCAACTTAAAAAGCAAAATTATCTATTTTAACAACTCCCTTTACAATACACTAAATATCAAAGGTTTTATTTTTACATCACAGCTAAAAACTATTCATTTATTAATTAATCTCTCTCTCTCTCTCTCTCTCCCTCTCTCTCAACCCACCCCAAAGCGCCAAAAAGTAGAGTTCCATGGCCAAAGAAAAGATGTTCAAAATTGGAATTATCTCCATCTCCTACCTTTAAATATTTTGTGTTTCTCATTTTTCAACCTCTTACTGTCAAGCCCCAAACCCGATACCCGGATTTGTGACCATGACCGGCATGCTAATATCAAGCTTAAACCTAATATTAACAAGAACCAACTTAACTTTTACAAAACTTTTACAAAAGCTTCCCTTTTTCTTTTCATTCTTGTTTCTTTACTTCTTGATATAATTTTTCACTTCATAGTCAAAGCATCTACACTGTACTCAAAATATAACATAATCCACCAGTCATTTAATTTCCACACTTTCACATAATACATCTCTTAATACTTTAAGGTACACAACTTTTATTATCCTAAAATATACAATACTACAAAGCTAAACATCAAATTGCTAATTTAGGATCTATACATATCAAACTAAAACCAGCTTCTTCTAAACTCGACTAAGGCTCCTTCTGTTCCAAAATAAAACCTGCTAACTGAAAGAGTGAAAGGGATGAGCTACTCAACTCAGTAAAGGTAAGATATAAGAGAATTTAATAAGGATACATGTAAATCAGATCATTTCATTCTATGAATATTCGAATAGGAGAATATCTTTTCATGCATAGTATTTTATACTATTCATAATAATAAATTATACGCTTTTCATAGAAAATAATTGTTCTCCTTTTTCTTATCAGGTTAATATTACCAAAACCTTTCGGATTAAACTTCTTTCATTTCCTACAAAGTCACCATATGTATATTCTTATTACAAAATAATCATTTTAACTTAAATCAATTAATTGACAACTTTGTATTAAATTAGAAACATCTTGACCCAATAAGAGAACCTTTCTTTGTAAACTTTTTCCCAAAAAATATTATAACTTTCATAGTCATAAAACTTAACATTTCATAAAAAACAGGTATCTGATAACTTTTAAATATAACTTGTACTTTTATTAGAAGTTTTATCTTTATAGTAAAACAGAACTTCAGAAACTTTTGTCTTTAATGAACAACTTTTCTTTTCATCAGAAACTTCTTCTTGACTTGAGGGCTTTTACTTTTCACAATGTATTTAAACAAAATAATTCTCTCATGATTAATAACATAACATAGTTGTTCATAACATATTGGTTAGTCCATATCTGATAAGTCTGTACAGAGAATGCCTCATCACATTTGGGTGCCCTCGTGTGCATGATATTGTCCTCTTTGAGAGGCTTGATGGCACATCCCCTCAAGGTTTTGTCCCTCCCCGCCGTCCGTACACATTGGAGAGAAGGCATTGTTCAGATTTGAGTTACGAGCAACCCCATTTTCTTTACTTTAAATAGCTAAGAGTTACGGGCAACCCCATTTCCTCTATTTTAAATGGCCAAACAGATAACATTTTCCATGGAAAGCCAGTAATTAACCCCTACTGATCGAGTTCAGATCACCAGAGGATATAACCCGAAAACATTTCATACTTATACATCATACTGAAATTTCTTATTTTGCATAACATTTCATAATAATAGCATTTCTATTTTTTTCTTTAAACATCATGTTTATGGAAATTAGTAATGGCATCAATATGCTTAAATCGTATACATAAGGTTTCGAAAACTCACGAACGTATTTTTGTCTGAAACATGCTTATATGCCATATCCCTAATCAAAACCTTTTAATGCAAAATTCACTTTAAAATAACCTCATGACTTACCAAATGCTCATATAACTTATCCCTTACCTGAAAGCAGAGGAAGCGAGAACCTACATTCGAAGGAGCTTAGACCTGGGGAACTGGTAACACCTAAACCAAATATCAAAGTTTATTACTTACTATCAATTATCCCTTATCATAAACTTACACATTCATCTCAAAGCCTATCTCTTAAAATCAAGGAAGTCATAATCCCACCTCAATAAGGTTCACACAAATACAAAGTACATTCATCAGAGAACAAGATGTACTAAATCACAGAGAAACCAATTCATAAAATTTATATATGATCATAACATACCAAAAGATGAGCATATTAAATTATAGCTCAAAAAATTCACCCTAACTTGATAATTAAATCCACAAAGCCAGGTGAAGCATATGTTGTTCACTTCTCATTACAGCAGCATATGCTCCATTTGTAAAATACAAATGGGCTGTCCACACACATCAAATTGTCATAAAATTTTACATAACTACTCCCCTGTATGTCCAGTATAAACTATAAAAATTTTGGAGTCAAAGAATAAACCCATGATTTACTAAAAATCACACAAGACAGCATACTCAAATCCGTTCTGATAGAATTTCTTGCAACTTAAACATTAAACCATTATTTTTATGTTTATCCAAATTCTGTGAGACTACTTCCATAATAACCATGTGTGTCTTAGAATTCATAAAAACTACTCCTAGCATTCTAATTGATAGAATATGATTTAATATATATTTTTCTTGTTGTAAACATCAAATCTGTCACAGAGACAATTTCAGTACATATTCTTACAAAATCATCAACAAATAGTAATAGGCCTTAATTTCATTTGGGTATTTTTATACATATAATAAACATACTAAAATATGTTATTAAATATTCAATAAACCATAATATCATCAAACCTTCAAATCGCTAAAACAGAATCATAATTCAGCCTATAAAATCAGGATAAAGGTTTGTTGAGGGGGAAATTTATGATGTCCCCAAATAGAACATGGGATAGCCAAGCCGAAACTCAATGATGGACCTTTGAAATAAAGCCCAAAGGCTATCAGTGTGGTGTAAGTCCACCCAAGCAAGAGATAGAGGCTGCACCCTAACAAGAAGATAACAATAAAGCCCAATAAACACGTTAGTATTGTTAGTTTGTTATATTATTAGTCTTTTTACGGCGTCATAGTTCAAATCAGTCCTCTAACGGTACGATATTATCTCCAGCGGTAAGGGTGAAATTATACTTAGAGTCTAGCAGTCAATGATTAAATATATTTAGGAAAATGTTCACTCCTAGGGGTCCTTGTGTGTCTTGGTCAAGGGAATTTATAGTACTTTCAGCCATTATTACATCAATTGTGAGGGAAAAAATCAATTGTTACAAATACATTATATTCTTCATCATAATAATAAAAAATGATTAAAGGCTCCATAGTTACAAATAAAAGAGGACAAATAGGATGGAATGAAGGGAGAGAAAGATCCCCAGCTCAATGCAGCAAGTATAAAACTAAGATTTTGGTGAGTGTATAATTATAAGGCATGAATGAGGTGAATGTGGGCTATTTTGAGTGAGTGGGATGGGATTAACACTGACATTGAAGCTTTTTGTGAGTAATAGGCTGTTTGTGTCTAGTTGGAGGACATTTTTGAGTTGTGGTTGTGTAGAGGGGTGGGAAGAATATCTGGGATTAGATGAGCGTAGGCTGAAGATGATGAGTGGCGAGCTTAAGGAAAGCTAAACCACGAGCAAAGTAGTAAATAAACCAAGGGTTTCAGAGGGAGTGGCTGTCCTAGTCAGTTATGGGATGTTTATGGAGTAGGAAGGTGTAAGCAAGGTGATGAATGTTGGTGTTATAGTGACTATAGGCTGAGAAAGGTTGTGAGTGAACTTCAGAAAGCTTGGGGAGCTTAAAGAAAGCTTAATAGGGGTTGAATTTCTACAGAATGTAGTCAATGACAAAAGTTCTTAGAGAGGCTTCCTCCTCTCCCTCAGTGGGCTAGGATGTGTATGTTTTTATAATGGAGCTTTAGAGAAGCATTGATTGACAAGAATCCAAAAATGCATGACTCATCAGGGGTGACGAAATCAAGGTTTAACTTTCCTGAGATTTTTGATCAGAAGTAGGAAAATCCACTTTGAGGGGTTGTCTTGCTTCTTTGGGTAATTATGGGATTTTAGAGCTTTTTGCATTAAGTGCCAAGATTTTCGGGGCTAAGCTTAATTATTGTGTATCAAGAGTGAATCCTAATGCTGCAAACTGAGATTTGGTCCCCCAAGAAGTAAGATTTCAATACCCCAAGCCAGGTGTCAAGTTCTAGTCTACTTTAGGGGGTTCCGCTAGAGATCCCTTTATGCCCTCCAAACCATATGTTCCCAAATTTCCCCCTTTAGAATTCATGGGCTTGGTATATGGATCATGTCTTGATCGTTTTTAACATTTATAGCATCAATTTGTTGAAGTTTGGATAATTTGGTTTCAGCTCCCCTTCCGCTAGAGGTACAGTCTTTAGGAAGATCATGGAGTTTCTTCATCCTTTTGACTTCAGCTGATATGATAGCCCTTGGGCACTGTTCACGTCAAGCAGAGGGTGGCAGAAAATTGATGGGACAGCCCTTAGTCCATTCTCAAAGGCTTGATTCCCTTGTATGAGTCTCTAGTTGCCTTTTGGTTAGTTGTTTATGTTTTTTGCTTGGGCTTGCTCACATGGGCTGGGTTGTGTGTACATGTTGCCATGAGCTTTCATTCCTCATGGATTTTATTAGTAAATATTTTTGGGTCTTTCATAAATACTTGTAGTGGGCCTTTGAGCAATTAGTTGTAATGTTTGAAACAATAGGACAAGTTTCAAAATACTTTTGTAAATACTATTTACTTTGATGAATTCCATGTTGCAATAATGTTCATGGTTTCTAATAATCGCATCATAACTTAAATGATGAGTTTCTAGATTTGAATGTTTACCATGAGTGTCGAAGGTGTATATTATGGATGTCGCGATGCAAATGATGTCCATGTATTTCATGGGTTTATAAATATATATCATGGGTCTAACAATCATAACTTTCCATGGGCTTTTACAAGATGATTGTCATGGGTTTTGAGAACAAATAATTCATAAATTCCATGAGCTTGTAATATTGTAATAATATGTTTAAGAATTTAAAGTATTGTTTATTATCGGACTTTTAAGTGAAATAATTATGATATAATATTTTGCCGAGTATTTAATAACCTTGGGCTTTTGATAGAATAGTGTCAAGTAGTTAGCTTGAGCTTTTAATAGTGCCAACGCAAGTTGGGCTTTTGATATTGCCAATGAGAATTGGGCTTTAAATAGTGTCAACGTAAGTTGGGCTTTTAATGTTGCCAATAAGAATTGGGCTTTGATGTTGCCAATGAAAATTGGGTTTTAAATGGTGCCAACGTAAGTTGGGCTTTTGATATTGCCGATGAGAATTGGGCTTTGATGTTGCCAATGAGAATTGGGCTTTGGATAAATAAATTGCCATGGGTTTAAATCATGGGCTTTCATCATGGATTCAAATTCCATTGATAAAATTGTTTTGCCATGGACTTGAATCATGGGCTTCTCAAATATTGCCAAGCATAAGTATTCTTGGGTTTTAAATAGAATATGATAATAAAATTGGATAAAATATGAGTTTTTGGGCTTTTTGTGATAGTTTATATCATAACCCAATTTAGATAATGAGATGTGAAATATTTGTGATTAACATAATAATAGAGCAAAAAATATTTGGGAAAACCCAATAACTTATTAGTGGTATTTGAAAATAAATAGGTGGTACTCAAATAAAATTAGGTGTAAAAAAAAAAAGTACCCTAACAAGGTTAAAGAAGTAGAAATAAACAAATGAAGTTTTGATTACTTACCCAACCTTTGAAGCTGAAATTTTAGTGTTAACCCTTTAATTTCTTCTTTAGAGATGGATATTTTGTTTTGGTGAGAGAGGGAGGCTGCCGTGTAAGAGCAAAGAGAGAAGAAAACAAAAACAAAGAAAAAGGAGTAGAGAAAGAGGGCTGGACTTTCTGTCTGGTGCAGCCAAGAAGATGAGATAAGGAGAGGACTTTTGGGGCAGTCAAAGAAGATAAGAGATGTGGACAATTGAGGTGGGATATGTGGAAGGCTAGGGAAGAAAAATCACACCACCTTTTTCCCCACTTTTTCAACTTTCTTGCATTCACACTCACTTTTCTACAAAAATAATATCACTTTGCATATACATAAATACATACATACATACATACATATATATATATATATATCCTTACCTTTATAAAGTTATATCCATCACATTAAAAGAGCATATATGTTCTATAATATCACAAAATCAAAGCTTCATGCACTTAAAAGTAATTAAGACAATAACATGCATATAAACCCATAAATTAATTTTGAAATTAGGTTGGGGTGTTACACTTACCTTCAATTTAGAGAATAGTTTCACTCTCATTTCTCATTTTATTGATTCCATAGCTCTGTATCCTTTTTTTTTTTTTTCTTTTTTTCATCTACCTACCTTCTCGAGTTTTCAGTCAAACTCAATCTCTTCCTTTTACTCTTTTCAGTCTTCACTTTCTTCAACCCGTCTCGATCTCAACCCACTCCGACCGAATCTCAACCCACCCACCTCAATCTTAACCCACCCCAGCCACAAAAATGACCACCACCCACCATAACTTTTCTCTATTTCTCTCTCACGCACCACCATACAAAGCCACTACCACCACCAACCACCACAAGCATTGCCACCACCAGCAACCACTTGAGAAAGATAATGAGAGAATAGACTTGAGAGTGAGTGAGAGACATGGATAGACTTGAAAGAGAGAGAGAGTAGAAACTAATTTAATAATGAGAGAATGAAAAAAGAAAATAGTTTAATATTGATAACAACTTGCTACAGCATCTACAATGAGGTTACTAAATTGAGCAACCAATAACCTCAAAAAGTAGGGGTGGCAATTTGTGTTCACGTGTCAAGTTCGTGTCGTGTCGACTCATAAGAATTCAACTATATAGGTTAATTCTAACACAACCCATTTATTAAACAAGTCATTTGTGTCGACCTGTTTATTAGATTTTATCAAAATGAAAAAAAGAAAAAAAAAATTAGTATTAACCAAATTGATATGAATTATGAAAATCCAAACAAATAAATATTTTTAATATAAAATTTAGAACTAATGAGTAACTGCATCAAAAATAATCATTCAAAACTAAAACATATCTCAATATCACAAATAATCAATCATAATATGTCAAAAAAAATAAACCACAACAACTAATAAGTTTATATACGTAGGGTTTGAAGGGTATATTGGTAAAATATCATTTAATTGAACAAGTCAGACAGGCCAAACGGGTTCCATGTGATGGACGCTAATCCAACCCGTTTATTAAATGGGTCAGCCATGTCAACCCGAATATAACACGAATTCATTAAGCCTCAACCCATAACCTACTAATTTCATGTTGTGTTATGTCAAGTTCGCAAGTTGTGTCCAATTTTGCCACCCCTATCAAAAAGTGCTCTACAGAATAGAAGGGAAACTCAAAATATTTGAGTATAGCAGCTCACTTTAGCTTAAAACTTAAAACAAAAAAATAATTTATTAATGTGTGGTGTTAAAAAAAATAATATTTTAATGTGTTAATGGTTGTGATTGTTATTTATTGTGTTAGATATATTAGTTTATTATGTTGTTTATATTATTTTAATGTGTTGAATGTTAGAATAAAACTTTTGATGTTGGTGTATTATATAGTCGGATGTTAAAATAGATAAACTAGTATTTTGAGTTGTTAAAAGCTATATTTTTTAACAACTTTGCTGTGAATGCTTTGAGCTGCTACTACTAGTAGTTCACTATAGCAAGATGGTAAATTTTTTAAAGTTTAGCAACTTTGATGTAGGGTATTTTTGTGTGCTTGAAGTTACAAAATAGCTAAAAAGCTATTTTAAAGAGATATGCTGTGAATGCTCTTAATGGTTGTAATTTGTAAAATGAGGAAGTCTACAGCTACATATATTTTTAATTTTTATTATTACTAGTTTTATAGCACATGCTAGCTAGTAGAAAGATTACAATTAAGGTTAGAAATAAAATTCATTTATAATCATTTAATTATTGAATTGCTTAGAAATTATACCATTAAATGTTTCAAAATATTCATATCTATTATCAAATCTATGGGCTAGCAGAAGATTATGAAGTAGGAAACGGGACTTTCTTAAAAAAAATAAAATAAAATAAAAAGTAAGAAACAGGAAACCTCTAGAATTGATGATGAAAATACCAAAAAGGGAATTTCAACATGACATGACCAGTGGCGACTCTAGGAAATTTTTTCAAGGTGTTCCTCAACAAGCATAAATTACACAATCTAATAAAAAGAAAATTTTATATATTGACAACAACAACAATCAAAAAACACGCAAATACATAAAATTTACAATTGTTTTCTAAGAATTTTCATATTTTGAATCGTTGTATGGTAATCTCATTATCAATGCTACAAGTTACGTCTTTTTCAATATACACAACCAATCAATCATTCACCCACTGATCTCCCATTCGATTGCGCAGTTCATTCTTTATATATTTTATTACTGAAAAACTTCTTTCTACTGTTGCAGTAGCAACTAAAAGGGTCAAAGTTAACTTCACAAGCAAATAGACTAATGGATAAATCTCATGCTTCCTTGTGCTGACTAACTTTTCAGCAAGTTCACTAACTCCTTGAAGCTCTAAAAAGAAGTCAATGTTGCGCATATCAAAAATGTAATTCTACAGTTGAGAGTCAAGTGCCAAAATATCTGTCCCAAGAAAACCAGAGGGATAGAACTTAGCTAGATGTATCAACTTTTCCTTATCAAAAGCCTCAAATAAATTACTTGGATTCAAGCAAGCCATACAAAGTAGCAAATTGATATTCGCCTCAGAAAAATGGTTGTTAAGCTCTTGAAATAGCATATCTATGACTGTGTAGAATAGCTCAACACCATAATGATGGAAATTTGTATTTTGTTAAGTATTGCGTCTCAGCCTCCCACTAACTGCAAATATTTCATCCATGTTCAAGATAGAAATATCATGTGTGGTACAAAATGAAGACACTTCAGTCAATAAAGATTTACATTCATCAGCTCTCATCACTTGCAATCGTTGCTTAGACACTTTAACAAGATCCATAGCATTTACTATATCCTGATTTTTTTTTTTTTTTTCGCAATGCTATTGACAACTCATTTGTGATTCCTAAAATGTTTTTCATCAAGTGTAAAGCAAAGACAAATTCAAAAGATAGAATTGACCTCATAATAGATTGAGCTTCAACTTTTTGATTGAAGAGACCATCTTCTTCAATAATCTCAAGTACATCAACAACAGTAGAGAACATCAAAATCAAGTTGAGAATAGTCTCATAATATAATTCCCAACGTGTATCACCAAGGCATTTAAAATTTGTCTCTTGATTCAAACCTTGCCCACTTCTACATACACCATTCTCTAAATCTTCTTTAATTTTGGCAAATTATGCATCTCGAAGAGCATCTCTTCTCTTACAAGAGCCTCCAACAACAATTACTAAATTACTAACCACATAAAAAAATTTAGCAATGTCAATGTGATTTTTAGCAATGGCAACAAGTGTCAATTAAAGTTGATGAGCAAAACAATGGACATAAAATGCTGACTTATTCTCTTTCAAAATTAAAGTTGTGAGACCATTGATATCACATTGCATATTACTAGCCCCGTCATAACCTTGCCCACATAGATTTGATAAACTCAAATTATGTTCACAATGTAAACATTCAATAACATATTTGAGTGACAAAGCAGTGGTACTTGCTACATGTACAACACCAAGAAACCGCTCTATAATAATTCATTTTTTGTTCACATAACGAAGAACGAGGGTCATTTGTTCTTTCACTGAGATATCACGTGACTCATCAATTAATATTGAAAAGAACCCATTGTCAAGATCCTTGATGATGACTTTGGATGTTTCACGTGCAATTGCATTCACAATGTCTTTTTGAATATCAGAGTGGGTAAGCTTACAATTTTTTGGAGCGTTTTGCAACACTTCATTGATAGATTCATTGTGATCCCCCAAAAATTGTAGAAGTTCAAGGAAATTTCCTTTATCACTTGAACCTTGAGATTCATCATGACCACAAAAAGCTAATCCCCGGCATAAAAGGAATCTTATGCAATCAACTATTGCATTTAATTGAACCCGATATTCAAATTTATCTTTATTTGATTGGTTAACCAAAACACTTTGAATGTGTTGCTTTTCCTTCAGTAGATCTTCACTCTTCTTGACAGCTTGGTTATGAGCACTATTAGCTCCTCCAACATGGAAATCTAACTTCACAAGCTGATTCCAAAGTTTGAATCCCTTCGTTACAAAAGTCTCACCTCCTCCTTGCTTACCAACATCTTGCCCAAATAGGTAGCAATAAAAATAAAATGCCGCATCCGTGTCTCTACTATATTCCAACCATTTTCTATTTACATACCATTCGGATCTAAATTGACAGGGCTTTCCAGAAAAATATGATACAGGGTAGTCATGAACAAGTTGACAAGGGCCTTTTGTTAAATAAGATATTTCATCATTATTATTAGGATGATAAGATGATATCTTTTGCCCAGGATCTGAAGGAAGATTTTCTAAGTTAAAGTTAACACGAATTCGATTAGAAAATGAAGATGAAGAAGAATCTTGCACAAGAAATGAATCTTGCACAGGGGATGAATCTTAGGTACGTGGTTTTCTTATCAAATATTTGTCCATAATTCTAGCAAAAGAATAAATAATAAACTATAAGTTCATTTGAAATATTAATAAAATTATTAATTATTGTTGTTTAGCCGTTTCATTAATTTGTTGTATTATTGTTTCATTAATTATAAAATTATTAATTGTTATTTGGCCTAACATAATTTAATTTATTTGTCTTTTATAATGTATTGGTTAATTATACAGCTTTAATTATTGTTGTTTATTAATTATTGTTGTTTATCATAACAATAAACTATATTACTTTAATTTGTTTGTCATTAAATATACTGCTTTAGTTTGTTATATTGTTTAGCCCCTTGTGCACATTACACTAAAAGAGCCAGACATTACACATCCCATGTGCAACACAATAATTAAAGCAGTGTAATGTGCAGCACATTACACTGCTTTAATTATTGTTTACCCAACCCCATGAGCCCATGAGCCCATCTACCCCCTCCCCACTCAACATACAAGCACAAGCCTCATGCCTAATGCCCAAATCACAATAGCCAGCTGCCAATCAGAAAATTTCACAATTACAAATCACAATACACATTACACTAAAAGACAATCAATATCTCACCAACACTAACACACACTGACCAACACCAATGGATATGATAAAGCCAAATTCAAAAAGACAAAAAACAGGCAAAAAGCAAAATATAAATAAAGCTAATTCGGCCAACCAATCAGAGACTCACAGTTCAAAAGAGATAAAGATTTACTGAGTTAGACTCTTAAAGAATGAAGAGAGAGAGACTCATTCATTAACTTCATTTCATAGTTTTCATTTCAGTGAGATAAAGAGAGAGAGAGACTGAGAAAGAGTCAAAGAGAAAAAGAGAGAGAAATACCTTTGAGGGAGGGAGCACCGAGCACCGGAGCAGAGCAATCTGCGATTTGCAATGAGGGGCGAGCGACAAGCGATGACGACGAGGGGCGAGCGAGCGAGCAATGACGACAGCGAGCGAGCTACGGCGACGACAAGCGAGCTACGAGCGACGTGACCACCGTGAGTTTGGTTTACTCTGTATTAGGGTTTGGTTTTCGTTTGCTCTGTATTGGGGTTTTTTTTTTTTTTTTGATAAACACCTATGTATTGGAGTTTGTTTTGCTTTTGCTCTGTATAGACTGTATTGGGGTTTGGTTTTCTCTGCCAGAGACGTGACTATGGGTTTGATTTCTAATTCTGTGTATTGGGTTTTTTTTTTTTTTTTTGGAGAATCCGTGGGTTTGCTACCTCTATAATCTGTTGGACTCACTGTGGGCTTGGCTCTATTACAATTTTTTTTTTTTTTTTTTTTTGGCTTGAAAGTAGAACAGATAATTTTTTTTTTTTTTTAATTTAAAGGTATTCCTAATTTTGTGATTAAGGGTGTTCCTAATACAGATTAAATGTAATTTTTTAAAAAAAAATTTTTCAAGTCAGGGTGTTCTTGGGATCACCCTGAGCTATACATGGCGTCGCCACTGAACATGACTAAATATAACTTTACCAAAAAAAAGAAACATGACTACATATAACAAATTAAAACAAACCAACAAGACTTTACCAAAAAAAAAAAAACCAGCAAGAAAGAAAGTAATAATCTACCTGTAAGATGAACCCATCTGGAAAATTGACATCTAAATGAAATAAATATACTTTCATAAAAAATAAAAAATAAAAAGAGAGAGAGATAAAATGAATTAGCTAAACCAAAAATAAAAAATCTCCATATTTGTTAAAACAAACCACCAAGACTTTCTTAAAAAAAATAAAAAATAAAAAAGCAAAAAAGAAAGTAATAATCCACATATAAGATGAACCCATGTGCAAAAACTACTTCTAAATGAGATAAATATACTGATATCAAATAATAATAAGAATGAATGAACTAAACCAAAACAAAATGTTCATCTTTCTTTCTCTCCAACCTTCTTCTTTTTCTTGTTTCTTCTCTTTCTCTCTCTTGTGATGGAAGCAGTTGACTCATGGGTCATGGCTGACTCCCTTTTTTTTTTCTTTTGTTCTTATCTCTCACTATTTCTCTCCCTTACCGTGTTGCTTCACTTTGTGTCTATCAGTAAAGTAGTTGGCTGTCAAATTCCTCAAACAAAGAGATAAGACAAGAAAGGTGGAGCCAAAAAAACGAAACTACCCACGCTTTTTCACTCTCTGATTTGAAGTTTTTAAGAACAGAAACGTATACAGAACAAACAAACATAAAAGGAAATCTCCGATTTTATGTTTTAATCTTTACGTTTTAAACACAAACTGCTCAACTGTCCTTAAAAGGAAATCTCCGATTTAAAGTGGTTCAATCATGGGCGTACTGTGTGGAAAGGTCAGCGGATATAGTTTTTCGTGGAAAGAGCTTCAACTTGAAATAGTCGAACTATTGAAGTGTTGAACTCAAACAAGTTCCTAGATATGACAGTGCTTCAATAATCGTACAATTCAAGGTGTAAATAGTCGAACTGTTGAAGTGTTGAACTCAAACAAGTTCCTAGATATGACAGTGCTTCAATAATCGTACAATTCAAGGTGTTATTGAGCATGAGCTGAGTCATAACACTCGACACTTACAAATCACTGTGAACATTCAAGCAATTAACTCTCTCTCTCTCTCTCTCTCTCAAAGACAGCACTACCATTAAGTTTTCCACGGTCACCTTCTCTTTTTTTATTATATTTAAGAAAGTGGAAGATCACACTACAATTTCAAATTGCATTTCAAACATTTCTTGGTCAAAGAAGGATCACAAAAAAGTTTTAATTATGAGGCAAAAGTCTCCATGAACTCTGAATCATCTATCATAGCTTGCAATGTCTCAGGCGAAAGACAAGCTTCAAAATCCATACTTCCTTCTTCCATTCCAGGAAACACTGTTAACTTTCCATCAAACTTGTTGCCAGCACCACTTCGCACAGCAATAGGTCTTCCCCAACCAAAGTCATTACCATACACATTGAATCGCGGCGAGCTTCCTGTGATCAATGCATTACATGTTACTCCTCCAAGTATTGATATCTTTGGGGCTTTTACCCAATCCTCTATACACTTCCTCCCTTCTTCGACTGTTTGAGAAGCAATCACCTTGTTTATCTGTGAAGCCACCCAGCCTAATTCGTGCTCAAGAAGATTTTCAACTGTAGTTGTTACGGTCCCCAATAAAATCGCGTTTCCCAAGTATTCTTCTGGCAACGGTGGTTGTATTCTTTGCCTCATTCCCACAGTTACGTGGTAATGAGCCTCTTGATTAGTGCTGCAATGCCGGTTGCGAACCACAGATCGCCAAAGATGACCCAATACTGCTTGAAGGGACGAGATGTTGTTGGTGCTCATTTCGGCATTGGCTTTTGCTTTTAGTTGTGAAATTTTCTTCTTTGAAAAATGAAACACCTTTTGTTTCAGGGGAGGAGGAATGGACCTCTCATCAGAGATTTCATTGTGATGGAAAGGAATATGAAGTGGGAAATCGATAATACCATCAAAATAACAACGTTGGAAAATTGGAGGAGATATTGATGTGGGATTAATATTATTACCTCTAGATATCTCAGACCAGGTGTTAAAGAAATGCCAGAATGAACTACCATCGACTACACAATGGTTTAAAGTGCAGCCGATGAAAATACCATCAACAAGCTCAGTTACCTGCACAGCCAACAATGGCTTGGAAGTGCCTTGGTGATTCAATATGCCATTCATCAAAAAGAAGGAGTTGACTATGTCTGGAACATATATGGGATCAAGGATATCTGCCACAGTAACATCATCAGCCACCGCATGAACAAACTGGGCTCCAAGGTTATTGCAATCAACAAAGAAAGAGGTGGACTTGTCATCATCGTTTTCAACCATGACAAGGCGACCAGCAAGGGGATAGAATATATCTAATGTGCGGGACAGAGAGGCTTTTAGGTGATTAATCACACTGCTACCCTGTAGTTCTTCTTGTGAAGGTGTAGGTTTGAAGAAAAGGAGACCCTTTTGGATATGATCAACTAAGAGCAGCTGGAGATCCCATGGAGTTAACTCAATCCTTCGAGTTGACTCGTTGGGACTCGCTGCTGCCCGGATAGTACTAGTGGATTTGAAGCAAATGTGTGTCATCTTTGGTTCAAACTAGATGACCTGAGCACATATGCAACCGTTATAGCTGGCTATAAAAGGAGCTCTTTGAGAACCGTATAGTCAATAATGGATCCAAACAACGTCAGTGTCAAAATTGTGGAGCGCAATACGGCATTCACTAGTCTTCAGTCCACACTTGAACATTGAAATCTTGGCCACGTTAATATTTTGATAATCACCTATCTCTTTCTTTCTATGGAAACTGGAAAGCTTGATTAATTATTATTTACTATATTACAACGGGAGATACTCGACATGACCTATACTTCGACTCATTCAGCAAAAAAAGAAGAAGACATATTTCAACTCCATCCGAGCCATTTTTGAGGTGGTAATGACAAAGAATTTAAACTAAGTTAATATAAGTAAATGTCATTTTTTTCTAAAATAAATTTGAATACTAAATATAATTAAAAAATTAAAATTTTTTAATAATTATATTAATAAATTATTATTCAAAAGCTAAAGAAATTATTAAAAGGTTTGATATAATTATTAAATAGGTTGGGTTAATGTTGAGCCATGTCTTTGAATAATTTACTTTGATAGACACAAACACAATCCATTAACACAAATTTCTACCAATTAATACATCTATTCTCTATAACATTTCATATATTAGTTTTTTCAAAATTTGTATGATTCAATAATATGCTTACGTTCATAAAATTGTCATGATTTCACTATGTTAGAGAAAATATAAGGGCTGCATTTATAGTACAATTTCTCTAGAAATAATATAAACTCACCTAAAATCTTCATTCACACTCTAAAATACAATAACTACCTATACTTCTAGTACCCAAAAACTTATCATAGATAAAACCTCAAATTAATTAATCATCCTTTAGTATATGTGTCATAGATTAAAAAAAATATATATATATATATATATATATATATATATATATATATATATATATATATCCTTATCTTTTTTCTCTCGCATGCACAATATTTTTCTCATGCCCACTTGGTGGTCTCTCTCTCTCTCTCTCTCTCTCTCTCACTCACTGGCGGCTTGCGCTCTTTTCTCATTTCGTGGCTGCCTATCTAAACATGTTTCTTTCTCTCTAATTAATAAGAAAAACCCTTCACTCTGCTTTTTATATATACTTTGACTTCTTCTATTCCTATTGCAAATAGGAACCCTTAATCTTGGATGGGAAGGTCATCATTTGGGCTTGTCAGTTGTTACGTGGCCTGGACCCACAACAGAGAGCACATTGCTACAAAAAAGAGGTAGTTTGTGAATACTAGAATTTTTCTAAGATCACAATTTTTTTTCTTTTTTGGGAATTTTGATGTTTGCAAATTGTGAATTTTTCACTTTCACGTAGGTATACTATTTTTTTTTTCTAACACTTACATTTATCACATCAGAAATGTGGTAAAGTTGTAATTCTAAATTTTTTAGTATAGAGTATATAGATTTTTCTTCTCATTATTAACATGTAACAAACGCATTCTTTTTCCTTTACTGTTTGATAGGGTCAAAAAGATTGAGAAAAATTGGAGAAGAGGGAGAAGAGTGAGGGGCGAACACAATTTTCCTGAGCTAGAACAAAAATGGAACTAAGTTGGAAAATGGACCAAGTCTTTCTTTCTTATTTTCATTTTTGGAGTGAGGAGTGAGGCATGTAGAGTTGCAAAACTTGCGAGTTGAAGTGATTTTCCTTGTATTAGAATTGTACTGGGTTTGGAATAAACCCATTGTATTGACCCATTTCCTATAAATAAGGGCTGATGGAGATAAGCCCAATCTTGCACTAAGATAACATGGGCTTCAAAGCCCAATTTTTGTTGTCAAAATGGGTATGAAGCCTAATCCGGGAAGTAGAAATCAATGACTTGAGAGCCCATTTTCGTGGAGTAAAAGTTTACAAGCACAAGGCCCAATTGGAGAAGTGGAAAATACTTGGACTTTTGAACTTTGAAGGCCACTTAGATGGATTTCTGATTTCAAATTGGCAGTTGGTATGTTTCAAGTTTCAACTAAACTTAGGCATGATTGATTGGAGGGGTGGAAAAGTAAGATGATAAAAAATTATGGGAAGATAAAAAAAATTTAATTTTTCATTGTGTGTTTGGTTGGAAGGATGGAAAAAAAAAAAAAAATTGGTTGAGAGAAAAAATGAGCGGATGAAAAATGAAATTAGTATAAATTTACAATTATATCCTCATTAAATAAAACAAAAAGTAACACATTTTTTTAGTAAGAAAGTTATGTATGGACACTTCAATTTTTTTTAAAGGAGCACAAGCCAAAGGAAGATGAGTACAAATAATAATAATAATAAAATAATGAGGAGTACTAGAAAAGGCAAAAATTAAAAATTAAAAATTAAAAAAAAAAGAAAGAAGGAAAAAAAAAATGCAAAACAAATAGACAGAATTCCTTTTTTTTTAATAACCACAAAAAAAGCCAAAACTAGCAACGAAACAACAAACCCATGTGCCCTTACACATGGGTATTTTGTCTGCTTCATACAGTGAGAGTTTTCCTCTTAGTTTTCTCCCTATTTTGGGAAGAAAACATTTTGGTGGGGCCTGGGAGTCTGCTTCATACAGTGAGAGTTTTCCTCTTAGTTTTCTCTCTATTTTGGAAAGAAAACATTTTGGTGGGGCTAGGGAGAAAACTCCCAGGCCCCGCCAATTTTTTCTCCTCTTCTCCCTCCAACCAACACCTACCAAAAATATTTTTTACCCACTTTTCTCTCCTACATTTTCCATCCTCTATAAAATCTTTCCAACCATATGGACCCTTAATATATTCAGGTAAAAAGACTTTAGTGGGCGTTGATGAGCGAGTGTTGTGTTGCCACATGTTCACAGAGAAAATGGACCCTCGACAAATCTATTTAGCATTGGTTTACTTTTTTAGGAAATCCTAACTTTCAATAATCCTACCTCTTGATAATCGTACTTACTGTTACTGATAGGTAATAATGCATGTTCAAAATCATGACTTCAAATTACATTGTACTTTGTTTTTGGTAAGTGTGTGTATTATGTGTGATAGTGTGTCAAATAAACTATGCTTTATTTTTTATATGCAATGCAACATTGTCAAAGTAATGTAACTTAACTAACATCTCTTGGGTGTTTTCAACAAAGATTTTCAAGATTCAAACACAACCCCTCTCCCCCCCCCCCCCCCCCCCCAATCATCTCCCATTATGCCTGACAAAAATAAAAAAAATGCAATGTGATGTCAATTTTTTGAGTTAATGATATATTTATACTTTATACCTGATAAGTTTGGGACGATTCTAAATTGATCCATTGTATTTCAAAACTTACAATTTTCCCTCTCGAATACGGTATGTCATATTTGCCGTCAATTTGCCAAAAACGTCATTTCCTTTTTCTATTTCTATATCCAAAATGACGTCTTTTACAGGTGGCTTATGGAAAGATGCTAATAACTGATGCACCGTCCAACTCTGTGCCCGTGGTACTTGAATCCCTGCATGTTGTATAAGGTTATAATGGACTTCTCTAGCACTCTCAAATAGCAATCTCTGTCTAATTCAGTTTTCATTTTCTCTTCTTTTTTTTCTTTTTTCTTTTTTTTATACTTTAACTTCTTTAATTAAATATAGAAAAAGATAAATTCATTTTTACATAGAAAGATGTTTGATAAGTTAGTTTAAACAAATAATTTGAGTATAAAATTCATCATACGTGGTTTGACATTTTTTTTTTTAAGTTACTTTTCTCACTTACACACTCACATCAATCAGGTGAGACCCTTTGTATTTTCACAATATTTACACAATTGCTAGTGTATTCATTTTTTATGAAATTAAAAATACTGAAAAATGTGTTTTCATTTTTCATATTTAAATTCAACTTTTTAGGATACTGAAAATGAAAATTGAGTATAAATTCTTAATCCAACCAAGGTTTTTTTTAAGGTAGGTCCAATTGAAAACTGAAAATGAAAACAAAAAACACTATTTTTTTTTTTTTAATGGGAAATGAGAGAGTTTTATAAAGAAGCGGATGAAAACAAAGCATCCTAAAATACAAAAGATTCAATACATGATGGAGTTTCTTCCATTCAAGGAACAAAATTATCAATTCCTTTGGCGTGATGTGTCAAAGTGTGTGCTGCCCTGTTTTCATGTCGCCTAACAGGTCATTAAATTTCACACAGGACAACACTACCACTAAGTTTTCCATCACCTCTTTTTTAGAATGTGGAATATAACCAACAACATTTATTAGAAGCTCTTGTAATTTCCATGTCAAAGATGACAAAGAAGGTTCATAACAAAATTAAATTATGAGGCTAAAGCCTCCACGAACTCTGCATCGTCTGCCATAGCCTCCAATATCTCAGGCGAAAGACAAGCTTCAAAATCCATGCTTCCTTCTTCTACCCCAGGAAACACGGTTAACTTTCCATCAAATTTATTGCCAACGCCACTTCGCACAGCAATAGGTCTTCCCCAGCCAAAGTCATTACCGTACACATTGAATCGCGGCGAGCTTCCTGTCAGCAATGCATTACTTGCTATTCCACTGAGTGTTGGTATGTTTGGGGCTTTTACCCAATCCTCTATAAATTTCTTCACCTCTTCTGCTGTTTGAGAAGCAATCTTCTTATTTATCTGCCAAGCCACCCATCCTAGCCCGTGTTCAAGAAGATTGTCTACGGTAGCTATTACTTTCCCAAATAAAACCGTATTTCCTAAGTATTCTTCTGGTAATGGTGGTTGTATTCTTTGCCTCAGTCCCACAATTACGCTGTAATGAACCTCTTGATTAGCACTACAACGCCTATTGCGAACCACAGATTGCCAAAGAACACCAAGGACTGCTTGAAGGGACGAGATATTGTTGGTGCCCATTTCTGCATTAGCTTTCGCTTTGAGTTGTGCAATTTTCTTCTTTGAAAAATGAAAAAAATTTTGTTTGAGAGGTGGGGGAATGGACTTCTCATTAGAGATTTCATTGGTATGGAAAGGTATATGAATGGGGAAATCGATAACACCATCAAAGAAACAGCGTTGGAAAATTGGAGGAGATTGTGATGTGGGACTATTGTTAACTCTAGATATTTCAGACCAAGTGTGAAGAAATGCCAGAATGAACTGCCATCCACCACACTGCGGTTTGCAGTGCAACCGATGAAGATACCATCAGCAAGCTCAGTAACTTGCACAGCCAACAATGGCTTGGAAATGCCTTCGTAGTTCAATACGCCATTCAATAGAAAGAAGGAGTTGACAATGTCTGGAACATATATGGGATCAAGGATATCTGCCACAGTGAGATCATCTACCATTGCATGAACAAACTGGGCTCCAAGATTATTGCAGTCAACAAAGAAAGATCTGGTTTTGTCGTCATCGTTTTCTACCATGACAAGGCGACCAGCAAGAGGGTAGAATATATCTAATGTGCGGGACAGAGGTTTTTAGGTGATCAATCACACTACTACCCTTTAGTTCTTTTTCTTGTGAAGGGGTTGGTTTGAAGAAAAGGATACCCTTTTGGATATGATCAACTAAGAGCAGCTGGAGATCCCATGGAGTTAACTCAATCCTCCGAGTTAACTCGTTGGGACTCGCTGCTGCTGACTGAATGGTACTTGTGGATATGAAGCGAATGTGTGTCATCTTTGCTTCAAAATTCAAACTATCATACTCTACCAGTACTAGATGAGTGCATATGCAACCATTGATAAGAGAGTGGCTATATAGAAGGAGCTTTATGAGAACCGTATAGTCTGTTTGAGTTTGATTCTCACTGCAATGAAATGTCAAAATTAACTTAGCTATTGGCTTCTGTGATCCGTCCATGCGAAAACCGAAATCTTGTCTGGCAATATTCCAATCCGCCTCAGTGCCTCACACCACTTTAAAATTTTCTAACTTTTTAACTATTTTTTAATTCTTTAACTTTTTTTTTTCTTTTTGAATTTTCTCCATCTAATGGTTGATATCAAAACATAGTATTTCAACTCTTGATATGAACCTCAATCCCTCGTATCTTTTTGTCATTATGTTTGCCAGAATTAGCTGTCTTCCCTTATTTTTTATTTATTTTTAACCCTACTTTTGAATCTTCATTACTTGGATTTAACTAAAATAAAAAATCTCTCTTTCGGCGCAACTCCCATTAAAATAAACATTTTCCTCGGGTATGGTGCCAATGACAGAATTGCAACCCATAATCCCAAATTTTACACTTTTTTTTTTTTTTTGTGGATAAAACCAAATTTTACACTTGTTGGCCGATTACAATGCTACCCAAGATGTAATCTCTGAGAAACGCCCACTCATGTGACAAAGGATTGCTACTAGGCCCAACAAGTGTAGTGCGCCGTATTAGATTACTTATCTCACCTTTTTCTCCTCCCCAATTCATGCTTGGTGCCATACAAACAAGAATTTTTTTTTTTTTTTTTCAAAATAACATCAATATTAAAACAATTTTGTTAGTTAGTATCGTTTTTAAACTATTTAGCAAATTAACATCTTGAGAGCTAGAGAGTTTTAACATCTTGCAAATCGAGTATCACAAGCTCCACGACAAATCGAGTTTTAAACACTCGAGTTTTAACATCTTGAGAGCAAATTAAACTATTTAACATCTTGCAAATCGAGTATCACAAGCTCGATTTCAATGAAAATTCGCCTGGAACTCGAGTTTTAAACACTCGAGTTCCACAAAAGAAAACCAAAAAGCTAAGATACCCTTCTTCTTCTTCCTCTTCTCCCCCTCTAAAAAAATCCACGACAACCCCTCTAGAAAAAAAAAATCCACGACAATTAAATAGACAACAAAAACACAAACAAGGATCAAAGCAGAAATCACACGAAGCACTCAACCACGAACGGCGAACCCAGTTGGCGAACAACAAACCCAGCGGCGAACCAATTGGCGACCAGCGAACCCAGCAACGAACCCAAGCAACAAAACCCACGAACACAGGCAGCGAACCCACGACCCAAGCGACGAAACCCATGAACCCAAGCTTGGACTGAACCCACGACTCAGGTGAAGGTCGTTTTCCCCTCTATTTCTCTCTTTTTTATTTGCGCAGAGCAGGAAATCGTTTTTTACGGACTTGAGTTCCACTGGAAATCGATTCCTATACACTCGGGTTGCTATAGTGAACTCGAGTATTTTCGACTCGAGATATCAGTTTCATAAATAGTTTGGAAACTATACTAACTAACAAAATTGTTTGAAAATTGGTGTTATTTTGAAAAAAAAAATCCCATACAAAAAGCTTGAGCCACAACATCCTCCACCATCTCCCTATAATATTGTTTTTACTTTCACCTTTTCGCATTTTTCAATAAATAATCTCTATCTCACATGCTAGGAACATGAAAACTTGAGAAAAAAAAAAAAAAGTATGCATGTTATTCTATTTGATAAAACAAAAACTAAATTATTAGTTTTTAGTAATAAATTTCAAATCTACGAGAGATTTCTTGAATCCACGAGTTGATAGATCTGGAATTCACAAGAGAAAACAATAAACAAATTTTGTGTTTTATTATTTGAGAACTAAATTTCCTTTGGAGGCTAAAATGCATTTAATTAGTAAAATGAATACATAGGGTTGCTAGAAAACTTAAGGCAACTAGAAAAACCTAGCTAGGGTGACTAGGGAAAAAAAAAAAAAAAAAAAAGCCCAAATTTGACTAAACAACATTAAAGATACCTAAAAACAAGGAATAACTATAAAACAAATATAACAAAAATTACATAAAAATACCAAAATTAATCAATTATAAAAAACTCGTCCTCAAGTTAATAGTCAAAATATGAAATCTTCCTTTCCAAATAAATAAATACTTTTAATGCTTTGATAACTTCATCCAGTTTTGAAACTTGAATCCTTCATAAAATGTAGCATAAAATTTCTTCTCATCCACTTTCAATTTATTTGCAAAATCAATCAACAAAGGGTTGATAACAAAATTAAAATTTTCTACTCCAAGAAAATCAACATATTGCATAGTCATCTCAAACAAATCAATAGAAACCTAAGGAATGTGAGTTGTGGAATCATCCTCATATTTGATTTCAATTGAATCTTCTACAATATTCTCAGTAATTACCATCTTTTGATTTTTGTCATTATCCACAATCAACTCAACCTTCTTTTATTTGACCTCTTCATCAAATTTTTAACAAGTGGTATCTTCAAGCTTCAATTCAACAACTTGTTGCAAGTCTTGATCTTTTTCAACCACTTCATATTTTTCTTTAGAAACTTTGGTGCATCTTGTTGACCCTCAAGAGTGAATTGGATGCTTACCTCGACACTTTCTGTCAATTTAAATGTCTTCCCACCATTCCTCTATTTTATCGTCCAATTTAATAGATGTAAGCTGTATTTTTTCTTCACTACAAATCTTTCAAAAATTAAAATACTCTTCCAAATCAAAAAGCTAGTCAATAAAATCCAACTTACACATATCTCCATCAAAAAATGAATTTTTCTTGTAGTTAGGAGTGTGTCTTTGAATATTTTAATCATTGTTGTTGTGATATGATTTCCTAGCAAGAAGAGTACCAATCTCTTGCCAGATTTCGAGCATAGTGCTGTGACTTAAATAATGCTCCCAAGTGCAAGATTGTCGCGAAGTAATAACTCGGTAAGTCCGAAGTCGAATCTATAAGGAAAAGGGAATTGATTAGCAAACCATAAAAGAATAAAACTAAAAAAATAAAGTTTAATTGAAGAGATTTTTGATGGTTTAGTAAAGTTAATTTAAAATGAGAGAAAATAAAAATATATTAAGGCGCCAAGCTTTAGGGATCCACACACAACACATCTATTGGTAGTCTTAACAATATTTATTTTATAACTCAACTAAAATTCATACGAAGGATGATTTTAGTCGGATGATTTAACAATAAAAGCTCAAGAATTAATTGTCTAAGGTAGTTTCATGAAATTGATTGATTTTAGGCAAAACAAAACTAGTGAATTAGTTCGCAGGAAATACTAAGCATTTAACATGCCTGAAGTCTACAATAAATCAAAGAATTATACATAACTAAACACTTTTATAAATGAGTAAAACAATCAAAAACATAAAAAACATAAGCATTAAAACCAATAAATAATTGTTAAGAATATACCAATAAACGATTGGGTTTCACCCCTTGCCTTAGTAAGGCTTCTAGCAAGCCATAACAAAAATAAAACTCTAAAAACTGTAAATAAACTTTAAGAAAACCTAAATTATGTTCTACGGCAGCTCTCCTTCAATTTTGCACTATAATGCCTTTAAATAAGTTAAGGAATCCTATTACAAGTTGAATTTCCGTTTGGAGAAAATCTCATGTTTTTAGGCTTCACTTAACTGACGTTTTCGGCCCATTTAAGTTCATAATTCGGACTTTTAGTAAACTACAAAGTTGTAGCCCTTTAAGTTATATTTCTATCCCAACTTGAATTATCTCGATTGGACATCTGAGCCGAAAGTTATGCTTCAAATACTAACTGGTGCGCAGGCTGGAATCCTAGATTGAATAAATCCCATCAGTAAAATAGTGTTTGAGAATTTCTCAAACAATTTCCTTGATGCCTGCTTAAGACCATAAAGACTCTTGTTCAATTTGCAAACCATGTTCTCCCCCTTGCTGTGAAAGCCAGGTGGTAAGCACATGTAGACATCTTCAACCAAATCACCATGCAAAAATGCATTATTGGCATTCATTTCGTGAAGAAACCACCCTTTCATAGCAACCAAAGAAAGCACAATTCTAATAGACACAGATTTAGCTACAAGAGAAAATGTCTCAGAATAATCCAAACCATGCTTTTGAGTGAATCCCTTAGCAACTAAACGAGCTTATACCTTTCAATGGTGCCATTAGGAAGGTATGTGACCTTGTAAACCCATTTATAGCCAATTGGGCACTTACCAGGGGGTAATGGAACCAAAGTCCAAGTGTTATTAATTTCCAAGGCCTCAATTTCCTTGTCCATGGCAGCCCTTCATTCAAGATATTGAACTGCCTAATGAAAAGAGACAAGTTTTGATGGAGTAGTATTGACTGCCATGACAAAGGAATGGAAGATAGGACCAAGGTGAGAGTAATCCAAACAATCTGAAATATCATATGGCAAACCAGAATTGGGCTTGGTGCTAATAGACTTGCAAGAATATTCAGAAAGATAAGGTGGAGGATTATGGGGTCTAGTAGACCTTCTTAAGATGGGTAAAGGTGTAATAGGTAAGGAAGAAGTAAAGGGAATAGGATCAGAATGTGGAATAGAATCAGAATGTGAAGTGGAAGGAATGAACCATATGATCTGTTGCTCCAATATCAATGATCCAAGTGTTAGATTTATATGCATGCCTATCAACAATTTCAACAACAAATATAAAATGAGAAAGATTGGGTGGAATCCAATATGGATTACCTGAAAAATTGGATGAGCAAGAAGGTGAAGTGGAGGTAGAAGGTGAGAGTTATGGAATGGAAGGATTTGGTGCCATGACAAAAGCAACTTGACGGGTAGTCTGAGCACCATTACTTGATCCAAAATTTCCAGAATTTCCTGAGGGCAGCACTGCTTTTGGTTTATAACCTGGAGGATAACCATGAAGTTTATAGCATTTATCTGCTATATGACCAATAAGACCACAGTAAGTACAGACAAGCCTATCTTTCTTAGGATTACCCCCTTTTCCACCATGATTATGACCTTGATTGCCATGACAATCCTTGCTATTATTCACATACATAGCAACAACATCTCCAAATTGAATCATGTTGAAACCATGACCAATACTCCTTCTTTTCTCTTCTTGCAAAATCAAGGAACACACTTTGCTAAGACAAGGAAAAGGCTCAAGTAACAAAATCTGACCAATAATATTCTCATAACTATCATTCAATCCCATCAAAAAACGAAATACATGCTCCTTGTGCTAAGCATCTAGTTAAGAAGACTTAGATCCACAAGTACAGGAACAAGTACAAACTGTGAAAGGTTGATAATTTGCAAATTCATCCCACAAGGTCTTAAATTTTGTGAAATAAGAACTCACCGAGAGTGATCCTTGTGAAAGATGAGATATCTCCTTCTGAAGCTCAAAAAGCCTTGAAGTGTTGTCTTGAGACAACCTGTCCTTGAGATCAATCCACAAATCCCTCGCAGTGTTGATGTACATAACACTAGCCTTCAAATCCATGCTAAGTGAATTTGTCAACCATGAAAGCACTGTAGTATTGCACCTACTCTAAGAATTAAACAATGGAGAAGATGGATTAGGCTCGGGAATTGATCCATTCACAAATCCAAACTTGTTTTTGGCACTCAAAGCCAAGAACACAGATCTTGCCAACTCATATAATTCTCAGGACCAGTCAGAGGTTGTGAAGTGAGAATGAGACCAAGATTCCCATTCATTGGATGAAAGAAAGGATTATTCGCAGATTCAACTGCCATTGCTACACTTGAAGAAGGCACTGAATGTGTAGTTTGAGATTGAGTATTGTTTGTGGAATCAGAAGCCATGAGTGAAAAAGAAAACGAAAAACAAGCTTTGTTTGGAAACTAAGAAAACGAAAGAAAATTCTCAAAACAGAGTGAGAATTGCTCTGATACCATATAAAACAGAGAGATTCTTGAAGAGAATGGGAAAATCTTATTGATTATCACTAGCTTCTGGTTGGTAAAAGTGGTTACAAAATAATTAGTACCTACACTATATATACACACTAAAACAGAGACTTTGTTTCCCGCCTAAATAACTAACAAACTTTCAACAATACAACCAAATCAGAGTTTGACATTTGTTTTCTTCAGTGCTTGACAGCTGTCATTGATTTCATCTCTCTTCTTTCCTTGACATGTATAATGCCTATGCCTCTGTCTGTTACTTTCTTTTTTTTGATAATCTGCAATTTTATTCAAAAAGAAAGAACTAGGAAACAAGAGGACAATCTGCCATACAAGCAAGCCTTAAGGGCGGAGGCAGATTGTTTGAACTAAAACAAAAGGAAAAATCAGTAGCTAGAGCTAACTTAGGAGCAGTATGTGCTGGGATGTTACAAATTCTCTGTGTCTGTTACTTTCTTCTTCACCTTACCCTTGCTACTATTATCCACTTCTTCAAGTTTAACAGTGGGAAATCAATAATACCATCAAAATAACAACGTTGGAAAATTGGAGCAGATTGTGATGTGGGATCAATATTATTACCTCTAGATATTTCAGATCAAGTGTTAAAGAAATGCCAAAATGAACTACCATCGACTACACAATGGTTTAAAGTGCAGTTGATGAAAATACCATCTTCAAGCTCAGTTGCTTGCACAGCTAACAATGGCTTGGAAGTGCCTTCGTAATTCAATACGCTATTCATCGGAAAGAAGGAGTTGACAACGTCTGGAACATATATGGGATCAAGGATATCTGCCACAGTAACATCATCAACCACCGCATGAACAAGGCGACCAGCAAGAGGGTAGAATATATCTAATGTGTGGGACAGAGAGGTTTTTAGGTGATCAATCACACTGTTACCTTGTAGTTCTTCTTCTTGTGAAGGTGTAGCTTTGAAGAAAAGGAGACCCTTTTGGACATGATCAACTAAGAGCATCTGGATATCCCATGGAGTTAACGCAATCCTTCGAGTTAACTCGTTAGGACACACTGCTGCCCGGATGGTACTAGTGGATATGAAGCTAATGGGTGTCATCTTTGGTTCAAACTAGATGAGCACATATGCAACCATTATAGCCTGGCTATAAAAGGAGCTTCACGAGAACCGTATAGCCAATAATGGATCCGAACAACGTCAATGTCAAAATTGTGGAGCGCAATACGGCATTTACTGTTCCACCACCCTTGAACATTGATTTTTTTTTTTTTTTTTATAAGTTCCAACTTACATCCGCTTCTGATGATAACCTTTTTATCATCAGATTTCTTATTCAATTATCAGATATTTTAACAATTGAGCTAATTAGAATCCACAACATTGAAATCTTGGCCATATTATTTGTCTTATTTTAGCCACTACTTTCGACAGAATATCTTCCCTTTATTTGATTTTTTTTTTCTATATCTTAATCTTTTTTTTTTTTGTTTTGTTTTATTAATCTTTTGTTTTAAGTAAAGAGTAATGTTACAAATACAAACTATTTTATATCGTTTTTACAAATTGTTAATGTAGTTTTAGTATTTTTCAAATAATTATTAATAAATAAAAATGTCATGTTAATGATGGGTCTATATTAGAACTAATAGAAAATTTTCATATCAATAATTTGTAAAAATATTGTAAAATAGTTTGTGATACTGTTAAGTAAAATAAAAAGTAAAACCTATCTCTTTTAGAAACTGGAAAGCTAGCTTGATTATTATTTACTATATTACAACGGGAGATACTCTACATGACATATATTTCAACTCCGTCCGAGTCATTTTTGAGGCGATAATGACAAAGAATTTAAACTACATTTTTATATAAATAAATGTCACTTGTTTCTAAAATAAATTTGAATACTAAATATAATTAAAAAGATAACAAAATTATCAAAAAGTGTGACACAATTATTAAATGGATTGAGTTAGAGTTGATCCATTTTTTTGAATAACTTACTTTGACATAACACAAATACAACCCATTAACACAAATTTCCACCTCTACATTTA
Source organism: Quercus tomentella (assembly GCA_028535165.1). NCBI lineage: Eukaryota > Viridiplantae > Streptophyta > Magnoliopsida > Fagales > Fagaceae > Quercus > Quercus tomentella. The sequence continues at coordinate 43,220,764 of JAPQVY010000012.1, read as the reverse complement.
TGCTCCATAACATTTTGTATATTAGTTTTTACAAAATTTACGTGATTTGGTAATGTGCTTACGTTCACAAAGTTGTAATAATTTCACTATATCAAAGAAAATATAAGGGCTGCAATTATAGTACAATCTATCTAGGGATAATATAAACTCACTTGAGATCTTCATTCACACTCTAATATACAATAACTACCTATAGTTGTAGATTTGTAGTAGCCAAAACCTTATCATAGAGAAAATCTCAAACTAATTAATCATCCCTTAGTATATGTCTCATAGCTATATAAAAAAAATCCTTATCTCTTTTCTCTCACATGCACTATATTTTTCTCATGCGCTTTATCTTTTTCTTTTTCTCTGTCTCACCAGCGGCTTGCACTCTTTTCTCATTTCGCGGCTGCCTCTCTAAACATGTTTCTTTCTCTCTAAGGCTCTAATTAATAATAATAAAAAATTAAAAATAAAATTTTTTAAAAAAAAACCCATCACTCTGCTTTTTATATATGCTTTGACTACTTCTATTCCTGTTCCTGTTGTAAATTGACTAAAGAGGAATCCTTAATCTTGGATGGCAAGGTCATCATTAGGGCTTGTCAGTTGTTACGTGGGCTGGACCCACCACAGAGAAGACATTGGGTCCGTTTAGATTGAATTTATTTTTGCTGAAACTGAAAACTGAAAATACTGTAACAAAATAATTTTTAAATATGTGAATAGTACTGTGGGATCCATTTTTAATATTTTTAAATACATGAACAATGCTGCTACAGTGCGTGAACAGTGATTTTTGTCTCCTATACAGTAAATTCATGTGATTTTACTATTCATGCGCTAAAAAAAAAAAAGCGCTGAACGCAGACGCGCAATCCAAATGGGTACATTGTTACCAAAAAGAGGTAATTTATGAATGCTAGAATTTTTTTAAGATCACAATTTTTTTCCACAATTTTGATGTTGTAAATTGTGATTTTTTTTACTTTCATATAGATACACTTTTTTCTCCAATACTCATATGTATCACATCAGAAATATGGTAAAGTTGTGATCTTAAATTTTCTGGTATAAAGTATATGGATATTTCTTTTCCTCATTACTATCATGTAACAAACACATTCTTTTTCCTTTACAGTTGGATAGGGCCAAAAAGATTGAGAAAAATTGGTGAATAGAGTGAGGGGCGAACAAAATGGAACTAAGTTGGAAAATGAACCTACTCTTTTTTTCTTATTTTCAATTTTGGAGTGAGGAGTGAGGCATGCGGAGTTGCGAAACTTGTGAGTATAATGATTTTCCTTATATTAGACTTGTAGTGGGTTTGGATTAAATCTATTCTAGTGACCCATTTCCTATAAATATGGGCTGATGGAGATAAGCCCAATCTTGCACTAAGATAAACATGGGCTTCAAAGCCCAATTTTTGTTGTCAACATGGGTATGAAGCCTAACCCGTGAAGTAGAAATCAATTACTGGTAGAGCCCATTTTCGTGAAGTAAAAGTTTACAAGCACAAGGCCCAATCCGAGAAGTGGAAAATACTTGGACTTTTGAACTTTGAAGGCCATTAGATGGATTTCTGACTTCAACTTGGCAGTTGATATGTTTCAACTAAACTTTGGATCTGCTTGGTTAGAGAGGTAAAATGTGGGATAATAAAAAATTATGAGAGGGTAGAAAAGATTTAATTTTTCTTTATGTGTGTTTGATTGAAGGGATGGAAAACTCTTCTTTTTTTTTTTCTTTTTTTTCTTTTTTTGAGAGAAAAAAATAAGAGGATAGAAAATGAAATTGATATAAATTTACAATTATAACCTTATTAAATAAAACAAAAAATAACACATTTTTTTAGTAAAAAAATTGTGTATGGACACTTTAATTTTGTTTTTAAAGGAGCACAAGTTAAAGGAAGATGAGCACCAAATATAATAATAATAATAAAATAATGAGAAGTACCGGAAAAGTCAAAAAAAAACAAAAAAAAACAAAAAAAAAAACAAACAAACAAAGAAGAGGGAAAAAAAACGCAAAACAAAAAGACAGAATTCTTTTTTTTTAATAACCACCAAAAAAAAAAAAGCCAAAACTAGCAAAGAAACAACAAATCTATGTGCCCTTGCACATGGGTATTTTTGTCTGCTCCATACAGTGAGAGTTTTCCTCTCAGCTTTCTCCCCATTTTAGGGAGAAAACATTTTGGTGGAGTCAGCAAGAAAACTCCCGGGCCCCACCAATATTTTCTCCTCTCCTCCCTCCAATCAAACACCTACCAAAAATATTTTCTTTCCACTTTTCTCTCCTACATTTTCCATCATCCCTAAAATCTTTCCAACTAAACAAATCCTTAATATATTCAACTAACAAGACTTTAATGGGCATTGATAAGCGAGTGTTGTGTTGCCACGTGTTCACAAAGAAAATGGACCCTCAACAAATCTATTTAGTATTGATTTACTTTTTGGAAAACCCTAACTATCAATAATTCTACCTCTTGATAATCGTATCTATTGATAGGTAATAATGCACAATCAAAACCGTGACTTCAAATTACATTGTTCTTTGTTTTTGGTAAGTGTGTGTATTATATGTGTGATAGTGTGTCAAATAAACTATACTTTATTTTTTATATGCAATGCAACATTGTCAATGCCATGTAACTCAACTAGCATCTCTTGGCATTTTCAACAAAGATTTTCATGATTCAAACCCATCCCTCCCATTATTATGTCAAATTTGCCCTTTCAAAAAAAAAAAAGTCATATTTGCCAAAAACGTCATTTCCTTTTTCTATTTCTATGTCCAAAATGACGTCTTTTACAGATGGCTTATGGAAAGATGCTAATTACTCAATTACCACTTAGGCAAGTTCATGCACCGTCCAACCCTGTGGTGCTTGAATCCCTGCATGTAATTACATAAGGTTATAATGGATTTCTCTAGCAATCTCTGTCTAATTGGGATTAGAATTCCGATGCCGGCCAGGTGCAAAATACAACTTTTTGTAACCATATAACATTCAACACTTTCAATAGACATAAAATTCAAGGGGAAATTGTGCCTATGTTAAGCCATATAACATTCAACACTTTCGAATCACCTTATTGAATTATTTATAACATTCAAGTAATTTTCTGCCTGGTTCTAAAATGTGATGTATTCAGCTTTCATTTTCTCTTTTCTATATTCAAATTCTAAAATTAAATATAAAAAAATAAAATAAAATAAAAACTCATTTTACATGTAAAAGTGTATTTCAAACCAGGGGAACCCTTTGCATTTTCATAGTATTTACGAAATTGTCACTATATTCATTTTCTATGAAAATGAAAATGTTGAAAATGTGTTTTTATTTTTTGTATTCAAATCCAATTTTAAGAGCTAGTTTTTCACTTATAAACACTCACATCAATCAGGTGAGACTCTTTGCATTTTCACAATATTTACGAATTTGCCACTATATTCATTTTCTATGAAAATGAAAATGTTCAAAATGTGTTTTTATTTTTTATATTCAAATCCAACTTTTAAGGTTTGTTTGGGTGGAGGGGGGAGTAGAGAAAAGTATAGTAGAATTGGTTGAAAATAAATTAATTTTAGGTCAAATTTACTCTACTCCTCCCCACTCTTTCTCAATCCAAATAGACCATTAAGATATTAAAAATGAAAACTGAGTATAAATTCTTAAACCAAACAAATTTTTTGTAGTGAGTCCTACTACGAACTGAAAATGAAAACAAAAAAACACTACTTTTTTTTCAGCTAACCAAACAGTCCATTAACTCTCACACAGGACAACACTACCATTAAATCACCTCCTTTTTAGAACGTGGAATATCACCAACAACATTTATTAGAAGCTCTTGTAATTTCCATGTCAAAGATGACAAAGAAGGTTCATAACAAAATTTAATTATGAGGCTAAAGCCTCCATGAACTCTGCATCGTCTGCCATAGCCTCCAATATCTCAGGCGAAAGACAAGCTTCAAAATCCATGCTTCCTTCTTCAACCCCAGGAAACACGGTTAACTTTCCATCAAACTTATTGCCAACGCCACTTCGCACAGCAATAGGTCTTCCCCAGCCAAAGTCATTACCATACACATTGAACCGCGGCGAGCTTCCTGTCCCCAATGCATTACTTATTATTCCACTGCGTGTCGGTATGTTTGGGGCTTTTACCCAATCCTCTATAAACTTCTTCACCTCTTCTGCTGTTTGAGAAGCAATCTCCTTGTTTATCTGCCAAGCCACCCATCCTAGCCCGCGTTCAAGAAGATTGTCTACGGTAGCTGTTACTTTCCCAAATAAAACCGCATTTCCTAAGTATTCTTCTGGTAATGGTGGTTGTATTCTTTGCCTCATTCCCACAATTACGCGGTAATGAACCTCTTGATTAGCACTACAACGCCTATTGCGAACCACAGATCGCCAAAGAACACCAAGGACTGCTTGAAGGGACGAGATATTGTTGGTGCCCATTTCTGCATTAGCTTTTGCTTTGAGTTGTGCAATTTTCTTCTTTGAAAAATGAAAAACTTTTTGTTTGAGAGGTGGGGGAATGGACTTCTCATTAGAGATTTCATTGGTATGGAAAGGTATATGAATGGGGAAATCGATAACACCATCAAAGAAACAGCGTTGGAAAATTGGAGGAGATTGTGATGTGGGACTATTGTTAACTCTAGATATTTCAGACCAAGTGTTAAAGAAATGCCAGAATGAACTGCCATCCACCACACTGTGGTTTGCAGTGCAACCGATGAAGATACCATCAGCAAGCTCAGTAACTTGCACAGCCAACAATGGCTTGGAAATGCCTTCGTAGTTCAATTCGCTATTCGATAGAAAGAAGGAGTTGACAATGTCTGGAACATATATGGGATCAAGGATATCTGCCACAGTGAGATCATCTACCATTGCATGAACAAACTGGGCTCCAAGATTATTGCAGTCAACAAAGAAAGATCTGGTTTTGTCATCATCGTTTTCTACCATGACAAGGCGACCAGCAAGAGGGTAGAATATATCTAATGTGCGGGACAGAGAGGTTTTTAGGTGATCAATCACACTACTACCCTTTAGTTCTTTTCCTTGTGAAGGTGTTGGTTTGAAGAAAAGGATACCCTTTTGGATATGATCAACTAAGAGCAGCTGGAGATCCCATGGAGTTAACTCAATCCTTCGAGCTAACTCGTTGGGACTCGCTGCTGCTAACTGAATGGTACTTGTGGATA